>CM070554.1:69553675-70153675 GCA_036346405.1 Phyllostachys edulis | reverse complement strand
CCACAGCCAACACAATCCACAAGGGTACGCCAATATCCCCACCATCCATCACCCACTGCCCTCCTCAAGAACCCAAGAGCACAAGCCATGAGCTAAGCATTCCACACCCATAGCCACTAGGAGGAGACAAGGAGGGAACCAAGGCATCAAGACAGCAGGGAGGAGGAGCTCGCACAGGAGACCACCACACCAGGAGGAGGCGACAGCAGAGCCCATCTCAAACCCACCATTAGCTAAGACAATAGATCAGGACATTGAGGTAACAAGCTATACATGCAGAGGGTCTCCAGCATTAACCCCAACTTGAAAACCCCAGCAACATCACCATCCCTTCCATATCCATACCCACAGCCCTCAGTACCCATCACAGGGCTAAAGCCGAACCCACTAGCTATACATCATCCCATCATTTCATCACAGAGCAAGGGGGTGGGAATGGGTTAGAGAGCGTAAGGTGGTAGTTACCTCAGTGCATAGGCGGCGTTACCCCTCTGGTAGCAAGCCACTCCAACACCTCCGTCGTGCACACATGCGTAACAAGTAACCCACATCAGTGAACAAATCAAGCCAACACACAAAAATTGAAACCATAGTAATTGGGGGAAATCATCAGAGGGGGAGAGAGCCTAAGACCGGCGGCCTAGAACCGGGCCAAGCTGGCGCGGGAGTGAGGCGGCCATAGGCTAGGCCGAGCCGAGCCAGTAGGGAGCAGGCGGCGGCAGTGAGCCGGGCCACATAGACCGAGGCGGTGCTGGCCACCATGCCATGCCGAGGGGGGAGAAGCCATAGGGGGCGAGGAAGCCGAGCCAGTGGTGGCGACGCAAGCAACAAGGCGCAGGGCGTAACCAAGCCATGGGGTAGAGGGAAGTCACAAGACGGACGGCAAAGACCAAGCGGCCGATCCCAAGCCGCGTGGGTGTTGGAAATTCTACTCGTGGACGCACACTTTCACGAGTGAGGGAGACAAACTCACGAAGAGGAAGAACACACACAGAAGATTTTGCGTAGCACTGCAACTGCCTAGTGCTACTTTTCTCTTTCTATTCTTTTCTCTTTTCTGTTTGGCTCAACAAATACAAATCGATTACAAGACCTTATATAAGCACACCCGGACGTGGCTACCACAAACTAACTCACACACTAGTAAATCACTTGCATGTAACTCACGCACTAACTCACGCCACTATCTCCTAATAACATGTCCACTAAGAAAACTTCTAACGTTACACACTAGTAAATCACCTGCATATAACTCACGCACTAACTCATGCCACTATCTCCTAATAACATGTCCACTTAACTCTATACAACCCACTAACTCAACTAATGCATGATACACTGCATTACCACTTGTCCACTACTACATGAAGTTGTCAAGATTAAGTCCAACAATTTCCCCCTAATCTTGACATCACTTACTTCACAAGCCGAAGTCCGATCTCCTCACGCATCTCCAAGGAGTTTTGCCTTCTTCTTGATGACCATGCCGCCGGTGACACAACTTGACGGCGTCTTTTGTTTCTACCTCAACTCTGATTGTCTTTCACCGGTACCATCGGCGATGGAGACTTGGACCGGAGCTTACATTAGTGAGTTCTTGGACACACCTCCAAGAACTCACGCTTTCTCGTGGACACAACTAACACAAGAATACACACATGTACAACAGCTAGACGGGAGTACACAGAGAGGACACACTTCTATTCTCTTGTACTACTAAGCACTTGGACATGCACTTAACTAATTCACAGTGGAGGAAACAGAAGAACATCATGAGCACACACACAGCTTTTGGCACTCGGCAGGCCCGGAGCTTTTCATGTGCTCTCATTCTTTATCCTCCACAATACCTCTGGCAGCCTACAGATGTGACATATGACCATCAGAGCTACCACACACCACAGGCGTCTTCGCTCACAAGACACCGCGTCGCACGCGATGCTCCGCGTTTACGCGACAATCGGGCAGCGCTCGGGGGCGCTGCACACGTGCTTAGAAGCCGCTACCTTGGCGCCGCCCACACATCTGCTCCGGCCGCCCGCTACCTGTGCAGACGGAATGCCATCCCTCGCGAAGGTGCTCACCGCACCTTGTGCACATGCATGCATGCATGCTTCGTTGTTGCTGGTGCTTGCTCCATGCCGTGCTGCTCCTCTAGAGCCGCCATCGAGGCCGAGCCCACTGCGGCACCACCGCGCCACCGCTCGGCAAAGGTTGCGCCCGCCGCTGTGCCGCACTACCGCTGCCCATGAAGTCGTCATTGGCCGGGTAACATCACCTCACATTGAACCTCGCTCTGATACCAATTGTTGGAAATTCTACCCATGGACGCACACTTTCACGAGTGAGGGAGACAAACTCACGAAGAGGAAGAACACACACAGAAGATTTTGCGTAGCACTGCAACTGCCTAGTGCTACTTTTTCTCTTTCTATTCTTTTCTCTTTTCTGTTTGGCTCAACAAATACAAACCGATTACAAGACCTTATATAAGCACACCCGGACGTGGCTACCACAAACTAACTCACACACTAGTAAATCACTTGCATGTAACTCACGCACTAACTCACGCCACTATCTCCTAATAACATGTCCACTAAGAAAACTTCTAACGTTACACACTAGTATATCACCTGCATATAACTCACGCACTAACTCACGCCACTATCTCCTAATAACATGTCTACTTAACTCTATACAGCCCACTAACTCAACTAATACATGATACACTACATTACCACTTGTCCACTACTGCATGAAGTTGTCAAGATTAAGTCCAACAGTGGGTGCTGGTGGCAGCAGGCGAGCAAGAGGAGGCGGCAAGGGACCAGAGAGAGGCGGCGGGCCAGCAGGCCATGGGAGGCGGCGCCTTGCGCGCAGGAGCCAGAGGAGGAAGCAGCCGGGAGGCAACGTAGGTAGCCGAGCCGAAGGGGAGCTGTGGAGAGGCGGCGATGGCGCCAAGAGTGGAGAGAGTAAGAGAGAGGTGAAGCAAGTAGTGGTTTTTGGGGAGAAGAAGATGAGGGAGCCAAGGGTTGGGTTCGGTTGTGGGAGGATAAGGTGGAGAGAAGGTAAAAGGGTGATTTGGTAGGAGAAATTTGGTGATTAGGTGTAGAAATTAAGGGTTTGGTAAAGGGGGCAAAGGAGAATTTCTAATAAGGATTTTTGGTAGCAGGGTAGCAGTAACGTGAACACCAGTATTAATGCATGCCGACGATGATTTTTGTTGAACCAAATAATTGTTTAAGCCGGATATCTAGTGTTAGATCATACCGTTAGTAAATAAATAAAATAAGATAAAATTTATTAATAAAAAGAGAGAACGCGTACGTATCATACTTGCTAGTTTTAGTCAAAACGCCAGACAAAACAGATTTATAAGCTCCGTATAGGTAAATAACAATAGATAGATCAGTCTAAAATAAAATAGGAAAATGTGTAAAATATTAACCTGGGACTTTTTAAAATAAATAAAGTACCATTTTGAACGGCTAAAATAAATAGATAGCTTGATGCGTTTGAAATAATTTAATTAGGTTGGGATAATTAAATCAATCAACCTCGAATTTATTTAAAGAATTAAATAAATGCATCCGCAATAGAATAAAATTGGTTAGGCTATTTTGCATGCATAGAATTAATTAAATATAGTTGCATGCGAGTACATTTAGTATTTTATGTTCGTACGATTAAAGGCTAGTACCGGTAACCTCAATCCTAAAGCCGGTAGACCATAGAACGACCGTAGTTGGGGAGTACTAACTTAACGAGAGTTCAAAAAATGTTATTAAATTAAAATCTGCAAACAAAAAGAATCATCCGACTAATGCACGCCTAGTAGCACACAAATACCACTAAGTATTTACTTAATTATTTACTATTCGCTCCGTCGCGTGATTGCAGCAGACGAACCGACACAGGCAGGAGTACGTGATACAAATTTCCTCGGCGACAGTCTTTTCTACAATTCTGAAGGCAAACTATTCTCTTGAACATAAATATAGTTATATTAAATGTAAACTGTACTTTGTTGTCTCATATATGTATTGCATCAAAACTATTTCTCAAAAATCAAATCGAATAAATGAGATGAAGATGAAAGAGATGAAAAGAATTGAGGAATGAGCAATGATATGAAGCAGAGTTAATGTTAAGGCTAGTAAAGGGGGTCCGTGGCAAGGAAGAGATGAGGTAAGAGGTGGGACTCTTTACATATGGATAGTATGTAACGACCAACAAAACTCTTACTCGGAAATGAGGCCGTATTTAAGTGCCAACCATTTTTCTGTTTTGACAGGCAAAAAATGCTACCTTGTTATGTAATTATGCTCTCCACACCGGGTAAGTAATATGTGTGAGTGTGGTATAAGAAGCAGACGCTGTAGCGCTAGGTGGAGTGTTGGGTGCGGAGAGGATGAACCGACCCAACCAACATTACCCGAACTTGGTGGAGGCCAAGCCGGCACCGACAGAAAGTAATGGGTGGGAAAATTAATCACGTAACCTGGAAAAAGTTCTGTATTCTAAACTCGAACCCGCATAAAAGGAAATGCAGGGACCTGGCTCATTCAGGTTGAATAGCTATGGGTAAAGTGGCGAACTGCTCAAGAAGGCTATATCAAATCATGAATTCATGCCAGTCTCCTGGATTGGAGTCTATGGGAACTGCCAGGGGTCTATCTTCTCTCCGAGTGACAAACAGTCTTTTCAGAATTAAAATTTACCACCTAATGTTTTCATGCATTATTTTCAGAAAAAGAGATGAATTAGAAAATGTAATGATAACAGAGATGAGACATCCAGTGCATTTTTGCTATTAATGCTTGTTGAGTACTTTTGTACTCAACCTTGTTAGTATTCTCCTTTGTTAGATCCTAGTCCGGCTGGGAACTATCCCGAGTGGGACGAAGCACATGCAGGTACCGATGCAATCGCAGGAGGAGAGGGCACTGACTACGAGGACCAGGGCGAAACGGACGCTATATTTGACACGTGGGACGAATAGAAGACCGGCAGGGCAAGGAAGGTGAGCAAGGGGACTTAGTCCCGTTTATCAGTTGTAATTTACTTCTTGTAATGTAAGAACCATAGCTGTCGGGACCCAAAAATGCAATTATGAACCCTCTGTGTATAATGCACTAGTCTAGGATTACGCTAGTGCACACAGTGTCAACATAGATGAATATCGATCCACACAAGACGATTAATAGCATAAACGAGTAATTTGATTAACAAATAATGGTTTTGACCTTATGGTCGAGTTTACACTTATTAAGCCACGCAGAACTGACAGAGAATTAAATAGCAAAGAACAGAGAATCTCAATGAATCCGTCAATTCGCCATAGGCAATCGATCGATCAAGACCCTAACGATCGAGCACCCTCGTAGAACTCCTCCTAAAGCAAAGCGAAGACTCCTCCACTTCTATTGATTGATTATAGCAAGCATGAGTACACAACCGTACTCGCAAGTCATACCACAGAATGCAATTGTACATGATGGCTTATTCCAAAGGAATTGGTTCTGTGGTTCTTTTGCAGAAATGCAACATTTGCAATTTGAATATGAATAATAGATTAAAACATATATCAAAACAAATAAACAATATTAATTTTAACAGTTTGATTTCACAAAGACACATAGCCTAAACAAGTTATTCATACAGCCATATGACTTAGATCACACAGCTCCCTTCCCAAGTGATTTATGAAAACTACCCCTCGTGTGAAATCCCCGAGCATGTCCATAACCATGGACGTGACTATTCGAATAGATTAATTAACATTCTGTAGAGATTATACACTTTACCCACATGATACAACTAGTGTAGCTAGCACTAATAATAACAAAACGTTTCAGAAACTTCATCTCAAACATTGACGCTCCCAGTGTGCTTAATCGCCATACCAACCTATACACAGTGATTGGTACGACATACACCATTAGACAGGGAAGCGGCGAACTGTCCCGCGATGTGACTACTTAGTAGCACATCTCCACCCATGCAACACAGCCTAACCTACTACCTGAGTAATCAATGTCAAGAATCCATAACGTACTAAGTTAGGCCCATCCCATACCAGACATGTGGTCGTATAGTAAGGCTCAGTTCAATGGTGCACAAAGTTAAGTCCTTAATTGACCAATGCATGACTTCCAATTTATAGCTACAAATCCCTATGCACATAGTTTATTAATCCCATGCACACAGTACCACTTGCCTCCATCTAGATCTTTTTCCACCTTGTTGGTTAAGTGCAACATATGCTATCAATGAGTAATAGCATATAGTACGCACAGTTTTATCACATAGTTTCATAATCACATAATCAAACTTATAATAGCAACTTACATGAAATGATGACTCGTAGCATGGTTAAGTTGACTAATCATATCTAACCAACCCACGATGGTACTATGATAATACCAACTAAATAAGGAACCAATCTAGGGTGACAAAAGATTATGACATAACAATAGATAAGGTGGATATAACAAATTGGATTAATAACTAAACCTAAAAGCATTTAAATAAATACTTAAAGTAAATGCAATAATTTGAATCAAAGTATTTCGAAAACTAGGTTCAATATGATCAAAGGTATAACTTGCCTTGGAATAGATCTAAGTATTGATGTTGCTCTTGGGGTGCTCCTTCTTCTTCAAACCTTCCCAAAGTATCGACGTCTACTCGCAAACAAAGCAAATAAACAAAACAAATAAACAACAAAGGCAAAACAAACTAAAACAAATCTCAGATAAATAGATCCTGAATTTAGAAATTTGAATAGGCTCAATCGGAGTTCAGATGCAAAAGAGATGTGCTTTGGAAGTTTGAATCTAAAAGAAGGTGAAGCCACGTGGGAGCGTGAAGAAGAGTTGAAAGCCGAGTTCCCTAGCCTTTTCTCTAGCTGGCCTGAATCTCGGGACGAGATTCCTTTAAGGGGGGGGGGAGGTTTGTAACATCCCAAATTTTCTGAGCTTTAAAAATCCTTTGAATAGTTGGTAGAGAGAAAATTCACCATATGGATTTATTTGAATTAATTCAAAAGCTTAATATTGGACTTTGAGTAACAAAACAATTTAATATGACTAAAGTCAACATGAACAATGGCCAAAACTATTTTATTTGGATTCTATGTGCTTGGATATATTTTCTAGAATTTTCTAGAATTTTTCCAAGTTCATTTGCTAATTTCTATTGCTTATTTGAATTCTCAGTATTTTCTAAAATAGAAAAGGTATTTTAATTCTCAAAACAGTCTTTGGGCCTAAACCCACTCCTTCTCCCGTCCTGCCCAAAGATGTGCAGCCACGCCTCGTCTTGCCACTTCGCCACTGACAGTGGCCCCCAGATCGACCCTCTCTCTCCACACGCTCGCTCATCCTCCACCGTTCGATCAAGTTTGACGGTCCGATGGCGCAGCCGCTCGGTCATCCGAACGTCACTTTGTTTTTGAGCCGTCTGATCTAAGTTGAACGGCTAGATCTTCGCCAAGACGCGCCGACGCGCCACCCGCGTTTTTTCCACTCGCGCCGCCGAGCCCCACCACGACAAGCGGGCCCCACCGTTCATCGTTCTTCGCCTCCGATTCCGCCGGGAGTTCAAGATTCTTGCCGCCTTTTGGGCGTCCGTGCCCTGGACTTTCCCGAGCCGCCGTATATAAGGGGAAGGCCAGCCCCCGACGCCCTCACCCCAACCTTAGCCGCCTCCTCGCCAAGGTAGTTAGGATCGCGATCCAAGTCTTAAAGTCTTACGATTTCATTTAACCCACGACACTGCCGATCCAAGTCTTATCACGATCCGATCCTACTCAAGGTAGGTAGGATCGCGATCCTCTCTTAGAGTCTTACGGTTCTCTGAACCCACGACGACTGTCGATCCAAATCTCACTTGCCGATCCTACTCGTAGAGACTTAGGGCAATTTTTTTAGGGGCAGTGCTTTGCCGATATTTTGTTTTAGAGCAAAATTTGTTGATATTAATTTCGAGAATGACACTATAAATAAACAAGGAGCATGCAAAATATTGTATCGATTGTGGTAATGCTAGTACAAATATCTATATTATGGCATGAGCAATCTTGAGCTTGATAATGATAAGCTATTTTTATTCCCGGAGTATGTCTAGCTACTTTTAAGGAACATGCAAGTGGTAAACCATATAACAATCATACAAACTTATAGTATAGATGTTAAATATGTGTATTTTACAACCAGAGAATCGCCGATTCTACGATTCGACATTACGATTCGATCCTACCGAGGCAAATCGATCCGACTCGGGATCTCGACTCGACTACCTTGCTCCTCGCTGCCAACCCTAGCCCGCAGAGCCGAGATCCAATCTCCGCGCCGCCTACTCCGACGAAAGCAATTCCACACAAGACCGGAAGTCACGAGCCTCGGCACCTACACCATCGGCATCGCGCAAGCAAGAGGAACCCCAGGGACACCTTCGTTTCGTCGGAGGAGCCCTCTAACGCCGTCGTCGTCAAGCCCGAAGCTTCGCCGCCGCTTCTAGCTCGTCACCGGCCACCTCGATCGTCCTTGAGCACCCGTGAGCACCTCGTTGTGATCCCCGCAACCTCCTCTACCTCCCCGTACCACTCGCCGTTCGTCACGAACCATTGGTTCTCGTGCGCCGCCCACGCCACCTCCACCTCAACACTCCCGCCTCGTGGCGCGTGCGTGTCACCACGAGGCGCAGCGTCGGCGCCACGTCGTGATTGCGCCCCGCCACCACCAGATTCGACGGCTCGGTGGACTTGGTCCACCGTGGGTCGTGTCACTAACGTGTGGGTCCCACATGTCAGGTTTTTCTTTTTATTTATCCTTTCCGGAAATTCCTCCGCTGATGCCAGCATTGCGTAATAATCCGGGTTTTCTTTTAAAGAATAATTCGGAAATTAAGTAAATCCAATTTCTAGGGTTTTTCTTTAGATTCAAACTTCCAAACCTCATAACTTTTGCATCCTAACTCCAAACCAGTCCATTCAAAATTTTTAATTCCTATAAATTCAAGATCTATTTAATGGAGATTTTTATTTTTATCTTGGAGTTGTTTTGCCTCTGTTATTTATTTATTTTGTTTGTTTGCTTCGTTTGCGAGTAGACTTCGACGCTTCGGGAAGATTTAAAGAAGAAGGAACACATCAAGACCAAGATCAATTCCTAGACCTGTTCCAAGGCAAGTCATGCTTTGACCATGTTGAAATCCCAGTTTTTCAAATATTATTTTAATTCAAAGTATTGCATTTTATTTCAAGTAATTATTTAAATGCTTTTGGGATTAGTTATTAAATCCAATCTGTTATGCCTCCCTTGTATAATTGTTATGCCTTGATCCTTTGTCACCCTAGTTGATATTTAGTTGGTAATTATTATAGCACCAACGTGGGTTGGTTAGTGCGATTAGATTGCTTAGCCATGCCACGAATCACCTATTCATGTAAAGTGCAATTATTAACTTGACTAAGTGACTATGTAACTTTGTAATAATCTGTGTGCACTATGTGTCTTTGTGGCATGTGTTGCACTTAAATCAACTGGGTGGGAAAAAGGTTTAGACTGAGGCAAGTGGAAGGAACTGTGTGACATGGTGGCTATGTGATATGGGCTTGTGAATCTGTGTGTCATATTTATCTGTGTGCCTTAGTTAGAACAATGGGAGTCTTGCCTCGGTCATTTAAGGACTGAACTTTGTGCGCTATTGAACTGAGCCCTCTTGTACGACCACATGCCTGTTATGGGACGGGCCTAGCATAGTAAGATACGAATTCTTGGCATTGGTTGCTCAGGCGGTAGGTTAGACTATGTGAATAGGGTGGAGGTGTGTGCTACCATGTAGTCGCATCGCGGGACGGTTCACCGCTTCCCTGTCCAACAGTGTGTGTTGTACCATACACTGTGTATGGTTTGGTATGACATAAGCACATCGGGAGCATCTATGTTAAGATGAAGTTTCTAAAATGCTTTGTTACGATTAGTGCTTGCAACACTGGTTGTATCTTGTGGGTAAAGTGTACAAACTCTGCAGAGTGTAAACAATCTATTCGAATAGCCGTCCCCGGTTATGGACAATACTCGGGATTTCACACGAGGGTAGATCTTTAAAAACTGTGTGGGAAGGAGCTGTGTTATCTAAATCATATGGCTATGTGAACAATCTGTTTAGGCTGTGTGTGTCTTTGTGAAATCAACTGTTAAAATTATTATTATTGTCTATTTGTTTTATCTGCTTTCAATCTATTATTGTATTCAACTACAAATGTTGCATTTCTGCAAAAGAACCACAAAATGCCATTCCCTTGTAATAAGCTTGCATGTATATCTCAGATTTACGTGGTGTGACTTATGTAGTACGGTGTGTACTCACGCTTACTTTAAAATAAATCAAGCAAAAGAGGAGGAGTCTTCACCAGCATTCGAGGAGGAGTTTATCGAAGGTGCCTGATCGTGAGGTCTAGATCCCAGTCGGTTGCCTGTGGTGAATCGATGGGACACCGCTGCCGTTTTTGTTTCCGTTGCTTTATTTCTCTGTTAGCCCTGCGTGGCTTAATAATTGTAAACTCGACCATAAGGTCAAACCATTATTTATTAATCAAACTATTCGTTTATATTACTATTCGCTTGTGTGGATCGATACTCATCTTTGTTGATACTGTGTGCACTAGCGTGATCCTGGACTAGTGCATGAAACACAGAGGGTCCAGAATTGTAATTTTGGGTCCCGACAGTGAGTTAGGGTTTGGAAGGAGAGTGGTGGCGCGGAGATTCTAACGCGGGTGCGGGCTTTAAATAGCCATGAGAGAAGGAGTTCGCGAGTAGCACGACACGACGGCGTCTCGAACACGGACACACGAGAGAGGAGTTCGCGTTGAAGACGAAGGTGACGTGGCAGCGATGGCGGCCCCACATGGTAGTGAACCAAAGAAAAAGGAAAGAAGTAATCGGCTGGGCTGGTCGCTCACGCAAAAATGGGCCGGGAGGCGGGCCACGCACAGGAAAGATTGGATTGGGCCAACGAAATTCGGCCCGAGATGATCTCCGAGTAGGTTTTCTATTTTAGAAAATAGCAGAGATTCCAAATGGCAATAGAAAATAGCAAATAAACTTGAAAAAATTCTAGAAAAATCTAGAAAATATATCCAAGCACAAAGAACCCAAATAAAATAGTTTTGACCATTGTTGATGTTGACTTTAATCATATTAAATTATTTTGATATCCAAAGTCCATGTTTAAGCTTTTGAATAAATTCAAATAAATCCAAATGGTGAATTTTCTCCCTACTAACTATTCAAAAGATTTTTTTAAAGCTCAGAAAATTGGGATGTTACAAACCTCCCCCACTTAAAGGAATCTCAACCCCGAGATTCAGGCTAGCTAGAGAAAAGGCTAGGGAACTCGGCTTTCAGCTCCTCTTCATGCTCCGACGTTGCTTCTCCTTCTAAGTGATTGTTTCACTGCACTTTGCAAAAACGAACGGTCTTGCTTCTAGTCTGACGCTCTGCAACATCCAAAATCTTGACTGGCTGCTCCTTGTAAGTGAGATCTTGTTTCAGCTCGATTGATTCCAGTAGGGCTTGCTCTTCTGGCACACGAAGATACTTCTTCAGCTGAGAGACATGAAAGACATCATGTACTCCTGTTAATGACTAAGGCAGCTCCAACTGGTAAGCAACTTCTCCACGGCGATCCAAAATCTTAAACGGGCCAACATACCGAGGGGCAACCTTCCTTTTGACATGAAACCTTTTTACACCTTTGAGTGGAGTAACTCGAAGATAAACATAATCTTCTGGCTCAAAGCTAAGATCACGATGACGGTTAACAACATAACTCTTCTGCCTCGACTGAGCTATCTTTAATCTCTCTCTGATCATAGACACTTGTTCTTCTGCTTCTTGAATGATATCTGGCCCAAAAACCAAACGTTCAGCTATTTCTGACCAATTCAAAGGCGTTCTGCAGGCACGGCCATACAAAGTTTCAAACGGTGATATTTGCATATTGGCTTGATAACTGTTGTTGTACGAGAATTCTGCATACGACAAACTCTTGTCCCAACTGGTAGCATTAGCTAAGGCACAGGCTTTCAACATATCTTCCAATATTTGATTAACTTTTCCAGTCTGTCCATCGGTCTGAGGAAGATAAGCAGTACTGAAATTCAGATGAGTCCCTAAGACTTCATGCAAACTTTGCCAGAAATGAGACGTGAACTGAGATCCTCGACGGAATTCGACCCAAAATGATTTTCGAGATTTTTAATAGGTTTTCTATTTTAGAAAATAGCAGAGATTCCAAATGGCAATAGAAAATAGCAAATAAACTTGAAAAAATTCTAGAAAATATATCCAAGCACAAAGAACCCAAATAAAATAGTTTTGACCATTGTTGATGTTGAGTTTAATTATATTAAATTGTTTTGATATCCAAAGTCCGTGTTTAAGCTTTTGAATAAATTCAAATAAATCGAAATGGTGAATTTTCTCCCTACTAACTATTCAAAAGATTTTTTTAAAGCTCAGAAAACTGGGATGTTACAATAGCCATGCATGGCTAACTGGAATAAAAATACAGTTTCTATCTTATTGTTCTGCTGCGTTAACTCTGGTAAAAACTTACTATTCGTTGAAGTAGTGTTTTACTGAGTAAACGAATAGTAATCTATATGACTAAGTGTGATTACCCCTAGAGTAATAACACAGGACGCCAGAAACGTATATTGGCCAGAGACGAAGCACCTAGCTATGTCTAGGTGAAACATGCGTCTCTTCGTATGCGTTCTACCTGCTTAATAGCTTCATTTCGGAATGATTTGTTCTGCATTAGTTATAGTTATCTTGAGATATTGGAGACCACCCAATGCAATCAAGTAGAAAGCAAGAACTCGCGTGGTAGAAGAAGATGAACATATAAGTCCAATCAACCAAAGGTAGCACTTGTCACAGCCCAAAGCACATCGTCGTGTTGGCAGTGCGTGCTGGCCGTGCTGATTATATTTCCGTGTCCGTGATGCGAGGTAGGTTGTGATTGAAATACCAACGCTCAACTGTTCATGTGCAGAAATCTCCCATACTACTATCTATTCTACGACGTTAAAAACTAAAGACGCCAGAGTCCAAAGCGGATTCATACCACTTGTCTGAAATGAGCACTGCTAGTATTTTTAGATGTGAAAATGGAGAATGGGAGTGGCAGTAGACGCATGTTCTCATCACAAACCAGCGGCAGGTTCTGGGTGTTGAGCACGACGACGCGGCCGCCGTTCTTGATGTCCGCGTCGAACGGCGCCTCAGCGCCATGCCCTCGCGGTCCTTGGGGGACGGCTCGGGGAGCTTCTGGCCGGCCTTCTTGACGATGCCGGTGGCGGGCTGGCTGGAGACGAGCTTGGCTGCGTCCTTCTGGGACAGGTCCCAGGCGCGGCCCACGAACTCGGTGAAGAAGCCGGTAAAGACGCCGTTGGCGCCGGTGAGCTGGACCTTGGAGGTGTCGCCGAGGAAGAGGACGACGAGCTCCGTGGCCTTCTCTTAGATCGCCTCCGCCTCCGGAGGGAGGATACCTAGGTAGGATTGAAATCAGTATCATCAAAACTTCGATTTGTTGCTAATCTAGCCGTTTTACGACCCGTAATTACAAATCTAATCACGTAAAAACCGATTTTGCAAAAATAGCATCGCTGTCACCGTGCGCCAACGGCCCTCACACTGCCACGGGACGCTGGCGCACGGTAACCGTACGCCAGCACCCCTCACGGCACCACGTGGCACGTCGGCTCACGGTGACAACACGCTAACACCCCATACGCCGACACGTGTCCACCCAAATCCGATTTAGATTTTTTTTTTCATTATTTTCAGCTTAGAAGGCGGCGTGAGGCCGTACGCCAGCGCCACGTGGCAGCGTGAGGGCCGCTGGCGCCAGCAGTGCCATTTTTGCAAAATCGGTTTTTACGTTGTTAAATTTGTAATTACGGGTCGCAAAACAGCTAGATTAGCCAAAAATTCTCAAAACTTCCCAGACAGCAATACTGGATCGCAGGAGAACTAAACACTCGATCGCAGGAGAACTTAACACTACTGGAGATTTCTTTGCCGGTGTAAAACTTAATTCCACAACGTTTCCAGGAAGCAAGATCTGATGCAGTCATCTAAACTGATAAAACTATTGAAGAGACGAGACCAAATTACTACCAAACTTATAAGAGGATCGCAACAACTTTTGAAGAGGCATCTCATGCTCCAGATTAGATTCCAACAATCTGCTGCGATCCTCTTTACGAATCAAAATTCGGGAGTAATCCCACACAAGACACCTGCGATCGCGCAAATGGGAATCCAAACCAGACAACGCGTAACACGTGAAACACATTACAATCTGCGCTGCTCTAGGCACGACGCGATCACGAGAGGGCACGGGCGTGTACGGTGTACCCCTTGGAGGGCGTAGGCGACCTTGGCGGAGTCGGAGTAGTTGGGGAGGGAGAGGCCGGCGGCGAGCGAGAGCTTGGAGGCGCCGATGGAGGCGAGCCCGAGCATGGGCAGGCTGGCGGGGCACCACTCGTAGTAGGCGCCGCCCTCGCCGCCGTAGGCCTTGTTCGGCTGACTCGGGGTCAGATCCACCGCCATCGCAGAAAAGCTGGAGCTTACGAACTGCTAGAAGGTTCTGGAAGGAGGGGTTGGGCACCGAGGAGGTTTTGGTGTGGAATTTTTTTTAAAATAATTCTTTTATTATTCCGAAATACAGCAATATACATCTTTTGTTTATTTTACGGAAATAATCATACATCGTTGCGTCGTTGGGTGACTTGGATCAAGTCGCCTAATGATTGAGCGACTAGATCCAAGTCGCCCAACAGTTACGTGACTGGGCAACAAGTGGACTAGTCGCTCAACAGTTTAGCGACTAGTCCCTTCGGCTATTAATTGCTCAACGGTTCAGCGACTTAGACCCTAGTCGCTCAACCGTTGGGCGACTATTTGCTGTCAAGTCGTTCAACGGTTGTGCAACTAGACGGCTGTATAGAAAGGCACACCCGATCCCCTCACGGTCTCTTTCATCATTTCTATCAGGAGAGAACGAGAGGAGCTCGGAAGAGGAGAGAACGAGAGGGAGAGGGGAAGTGAATAAGGGGAGAAGGTCGGGAGAAGGGGAGAAGGAGAGGAGAAGAGACAACGACGAGGGGGGAGCAGAGGAGCTCAGGAGAGGGAGAGAAGGAGGTGAGAGTAGCTCGGGAGGTAAGAGAGAAAGAAGAATGAAGCTCGTTGGTAAAGAGAGAATGTATTCGCATGAAGGTAATAGTCTCATCCGTTCTTGTTCTCATTCGAATGTAGGTGATGTGTCGCTACTTATTGGTATAGCACGTATTTCGTGAATGTATGTTGACAAATGGCCAGTTGCAATGTTCAAAATATTTGTAGTGAGAAATCAGTCATGTCGGAGCTCACAAGATTAAAAGTGCATTACGGTGTTGGTACGATTCATGAAGGTTCATACGGTGTTGACCTGAGTGGATTCCCACAAGTCAGTACGGTACACCTAGACGCGGAGAATGCTCTAATCGGAGATGTCCTGCGCCGGCTAACCTGTAGCTTCTCCTTGAACCCTGGGTGTGCAGTGTCGTCCTACATGGACTTTGGAGTCAATCTGCCACACACATTTGGTAGGAGTTGAGCAAACTGATATGCATGATTGCATGGAAGGGCTTTATGGAAGGCTGCCGGCGCCATGGATATGAGTGCGTGCTACTCGTGCAAGCATGTCTGAAGGGAATCACACGAGGCCCTGCTGAGGGCTATTGTCCGGTTGGTGGGAGTAGCTCGGGCGCGCAGCGCACGGTTCATGAAGACGATGCGGTGGCCGATGTTGTGGAGGCAGAAGAGGAAGATCGCACACCGCACGCTGAGCCCACAGGACAAGCAGATGCAGGGGAGCATGTCGATAGTATAGTGCGTCAGATGGAGATCAATGACTTGACGGCCTGGACCGAGGAGGAAGATTTAGAAGAGGGTGACGATGACTCTTCCAATGAGGACGAAGGTCCCATCCCGCAGGAATGTAACAGAGTGGACGTTGAAAGTCTTGATGTGCACGACGAGCACGAATCACCGTGGGAGTGCCATGGTACGGAGGTTCAGCTTCATGTAATGTTTGCTGATAAGGAATCACTGCAGGATGCAATTATGCTGTGGGTGTTGTCCATGCAGCGGACGTTTCGGGTCCTCAAATCCAGCCAAGAGCAGTACACTGTGGTCTGCGAGCAGGCTGGTTGTCCTTGGCAAGTACACGCACGTATACTTAAGTACGAGACTCACTGGATTGCCTCCAAGGTAGAGGCGCACTCCTGCGTGCTCAGTAGTGTTTTGTCAAAGCATCGCAACCTAACGTCCACCTTTATAGCCAATCTCATATACGGAGAGATAGTGAAGAAGAAGGACCTAGCATCCAAGCACACCATGGTAGCTCTCGAGCAGAAATTCAAGTACAAGATTAGCTATGTGTAGGCATAGCGTGTGAAATAGAGGGTTTTACAAAGGAGGTTCAGTTCTTTCGAGGCGGTCTACGACAATTTTCCTCGTATGCTCCAGGTGTTGCAGAACAGGAACCCGGGCACATACATTACTGTGAATGACAAGCCATAAAAAAGACCACTAGGTTTCACGGTATTGCAGAGGGCCTTCTTAGCTTTCGGTGCCTGCATCAATGCTTTTAGGCACATGCTGCCCATGATCTCAGTTGACGAGGCATTTCTAACTGGGAAATACAAGGGCCAGATACGGACAACAATTGGCATTGATGGCGACGATCAAATTCTGCCCTTAACCATCGCATTCTTGGAAAGTGAGAATTTCGACAGTTGGTTGTGGTTCCTTCAACATCTGAAGGAGGGAGTAGTTGGGGTACGTCCTGATGTCTACATAATCCATGATTGCCACCCCGGGATGATGAAGGCCATCAGAAAACTTCAGCAACACCTCGAGGAGCCGTTCCCTTGGCGAGACATGAGGAACAGATGGTACATTCGCCATTTGGAGGCCAACTTCTTCAAGCAGTTCCCGCAACAATCGTTGATGGAGCTGTTCAAGAGGCCACATTGCGAGAAGTTGCAAGGTGCCTGCCGACAAATAATAACACCGGCGTGAAGTGCAGTACCACTTCTTGTTGTGTGTGTAGTGGTACAAAGATTAGAAATGCTAGCATATTGTAACTTGTACTTCAGTTAGTACTTTTCTTGTTGTACGTAGTGTGGAACTAATTGTATCGTAATTGCAAACTTTTACTTCATTTGTAGTGTCAATCTGTCGTCGTTACCTATCTCTGCAAGTAGGACATGACCACTCTCTGCAAAAGCAGGAAAGCAGGACATGACTTCTCCTTGCAAAGTAGGACGCGACCACTCTCTGCAAAGCAGGACGTAACCTCGCTCTGCAAAGCATGAAGAGACCACTTGACTGCTGCAAGCTTCCTCCTCGAAGGGCGCGATGCACGGACGCGAAACACATCTGTGCCTCATCGCAATGGAGCTACTACAACTACGTCCGCTCCCACTATAAATACAACGCTACTCGGCTAGGAACTACACACCAACAACACAACCTAGATAACATGGGCAAGTTGAAGGAATGGAAGCACATCCGCGAGCTTTTGAAGGATTGGGAGGCTCCCTAGCATACCGCTGCTCACCACAAGGCGTTTAGTCAGTAGCCTTACACACACCACCCACCTCCACAACAGCCACCTCGGAGTTTGTCGATCCAAGGAGGCTGCCTTGCAGTACGCCCAACGATTCTGGGTTGAGCCGCGCCCCCCTCCTATGCCCGCTGAATACCCTCCAGAAGGGCCCCCGACAGAGGTGGCACCACTGAAGAATCTAGACCTGCCATTATGAGTTAATGATATATTTTGGTAATTAATGACAATTATCATTTGGAACTAACATTTTCCATGAGTTGGATGAATAGGTTATGTTCCATGATGATGGAGACTTTGGATGACATCATGAGGTGATCATCATCGAGTCAAGACTCAGGATGAAGAAAATCATCATGTGTTAATGATGTTCAAGTCAAGATCCCGAAGTGAAGAAGATCATCATGCGTTGATGATATTAAAGTCAAGAGCTCGGAGTAAATGATGCATAATGTGTTGATGTATATCAAGATCTCGAAGAAGAGATGATCATGAGTTGATCGTTAAGTCAAAAGAAGACACATCATGTGTTGATGAAAAGCAAGTGAAAGAGTGCTTCATGGGTTGATACATATTCAAGTCAAGCACTTGAAGTAAAGAAAATCATCATGTGTTGATGATTATCAAGTCAATGACCCGGTCTTGAAGAGAAGATGTGCGTCATCAAGTTTCAAGTGAATGTGCAAGGCAAAGGTATGACTATCTAGGGCTAAGGATGTGTTCCTAGTCTTTTACCGATCTTGGTGTTTGGTTGAAAGATCGGATTGGTAGTATAGGTTGTCGTACTATTAAGAGGGGTCTTCACTAGTAGCTTAAGACTCGTTGTGCTTGCTCTAGCTCTCGTTAGCATGTTACCAATATTTGTGAATGTGTTTTGCAAATAGTTGAGGCTCATGCATAATCCTTGTAGCATGTGACTTTAGTATGCGAATGTGTTTTGCAAATGGTTTAATTCCATGTACCTTATTCCTTGTGGTGTGATTCTAAAAGTTGCCAAATATGTTTTGCAACTTATTGAGAATCTCGTATTTATCCCTTGTTTGCATCGCGTATCAACTGGCAAATGTGTTTTGTAAATTGATTTGAAGCGAATGCAAAAATCTGTGTTTCTCAGCTCTGGCGGTCTGACCGCAAGTCTTTGGGCGGTCTGACCGGACGTTGAGAGTTTGACCGGACTGTGTGTCAGGTTCCTTGTTTTGGCGGTTTGACCGCCATGTTTGACCGGTCTGACCGCCATGTGTTAGCCGGCCTGACCGGACCTCCGGGTCATGTGACCTGGTCAACTTTTTCCAGAGAATGCATTTTTTTTGGTTTTGGGTACCGGTCTGACTGCCATGTGTTGGCCGGTCAGACCGGACCTCTGGGTCAAGTGACTCGGTCAACTTTTTCCATAAAAGGTGTTTTTTTTTGGAATAGCTCTTTGTTCTGTGGAGCGGTCTGACTGCACCCTTGGTGGTCTGACCGGGTTGGCGCGGTCTGACCAGCCATTGGTTGCGGTCAATTCAGACATGTGTCCAACGGCTAGTTTTATAGCCGTTGGAGCATGGGCGGTCTGACCGGCTATTGGTTGGCGGCCTGACCGGGTTTCGCTGATTTTCAGCAGATTCCTTTCAAACAGCTAGTTTTTGTGTGTGGATTATAAATACCCACCTTGGCCGGTTGTGGGAGAGGTTGCTGGTGCCATATCCTTTCCCTTGAGCAAAGATCAAGCCCCCTCATCTCTTATGTGCATGTGTTGCACTTAGTGAGCTTAGAGAGCAAACCCTAAGTGCATGTGTTGTATTAGGTAGTGGATTGTGTATCCATTGAGCTTAGACACTTGATTCATTCAAGTGAGCGTCTCCGACTTGTAGTGGATTGCCTATCCATTGAGCTTAGACACTTGATTTGTTCAAGTGAGCGTCTTCGACTTGTTACTCTTGGTGTTTGCTAACACCTAGACGACTTAGAGGAGTTGCACAGGTGATCTTCTCAAAGAAGGTTGTGAGAAGACCCGTGCAGTTGTGAGTAGTTTGGTGCTCGCCATTTCCGGAGTGGAGGAAGAGCAACCCCGAGTGGATCGAGGTGTTTGTTCGTGTTGGAGCCGGTCCAAGTGGTTAGACTTACCTTGGAGGTGTTGGCTCAGTTGTGGAGCCGGTCCAACGTGGTTGGGCTTACCACAACGTGGATTATGGGAGACCAGCAAGTCTCCGAACACCACAGTAAAACATCCTTGTGTCATCGTGGTTTGCCTTCTTGTGCTTTACTCTATTGCAATTTACATTCTTAGAATTAAATTGCTTACATGTCTTTGTATGATTGCTATCATTATCAATAGTATTATATTGTTGGTGCACTTAGTCAAGACTAGTTAATTTAGGTTTTAATTGGGCAAAACCGAATTGATTTACAATTCTACATAAAACTCGGTTTTAGCCAAAAGATTTTTAAAACCGCCTATTCACCCCCCCTCTAGTCGACCACCTCGATCTTACAAGTGATATCAGAGCTTTGTCTCTCATTTTATTAGGCTTAACCGCCTAGAGAATAAAGGATGGCTAGTGAGGGTTTCTCCATTAGTAGATCAGCACACTTTGATGGTTCAAATTATACTTATTGAAAAATTAGAATGACCAACAATATTAAGGCCATAGGCCCAAACCTATGGAGAATTGTTGATGTGGGTTTTTCTACTCTAATTGATCCACAAAACCCCACTCAAAGGGAAGAGCAAAACTTGCAACTCGATGCTCAAGCTTTAAATGCACTATATAGCGCTTTGAGTGTGGAGGAGTTCAATAGAGTGAGCAATCTTGAGAATGCTCATTATGTTTGGATAACTCTGATGGAAATTCATGAGGAAACCTCCACGATCAAGGAAACTAAATTGCATAGGTTGAAGCTCAAATATCAGTCATTTACCATGTTGCCTCATGAGAGCATTAATGAGATGTATTCTAGAATGAACAACATAGTAAATGAGCTCAAAGGCCTATCTTGTGATTTAACCAATCTTGATATTGTGTGCGAGATGCTTAGGGCTCTACCGGATAAATATGAGACCTTGGTGATATTATTTCTCAATTCACCCGAATTGCCAAGGATGACTCCTACCGCTCTTTTGGGCATTCTCATCACAAATGAGTTGTATAAGAAAGACAATGATGAGCTCAAGGAGATGGCCTCAACTTCAAGCAAAACAATTTATGCCTTCAAGGCCAAATATGATTCAAGTGAAGATGAGAATCAAAATGAGGAAGATAATGACATCGAAGAAGACATGGTCACTCTCATGAATAAAATAGAAGATCTCATGAAAAGATGCGACTCACATAAAAATTCAAGCACATCTTCAAATGAAAAGCACCACAAGACTTTAAGGTGCTACAATTGTCAAAGAAAGAAACACATTGCTTTAAAGTGTCCTTATGGTGAGGAAGATGAAGAAGAGTCCAAATTGTCATCAAGAAAGAGGAATGATGGCAAAAGAAGACAGTTTGCCGGGCTAGCCATAAAGGACAATCCATCAAACCTCTCAAGTGCAAATGAGGCTCCATCACTATTTGACATGTCTACTTGCTTCATGGCAAAAGGTAATAATGAGGTAAATGATGATGATGAGCCCTCTTATGATGATTTGATGGATATACTAGAGGATCTAAATAAATACCTTATGAAAGAAAAGATGAAATTCAAAGTTTTGAAGAAAGATCATATCTCTCTTCAAAATAATTATGATATGCTAAAACAAGAGCATGAGTCTTTCCTTCTCAAGGAATACACCAAGGTGGATATAGGCATTACATATGATTTATTAGATGATATGTCATGTGTAGTTGCTAACCCTTGCATTACATCTAAGGTTAGCATATTGTAACATCCCTATTTTCTGGGCTTTCTGAAAATTTTCAAAATTTAAAAGAAACCATTTGGTTTTATCGAATTGCTAAAGCTTAACTTGAAATTTAGAAATCAAAAACCATTTAATTTGAATTAATCAAACTTTAATTAAATTAAAATTGGTTTATTGGAGTTTTCTGGAATTTAGAAATGGTTTTTCCTTTTGCCCTGAAATTAAAATCTATTTTATTTGCAAAATTAAAAGCTAAAATATAGTTGAAAGTATTTTTATTAAGTTCCATATAATTTAAGGGATTTCCGTGAATTTTTCTAGAATTTTTGGACGGCTTTAACTATTTTCTAAAGAGCTTTTTCGTTTTCTAGTATTTCTTAAAATAAAAAATGCTTTAAAAAAACCCTTCCTTGGCTTTGGGTCGAATTCCTTCGCCCACCCATTGCTTTTCTCACATGTCACGCGTCGGCCCGCTCCAACCCTTAGCCACACACTTGACCCCCACTTTGCCAGCGCTTCTCACCCATTCTCACTTGCTGCGCATGTGGGGTCGCCTGTCGACCTCCTCGTCCACCGGTCATCTTCTTCCTCGGCGATAAATACTTTGTGCCAAGTGGGCGCGGCGTCCACGCCAGCGCCATGTTTTCTGCCGACCTCCGCCCCCACCCCCTCGTGCACATTAAAGGCGGCGTCCTCCGCCACGACCACCGCCGCCAGCGCGCGCCACCTCCCGACCATGGCCTTCGGACCAGAAGACCCGCCGCCGCCGTCGCTTCTTCCTCCCCGCCGACGAACTTCCCCTGACATCGCGTCATCAAGGCCCAACAAGACCGAGCTCGCCGTGAGCCCTCTTCTCTGGTGCCTCGCCACGGCCAAGACCTGGTCGTCACGCCGGCGAGCCCTCGCTCCGTCTCAAGGCCGCTTTGGCGACGTGGCAATGCTTAGGTGGCGCCACATCACTGTTTTGCCTACGTGGCAGTCCAGTGGCGCCCGCGTGGCAATTAAACCGATTCCCTTACAAAAATAATTCAAAAAATTGGAAAAACCCTAATTCTATTATTTCTTGTGTTTTTCAAACTTCTAAAGGCCACAACTTCCTCATTCAAACTCCGATTCGAGTGATTCAAAATTCTAAAATTATCTAAATTCATTATCTTCCTAGTAGTATTTAATTGGTAATTATTTGAATTTTATTTGGAGTTATTTTATTTATTTAGCTATGTTTGCATTATAGATTCCAAATGCTTTGGACGAATTTGTGGACCCGACGACCGAAGCACATCAACTCTTCAACGAAGGCAAGTCGCAGGCCCTTGATCATGTTGAACCCAATTTATAAAAGTATATTTTTTGCTATGAACATGCATTGCCAAGTTTATAATAAATGGTTTCGGGAATAATTAATTACCTAATTGTCATTATGCCTCCTTAATAAGTTGTGAACGACATGTATCCTTGAATGACATAAATCCTTGGACACCTTAGGATGATTAATTATTAGTTGGACATGATTGTACTACCAACATGGGTATCGTACTATGCTTAACCAATGCTTTAGTTGTACGATAGATTCACGATCACATACTCAAAGAATGATTGAATATGACTAAAGGAAATATGGAACTGTGGCGGAGCCACTATTGATAAAATATGTTGTGCCATGACTAGGGTGGTCATTTGGCCAGGTTGAACCGAAATGATTTATGCTCGGACGAGTGGGTGGTGGAAAAGGTGGGTGCGAAAAGCACATTTGGAATGCGGAAAGTCTCGTCTGAGCAGCCAACTAAGGACTTAACCTTGAACCATTGATCTAGGTCATATCGTACAACCACATGTCTAGACTGGGATAGACCTGGTCGACTAATTATCAATGTTTTGGTTCGGTTCTGTCAAGGGTTGATAAGTGGCGTAAGAGGGGCCCATAATGGCGAAACCTCAGCGGGCAGATCCGAGTTAAAATAGAGTTTTGTAAAAGCCTTGTCACATACTCTAGACTACTTATCTAAGGTAGTGAGCGGTGGCATAGATATATATCGAACAAACTAGAGAATTCGTGTCTTGTGGGTCAAGCTGTATAACCTCTGCAGAGTATAAAACTATTCGAATAGCCGTGTCCCCGGTTATGGACAATGCCTGGTGATTTCACGCAGGGGGTAAACTTTATAAATGTTGGAATGGTTTGGTTAGAATGGTTGGGAAGTGAACAGGGTGTTCACTAGTCGTTTCAAAGAAAATTGTGCTTTGCAATCTACTTATTGTATTTAATGTCAATATTGCTTTCTGCAAAATAGCCATAGAGCTATCCTTGTCAAGCCTTGCATGAATACTATTTGCATACATTTCTCTATGACTTGCTGAGTACATTCAAAGTACTCACGGCTTTATGCCCTCTGGTTGATCAGTCGCTGAGAAAGAACCATGAAGCACCAAGTTCTACGAAGAAGACTACTATGAAGACTATGCGAATTAGGTCGCGTCCTCCACTCGATTGCCTGTGGGCATATTGGGTGACCTCCACCAGATGTTTGATTTCCGCTACAAGCTACCTTTTGTTGTTAAGCCCTGTGTGGCAAACGTTGTAAGACTTGACCATAAGGTCTTTTTGCTAAATAATGTTAATTTGTCTACTTCATCTATAGTATGTTGTATGGATATGATTACGCCAATGTTACAACTGTGTGAGCTAGCTACTGATCATGGGACTAGTTCAGAATAAACAGAGGGTCCTGAGGTTGCATACCCAGGGTCCCGACACATATGCACGTCTTGTGATGATTTGCTTGATATGCCTTGTTGCTCCAAAATAGGCACTTCTATTTCCTCTATGTCTTGTGATACTAATCTAATAGAGGAAAAAAAAGAGCTTAAAGCCCAAATCACAAAATTGGAAATTGACTTGGAAAGAAGCCTCAAAGGGGAGACCACTCTCGATAAGATATTGAACAAGCAAAGACGCTTGCAAGATAAGAGTGGAATTGGATTCACTCCAAAGATGAAGGAGAATAGCAAGACAAGGCACAATGCATGACACATGAAGAATGCCAAGTGCTTTGGATACAATGAGAAGGGCCACAATGCCTCGGTGTGCCCAAATCAAATGAATGTCAAGTCAAGACATTCAAAGAAGAGGCGAACTAGCAAGGAGCAAGAGAAGAAGACAAGAAGGGAAGTAAGAGCCTAACTTGCTATAATTACTGGGAAAAGGGATACTTTAGTAAGGATTGTCCCAAAGGTATATTTCCTAAGCCTATTATCTATAATGATCATTATTTGCTTAGGAAGTATAAAAATGGCAATGTGTTTTTTTAGAAATGTTAGCTCATATAAAACTATTGCTAGGGCCATTTGGGTGCCCAAAAACATTGTGACTAACATTCATGGACCCAACCAAGTATTGGGTGTCAAAATACGCTAAAATGCTTAATAATTACTTGGAGAGGTATTGGAAGCTTGGCTCATCCATGAAGAGGTGGACTCTACCATGTGAAAAATTGGAGCCAAGCATGAGGATGATCATTTCATATCAAGAGCCAATGTCATCTCGGTAACAAGTATTTATATTGAAATATCTAGTTGAGGAGTACAACGCTAAGCTAGGCCGCAAGGGCAAATGGCCACGTTCCACGCAGTAGCTTGACCCTTTTCGTTCATATGTCCCATGTATTTCTAATTCCCTAAAGCCACGTGTATACCGTACTTGATTCGTTAGCCTGTGTGCCATGTAACCCCCTTATCGGATCAACTATCATGTTGTTATCGTTACGCCATTTCTCAAAAGTTCTCCACTCTGTATGAATTCCTTGGCGCATCGCAATATCACTTACCTTCCTACTAACGAATCATTGCTACCTCAATCGTCCTTACAAAATTCTTAAGAAATTTACCGCACTACAACAACATACGACGATCATAAAATTTTATTGCGAGTCTAACAGATTTCGTACCCTCGAGAATATATGAAAATCACAAACGGACCAACCAACCTTGTCACCACCCTTTTATTTCCAAAAAAAAAAACCTACAAACAAGATTTGCTAAATGTATTACCTACAAAAATTGCTATTTTTTCCCACAATTATTTCCATTGGATTAATAAAATAATAATATTATTATTTTAAATCGCCTAACCGATGTGCAACTTATCGATGTGTCGCTCAACCGTTGAGCAACTTGTACACTTGTCGCTATTTCTATAAGGCAAAATTTGATATATGCCACTGAGAAAGTTGCCATTTCGAGAAATGCCACTCAGTATCACGAAATTAGAAATACGCCACTCGCATTCTTGTTCATTTGAAATTTGCCATTTTCTTTTCTTTTCTCCCATTTTCCATCAGTTCCTCATGTGATTTCCCCTTTTGCCCCTCCCGCCTTGCACTCATCTATCCAACCACCTCCCCCCTCCTCATGCAGCCATCATCATGCGTGCGCGCCTCCTTTCACCGCCCTTAAATTTACCCATGAAGCGGCGGCTAGCTCACTAGTAGCGGCGGTGACAATAGCAGCGATGCAATGCAATGGAGCACACCGCCATTGCCAAGAACCGCATAACCAACAAAAGAATTATTGTGTCTAGTATGACACTACTGACTACAAGCTCCTCCTACCAAGAAAACACGGATCACGGGCAATGCAGACGACAATGCTCGCTCGGGCGTTGGCGGGCGGTGGCGCCGTCGTCCTCGCCGATGTAGAGGTCATAGGACTTCCACGTGTGGTTGGCGGCACGACTGCCGCATCAAGGCGGTCCCACGGTTTGCCCTTGCCTAACAAGTACATGAGGTTGACAGCCTCGTGGAAAGCGGCCTCTGCGGCACGTTGTCGTCGCCGAGGCTATCTTTGGTTCAATACGGTTGATGGCCTCCACTCGCCAAATAAGACTAGGAAGAACGGGGTAGAGGCCCTAGCTCAGAATCGCTTCTCTTCGGATCTCCATCCACCGCTCGACGCGGGGCGGTAGTTCCCGGCCGCCAGCGTGGAGGTCAATGACCATGACGCCGGTGTTGAAGTAGCAGGTAGGTAGCGGCGAAGCGGCGAAGACGTAGCCGAACTCGTGGTCGGACCGCGGGCGTGAAGTAGCGGGAGAAGTTGGCGTGGCGATACTCGGCGCTGGCGACCACGGCTGCGGCATGTGTGTGTCTCCCATAAGCGCCAGACATCGTCGGCCATGAGCACGCCGGAGTCGAGTATATCGCCCATGCACACAACAAGGAGCAGTAGGCGAGGTGGTTCTGCGGCGTAGTTGAGTGGCGCCTCGGTAGCGGTGTGCCTGAGCGCGAGATGAGCCGCCACGGCCTCGGGCGAGCATGTAGATCTCGAACGCGGCGGACGGAATGAAGCCGCCGCTGCCGGCTTCCCTCCCGTGGCGGCCAAGAAGTGGAAGAAGAGCGACTCGGCAGACACGTGCTTGAGCAATGAGTAGATGGCGCCATGGACCCCGCAGTAGTGCGCGGCGTCAGCGTCAAGGCGATGTGCACAAGCCCGCAGCACTCCCGATTGGAGATGGTTGGATAGATAAGGGTAGGGTAGGAGGGGTAAAAGGGGGAAATCACATGGGAAACTGATGGAAATGGAATAAAAGAAAAGAAAATGGAAGAAAAGAAAATGGCAAATTTCAAATGAACAAGAATTTGGAGTGACGTATTTATAATTTCATGATACTGAGTGGTATTTCTCGAAGTGACAACTTTCTCAATGGAATATATCAAATTTTGTCTTTCTATAAAATAAAAAAAGGGCGTTATATTACTGTATTTCGGAATAAAAATAGATTATTTAAAAAAAAATTCTTTTGGTGTGAGCCGGGTGCCTATTTATAGGGGAGAGGCCTGGCTGATCGTGATTACCGGTGTTAATGGCTAAAATTAAAACGAGTTTATCTGCAACGGACGGGCCGTGATTAGCGCATGCTTATCCCCAGTGAACCAGGGGCGGACCCACCATTACAGCGAAGCTCTGGCGGATGCAGAGCTCTTGTCGGCAGGAACCCTCTCGCTGAGCACCGTGCAGCGCCCTGCCGTCGGCCGTCGCCTGAGACGTCGAATGCTCTCTACGGAGTGCTAGCATGCCTACCGAGCTGACTTGTAGTTGTTGGGCCGAGGCCTGTTTCCCATCCGTGACCACGAGGCTTTAGCCCGACCCACCACTTGATCTTGATTCTTTCAAGCATTAGGCTTGGGGCATCGGCGAGGCTTGGGGCATTGCCGTGTGCCGCATTAGGCATCGGCGAGGCTTGGGGGCGGTGGGGGCTTAGGCGGCGGCGACTCGCAGACCGCCGTGGGGGCTTGGCGGCGTGTCTCGGTAACGCGGCGGTGGGGGTTTAGGGCGGCGGCGTCGGCGTCAATCGAACAATCGCATGCGTGGCGGGCGAGGTGCGAGGAGGCTGTCTGGTGGGCGGGCGAAGGCGGTGGTCGCCGCCATGCTGCGTGTCGAGGCGCCGAGGCCAAGCAAGACGGCAGAGGCCAATGGGAGGCGGGAGCAGAGCAAAGAGCTTGAGTCGGCGGGCACGACGTTTTTGGTAAATTACTTCCGCATATTACTTAGATCTAATCGGCTAGTCTCATAAAAGGTACATAATGTATTCGTACTTTGCGTTTGTCGTAAAAATCTCCGTATGATCTATGCAAATTTGCTAATTTCTTTCCCATAAGAAGCTTGAAACAACTTGGTAGCATTCAACATTGGCATTGTGCTGCCCACCAAATGCTCAGCGAAATGCCTATTAGGTCAAGCTGCTTTGCTTCAGGCCTTTAGCTGCCTGGCTCTCGGGGCACAGTAATAGTAGTTGTTGATCTATTTAGTGTCATAGACTCTTATTAGTGTGATTGCTTTTGTGTAAAACTTTTTGATCTACGCTTTGAATTCGCCATACCTATAATTGAATCCTGGGTCCTCCACTACAGTGAACTACTCTCCCTTCCCCTTATCCGAGCTAACTACATGGAGGAATCGTCCTGTCCAGCAAAAATAAAGAGGGACACATTACATTACATACACACGCACGCCGCAGCACCCGCTGCATCCAACGTTTTCTGCGTGCAGGAATATACTCAATACACACGCTACCTGCACCACTACAATCCACACAAGCGTCACAGCAGCTGATCGGCGTGGTAGGTTAGATGGATGATACCTATATTTTTTAAAAGGTACAGTACAGACCTATACACTCAATACACAATACACATAAGTGTGCGCATTCTTTTTACACATGCTAGAAATTTTTATAGAGACACTAGGACTTCACGCAGTGTGAACATATGTTTTTTCACTCAATACACCCACGTGTATATGACTTCATACAGTGTAAACACACACTTTTCCAATCAACACGCATACACATATATATACCCTACTATAATTTATTCGGATGAGGTGCACGTATAGTATCCTCTTATATCAAAAACCCGGATAGGCTGGGCCAACAACCTCGCTCCTAGCTAACGGTTAGGCCCTAGATAACGATACTAACCACGCCTGTTTCCCTAAAAAATCCTAACAGCATCTGGCAATAGTTTAGAGATGCGACAAGCCTATAAACGTATCCGTCAGACCATTTGGACCTCACCGAGGAAGCTTTCATCCTCTCTGATGAAGGAACCTACGATGAGACATTTCGAATAGGTTCCAAAGCTCGACATTGATTTTTTTTCCCCTTATCCCTTCTCTCCTTCTGAAGCATCACCATCGTAAGGACACAGTTCGCGAATTTTTTTAATAATCTATTTTTATTCAGAATTACATAAATAATACTATTTTTTTATCAGAAATAATCAGACATCGTTCCACGGTTGGGCAACTTGGTTTAGTCGTTCAACTGGTGAGCGACACATGTCTAAGTCACCATACGATAGCGCGGCCGGATGTTTCGCCTTCAAGTCGCCATACAGTAGCGCGACTGGATCCTAGTCACCTAACGGTTGGACGACTAGGACACCTGTCGCTGAACACTGGCCCCTAATCGTCCAACCGTTGGGCGACTAGGGGCGCTTATATTGCCGCGCGCACGGCCGGCCGTGAGCAGTGACCATTTGTTTCTAGGAAGCGACGCGAGAAGATAGGAGAGAAAGAGAGGAGAGGAAGAGAGAGACGGGGAAAATGTGTCCCCACATTGACAACGACGATAGTGAGTCTCTAGTATTATTTTTGATTCGTATATTTTCGAAACCATGGTAGGTTAGCAAGTAACATCATGTGTATTAACATATTATTAGTTAGCAAATGAAATAATGGTGGGTTAATTAGAAAAATCTTTAGATGCATACTGTGTAGTGTCATATTATCAGTGGCGAAGCTAAAAAATTTGTATGCGTGCATTTTCAAAACCATGGAAGGTTAGCAAGCAACATCATGTGTATTGACATATTGTTAGCAAATAAAATAATGGTAAAGATCAGGCTATTAAGCAATTATTAGCTGAACGAATGTTAGGGTTGGGTCAACGAGGCATTGTAAATATTGTATTCAGATAATACCTAATGTTTATATATAATTAGTTACGCTTTTTTCCCAATCGGACGACTACTTCACACATTTAGTTGCGAAAACAACTTAATTTTGTGGAGTGTTGATGATAATAATTGGTAACATCGGTTAATAAGTTTTAATTATTTGTGAACATATTGTTAAAAACTTTGTAGTCATTACATAATATTTTGTTAGAAAATAGTGGTGCTTGTGCATACCGGACAACCCAGCTGGGCAAGGTCCATGTGTATTATTAATAGTTGTAAATAGCGTAGTTGTAGGTTTGCATATGAAATCATGGTAGGTTACTTTTGAAAGCATGGTAGGTTATGAACAAAAAATCACTAGACTTATGCAAGAATGCAACTTAATTTTTAGAATTTTCGGAGCTACGCTATAAGTAATTGAACCCACTAATTGTGTCGTAATCATTAACTGAAAATTGATTTGCAGGTATGGCTCACGACCCTAGTGGTTCGGACTGGCATTTTGGCCTGTTGAACCGGATGGTCGATGCGCAGCACCACGCGAGCCGTCGTGTCCCACATCCACTTCGCGGGGACGATGCAGCTGACTTGGGGATGGTTCATACGCGGACACCCCGATGGGCTTGGAGACTGGACCCACGCTGGGTAGACATGTTTGTCCGCAAGCTGTGTCACTTCTTTTGTGTCATATGCCCGCTATGTAGTTACTTCTTCATGCTTTGCAGGCTAAGCCATGCTGGTCTTCTACCTCTCACACGAATGGTGGAGGCCACCGAAGAGGACGGCGCTCCGGTCGAGGACAACGGGGAGGTCAAGGCCGGTCCGGAGCGGTCACGACGGTTCTCGTTCAACTGGTCGCTCCTGACAGCCCTGGTGGACCGGTGGCGGCCCGAGCCGCACACCTTCCACCTCCCATTCAGGGAGATGACCCCCACTCTGCAGGATATCGCGCTGCTGTTCGGTTTGCCTATCGCGGGAGCCCTTGTATTCCTGTCGGACGCGCCTATCGACCGGCGCGACGCCCTACTGGGCAAGTTTCAGGGGGTTCTTGCGGCGAGGTCGCTTCCACCGTCTCGACTTCCCCGGCGGCATGGCATGGCCCGCCCTGCGGTGGTTTTAAAGTTCGGATCGTATGCTACCTATTTTCCATGTTCAGTGATGCACTATCCTAGCCATATGACGGGTTTACTAATTATTCGTTTGTGTGTAGGTTGAGCGGATGGTCCCAGAGCCCACCGCCAACCAGGTGTCACGGCACCTCGAGGCGTGCCTGCTGTGGCTCTTCGGCTGGGTACTGTTTACCAGCAACCACGGTGACTCCGTCGACGACCGCCTCGTGGGGTACGCTAGGGCCATCGCCGACGGCAAGGAGCTGCAGATCAGGGGATCATCAGCTTGCCGCGACGTCAGCGGCATGTGCGATCGTCTTTGTAGGATGAAGCCGGCATCTATCCTCATATGCTGTCCCCTCCTGCTGCAGCTGTGGTCGTTCGAGCGCTTCTCTCTCGGACGGCCCATGCTGGTAGACTTTAGTTCGTACGGCGTGGACATGTACCATGGAGACGCAATGGACCGGCTATCGGCAGCCGGTAAGGACAGGTAGCAGTATATTCCCCTACCATTTCTCTTTCAAAGTCCGCACTAACAACCTCTCTTGTCTACCCGTAGTCACTGAATCCGCTATGTCGCTACCACAAGTGGATTGTCACGACCCGGCCCTGGGCACACCCGGGAGGTCCCTCAGGACCTCCTAGGAGGTTCAAAAAGGAGCCCCCAGGACGTCCCGAGAGGTCCCTCAGGACCTCCTGGGAGGTCCGTAAAGGACTTCCCAGGATGTCCCGAGAGGATATCCCGGAAGGACCTCCAGACCTCCCGAGAGGTCCGATAGAACCACTCGGAGGTCTAGGGTCCCGACCCTGAGGAGGTCGTTGGACCTCAGACCTCTTCAAACTCCACGCGCTACTCAGGGAGGTCCGAAGGGAGCCAACCCGAGGAGGTCGTGAGGCTTGAGGATGAGCCTGAAATCCACTGCGATCTAAACTGGTCCCCAAGGATCATCGACCAGTTCTCGCAGCAAGCAAGTGATAGCAAAACATCCACACAAATTTATTAACAACAAAAGGAGGTTTGATTATAAAGGTTGCTTACAAGCTCCAGCAACCGAGAGCACACAAACGCAGCGGAAAACAAAAGACATTGTCCACCCATTACACCACAGGTGATTGGCTGGAGGGCGTGGCCTAATTGAGTTGGTCATCTTCATCATCATAAGAATCTTCACCTGCTCAATTCATGAATCAAGCAAGAGTGAGCACAACAACCGTGCTTGCAAGTTACACCCGTCAATTAACAGAATGACATGCATAGGGATATATCAAGGGAAAGCATATTAGGGTTGATTTACATAAAGCCAATTTTATTTCAAATACAAGTATTAAGTTTCAAGGCAGGTTACAATAGTTAAAATTCATTTTTGTGAAATCTATTTTCAGTTGGATAGCATTCATCATGAAGATGGTGAAGGATACCCTCCTGTCACAAGGCTTCCCGTCCAAACCCAATTTGGTTAAACCACCAAAACTAATTTCATAATTCTTTTGAAAACCAAAACCAAGAGCTAACTTTGAGTGACATTGCCAGCATGTCCATGACCGTGGACACGGCTATTCGAATAGATTTACACTCTGCAGAGATTGTACACTTTACCCACATGGCATGAATTCTCTAGTTTGCTTGGCATCCGTCGATACCACCTCACACTTCCTTTGGTGAGAGGTCTAGAGCACATGACAAGGCCTTTACAATGCATTACTCCACCGCAGTCCACCCACATTAAGGTTTCTCAGATCCCCCCTTTGGATAGAAACCCGCCGGGTTAATGGGGTGTCCCCTCTTATGCCAGGTGGGACTACAACAGTCGTAACATGACAACCCATAGCCCCATACTAGAGACATGTGGTTGCACAGTTTTGGCATAGCCCATTATAGGCTTAGCAAGTGGTGTCTCAAAGACCGGTCCTTAACCGACTTGGGCGACAAACCTCAACCCTGGGGCATCGGATCACACGACCCCTGTGCATAGACATGCACCAACCAAATAACCAGCTTCGCCCAAGTCAAATCCAATTTTCATTTATTTTGCTTTTCAAACCTCCATGGCACACCAATACCATGGCCATTTGTAAAACCTCCATGACACACCAATGTCATGGCCGAAATCTCTATGGCACACCAATGCCACGGCCCAAATTATTTGATTAAGTGATATTTTGGTCAAAACTCCCAAATCAAGATTTTGGTCTAAGCGAGACTAAGCATTTCATTTTCTTTAAAAGCTTCGGGTCCTCACTATTGCAAGAACCAGATTTATCTAGGGTGACAATGTGGTTGATTCAACATGGATAGAGGTCATACCAAGCAGTAGGCATAACTACGAATTTAAAGGTAGGCATTGAAATATCTTAGTGAAATAAGCATGCATACATCTTTGAAAACGACATAAGTAATTTGAAGTATTGGGTGCAACATGATCATGAGTGTAACTTGCCTTGCTCAAAGTCTTGAGCTTCTTCTTCTCCCTCACAGAACTCTGGCTCCATATGGTCTTGGCAATCTACACGGTGAAAAGCCAAATATTCAAATAAAGCTCAAACAAGATCCAAAGAAACTCCAAATAATCTTAGATACAAAACCAACAGAGATGTTGGGAGGTCAAGAGGAGGTCCAAGGAGCTCGCTGGAGAGGTCTTAGGACTCAAGAGAGGATGTCCAAGAACTTGTTGGAGGAGATCCAGAGAGTGCTAGGTTGAGACAGAGAGGAGAAATGGAGAAGAAAGTGAAAAAGGAGGACTTCCCAGACTATATATAGTGGAAGCCAATACACATGACCCAGGATAGTGGTCATCAGGAGTTGGTAAAAATAACAATGAGAGTAGGCAAGGAATGTGACAATGGTTTGACATGAGTACTGCAAAGGTGGGAGCATTTAATGTGATACAACATGCATTAAATGCTGTGGAGGCTTCCTTGCCCAAGGACTCAATCAAAGGTAAAGAAAACTGGGTGTGACTGTCCAACGGGGCAGCCAAGACCCACAGAGGAGGTCCTGCAAAGACATCGAGGAGGTCTTGTAGTGAACAAGGGGAGATCCTCACCCACCGAGGAGGTCCCGACGGTTGGATCTCCAAAGGGGAGGTCCAAACAGCCAAGATTAAGTGCACTAGAGGAGGTCCGCAAGAGTTGCGAGGAGGTTCTCACCCGCAAGGGAGGTCTAGACGGTTGGATCACCGGGAGGGAGGTCCAACGGTCGAGATCAATGCAAATGGGGAGGTCTACAAAAGTAAAAGGAGAACCTCACCCGCAAGGGAGGTCTAGACGGTTGGATCTCCGAAAGGGAGGTCCAACGGTCAAGATCAGTTACAAACGGGGAGGTCTGCAATAGGTAAGAGGAGATCCTCACCCGCAAGGGAGGTCTAGAGCCGCAGGATCAAATCCAGGGGAGGTCTGGACGGTTAGGATTTCCAAGGGGAGGTCCTAACGATCGGATCTGCCAAAAAGGGAGATCTGGACGGCCAAGATCTCCAGAGGGGGAGGTCTTGACGGCCAGATCTTCAAGGGAGGAGGCCTGGACGATTAAGATCTCCAAGGGGGAAGTCTTAACGGTCCAGATTTACAAGGAGGAGGTCTGGACGGTTAAGATCTCCAAGGGGAGGTCTTAACGGTTCAGATTTACAAGGAGGGAGGTCTGGACGATTAAGATCTCCAAAGGGGAGGTCTTAACATCCAGATCTTCAAGGAAGGAGGTCTGGACGGTTAAGATCTCCAAGGGGGAGGTCTTAACGTCTAGATCTTCAAGGAGGGAGGTCTGGACGGTTAAGATCTCCAGGGGGAGGTCTTAACAGTCTAGATTTACAAGGAGGAGGTCTGGACGGTTAAGATCTCCAAAGGGGAGGTCTTAACGGTCCAGATTTTCAAGGAGGGAGGTCTGGACGGTTAAGATCTCTAAGGGGGGAGGTCTTAACGGTCCAGATTTACAAGGGGGAGGTCGGGACCGCTGGATTTCGATCGGACCGCCCAGAATGATCTAACGCTCAGGGAGGGTGGGACATTCGGACCATCCGAATGTCTCACCAGGATCAAACCGTCCAATGCAAATCGGACGATTCACAATCAATAGAGATGCAAATAGGCAAGGAGGAGGTCCTGGAGGACCTGGGGAGGTCCGGTAGGACACGAAGAGGTCTAATAAAGGTAAGGGGAGGTCCTAGAGGACATGGAGAGGTCCTGAAGGACGCGGAGAGGTCCAGGTGAACAAAGAGGAGGTCCTAAGAAGCGGTGGTACCACCAAGCGCGGGCGGTACTACCGGGCTAGTGCCGAAGGGAACCTCCAGAAGGTTTCAAGGATACAAGCGGCGAGGGAAAGTCCAAGTAAACCCGAAAAGCTTCAACAGGATTCCAAAGGAGCTCAGATGCACATAAAGGTGGCGAAGGCTTGGGGAGGTTGTAAGCCAGAGAAGACCCGAGAGGGAGAATTGGACCCATCGAGGTCCAAGCATTTGGGAGGTCTAGACCCAAGGAGGTCTGGACCAGGGGAGGACAACACAAAGGAGGTCCGGACCTTTGGATCCAAACGAAGGAAGGGTCTGGGCCATTAGATCCCAGACGAAGGGAGGTCTAGGCCAGAGGTGGGTAAAAGATGGACAGAGAAGGGAAGACCATCAAAACTCCAATAACTCAGCAAACCAACAATGAACTTTAGTTGTAGTTTGAGTTAGTCAACTTAAATCCACTATAAAATTTCAGATTAAGCTTTGAATTCTCATCAAAACAAAATGGTTCTTTTTATTTTGAATTTTTTTAAAAAAAGACTCTGAAAATCAGGGTGTCACATGGATCGACCTAGAGATCCACCCACACGACCAGTGGACTCTCGACTGCGACAAGTGGGATACCAACAGGGACCACGAGAGGAGGTAGAAGGAGCGTCGCACTGAAAAGCACAACCAGCGTATCCGACGAGAGACGCAGGCTCATCTAGATGCATGCAGGCGCAGGGAGCATGAGAAAAAGAGGGAATTGGCGGCCGAGGCCAAGGCGGCTGGCGAGGAGCACAACGCCGAGCTCGCAGGGAAGGGCAAATGACCTTAGTCCACGCAGTAGTCCAACCCTCTTCGTCCATATGTCCGATGTATTTCTAATTCCCTAAAGGCATACGTGTACCGTCTTTGATTCGTTAGCCTGCTTACCATGTAACCCCTTGTTGGATCAACTGTCGTGGTGCTATCGTTGCACCATTTCTCCAAAGTTCTCTACCGTGTATGAATTTCCTTGCACGTCGCAATACGACTTACCTTCGTACTTACGAATCATTGCTACCTCTATCGTCCTCACAAAATTCTTCGAAAATTTAGCGCACTACAACAACATACGACGATCACAAAATATTACTGCGAGTTTGACAAATTTCATACCCTTGAGATTCTACAAAAATCACAAACGGATCAACCAACCTTGTCACCACCCTTTTATTTTCCCAAAAAAAACATCCTACAACATGATTTGCTAAATATAATACCTACAAAATATAACATTTATTCCCACATAATTATTCCCATCGGATTTATTAAATACTACAGCTACTTCTTAAAATCGCCCAGTGGTTAGGCGACTTAATATAAGTCGCTCAACCACTGGGCGACTTAGTGAAGTCGCGCTTGGCGCTCTGTGATTGGGCGATTATGACCAATCGCCCAATGGTTGTGCGACTAAGTATAAGTCGCCTAATAGTTGAACGACTTACGGCGACTGATGATTACTTCTGGCCAAAAAAAAAAGGTAGTATTATTTCTATAATTCTAAATAAAAAACAGATTATTAAAAAAATTCCACAGTTCGCGCTAGGACTCGCACTCCTATCTTTCGAGACACTATTCGCCTGAGGACACAGGTGTTAGGGGCTATTTAGTTCATAGCCCTATTGAACTAAACCAAAATTTACCTTAGCTAAAACTTAGCAAAATTAAAATTTGGTAAAATAAAAACTGTTTGTATTGTGGCCAAACCAAATTTTGGTATTACTAAATTTTTGGTAAGCAATTTTCTCACCCTTGAATTTTGATCACATGTGACATTGAATTTCATTTGCGTTACTAAATATTAGTAGCAAATCAAACAATAACTATTTTGCATCAATGTTATCAAAATTTGGTTTGATTCACGTCGGTAACAAATAAAAAAGACCTTCAGTTTCTAAACAAATAGTAATACTGACCTGACCTGACCTCCACAGAAGAACCATATACCGAACAACAAATCTAACGTTCATGCACGCGTGACTGCAGATGGCCACAGGCTCCAAATCATTTAGCACGGCAGCACGCTGCAGTTCCATTATTGATGCGAAAAGGTTACACATTACATGAGATGCACTCACTCCTGTAGGAAGAGAATACAACACAAACGGTACCCGCGGTTTCTACTGAAAGCAACGGGATGAACAGCAAGGGGTAGCTCGCACGAAAGGTGCTCACTAGCAGCAACCATAACAAGGTTCTCGACAGATGCTGCTGCATTATTCCAACCCAATCATGCACTCGAGCTACAGAAGCCGCCTACCCACCACTTACGCATTCACTTTTGGTGCCCATCCAGCAATCAGGTGCTCCTTCGTTGGCTTAGTCTTGACGAAAGATTCGCGGCTAAAGAGAACCTGCACCAAGACAATGCAAATCTCAATAATATGATTCTCGGCAAGTTTCAGAAATGATAGGAAAAAATGTGTCTGCCCACTTGAGCATTGGTGTACCTCGGTGTACGCATGGATACTGGTTAGGTTTTCTGGGATCTTCCAGCCTTTGAAATGCTCCAGAGAAAACTGGAGATGGAAGAGCTTTGGCCCCAGGCTGAGATCGGCAGTTGATACGTTCTCCCCGTTGATATATGGGCCCTGCAATTGCCAAAAGGTTTGATCATGAATCGTGATGTAAAGAAAGGTTCGGTTCATTCCAGTTAGATAGTGAAACTGAACGAGGCCCACACCTAGCACGAGAAGGCACTCAGACAAAGTGAAATGATTGCAATGTGTCATAACCAGACAGGTTAAAGTGCTTAGATAGTGAAACTTGGATACAATCAAAATGATTGTGGGAGCATGTGTTATGTTTACTCCCTTGCAGAAAGCAACAGAAAGATCAACTGCTTGAACATTGAAACTTACATGAGCTTTCAGGTGCTCCTCGAGTGCCTGCAGCTCATTAAGAAGTGCCTTCTCCGAACCATCATTCGGATCCTTGCTCTTCAAGAACGCGACGAAGGTTGGGAAAATCTTTGATCCCCTATTATCACAAGTCACAGCAAAATCGAAGCATCATACACAAATAGAGCACAATAAAAAATGGTACCACAACATCAAAACTTATTTTGTTTGAAAAGGAGACAACATCGAAACTGGAGATGTATAATTTTTTGACGGAAAAAAAATCAAGTTATTACTACCATAAATCATTTCACTAAACTATCGGAATCAAGTACTTGAAAGATCATATTGTAGCCAACTCCAGACAAATGCATAACTTCCTTATTATAGGACGTCAGGCCCCAATTGTCCGTGAACTAACAATCACAAGTTTCATATCCAAAAGGCCTCTAGAAGTATAATTGACTAGCAGCACAAATCATAAACTGCCAAATGTATAAAGTACAAACAGAAGATATCACTGAAACGAATGCAAGTTTCTGCTTATGAATAAACCTTGAATGACCGTAGATATAAGTATATAACAAGGATATCCAAATGCAGGTTTAGTGAAGTTTTTTTATTTTTGGGGAAGCAAGAGTGAATTTTACACAGTGGCATTGGCGGGGAAACTTACACTGATGCATACTCAGGAGGGGTGACAAGAGACGGAGTTGGGAACTTCTCCTCAATGACTTGAGTGATCACATCAGAATCAGCAATCCATTTGCCATCACCGCTGTTAAACACAGGCACCTTCCCCTCTGGGCTGATCTTCAGAAACCTGAAGATGTCATTAGAGTATGCTAGTTAAGAATTTTAGAAACAGGGCAAAGCACAAAGTTCCAACTTCCAAGGTGCTAAATTACACCCTTAGCTCCCTGTAAGTTTCAGTTTCGAAAATGCATAATATCCATCTTCTTAATCAGATCTTTATTAGTACTGAAGTTAATATCATGGAAATGGCAACGACAATTCCACAGATGAAAGCATGCAAACATGTTCTGGTTCATCTGTTCATTCTTCATCAGAAAAGGAACGTACCTTTTCTCAATTATCAAGAGGTTCCAAGTACCATGAAATTTACATGAGAAAGGATCATAACTCCAAAAGCACCAACTACCCTTTTGTTTTACAGATACAATGCAGGAAAAATGCACACAAAATGGAGCTGACTCTTCAAAACAGAAACAAGGGTACTCCAGACTGCTCTGTACATTGACTGACAATTTATAACAGTTAAATGCAACCTTTTGCTCTAGTCATATTCTCCATTTGGTGAGGGATTAAGTCTATTTGTTTTGATTGCTCGCCACCTACAAGTAAGAATCTTCAGTTTTCCCCACTTGGGTTTGGACAACTAGACCAAAATGCTCCCCAGAATCAGCTCAAATCCCATAGAGGCTTAATCGTACATGTCTTTCTTAATGCTAAAGCTATCCCCAGAATCAGATCCATCTGCCGTCCCGAGCGTCTGATCTGCTCGTAGCCGCAGCCCGGGCTCGCCCGCGAGGCGACGCGGCAGCGGCTCAATTACAGGAAGCGGAGACGACGAGGGCAACGACGGCAGCCGCTGAGGTAAGCGATGGGTTAGGGTTCGGTGGTAGTGGATGGGAACGGGGATGCCTCTAATACTATGTAGAATTTCGGAAATAATTGTGTGTAGTCTCACAGGACCTCCATGCCCTTTATTTATAGTCTAAAGGTTCAATCCGACTCTAATACAACTCTTTATTAGACTCTCATATGAACTCACCAACAAGCTTCATGGCTGTTTACTGTGAGTGTGAACATATATCAGCTTGTCTGAGCTTACATCAATGCTAGTCAAATGCACAATCAAGTGTTTGCTGTATAGAGCTATCCCCTAATTACATGCCAAATTGCCAACGCATGCGACATGTGTGCTAACTAAGGCCGCTGCACTCATTGTTGCAGAGAATAATGCTCTGAAGTGCTCTGATACCACCTCTGTAATGCTCTAATGCCCAAGATATTGCAATAGTTGGTAATTGACATTGGCATGTTTGCACCCCAAAAAATCAATCTAATGCCCAAGTACTTCCCTTTCTACTAGGAGAAAAAGACTCCCTGTGTCGTTTTTCCAATCATCTTGGTTTAGCCCGATCCAAGCCTACCAATCGTTGATTTCACAGCAGGGTCAAGCAAATCCACCACATCAAAGAAGGTATCTAATCTGCGCACAAGCTTAATTCAGGAACCCCAAACAAAAAGAAGAAGAAAAAGAAACAAACTCATGGCCGCACTAAAATTCTCAGTCTCGCACTGTTCCTAGTCCACTACCACTAAACATCTGACGAGTCAAGTCAAAATAGTAGAGAAAAAGAGGCACGACAAGTAGTACTCCGTCAAGTAGGCAGCGTATGAGAAAAAATGGGAACATTTAGGGGAGGGAGGAATCGGACACGGACCAGTCGGGCTTGTTGCTGAGGTTGATGAGCTTCATCTCGTAGGTCACCTTCTTCTCCTCCAGCGTGAGCAGCACCCTCTGGGAGAAGGGACCTGCCGGTTCAAATCGTACAGCCAAACACGGAGCAACACGAAATAGTTACGGTTTCGTGCCGAATCGGGCGGCAAAACGGAGAGCGCGACGAGGTATGGAATGGGGGTCACTCACAGTCGCCGAGCTTGTCGGGGGCTCCGACGGCGGCCTTGACGCACACCTCGACGGCCATGGCGACGGCGAGTTCAATTAGTCTGGTTTTCGCTTACTAATTAATTTTTTTTTCTCGGTTTACGGCGGGTTTCTGGCTGTGAGGAGACCGGGGAGGCTGCAGTGCCGCGTATTTATAGGGAGGGAGAGCTCGCCGGAGACGGGTGGGAGAAACGTGTGGATGACACGTGGGACCACCGGTCGGTGCCCGTGATGCCGTTCTGGAGCCTTCGTTTCGAGATCACGGGCGTGTTTGTTTAGGATTCAGATCATCCGACATGCTAAAGGAAACGGTTTAGAGCAACAATATCGTGATACTGTAACGATCTGAGTCGTCCGATTTAAGAAAAAATACGCTACATTAGCTGCTACAGTATCAACTACAGTATTTTACCAAAGTACGGTGCCACACACATCTTAGCCTTCGCTTTTTGATCCAACTGCTACAAACTAATGTTATAGCACTGTAGCATGTGCCATTGTTGTTCACATGGGCGGATTCACTGTCCCTCTAGCCTGGACAGTTTTCTAGGCTTGCCGGTGACACGTCATAGTAGCTCTGATGAAGTTCCACGGTGACCACGACAGAAAAATAGTGTCCTGTCTAGGCAAAACAAGACGGTCGGCACTTAGCTTACGGCTTGCCCAGGCTTTAGAAAATTCCTGACCCTGCTATTGGCTGTGCAATGTTAGAAAACGTGTATTCGTTTGTTTACTCGTATCATGTGGTACATGTATTGATTGGTTTAATAAAGTTATTATTCATGTATTTGGTTGGCTGAATACATCATCTCAAATTTATAGAATATTCTCTTTTCAATACTGAACCATAACACCGATCTTATCCCACCAAACACACCCTACGACGCTTGATTCGACTTTTGATTTGCGCTTTATAAAAAGCAAGGATAGAACAAGATTCAGGCTCGCTTTCGAATCACTTTTTGTTCTGCGTGGTTGGTAGCGGCAGGCCGGCAATGGTTGAAGGCATAAAGTTGTCGAGGAATAATGGGTTATCATCTTAAGTTGTCGGGGAATAATGGGTTATCGTCTTATCGTCGCCATATATTTCGTGAAATCCTTACGTTCCAATCGTGTAGTAGTATTTTACAAATGGTTGTGCTGAGATTTTTTAGCTGGGCAACATAGGGAGGAATGCCCTTTGATGACGAGGCAGTAAACTCCTTGGAGGAAGCCACCCAGGCAGCATACGATTTCCAAGACGCATCACACCGTACGGATGAGCTAACATGAAGAATGCTGCGTGTCTGCTAGACCGGTCCGAGGCATAGCACCGTAGGTCTAATCTAAAAACGGTATGCTTCGTACTATTCATGGAATGTGTCGGTCAGGCACGATAGCTCGTGCCGTGCTTGCGCTATCACCTAGGCACGGTTGGCCAGTCCAAGACGCAGCTTAACAACGATGTCGGTATGCGAACAAGATCTGGCCAAGACGACCCATCCGCCCGCGCCCGAGCTAGCGATGAGCGCTGGCAAAGACTGAAGGCCGAGCCAAAAAGTCAGGAGGAGAGAGAAGGAAGACGACGGCATGGGAAGGAGGATGAGAGGGATGAAGAGGAGGGGGTCGGTAAGAGAGGAGGCGGTACAACATTGAGGTAGAGGGAGAAGGAGGAGGAGAGGGAGAGTTGAGCCTGAGAGGGGAGGGTGGCGGCGGATGGCCGAGGAAGGAGACAATGGAGGAGGAGGCATCGAGTGGCGAAGGCGTGAGAGGAGGCTAGTGGAGGCGGCGAGTGATGCATGGCGTGGCGTCTTGGCAGGTTTATGCTATACACGCAAGCGAAGCGATTACTGCACAGGGCAGTGACGCGCGGCGAGGAGCGGAGCGCGAGGCGTCGTGACAAGACCCTTGGCAGGCACATGGAGTGAGGAGGCGGCCAAAGCGAAGGAAGGCAAGAGTAGTCAAGATCTTTGTCGAGTGTCACACACGACACGAGCGGGCGAGGGGCAGGCCGGGCAGGGGCCTCGTGGGCCGTGACTGGCATGGCACGGCTCGACTAAAATTGAGCCATTTGGGCATTTCTGCCCGTTTTTGTGACCGTTTTGGTCTTAAAAATAGCAAAAAATATATCAAAAAACCCCAAAAATTTTGGCGGTACGTTATTTCCAGTAAGGGTCACTTTCGGACCTCAACGGAAGCGATAGTACCGCAGTGCCATGAGTGGAACTACCGATGAATGGAACTACCATGTATTGGTTGGCAGTAGTACCGCACCAATTTCCAACGGCTAGTTCAGAGCTTCTGATATATCCGTTACTGTGTGTCAGTAGCGGTGCGGTAGTACCGGCCGATGAACGACGGTACTACCGCTCGTGCTGGTTTTTCAGCAGAACTTTGTCACAACGGCTAGTTTTTATGTGTGGGCTATAAATACCCACCTTGGCCGGTTGTGGGAGTGTTGCTGGTGCCATATTCATTTCCATTGAGCTAAGAGTAAGCCCTCTACACTCTCTTATGCATGTGTTGCACTTAGTGAGCTTTGAGAGGCAAACCCTAATTGTATGTGTTGCTTTAGGTAGTGGATTGTGTATCCACTTGAGCTTTATACACTTGATTAGTTCAAGTGAGAGTCTTCGACTTGTTACTCTTGGTGTTTGCCGACACCTAGACGGCGTGGATGCGTCGTGGTTCAGTGATCTTCTCAAAGAAGGTTGTGAGAAGACCCGGGTGTTTGTGAGTGGCTTGGTGCTCGCCATCTCCGGAGTGAAGGAAGAGCAACCCTAGTGGATCGAGGTGTTGGTTCAGTTTGGAACCGGTCCAAGTGGTTGGACTTACCTCGGAGGTGTTGGCTTAATTCGTGGAGTCGGTCCAATTTGTTTGGGCTTACCTCAACGTGGATTAGGAGAGGCCGGTAAGTCTCCGATCATCACGGTAAAACATCATCGTGTCTTTGTGATTTGTTCTTGTGCTTTATTATATTGCAATTTACATTTCCTATATTTAATTGCTTACGTGTATGTGTATGATTGTTATCCTTAATATAGTCTCATATTGTTGGTGCACTTAGTGAAGACTAGTTGATTTAGGGTTTAATTGTGCAAAACCGAATTGATTTACATTTTCGCATAAAACTCGGTTTTAGCCAAAGAAGTTTTTAAAACCGCCTATTCACCCCCTCTAGTCGGCCTCCTCGATCTTACACATGATGATTTGGAAAAATATTTTCAATTTTAATTATCTGCGAGACTAGCTTTGCAAAAGCATAGTTTCTCGTAGACAATAAACATACGTGCGACCATTTCGAGGAAGCATCGATGAGCACCATAAAATACCTAAATGGACCTGATAGAGGCTGTGTAGGGCCGCAAATGTCTCCCTGGATACGGTCCAGGAATGCAGGGATTTCATCCTTTACTTTCAGAGCAGAAGGTCTAGTAATTAATTTCCCGGTGGCACATGCGGGGCACACAAAATCTTCCTGATTCGGGAAATTCTTTACGTCGATATTATGTCCCTGTGAATTGTTAATTATATTTCTCGACATCCTAAGACCTGAATGGTCTAATCTATGATGCTAGAGACGGAAAAATTCATATATTCTAAATATGGTTTTCAGGACAGTATAGGCTGCAGGTGCCTTAATATTAGTGTAGTATAGCCCAATTTCAAATGAAGGAAGTCGTTCTAATACCCTTTTTCACTTTCTTCACGCTTTGTAATGACTAGGTATTCATTACCATACTCTTCTTTAGTCTCTACGTGGAAACCGTTAGCGCAAATATCCTTGAGAGTTCTAGTCAATTCTGGGTATAACAAGGCTTCTTCAATGACCAAAGTTGTGCCTATTGGGAGTATAATTGTGGCTCTTCTAGAGCCTATTATACAAGTATCGTTGCCTGCGATTGTCATAAGACTACCAACATTCTTGCTGATTGACTGAAAGAATTTTGTCTCTCTCAAGGTAGTATTCGTTATGCTGCTATCCACTAAGCACTCTTTCTCCATAGGGTGCCACACGTGTTCTGATGCTTCAAATACCAGAACATAACTTGTTATTATAAATACGGGAAAATTAAGCCTTGCAGGACTCATCATAAGAATTGAATGTTTTTGCTCTCCTAGAGCTTACAACCATTATTCAAAGAATAAATTAATTCAATGTTCCATCACAATCACAAATTGCAAGTGACTGTAAAAAGATCTAAGTGCAACGCGTGCACTATATCGGATCAGTGAAGTATGTAGAAACTTCTACCTGAATCAGCTTCATGGCGATCTTCTCCTCTTGGGGAACTATGGATGTGGCTGCTGCGATGTCCAAAGGAGGGGTGATGGGGGCTGCTACTGGGCTATCCATATCCATGAGCGCAACTAACGACTGTAGATCTTTTGTGCCTGCAATGACAAGGTGTGCCTCATACTATCCTTTGCCCTTTTTCTTAGACTGAAAAGCATCAATAACGTGCTACGTCTCCTTACCCTTTTTGCCCCTCTCCTTTGTGAGAGGCTTCCTCACCTTGTAGCTGCTAGCATTGGCTTTATGGCCAATATTGCTACTAAACGGCTGTGAGATATAGTTCTTTCTTAGAACATTATCTTGAGCTTCTGCAACTTGCATGATGTCAATCAATTCGGCATACTTCTTGTAGCTGTCTTGACGATAGTTGCATGCGGATTGCACCACATTCGGGTGAAAGGTAGAGAGAGTCTTCTCAATCTTCTGCTCATCCGTGGTTATCTTACCACAGAATTGAAGACTGGTACAAATTTTGTACAAATTCTGGTCATGTTGGGTCAGTTCTTCGAACTCCTGGTTCATGATGCTAGTCATTTCCATATTCATGCAAAGAGTTTATAAGATACTGCTGGTAATTTACATAAAATGGTTGCAAAATTCTCATAATACTCTTCAAACTCTCGGTTCCTGATACCATATTTTTTATGCATTTTTCATGATTCATTGCTATTTTCAGTGATTAAAAGCAATATAAACAATCACAAATAATCAAAACGGTAAATACAATATATAAATTGCATTGAAATAATATTAAATAAAGTTAAACATTCTTCAAAAGTTCAAAATTATTCAAAAATTTGAATTCCCGATGCCCTTTTTTTGCAGGAATATCAATTTTTGGAGAATTCTGCTATTTTCAGGGGCTAAACAGCTAAATTTCAATTTTGAAAAAAAATGCGCAATTTTTTAATTTCTGAGGGGTTGTTCTACAAGAATTTCTTTCTCGAAATATTTCATCATAATTTTCAGAACATCGATGGTTTATTTGCAAATTTATGGGATTTTTCGTTTCCTTTCATCCCTTTTTTTCCTTTTTCTTTTTCCCGGAATCTCCTTGGGTCGGGCCCTTACAACCTTGTTGGCCCGTTCGCTTTTTTTCGTCCTGCTTGGACCAAAAACCAGTGGCTATACCTGGCGGCTGGCGCTAGGGTTTCCCTAGTGCCGCCACTGTGGTCGTGGTGCGCATTACACGCACGGAGGGCACGCGCAGCCGGTGGTGCATGGTGAGCGCGGGCGCGGGGCGCCGGTTCGGGCATGCGCGATGAGCGTGACGATGGCATCAGCAGCAGCTGCAGGTGGCCATGGTGGAGATGGCGCGCGGCGATGCCGCCCATGCAGAGGGCGTATAAGGGAACGAGGCACAGCAGCTCGCCGCGCCATCGTGGTTGCGACGGTGGCGGCTGCTTGGCGCCAGCGGGCGGCGGCTTCAAGTGCGGGCGGTACCACCCCCTCTTTTTTTCTTGGCTTCACTGTGTTGCTTGCCCCGTGCAGGGGCTGGTGGTCGCGGGCGGCGGCACGGCTCCAGTCCGGCGTGGGTCGCTGGTGGCATCGGGTCGAGTGCGGTTCCGGACACCGTGGTGGTGCCCGTGCAAGAGGCGGCCGGTGTCGGCTCCATGTGCATGGCCAGAAGTAACCAGCCGCACGGTCTTTGCCGAGCCGATGGCCACATACAAGAAAGAAAAAAAACTGTGTACTGTTCATGTTCACTGTTCATGCAATGAGATGTAGAATCTACTATGCAATCAACAATCCCTTTTTCTTTCGATTTATCATTCAATTGACATTGTGCCGGTGACTGCAAGTCGGCTCGCGAAGATTAAAGGGAATTTGCAATCTACAATCCATGGTGCAATCGACATCTGCTCTTTCATGCAATCCACCGATCGACACTGTGTCGGCGACTTCAAGTCGGCTCGCGGTAGATTAGAGCGGATTTGCACCTTAGGATAAAACAATCTAGAAAGCAACATTTGTGCAATTGAAAGCGATCTAGAAAACGATTCGATCTACGAGCATCGTTCTCGACGATTACCTTCTCAATTCGTGCAGGCCGGAGAGCGTAGTCGTGCTGATAATGTGTTGAAGAACCGTCGCTGGCCAGGCCAGTCTGAACGATCACCTCGTAGACAAGCGTAGAATCGTTTAGAACAATGCAAGAACACAAGTACAGAATAGTAGATTGAAGAGATATGATGGGACTTCTTGTTTCTCTTTATTGCTCTTCTGTAATTGGTAATACAATGGTTAGAGATCATCTCTTTTATATAGTCTTGAGAGTTGTCGAGGGCGCCCACCGCCCCCACCTGACAAAGCGACAACCGAAGAGCTGCGATGCTTGGAGGGCCCCACAGGGTCACGACGAGGGCCGGAGGGGTCCCGAGGCCCCCAGAGGAGTAGAAAGGTCTGGGTGAACCCGGAGGCACGGGGTGTCGAAGGCCGAGGCGGTGCAGGCCCGGCCCCAGAGGGTCCCCGGTCCCCGGGGAGCATGAAGCACACCCGAAGGGGCTACGGAAGGTCTCCGTCACATGGTCGGCGAGAGCACACGGAGGTAGACCGGTCCACCACACGGTAGGCTAAGGTCGGGGAGGACCACCGTGCTCCCAAACCTACTCCTAGGCTTAGAAACTCCTCGCAGCCCCTACGCTCAGGTACTTCACTAGGGGTACAATTGTAATTCCACAGATGTCGGGCGGGGAGGCTATAAGTAGCCCTCCTCCTCACCATGTAAAGGGGACCTTTTTGGACAATAAGAGATAAAGGCACTTCTAGCCGAAGCCCACATCCAGGACCCTTGGCCCACCCCTATAAGGCCGAGGGTCTCCTTCGTTCTTGTCTGGTCAGTTTACTCCACGATTGGCTGGCGTCCGTGGGGTTCGGCGTGAAAGTCACAGGGCCCGAGGCCAGGGATGGCCCCCCGCAAGGCCACGTCCAAGGTCTCCACGGCCGAAGCGGCCGCCGCAGCCGCCGCCCCCAACACACCGAGGGCCAAGAGAAGCAGGACCTCCGCGGCGGCAGCGGCCGCACGCACCGCGGAGGAAGAGGCGAACAATTCCACCCACGGGGGTATCGCCGGCGGTGACACCCGACCCGCCGGAGTACCATCGCACAACCCCCAACCTCTCGCCCCGGCCACCGAGACCCTCGGGGCAGCACACCAAACGTACGAGGTCCTCCAGCGAGAGCTCGCGGACCTCCGCCAGGAGCTGCTCAGCTTGCGGCAGCCAACGGAGGGTGGCCTCGCCACACTGCCGGGACCAGCCGGCCCTCCTGGCATGACCACCACTCCCCAGGTGAATCCCCCGGTCCGGGGGGATCCCAATTCCCCACTAAGCGCAGGACTTGAAGCAAATACACGCCAAAGGACTTCAAGATGCCAAGTCACCCTTTCAAGGCACCACGGATCCCGCGGAGTTCCTCCGGTCTCACGAACGACCATAGAGGCCACCGGGGGGGACGACACCACGAAGGCGAAGAGCATTTCCCTCGCTCTCAAAGGCGTCGCCCTCACTTGGTTTTTCACCATCCCCGGTCCAGATACGCTTAGGAACAATTGCGCGACCTCGGCAATAACTTCCAAGGAAACTACGTCGAGCCAAAAGACGCCGGACACTGCTTGTCACAAAGCAGGCATGGCGAATCCTCCGTAGCTTCTTCAGAGGTTCGCCGAGGTGAAATGCCAGTGAGGCGTCAACGAGACAACGGTAATCAACGCAAAGAACTTGCAGGCTCTGAAAGGACCGCTTCTCGAGATCGCTCGCAAGCCCATCTCCATTTGTGGGCCGAGCTCTTTGACAAATGGAGGAGTACAGCGAAGCGAGGAGGATAGCAACAGAAGGGGAAGGCGGAAGCACGAAGCCCCCAAAACCGCGGCGGGCAGTAACAAACTACAGCAGCCTAACCCTAAACCGCAGAATAACCACCGCTCAAGGGTCGCGGGTATACCATGTGGACGCCACCCAAGACCAAGAAGGCGAAAAAATGGCGGCCGAAGAGGCCGCGGCCGGGCAGAGGCCGTGGGCGGCGGCGGGCGGCACCAGACGCCGCGACGCCGCAGAAAAGGGTCACGCCATCCGGACCTCCACGGGGAGTGTTCGCATACCACCGCGAACTGCCGCACCATTGCCGCCATGAACGACTACATCCATCGCCACCCGCAACAAACAGAGGGCGAGGGCCCTAGGGGCTCCGGCAATCAACTGCCCGGCCCACCGGCGAGGCCACAAATCGAGGCAGCCCGCGACGAGCCGCGTCAGCGGATCATCAACATGATAACGGGGGGATCCTCGCTTGGCCTAAAATCCAAAAGGCAGCGCCGCGCCTATGCCCGGCGAATCCATCACGTCGCGGCAGGACCCGCGCGCGGTCCGCCCCCTTACGCCGAGGTGCCCATCACCTTCGGCCCCGAAGACGCCAACGGCATCCACTTCCCACACCAGGACCCCCTCGTCATTTCCGCTACCATTGCGGACTTCGAGGTCGGCGTCCCCGACGACGGGAAGCTCCGTCGACCTTCGTCGGAGACGCCGACAAGATGATGATCCCATGACCGCCTATCACCTCCGCATACCCTCGAGGCTTCGGGAGGCGATGTGGCGTCGGGACAAATCGATCCGCCGTTACATTCGGCACGGGCCCCGCCACGACGGAATCGCCACCTTCGACATAGTCCATATACCGCATCAAGATAATGCCATCCTCGGTACGGAACGCGTTGAACGCCTTCGGCGCGGTAGCCCACCATAACTACATCTGCATGAAGATCCCCACACCAGCGGGCGTTGTCACCATCCGCGGCGACCAAGACCTCGCGAGACAGACCGAGTTAGCCATTGACCCCTTCGCCCGCCATGTGCACACGCCCGCCAGACGCAGCCTCATCACGAACCCTCCGCAATGGGCCCCAAGAGCTGCACCAGAGGGCGCTTGGAAAGAGTCGCCCGAAGAAGCATCTCGGAGAAAACCGTGGCCTTGGGAGCAGACCTCCTCCTCCGAGCAAGTGACGCCATCCTCGGTGTCCTGCGAGCCAACTCGGACATTTTTGCATGGAGCCCGGAGGACATTCTAGGTGTGGCCCGCGAAACCATAGAGCATCGTCTTGCTCTGCTAAACGACGCTACTCCAAAAAGCAGAAGCTACGCCGCATGACGCCGGAGCGGCTGCAAGCCGCCAAGGTCGAAATAGCAAGACTCCTCAAGGCGGGGTCGTCGTCGGAAATCAAACACTCCGAGTGGCTCGCGAACCCGGTCTTGGTGCAAAAGAGCACGGGCAAATGGCGATAAAGGCCGACTTCACAGATCTCAACAAGGCCTCCCCCAAGGATGATTTTCCGCTACCCCGCATAGACCAGTTGGTCGATGCTACCTCCGGCTGCGAGCTGATGAGCTTCCTCGACGCCTACTCCGGGTACCATCAAATCTTCATGGCCAAGGACGACGGTTTAAACGGCCTTCATAACACCGATCGGCACCTTCGCTCAAGAATGCCCTTCGGCCTCAAGAACGCCGGGGCAACTTTCACACGACTCATCACCAAAGTGCTGGCGGAGCAGTTGGGGCGTAACGTCGAAGCCTACGTCGACGACATCGTGGTCAAAAGCAGGCTCGCTTGCGCCCATGCGGAAGACCTCCAAGAAACGTTCGGCAACCTCAGGAGGGAGGGAATCAAGCTAAACCCCGAAAAGTGTGCCTTTGGGGTCAAGGTCGGCAAGTTGCTAGGATTCCTCGTCTCGAGAGAGGCATCGAGGCCAACCCGAGAAAATCCGCCATCCAGAGATGGGCGCCTCGCCGACTGCATGGTACAACGGCTCACGGGGCGCCTTATGCCCTCACCGCTCTCTCGCTTCGGCGGAGCGGGCTCTGCCCTTCTTCAAGACTCTTGGCGGTATGAGCTGTTTGGTGGGCGAGGCCTGCCAAAGTGCGTTTCAGGACCTCAAAGAGTACTTGAACCAGCTCCCCAGCCTAACAAGCCCGAAGCCCCAAGCGCAGCTCCTCTTGTACCTTGCCGCCTCCACGGCGGCAGTCAGCGCGGTACTCGTACAAGAAGATGATGGCCAACGGCCCGTGTACTACGCTCCGGCACTCCAAGGAGCGAAGGTCCAGACACGGAGTTGGAAAACTCACAGACGCCTTGCTCATGGCCTCGCGCGAAGCTCGACATTACTTCCTGGCGCACCCCATCGTCGTGCCCACATCCTATCCCCTGGCGCTGATGCTCCGCAACAAGGATGCGACCGGGCGCATTGGCAAGTGGGCAGCAGAGCTGGCGCCCTTTGACATTACCTTCACGTCCCGCACGGCAATTAAGTCGATCCTCGGCAGATTGTCGCCGAATGGACCCCCCAGGCTGAGGGCCACCTCGAGGAGCAGCTGGATGCGCCATGGATCATCCACACAGACGGATCGTGGTGCGCAGCAGGAGCGGGCGCAGCGGCCATACTAATCGCCCCGGACGGACGGAGTATGTCCTACGCAGCACGCCTCGACTTCCCTACAACCAATAATGCCGCTGAGTATGAGGCCCTCACCGGGACTTTGAAGGCCAAAGCCTGGCGCCGGCGTGTTATAATTAAGAGCGATTCGCCTCGTGGCCACGCCGACAAGAGCCAGAACGGGGACCCGAAATGGCGCTACCTAAAGGTCACATGAGACGCGAGAAGTCACTTCCTCAAGATCACCATACAAGCAATTCCACGGGGCAACAACGAAGCAGCTGACCTACTCGCCAAGGCGGCGAGCTCAGGCGACCGCCCCAAGCCAGAGGTCTTCTCACAATCTGCGCACCCTTCTAAGATCGCAGAATCTAACCAGGTACCCCGGGCGCAAGGGTGGGCAGCAGCCAAATTTAGTGCGAGGCGGGCGCCTCGCGCCTGTCATGTCGGTCGACAGCGGATTGGCGAAGCCAATCATCGGCTACCTCCAAGGCGGCGAGTTCAAGATCCGGCTGAAGCATCGAAGACTCAAGCATCGCTCCCGAACTACCGTGCATCATAAGGGCGACTTGTACAAGGGGGGTGTGTGCACCCCCTTTCTCCGCTGCATATCACACCAAGAAGGGAAGGACCTGCTGAAGCATATCCATGAGGGAGACTGCGGAGCGCACCAAGCCCCCCGAAGCATCGTCGCGAAAGCCTTCCGCCAGGCTCAGATATTAATCAAGCGCCGGGATGCCCAGGACCTCGTCCAGCACTGCCAAGGGTGCCAATGGGCTAGTCACATTCCGAGGGCGCCCGCGTTACCCCTTCAGCCGCTACCCCCCGTCTGGCCCTTCGCGCGGTGGGGATTGGACATCATAGGCCCCTTCCTTGCGGCCAGGGGCAACCTCGCTTCGCATTCGTCGCCATAGAATACTTCTCCAGGTGGGTGGAGGCGGAGCCCGTCGCTAAAATCACGGCCGCGGCGGCCCAGAGGTTCGCATGGAGGAACATCGTCTGCAGGTACGGGGTGCCGCGGGACGTCGTCACCGATAACGGCACCCAGTTTGACTCTACGGCTTTCAAAGGCGTTACGTCAGAACCTCGGCACTAAAATACGCCGCCTCGTAGGCCATCCGAGGCTAACGGAGCCGCGGAGCGAGCCAATGGCAACCTCATCGCCGCCTCAACAACGCCTCGTCGGCTCGCTAAGGACTTCGTCGGAAGAACTGCAGAAGGCATTATGGGCCCTCCGCGACAACGCCTACTCAAGACCACGGGCTTATCCCGTTCAAAGCTGTTGTTCGGGGACGGCAATGACACTGGGGAGCTCGCAGAAGATCTCTGCGGGCAACACAAGACATGGACCCAGCCAACCGCGAAGTCTCCCTCGACCTCCTAGAAGAAGCCCGCATCGAAGCAATCTCAACCATGGCGAGGTACGCAGACGGCATGGCGAGATCGTACAACAAAAAAGTGAAGCCCCGGCCCCTCGCGCCTGGCGACATGGTCCTCAAACGAGTCGCCAACCCTTCCACGGTAGGCAAGCTCCAGTCCAAGTGGGAGGGCCCCTACATCATCACCAAGAGCACAAAGGCTGCCAAGACACTACATCGCCACCCCTGTATACAACAACTTGGGCATACAGGAACGCTAAGAGCTCATACGATTCTACCCCTAGTAGGCGTTTCTTTTCTTTTGACATTTTGTACAAAGGCATTGCGGCCGGCAATGCATTCCTCCTCCCTCCCTAGAGGGACACCAGGGCGGCATGTACAAATGTGTAAGCTTTTGTGAACTGGCCGCAATGACAAAAGCGGACGGCGTAGGCAAGCATCTCACGGTCGACCTGCTATAAATTGAAGCCACCGCGCATGGCCCCTAGGCCGGTGCAGACACCGCCCTTCAGGCGGTGTATAAACTCTAGCCATCACAGCATGGCCTGGGCCAGGTGCAGACACCGCCGCCAGCAGGCGGTGTATAAACTCTAGCCACACAAGATGGCCCTAGGCCGGTGCAGACACCGCCGCCCTCACGCGGCGGTGTATAAACTCTAGCCATCACCGCGCATGGCCCCTGGGTTCAGTGCACACCGCCACCCCTCGTGGGCGGTGTATAAACTCTAGCCATCACAAGATGGCCCCGGGCCCCTGCACACCGCCGCCGTGGGCGGGGTATAAAACCTAGCCATCACGCATGACCCCGTGCTCAGGGGCACGAGATTAGGCTCCCTGAGCCCTATCTAAAAAGAATGGGGGCGGCGCGAGGCTCGCCTCCCAACAAAATAAAGATTAGGGCTCCCCGAGCCCTATCTAAAAAGAATGGGGGCGCGCGAGGCCCGCCTCCCGAACAAAATAAAGATTAGGGCTCCCTGAGCCCCATCTAAAAAGAATGGGGGACGGCGCGAGGCTCCGCCTCCCCCGAACAAAATAAAAGATTAGGACTCCCCGGAGCCCTATCTAAAGAGAATGGGGGACGGCGCGAGGCTCCGCCTCCCCCGAACAAAATAAAAGGTTAGGGCTCCCCGGAGCCCTATCTAAAAATAATGGGGGACGGCGCGAGGCTCCGCCTCCCCCGAACAAAATAAAAGATTAGGGCTCCCCGGAGCCCTATCTAAAAATAATGGGGGACGGCGCGAGGCTCCGCCCAACAAAATAAAGATTAGGGCTCCCTGAGCCCTATCTAAAAGAATGGGGGCGGCGAGGCCCGCCTCCCCAACAAAATAAAGGTTAGGGCTCCTCGAGCCCTATCTAAAATAATGGGGACGCGTGAGGCTCCGCCTTCCCCGAACAAAATAAAAGATTAGGGCTCCCCGGAGCCCTATCTAAAAAGAATGGGGGACGGCGCGAGGCTCCGCCTCCCCCGAACAAAATAAAAGATTAGGGCTCCCGAGCCCTATCTAAGAATGGGGGCGGCGCGAGGCTCGCCTCCCAACAAAATAAAGGTTAGGGCTCCCCGGAGCCCTATCTAAAAATAATGGGGGACGGCGCGAGGCTCCGCCTCCCCCGAACAAAATAAAAGGTTAGGGCTCCCCGGAGCCCTATCTAAAGAGAACGGGGGACGGCGCGAGGCTTCGCCTCCCCCGAACAAAATAAAAGGTTAGGGCTCCCCGGAGCCCTATCTAAAGAGAATAGGGGACGGCGCGAGGCTCCGCCTCCCCCGAACAAAATAAAAGGTTAGGGCTCCCCGGAGCCCTATCTAAAAAGAATGGGGGACGGCGCGAGGCTCCGCCTCCCCCGAACAAAATAAAAGACCAGGGCTCCCCGGAGCCCTATCCAAAACAATGGGGGCGTGACGCTCCGCCTCCCCGAACAAAAAATAGAGATCATGGCTCGGAGCATACGCGCTACAATCACGCCCATTTTATTAAAAAAAAAGTGTGGGGCCGACACAAATAAAAGCTCAACAGTACACATCATTACGTTACAAGCGCAAGTCGCTCTTGCAGACAACCACGCGCGTCACACAGCCATACATCTTGGGACAAAGTCCCACTCTTCCCTATCGTCGCCCAAGCAAAGAGCTCCTCGTCGGGACGCCCGGCCGCAACCACTCATCATATTGCCTCAGACAAACCACGTCCTCGGGGTATCCGAGCGAGCTCGTTGGGGCCTCCCCGACGCTGAAGGGCACCACGGACCCAGCGGATCGCCAGCAGCCCCTGCGTGCCCAGAAGGCCCTCATCTCTTCGCGCACCTTCGCGGCCTCCCGCCTCTGAACGCGGAAGAACATCTTCATAGAGCAGGTGGGATTGGCCCTCTTCCAGCGTTGCCACTTCGCGGCGTGGCACATGATGCCCCGTTGCCAAATTCTCACAAGCCACCTATCCAGATTTTCGCGCTCCTCCTTCGGGCGCCATGGAGAGAGTCACGAACCGCGTCCCAAGGGTGGCGGGGACCCTCCCATTGCACACTTAAACAAGCACCGCTCCCCCTGTATACATCATAACGTTCGACTTAACAAGTTCAGCCAAAGACAAAACCGCATCATCAAGCCAAAAGTTTTTCTCATTCAACACCAGCAACACATTACACGAGCGAAAGCCCCGGCGAAAAAAAAAATTGTTTTTCGCTCCCCCAACAGCCAAAAGAAATGAGCCGAACCAAAAAAAACTACAACCCGCAATAATACGCTACATTAAGAGTTTTTGAGCCGCTCCGGGCAAGCGGAGGGTCACACCTTGTCGTCACGGAGGGACCCCCGCTTGCCGCCTTCGTCAGCCGCAGCCTGCTCGGCCAAGGGTGACTTTCCTTTGGCCTTCCTCGCCTGCTGATCCTGAAACGACTTTGTCGCGTCGGTGTGCCCGCGTGGCGACCAGTAGTCCTCCAGAAGGACCTTGCTCGTCTTGCGCGTCCGGCGTTCCGTGCTCGCCAGCTCCTCCGCGGTGGCCACGGCGACCGAGCGGGTGGCGAAGCACATCCATATCTTGCAAGACCTGCCTTGTCCAGAGACGCGGCGTCTCGCACCAGCCGCTTTCGCAAGATGGTCCCCATCGGCCGAGCCGCAGGCACGATGGCCGTCACGACGTTCTTCAACCGCGCGAAGGTGATGTCCGTCTCAGCCGGCCGGTGAGTCCTCGCGGGGGGCACTGCACCAAGCTTTTTCACGGCATCCTCGAGCATCACCATTGCTTCGAAGGTCGCGACCCCCACGGTCTCCGACAGCTCACGCTCCGCCGTCATCTCCTCCTCGAGTGATGCCCGAGCCTTCTGCGAAGCCTCCAGCTCGGAACGAAGCCCAGACACTTGTTCCTCCAAAGTTTTTGCCCTCACCTCGAGGGAGGCGCACGTGCCGCGGAGGACCTCGTTTTCCTTGTGCTCCTTCTCGACCTCTTTCTGGATTTGGCCGAAGCACCGTGCGACGTCATCATCTAGCACCCGTGCTAGCATCATCGTCTGCACAGGCGTAACACCTCGTTATTCGACCCACGGGGACCACGAAAAAGCGCCAAGGTCGCGCCAAAAAAGAAAGAGACAAACCTTCATCGCATTCGCCTGCACGCTCTCGAGCATGTCGGTTATGGCCATCTTCTTGAAAAGGCGCGGAGGACCATGAGTGGGCAAAATTCCCCACGGCCAAAACCTTCGCAACGGGGCTCACGGCGAAATCCTCCCGACACGATGGGCGGCGTCTACACTACCCATGACCACGCATCGCAGGAGTGGCGGGCGAGGAGTCCGGACCGCGGAACCAGCAGGAGCCTCCCTCGACACGGCACCACAGGCCGAGACAGGCTCCCTCGCCCGCCAACACAAAGATCAACCGCCCAGACGGCCACACAGGTGTTAGGGCACGCGACGACAACCACCACAACAAGATATCTTGTCAGACTGGCGGGGCATGGCGAGCACCTCCTCCAGAATAATACGGCATACTGGAGGACCGGTGCCCAAGGTTGCCTCCAAATCGGCGGCGTACACATGCGACAGAGTCCCCTCTTCCGAAGACTCCTCGATGGCCAGGCTCGTTAAGTCAATTACGCCTGTTGCCTTGGCCACCTCCCCCGCACCACGCCCAAGCGCATCCTCCGATTCGCCATCATCGGCCGAGCCGCTAGCCTCGTCTAACGACGAAATTGCTCGAACTCGCCACCGCCACCCGGAACCACGCTGCCGCCGCAGGCGGTTCGCAACTCTCGCGCCGACGGATCAGTCGCCTCGCAAGGGCCGGCGGAACGCAGCGGCGCCACGTCGATTGGTCCAGGGCCCGCTGGCCTCGACGGGCCTCGCACGCTTCTTCTTCCCGGCGTCCGGGTCCGGGCGCTCGGAGAGACGAACAGACGGACCGTACGCCCGGTTGAGCCGGCTGTCACGTACCACCGTGACGCGTTTGGAATGCTCCTCCCCGGTGTACGGCCCCAGCAGCACCTCGGCCGCGCGGGCTGCCTCGCTGATAGTCGCAACTGCGAAGACAACCGGCCAGAACGAAAGTTACGAACCGTGCAAGGACAAAAGGCAAGGCCCCGAGGCAAAGACAACAAGGCCACGAGGTCAAGGCGATACCGTGCCTCGACGGGCGGTCGGTCGGCCGCCCAAACCGTCGCTCCTATCTCCACGCTCCAGTCCTGGGCCAAGGGCCAGATCCCGAAGGCGCAGAACTCTTCCACCAGATCCCGGGTAGAGAGCCGCTTCGTCACATCCAGCAGAAGCTACAGAAGAGCCTCTCTCCGCGGTCGGGCTCACCTCGGGATCGCCACTAGCCTTATCGGCCCACCACGGATCAGAAGTCTTCTCGCAGCCGATCGTGGTAAAACCACCGCCGCGTCGATCGATGTCGGCGATTCGCGCCGCGGGTGGCACGTACATCGAGCATCGGCGCGTGGTTGGAAGTTCACGCTCGAAGTTCGGCGTCTCGCGCCGTTCTTTCTCTTCTTCACCGACAATGACCGCCGTAGGTACGCGGTGACGATTCGCTCTTCGCCACGGCAGCGCTCGCAAAGATTCACTCAAGACGCCGAAGCTTGACAATTGAGTTCGAGTGAGTGCGCCAGCTCCACCTCAGATAGTCGAGCACGCCCTTGACGAGGTCAACGCCGGACAGCGAAGACCGCGTCGAAGAACGCCACGAAGACCACCGCCTCATCGCCCCGAGGAGCGGAATAGTTTCGCCCGGCGCCGGACCTTCTCCAAGCTTTCCAACTTACCCTCGTCAACGAGGGTGCCGAGCACAAGGTTGGTTACGAGGGACCTACCCACTTCGCTTCAGATAAGACGCCTCCGCCTCCATCCTTACCACCTCGCCATAACGAAGACCGCGAAGAACAAGACGGCGCACACGCGAACTAATGGATGGACGGAAATGCCACAGCGTGGCTCACAGAAGTGGGTGCCGATATTTATAGGCCGCTGCATCAACGGGCGAACCCGAACGGCGCCCCGCCCACTACGCCACCGCCACGCAATTTCAACAAGGTCGCAAGCGCTCATTTATGGCATCGCAAGACTCGAGGCGCCATGGTGAAGCCCTAACGGCGCCGCAGACGGACGCCATTATGGCGCGCACCAACCAGCGAAGATCACGAGCCCCGCCAAAGCCAGGCGCACCAACATTTACAAACCATGCTTCGCCAAGCCGAGGGGCGGTGTGCTGGACCCCCTCGAAACGGCGCGGCCAACCATGGCGGCAGGCCTCGACCGCGAGGGCTTGTCGTAAAGGGCGCCCACCCCCCCACGGCAAGACATGCGACAACCGAAGAACTGCGATGCCGGAGGGGCCCCACAGGTCACGACGAGGGCCCCGGAGGGTCCCGAGGCCCCAGAGGAGTAGCCGAAGGCTCGAAGGTGAACCCGAGGCACCGGGGTGTCCGAAAGGCCCGGCGGTGCCCGGCCCGAAAGGTCCGGGTCCCCGGGAGCATGAATCAAGACACTCGGAAGAAACTCGAAGGTCTCCGTCACTGGTCGGTAGAACCACGGAGGTAGACCGGTCCACCACACGGTAGGCTAAGGTCCAGGAGGACCACCGTGCTCCCAAACCTACTCCTAGGCTTAGAAACTCCTCAGCACCCTACGTTACGTGTACTTCACTAGGGGTACAATTGTAATTCCTCAGATTCAGGCGGGAGGCTATAAGTAGCCCTCTCCTCACCATGTAAAGGGGACCTTTTTGGACAATAAGAGATAAAAGCACTTCTAGCCGAAGCTTCACATCCGAGACCCTTCTACCACCCCTATAAGGCCGAGGGTCTCCTTTCACATTCTCTATGCAGCTTTACTCCACGACAAGAGTGGATAATAAACCTATCATAGACCAAGTCTACAAGATCTGGACCTAAGATTTCCTAACACTTTCTTCTGCAGTATTTGCTTTCGGCTAGCCCAATGGGCTGTGCTCGGCTTAGCAAATCTTGCCGCCTACAACAATGAATGCTGGGAAAATCACCAAAAGCGGAGGAGTAGCACTCCATACGAACAACGCTCCTAGTATTATATAGTATCTCTTGCTGTTAATTCTCTCTAGATCTACGTATACTAGTACCTCTCGCAATCAATGAACGTGCCGTATAAATACACGATGTCGGCATACTAGTGGTACTCCACACCGCAGAGAATCCAGAGCCGTAGTGTCGCCTCCCTTCCGAAAATAAATTCTAAGAGCACCTTTAGTGTATTGAACCGATGTTGATTCAAAATTATGCTATATAAGTATTCTAGAAAAGGAGCTTATTTTTCTCTAATGTACTGAACCGATTCCTACTAATAACTGGAACCCATATTACATTAAAAAACCACAAAATAATAATACCCTCTCTGAAACGCACTCTCTTCTATGTAGTTGTTTAATGCTTATATGAATTATTTAATGCTTTGAATCGATTCCTAAGTAGAGTTCGGTTTCATGTATTTTTTGGTTGAAATCGATCCTTCTAATGTATTGAATCGATTCAATGCATTCTCTCTCTTCATTTGAACCAAGTAAAATATAATATTAGAGATGGTCTAAAGAACGGAGTCAAAGAGAGACCCCATCAAAAGTGGGAGGAGAGAGACCTCGCCGTGAGGTCCGTCACATTCTCGTAGAATTTGTTTCCCTCTCTTCCTGAGCCTCTGTGTGCGTGGGATGGGAGAGAGATTTTCAAACTCGAACACCCATGCGCCCGTGCCCCGCCTTGACCGTCTCCTCCGCAGTCACTGACAAGGTGCCCAGGTTTCGTCTCTGGCCCGCGTGCAGCGAGTGGGAGTGCCACACCCCGGGTCGGAGCCCCGTGGGCCCCACCGCCCCATGTTCAAATTCGCAGGGGAGAGAGAGAGAGAGAGAGAGAGAGAGAGAGGAAGAAGATGAGAGAGCAGCCCAAAGCCCTGCGGAGACTGAGAGGAGGAGAAGCAGAAGCAGAAGCGGCTGCCGAGGCGATGCTGCGGGGCTCCGGCGGGTCTCCAGCCGCGGCGAAGCCTCGCCGCCCGCGGCCTCCGTCTCCGCCCGCCCCGTCGCGCCGAGGTGAGCAGTTGATTTGTCCCCTCCTGGCCTCCCTCGCTTCCGCTTCTCTGCAGCTAATAAAGATTTCGGCTCTCTCTTTTTGCGATTGCGCAGCACGAGCAACCATCGCTGCTCCTGAATCGAAGAACGCGTCGGTGTTGGAGGATCCCGTGGTGTCTTCCGTGGAGGAAGCCTCTGTAAGCCCGTCGATCGCCATCTCCTCCCTGTTCCTTCTCTCCAAGCTCTTTCTTTGCGCTGCTGCTCTTATTGTACTAGTACATGCTATGCCCTCTCTACATGTATGTTCCGGTGTATGGTTAGAGTGTTACTTAGACTAGCTCTGCTTCTGCACGCGTAGCTGAAATTTAAAATTTTGGTATCACTTAAACCGAAGATTCAGATCTCTAGTCCATGCTTATGCTATGCTTGAGCTGTTGCTCTTATTGTGCTAGTGCATGCTATAACCGTTCTACATGTATGTACTGATGTATGTATGGTTCGACTAGCTGCATGCTTCTGTTACCCTTGCTAGATTTACCGCTTAAACTGAAGATTCGAATTCCTTGTCCGTGTTTATGCTGTGCTCGACCATGATTCCTTACAATTCCAATTTTTTACATGATTCGACCAGTTCACTTTTGAGTTTAAGCGAGGGCCTAAGAGGGCGAAGAAGGCGATGCCGCCCGCAGAAGTGCGCAGAGGGAAAGAGAACTCGAGAGAGGTACAAAAAAAATTAGACTGTGCAGAAGTGAGCATTTCTACATGAAAATTCGTTGCTTTATGAGCTCCTAGCTGAAGCTGTGGTCTGGTCCCTTTTCTGTGTTTCGCAGGGTCTCCCTAACAAACCAAATGTGGTTCCTGCGAAGACACCCGCGGCGAAGCAGAGGCCGAAAGAGGTGGAGTTCACGCATTGTGCGCCTGGTATTGTCGCCAGGCTCATGGGTCTTGACACTGTGCCTCGGCCCAAGAAAGCTCTTGACCGGTGCCAGAGTGACATTCAGAGTACTATGCAACGGCGATTGTACGGAGGTGTTCAAGAAGTGGCCCGTACTTCATACGAGGACCAACCATGTAACAGCAGTGTTGGTGAGCTGCCAGAACTGAAGGATGTTTTCGAGGTAACGGAGATGGAGAATATGGCGATGCGCGTGGCATTGCAGTCAGGGAACGATATGCCACGCCCAAGAAGCAATGAGGCTGATCTGGAATTTGTGAGGCAGAAGTTCTTGGATGCAAAGCGCCTTTCCACTGACGAAGGCCACAGGAATTCTAAGGAGTTCAGTGAAGCACTTGAGATACTGCACTCCAAAAAGGATGTTTTCCTTGAAATCCTTCAGGAGAGAAGTACTGTGTTGTCAGGATTCCCAGGACACATCCTTGGTCACAGTGGTTTGCAGTGCTCTCCCCATACAAGTAATGCTGCTGTTACGCAATTGTTTGAGCAAGACAACCTTCGCAGCATGCAAGTTGAGCGTGGCGGGAGGTTTCATGTAGCAGAGCAGTCTGAGGATCCTCTTCCCAGTATGCATCTGAAAAAAACTTCTGCTGTGCCATTGGAGCATTTGGCACAAAACAGGAGCAAGAGTAAAACTTCAGGGCGGCGCTCTCAAATTGTCGTCCTGAAACCAAACCTTGGGAGGGAATGTTCGACGCCTGTTATGTCAAGCCAAGAAACATCACAGTTTGGTCAGTGGAGTGGTGCACAATTGTTGAAGCCCACATGTCGTGATATGTATAGGCAAGATGTCGTGCATTCTATGGCACCTAGCAATGTTCAAGTTCTAGAACCAGGAGATACACCTGAACAGAAGGTTAGAAAACAAACACCTAAAAGAGGCAGCTGCAGGAAACCATCAGAGGAGGAATGCTACCTTGCAGTTGGCAGTGAAAGGGAAAAGGTCGTTTCTACTTCTCACAATGAGACCCTTCCAATTTCTTCATCCACGCGTTCTGCTGGATCATCAGTGAGCAGAAAGGCAAGAAAGCATCTCTCTGAAAGATGGCAAATGGCCTGCCAATCTAATGCAGAAATTTCAACTCCTACAGATACAAGAACGTTAGGTGAAATGCTTGAACTGCCTGATAGAGATGCAACCAAAGTAATCACCCACAAGATTTTGTCAGATCCGAACGCCAATCGCGATAATGTGCAAGAGGTGCCAGCCTGCCCGCTTGGTATTAGCAGTAAAGATGGTTGGAAGACAGGGATTTACTGTGAAGATGGTTCTAGAGGTGGCACATCGAGGAATTTTCCCAGGTCCAGGTCTCTCCCAGCCTCATCTACCACTGGTGCAAAACTACCGGGCAGGAAGCAATCTGCACCATCTTCTAACTTGCCCATTCTGAAAGATATATTGAACGCACCCACTGATGAATACGGAAATGGACATGCCAGGAAGAGATCACCAATCAGAAAAACAAAGCAGAAAAATGGGAGAGCTATCTTCCAAGTAGGAAAGGAAAATATGCTACCTGAGAAAGAGATTCATGTAACTTCAGAAAAAGCAAGACATAGTATCTGCATTTCTGATTTGTCTCGGTCCAGCAACATATATAATGAACATCCTGATGATGTTATCAGTACTGCACATCACCAAACATCTGATTCTACTGTTCTACATGATGATGAACAAAATTCCAAAGGTCAGATAGGGTGGACAGAGCAGAAACTAACAACGTCACTACCAGAGACAAAAGAAGATATGTCGATTCATAATCAGGCTAATATAGCATTGAAGGTACGTTGCAACAATATTGTTATAAGAAGTTTAACATTGTCCATTGTCGATGTTGGTTTGTCAAGTACTTTAAGTTCCGGTATGAAATATTTAGTTTTGAGTGTATTGTTATCTCCTTCTCATTATCAAAATTATAACATTTGGTTACAGGAGGAGAGAAGCCAGTCACCAGAGATTGGCATTGCTGAAGTTGACCGTCAAGCAATACAGTCTGCACATATTGTAAGCTCTGACAATTGCGAATCCTCAAGTCCAACCGCTTCGTTGCAAGAAAGTTCTGGAGAAGAGACTGCTTATTCTGGAATCTTTAGAAGCATCAACGATGGTATTCAAGGCAAGTACATCAAAACCAACTCAACTTTTCTGCACTCCATATAGTTTAATGTCCATGTTTACATGTTAATATGTTATTCCCGTCTCTTCTCATAAATGCAGAACTCAGATCACAACTTAAGATGCTGAAGATGGATGACCAAGCTGATACCTGCGGAGATCATTCGGATATGTTCTCAAGTGATGAGTGCAACGATATGGACATTTCAAATTACCAGGTGATGGAAGAACAGTTACCAATATTTAAGGATGAGGAGGACAGGGACTTCACTTATGTACAGGACATGCTTGGTACTGTGTGTGATTTTCCAGTCCACCCAGAAGATTGGCAAGTGAGTTCAAATGTGTTTCTATGGCTTGAAAACAAGTACAGCAAGCTGCTCCTGTGGTCGAAATCGGACAGGAAGCTTTTGTTTGGTGTAGTAAACTCTATCATAGCTGATATGACTGCTCCAGGCAGCAGCCTTCATTCAAAGATTATGATGAAGTGCTGGCCTGAAATGGATCGGAGAATGCTAGCTGAAAATGTCTGGAAAATGGTACTCATGGGAAGGAACCATCAGCACTTCGCTTTGGATAGTGTTGAAGCTTTGCCGTTGGACCATCATTCTGAACTTGAAGCGATTGGAACAGAGATTATCGAAGCGATACAAGACGATATTCTAGAAGAGTCTTTGTCCGAAATCGTATGGCAAGAGGGCTACCATTTAGCAGATGAAACTCTAGGATTGTAGTGGTTGAAGATATTTGACCAAATGATGTACATAGCATTCTGCAAATCACTGGTTTGCAAGATGGTTTACTATGTAAGATGTGGGGGCTCCATTTGATTGCTTTGGATATGGAGCATTGTAAAACATATGGGACTATGTAAGCAACACACCTCTGGGTGGAAATACTTCCCCTTTTGTTACATCATCTCCTTTTCATGGAACAGATACCTATGCGTATGAATCATTTTTGAGAATCCTAATTTGTGATTAGCTGATGGTTCAAGTCAGGTCCAGAAACCGACAATAATGTGATTGCTGAACTGGTCGTACTACCGATTGGAACCACACTACGAAGGAGTTACATGTAAAGTTTTTGGCCTAAATCACACTATTCTGGCGGGTATTTGCAAATGTGGCTCTTCTCGTGCGGTATTGCCAAAAATGGAAGCCCGGACGTACCTCATGCGGTCATACCGCCATGTGTGCAATTCCGCTCGTGCCCTAGCCCGGACAGGGTTTGTCCGCGCAGACATGCCAAAATCCGTGCGCCCCTCGCTCGGTTGCTTCTTCGTCCGACACGTGTCGCGTCCGCACTACTCGTGCCGTCCGCCCCCATTTGCTGGCGTGGCGTTGTTGCAGACGCCTAACGCCTGAATAAGAGATGTCGCGACGCGTGTCGCCTAGACCGTGAGCCCATGCCTCGGACGGAGCCGCTGTCGTGTGCCCATGCCCCGGGCGCGCGCTAGGCGCACGCATGCGACCGGACGGTAGGTGCTGCCGCACACCCATGGCCCAGACGCAGCCGATCGCGTCATGTCTCTCTCGTCCAGGCCTCCTTACCCTAGTCGCACCACATTCCCCATACGCCTTGCTTTATTCCATGTCGTTCGTCCATCTTTCATGTCGCACGTGTCGTGCACGGACAAGGCTCTATCCGGCCCTCCTTGCCTAGCGTCGCCATGTGGCTCGCTTCCCAAGACGCCGCGCCCGGCGGCCATCTCAATTTCCCATCGTGACTTTGTCTGCGGGAATTGCCTTCGCGCGGCTATAAATACCGGAGTCACTCGCTCTCGCCCTCACTCATTCTCAATTTCGTTCTCGTTCTCGCGCTTGTCGCTGAAAACACAGAGAATAGAATAAATTTTCTTTGAAGATCAAAGTTTGGAGTAGTTTTTAGGACCGTATCAGTATAGAACGGCCCCTGAAGGGTAGGTAAATTTTTGCCCACTGTATTTGTTGTTATTATTGTAGTTGTAGTTAATTAGTCTTAATCAACTAGTCCTAATTAATCTAGTTTGTATTTGTAATTAAATAGCTATAAATAATTTTACCGTAGTTTATTTCGCTTATTATTAAGAGGTAATAAATTAGTCGTAATTAACATATCGAAAATTAATCAATGCTTAATAATTAGTGGTAATTAATTAATCAGATTTATTATTTAACTATGAAATAGTTAGCGATAAAAATTAGTAGTAATAAATCGGTAGTAATTAATTTAGCGGTAATTAGTTAGAAATAATTAATTTAGTGGAAATTAACTATGATTAGTAATTTCCTTAGGACTAACTCGCAACTAATTATTTACAAATAAATTGCTATTACGACTAATAAAATTGGACTAGCTAACTACATTTGAATTAATTAAGGAAAAATAATTTCAATTAATTAATTACGACTACATTAATTACTACTATATTAATTAAGACTAAATAATTTCAATTAATTAATTACGATTACATTAATTACTACTATATTAATTAAGACTAAATAATTACTACATTAATTTTGACTAAATTAAGTACTACATTAATTACAACTAAATAAATCGGACTAATTAATCACGGCTAATCAATCATGACTAAATTAATTATGACTAATTAATTATAACTAAATTAATTATGACTAAATAATTATGACTGGTTAATTATGAATAATTAATTACAGAAAAAAAACCAAACCACAATGATCTTGGCTTGATGGAGATATTTTTCTAGAATATCGATCACATTATGCTAACAAACCTCTCCCCCTGGCTAATCTCTCCCACACTATATATAGCCCCATGCATATATGCGCGTCACAAGAAGATAAGCTAGCTAGCAATAATGGCCGGCCACGCGACCACCACAACGCCCGCCGTTGAGGCGGCACTGCTTCTCCTCCTCCCGCTGATGCTCCTCTCCACGGCGTCAGCGCGATAGTTGGCTATCGACCAGCCGCCCTTCTTGGACCCCTCCTACGACAGGGCGCCCGCCGTTATTATCACCGCCATTGGTCAGCACTGGCTTCTCAATGCTACGGACGGTTTCAATAGGCCCGACCCTGACCCCAACATCCCGCCGCCGTCACCACCATCGGCCAACACTGGCTTTTCGGTGCTGCGGACGGTTCCTACCGGACCGGACCTCGACCCTAACATCCCGTCGTCGTCACCGTCACGGCCAAGATCAAGCTTCCGGTCTTTGCGGATGGTTCCTACGGACGGACCGACTGAACATCCCGGCCGTCACCATCGTCGGCAAAGATCAAGCTTCCCGTTGTCTTTGGCGGTCCCTACCGGACCGACCGACGACTAACATCCGCCGTCGGTAGCATGCGCTTCACGGTCTTTGCGTAAGGTTCCTACCGGATCCAACCCCGACCCCAACATCCCACCGCCGTCAGGCAGCACTGGCTTCCAGGTGCTACGTACGGTTCCTACCGGACCCGACCCCAACCCCAACATCCCGCCACCGTCGGCCAGCACTGGCTTCCGGTGCTACGAACGGTTCCTACCAGACCGGACCTCGACCTTAACATCCCGTCGTCGTCACCGTCGTCGGCCAGCACTGGCTTCCCAGTGCTGCAGACGGTTCCTACCGGACCGGACCCCGACCCGAACATCCCACCGCCGTCACCACCCGGGCAAAGATCGGCTTCCAGTCTTTGCGAAGGTTCCTACGGACCGACCCGACCCCAACATCCCGCCACCGTCGGCAAAGATCGCTTCGGTGCTACTTAACGATTCCTACCGAGCCGGACCTCGACCTTAACATCCGTCGTCGTCACCGTTGTCGGCCAAGATCGCTTCCAAGGTCTTGTAAGATTTTCCTACGGACCGGACCCGACCAACATCCCACCGTCACCACCTTGAGCAAACGCGGCTTCCGGTCTTTGCGAAGGTTCCTACCGAACCCGACCCCGACCCCAACATCCCGCCGTCGGGCAAAGGCAGCTTCCGGTCTTTGCGTAAAGGTTCCTACCGGACCGACCCGACCCCAACATCCCCGCCGTCAAGCAAAGATCGGCTTCCCGATTGCTACGTCGATTCCTACGGACTCGACTCCGACCCCAACATCCCGCCACCGTCGGCTAGCACTGGCTTCTCGATGCTACGTACGGTTCCTACCGGACCCAACCCTGACTCCAACATCCCGCCGCCGTCATCGGCAGCATAGAATGACATGGGCATGAGCGTGGTAGTATATAATATATAGGAATAATTTTGTATGGTTTTTTTAATGAAATCGTCTGTGCATTGATAGCGAATTTATGGACAACAATATTCCTGAGGCCATATCTTTTTACTCAGTTATCCCAATTTAGTGATCTAGAGCTTCCCCGGAAAGCTAAGAAAATTGACTACAACTGTTCTAACAAGGCGAAAACATGATTATGGATAGGGATACTAAAAAAATTTCTCGTATTGTTCTGCAGTATAGTTTAACGAACTAGGGCACCATAAAACATTTAGCTCCCGCGGCCAAACCAATCTACAACGTGAATAATCTAACAACAATCTAAGGCCGATTAGATCAATACCCACGAAAATTGGACGAAAACCGTCGAGGGAGCGTGAAACCTTAGTTTTCTTTCTTTCCTTCCTCTCCTCCGCATTGCCTCCTCTTCCTGGTTCCTTCCTTCCTCTCCTTCGCAGCACAGCAACACAGAGAATCCTAGCAGCTACTCTCTGTCTCTCTGTGGCAGAAAAAGAAAGGCAGCAGTGCAGAGCTTAACCAGATGCGGTAGCAGAGGGGCATGTGGCCCCTCCCCTGGGCCGTTGGATCAAGGGGGGTGGGGTGAATGGATGAAGATCATAGAGAAGCCTTTGGAGAGGGAGGGCCTCGTAAAACCAAACGGCAAAAGCACATGCAGCAGGCATACAAACAAAGCTTGCATGCAACACGAGGCAAAAAGCTATCCAGGCGAGAAGCTCGCATGCAGGCAACACGCGTGAAACCGCGCAGGGAGGGCAGCTGGAGGCGCGGCTGTAGAAAGAACGCTACCACTAGGCCATTGGCCCGTCATTCGTCAGTCTCGTAAAGAAAACAATTCTAAATTGATCGTTGCACAATTTCATCCATGCATAATCGCTAGTGAAAACTACTAGATAGGTAAGCCTGCTACGCCACGTCGGGTGCGTAGCATGGATCGAAAAGACGACTGGCATTTTTCGGTGTTGTATTACCGTCTTGCTCAAAACTACTAGATAGAAAAAAAAACCACTGGTATTTTTCGAATTACTTTAATCCAGAAATATGTTAGATAAAATATAAAAAAATACTCTAGCTATTTTCACAAAGCAGATAACCAAGAACACTATAGCCATACTAGATTCTAGAAGAACAGAAGCTAGCATAACTATCTCAGTATTCAAGACAACAACAGATAGCAAAACAAACCAAGTAATAAGAAAGAGATAGCCATACCCAGAATCGATGGAAGACGAAGCCGCAGCAGAGTTCTTGATGAGGGCGTCGTTAAATCATGGCGTAGTGGGCGTCATGGTAGTAGTCGTGCGCTTGATGTAGATGTAGCGAGAGGATCGATGAGCGATCGCTTAACGCTCCCCAAAAACCTTATTCGTCCTCGCTCGTGCAAGCCTTCAAGGACGAGGGTTCCGGAGGCCTGCTCTCCCAGTGCGGCCGTACACGCGCCTCGCTGGGACGGAGATCGCCAGAGACAGCAACAAGAACTGTGGAAGTGGAAAGATCGAACAAAAACCAGTACTCTCAGTTCTCTTATATAGCCAAAAGAAAGGAGTCCAAAGGCCAACAGACGCCATTGATTCGGCAGAATCGAAAGGCCAACAGTCGCCATCAATAAGCAAAATCGAAAGGCCAAAGGTTGACATTGATTCGCCATCAAGAAGCAGAACTCTGTTCTTTTTATCAGCCAAAAACAAAGAGACCAGAAGACCAAACGTTGCCATTAATTCGCCATCAATTACGAGTCAGTGCGTTTCGATTTTCGAATAGATAACCACTTTCCACCTTATAAAGTAGTGTAACTCCCGTTCATCTCTCCATGTGGGACTAAACAGATTTAGCATATGCACATGGGCCTTTGAGATTTACTAGGAATTAATTAGAATATAAATTTGGGTCTAGCCCATATTAATTCCAACAATCTCCCACCAGATCCCAAGGGCACATGTCAAATGCCTTGATCCACAATATTGTTTTAATATACCAGTGTTTTGATGGAGACCGGTTAAGGTTGAACATCCACCTAGAATGAAGTTACACTAATCCACTGGCGCACAATGGACTAAGCCTTGAATTGACAGTTTGTGTGAATAAGTTCCACTTAAGTCCTTAACTGATACTAGGCTACCAGGCATCCCTGCGGGTTGGAGCATATAAGTCATACTCCTAGCCTATTCATGAGCTTCCTAGAAATTACCCTATTTCATAGACTGTGATTAGCAGTCGGACTCATATAGGTGTGTTCTTTCAAGACTGCTCTGTAGGACAGCATCTTTGCTTTAACAAGCCACAGAACACATTAAGATAAAAATCAACCTGCCATACAGATTTAGGAGAGAATTGCATCCCCAATGGAGTAGATCTATAAAGGTACTCTCCTCCCAGTTAACCAATAGCTTGTTTTGCCAATCCTACTTCACGGGATCTCCGATCACATAGGATGGGTTACCACTATGGTATAACTCATGTGGGTCTCAAACCCATCTCCCTCGATGCATTGTCTATCACATTCCGTGATAAACCCTTTGTGAAGAGATCTGCCAGATTCTTAGCTGTTTGGATATAATCCAAAGCTATTACTCCGGAGTTTCTCATTTTTCTGACAGGCTTTAGTCTTCTCTTCATATGTCTTGATGACTCCATATTATCCTTAGAACTGTTCACCTTGACAATCACAGTCTGATTGTCACAGTTCATCAGAATAGCCGGTATCAGTTTTTCAACCACCGACAAATCCATCAAGAGCTCACGAAGCCATTCGGCTTCAACAGTGGCAGTATCTAATGCTGTGAGTTCTGCTTCCGTTGTTGACCTCGTTAAGATGGTCTGCTTGCAAGACTTTCATGAAACAGCGTCACCTCCAAGTATAAAAACATATCCACTTGTGACCTTAATCTCATCAGCATCAGATATCCAGTTTGAATCGCTATAACCCTCCAGTACCCTGGGGTACCCGGTATAATGAATGCCATAGCTCGTAGTACCCTTTAGATAGTGCATTACCCTCTCAAGAGCATGCCAATGATCATCTCCCGGATTGAAAACAAAACGGCTTAGTTTGCTCACAAAGAAGCGAGATGTCGAACCCGTACCGCTAGCTAAATACATAAGTGAACCAATTATCTGAGAATATCTTAATTGGTCTCTAGCTATTCTCCGATTCTTCCTAAGCAACACGCTAGGATCATAAGGTGTTGGAGAGGGTTTGTAGTCGCTATAACCAAAACGACTCAGAACATTTTCCACATAATGGGATTGCAACAATGTAATCCCACCATCATCACCTCTCAACAGCTTGATGTTCAAGATAACATCAGCTACTCCCAGATCTTTCATCTCAAAATTCTGAGACAAGAAATCCTTGACCTCCTTAATCACATTAAGGTTGGTCCCAAAGATCAGTATGTCATCAATATACAGACATAGAATGACTCTCTCGCCCCCATCATGGCGATAATACACACATCTGTTAGCTTCATTCACAATAAAGCCTGCAGATGTTAAAGTTCTGCCGAACTTTTCATGCCACTACTTAGGTGCTTGTTTAAGACCATACAAAGATTTCAACAACTTGCACACATTTCCTTCTTGACCATCTACTACAAATCCATCTAGTTGTTCCATGTAAATTTTCTCGTCCATCTCTCCATTTAGGAAAGCCGTCTTAACGTCCATTTGATGAACGAGAAGACCGTGTGAGGCAGCCAGAGATAGTAGTACTCGAATAGTGGTCAATCTAGCCACAGGTGAATAAGTATCAAAGAAATCTTCGCCTTCCTTTTGGGTATAACCCTTGGCCACAAATCGTGCCTTGTACTTCTCGATAGTACCATCAAGCCTAAGTTTCTTTTTGAACACCCACTTACATCCTACAGGTTTACAACCATAAAGACGTTCAATGATCTCCCAAGTTCCATTAGAGATAATGGAATCCATTTCATTACGGACTGCTTCCTTCCAGTATTCTGCATCTGGTGAAGCATATGCTTCAAAAATAGTACTTGGAGTATCATCTACAAGGTACACAATGAAATCAGAACCAAAAGACTTTAGAGTCCTTTGTCTTTTACTCTTCCTCAGAGTTTCATTGTCTTCCTCCTCAGGAATTTGCTCAGGTGTTTGCTCAAAATATTCCATTGGAATTGCAGGCTTAGGAATTGTATCAGGTTCCTGACTTGATGAACTAGGCATATCTTTCATCGAAAAAATATCCTCAAAGAATGTAGCATCTCTGGACTCCATAATTGTACCGACATGCACGTTAGGTACTCCCGATTTCACCACTAGAAATCTATATCCACGCTATGGTGAGCATAGCCTAGAAAGACGCAATCCACGGTTTTTGGTCCAAGCTTACGCTTTTTGGGAATTAGCACATTGACTTTCGCCAAACAACCCCAAGTGCGCAAGTATGAAAGTGATAGTATTTTCTTCTCCCATTGTTCATATGTGGTTATCTCTTTATTCTTTGTGGGAATCCTGTTTAGGACATGACATGAAGTCAATATAGCCTCCCCCACCATGCTTTGGAAAGACCCGCTGTGTCTAACATGGCGTTAACTAAATCAATTAGAGTACGGTTCTTTCTTTCAGCAACCATGTTTGACTGGGGTGAATAGGGAGGCGTCCTCTCGTGGATTATACCATGTTCCTCACAGAATAAATTGAACTCATTAGAAAAGTACTCGCCGCCACGATCAGACCTAACCCTTTTGATTTTCCTTTCAAGTTGGTTTTTAGCTTCTGCCTTATAGATTTTAAAGTAGTGAAGAGCTTCATTTTTAGTTTTTAAAAGATACACATAGCAGAACCTAGTGGAGTCATCAATCAAAGTTATAAAATATCTCTTACCACCTTTTGTCAACACACCATTCATCTCACACAGATCTGAATGTATGAGTTCTAATGGTGCTAAGTTTCTTACCTCCGCGGCCTTATGAGGCTTACGAGGCTGCTTTGATTGCACACAAACTTAACACTTAGAACCTTTGGCAAAGGTGAATTTCGGGATTAACTCTAAACTGGCTAACCGCGTCATGCAACCAAAATTTATGTGACAAAGTCGTGAATGCCAAATAGTAGTCTCATTACCACTTCAAACATGATTCACAACATTATTACACAAATCTGAAAGATATAGGCGGAACAAGTCTCCGCACACATAGCCTTTACCAACAAATTGTCCACACTTGGACACTAAAAATTTATTGGATTCAAATACTAGTCTAAAACCATCTCTACACAGAAGAGATCCGCTGACGAGATTCTTATTGATAGATGGCACATGATGCACGTTCTTCAGTTGCACAATCTTTCCCGAAGTAAACTTCAGATCGACTGTGCCAACACCATGAACGATGGCATGTGACCCGTTCCCCATTAGAATGGTCAATCCCGAGTGACTGGTAAGAAGAGAACAATGAAATATCAAGACACACATGTATATTAGCACCGGTGTCTATCCACCAATCGGTAGATTGACATACGTAAAGAAACGATGAGGTAAATTATCATACCTCAAGTTCCGCCTCAAGAGTACCAACAACAATATTGACAGACTTGGAATTTCGCCCTTGTCGATTCTTCCCACCTTTGCTATCGCAATCCTTGGCCCAATGACCAGGTTCACCACACACAAAGCAAAGGCCATCCTTTGTGTTATTCTTCTTCTTCTTGAAGCTTGTTGTTTGTGCACTCTTATTCTTGCCTTTGAACTTTTGAGTTTGGCCATTCTTCTTCTGCACCATATTGGCACTAGAATGTCCCTCATTACCTCTAGTGTGTGTATCTTTTGCCCTCGCCTTCTCTTCAACATCAAGAGATCCAATGAGATTTTCAACAGAAAACTCTTGTCCCTTGTGTTTAAGAGAAGTAGCAAAATTGTCGGGACCAAATTACAATTCAGACCCTCAGTGTTCAACGACTAGCCGTGATCACGCTTAGTGCACACAGTGGTAACAAAGGTGAAATCGATCCATACAAGCGAATAATAGCATAAACGAATAATTTTGATTAATAAATAATGGTTTTGACCTTAAGGTCGAGTTTACAATTATTCAAGCCACGCAGGCTATGAGATAAATAAAGCGGCAATGAAGCGAAGCAGCAAGTGGCGCCCCATCGATTCACCACAGGCAACCGACTGGGATCCAGACCTCACGATCAGGCACCTTCAAGATACTCGTCCTCGAATGCTGGCGAAGACTCCTCCTCTGCTTGATTCGTCAAAACAAGCGTGAGTACACACCGTACTCGCAAGCCACACCACAGAGATGCAAAATATACATGCTGGCTTTTTACAAGGGAAAGGCATTCTGTGGCTCTTTTGCATAAATGCGACTTTTGCAATTGAATACAATTAATAGATTGAAAACAGGTAAAACAAATAGACAATAATAATTTGACAATTTATTTCACAAAGACGCACCTGACCTAGACAATTTTAGCACATATTTGGATGATTTAAACCACACGGCTCCCTTCCCACACGCTTTTATGAAGATCTACCCTAGTGTGAAATCCCGAGCATTGTCCATGATCATGACGCCGCTATTCAATAGTTTTACACTCTGCAGAGGTTGTACACTTTACCCACAAGATATAATTAGTGTAGCTAGCACTAATCATAACAAAGCATTTGGACATTCATCTTACTATGCTAGGCCCGTCCCATACCTGCATGTGGTCGCATGTGAGGCTCATTCAATGGCGCACATGGTGAGGTCCTTAATTGACCAAGGCAAGACTACCACAATCCCTAAGCACACTGACTTATCAAACCCATGCACACAGCTCCACCAAAATAGCACACACCCCCATATCACACAAGATATCCACCACTTGCCTCGGTCCAAATCCTTTTACCACCCCGTTGGTTTTAAGTACCACACATGCCATACAACACATAGTGCACACAGCTTTTATCACGTAGTTCCATATTCATTTAGTCAAATTAATACAGCAATCTACATGACAAGTGATTCGTGGTATGGCTAAGCAATCTAATCGCACTAACCAACCCACGTTGGTGCTACACTATACCAACTAATATAACTAGGGTGACAAAGAATTTAGACATAGCAATTTACAAGGAAGGCATAACAATTAGGAATTTACATCTACACCCAAAAGCTTTCAAATAAATACTTGAATTAAGATGCATAATTTGAATTAAAATACTTTAATAAAACGGGAAGCAAAATGGTCAAGGGCATAGCTTGCCTTGAAAAAGGTCTAGGAATTGATCTTGATCTTGAAAGGTCCTTCTTCTTCAACTCTTCCAAAGGCGTGTCAAGTCTACTCGCAAACGAGACAAACAAACAAACTAAATAAATAACAGAAGCAAATAACTCCAATAAAATAATTAAAAATCTCCAATAGATAGATCTGGATTTTAGACGAATTTAGAAATTTGAATGGATGAATTTGGAGTTAGGATGCAAAAGATATGGGGTTTCAAAGTTTAAATCTAAAGAAAACCCTAAAATTGATTTTCCGAATTCGAATTATTTCTTAATGAAAAATCAGAATATTGCGTCGACATGACATCAGCATGACGTCAGCCCAGGAATTTCGGAAAAGGAATAATAAAATGAAAATCGACATGTGGGGCCCACATGTCGCTGGCACTACCACGGTGGACCAAGTCCACCGAGCCTCTGGTCTGGTCGGTTGGTGGCGATTTGCGTACTGCGTGCGCTGCCGCGCCACCGTGTGGCCGCGCGTGTGCTACGGAGGCGATGGCGACGAGGTGGAGGTGATGTGGATTGGCGGCATGGCGGCATGCAAGACTGACCCAATGGTCCCATGACAGCGGCGATCTGTGGCGGTGGGTGGTACCAAAGGGTAGAGGCGTTATGCGAACCTCTTGGTGCGGCTCCGGGTGGTCGGGGTGATGTGGTGGCCGTGGCGAGGTTCAAGCGGCGAAGAGCTTCGGGTTTTGTCGGCGGGCGCCCGGTGTGGCTCCGTGACGGCGAGGGTTCTCGGTAGCTCAAGGCGAGGAAGGCGGCGGTGCACTCCCGGAGGCAATCGCCACCGACGGCGGGAGGATTGAGTTTTAGGGTTCCGGTGACCGGCGACCAAAACTCCGATTCATGGCGGCTCAAGGGCTCGAGAGGGCAATTGGTTTGGGGTTTTTGGAAAGGGTGCAGCGATCCTCAAGGTGCTACTTATAGGGTCTAGCGGCCTCGGAGCGACGTCGTCGTGGCGGAGGTTGAAACCACCCGAGAAGGGCTCATGGAGATAAAGGAAATAGAGACGAATTTGAATTTGAATTTTGTTTGAACGAGTCCGGGAGGATAGGGCTTTAGAAGCGATCATCCGCGACAAAATCGGGGCGGTTGCGATATTGTCGGACGGAGCTTCATAGGCGGCAATGGCGGATCTGCAATGCCACGCGGAGATTTAAGACCAAGTCGGGACGACGACGCGTTGCAGGCCCACAGCGAGAGAGAGAGAGAGCGAGGTGCTCATACATGCAAGTGAGATCTCGGCGTCGATCCGATCCAACGGCGAGGAATGAGTGGGCGAGTGAAATTGGGGCTGGAAAGGAGTTGGGCGAGAGATTCGCCCACCACTATTCGAGATTTAAATACCTTTTTCTTTTTAAGAAAATACCGAAATCCAAATAAGCAATGGAATTAGCAAATGAACTTGGAAAAATTCTAGAAAATTCCGTAAAATATATCCAAGCTCATAGGATCCAAATAAAATAGTTTTCACTATTGTTCGTGTTGACTTTAGTCATATTAAATTATTTTGTTACACAAAGTCCAATATTAAGCTTTTTAAATTAAATTCAAATAAATCCAAATGGTGAATTTCTCCCTACTAACTATTCAAAAGATTTTAAAAGCTCAAAATTGGGATGTTACAAACCTCCCCCTTAAAGGAATCTCGTCCCCGAGATTCAAAGCTAAACTGGAGAAAAGGCTAGGGAATTGACTTTCGGCTCTTCTTCACGCTCCCACGTTGCTTCACCTTCGAGTGGTGGTTCCTTTGCACCTTGCAAAACGAACCGTCTTGCTTCGGTCCGACGCTCTGCGACATCCGTAATCTTGATCGGCCGCTCTTTGTAGGTGAGGTCTTCTTTCAATTCGATTGACTCCAACGGGGCTTGTTCTTCTCGCACACGAAGACATTTCTTCAACTGAGAAACATGGAAGACGTTATGTACCCTCGCTAACAATCGTGGCGGCTCAAGCGATAAGCTACTTCTCCACGGCGTTCCAAAATCTTAAACGGGCTAACATACCGAGGGGCGAGCTTCCTTTGGCATGGAACCTTTTCACACCTCGAGGGGCGAACTTCGGAGATACACAAAATCTTCGCTCAAATCGAGATCACGACGGCGATTATCGGCATAGCTCTTACGCCTCGATCGAGCTATCTTTAGCCTCTCACGATCATGGACACTTGCTCTTCTGCTTCTTGAATAATATCTGGACCAAAGACCGAACGTTCAGCTGTTTCTGACCAATTCAACGGGGTTCTACAGGCACGACCATACAAAGCTTCAAACGGTGACATTTGCAGACTAGCTTGATAACTGTTGTTATACGAGAATTCTGCATATGGTAAACTCTTATCCCAACGGGTAGCATTTGCTAGAGCACATGCTCTCAACATATCTTCCAATATCGATTAACCCTTTCACCGCCCATCCGTCGGGGTGATACGCGAGATTGAATTCAGTGAGTCCCTAAGGCCTCATGTAAACTCGCCAAAATCGGAGGTGAACCGAGATCCTCGACCGACACTATCTTCTTAGGTACCCCATGCAAACCGACAATCTTTGACATATATAGCTCGCTAGACGATCTCTGAGTACGTGGTCTTGGTGGCAAGAAATGGGCAACTTTAGTTAGACGATCCACTATTACCCAAATCGAATCGTAACCCGATTGAGTCTTGGGTAAACCGTAATGAAATCCATTCCGATTTCTTCCCACTTCCATTCGGAATCTTCAAGGGTTGCAGCAGACCTGCTGGCCTCGATGTTCTCGCTTTGACTTTTTCGACACACGCCGCACAAGGCAACGAACTCTGCGACGTCCGCTTCAAATTCGCCACCAAAACTTATTCTTAACATCCCGATACATCTTAGTACTACCAGTGGTGAATCGAATACTTTGAGTCATGGGCCTCCTTCGTAATTAGTCGTCTCAATCCATCAATATCTGGAACACGATACGCCCATTGATCCACAAGATGTCCTCGATCATCCTTTGTGAAGTCCTTGAACTTCCCTTCATCATCTTCTTCTTGATGTCGAGAATTTCGAATCTTTAGGCCGAGCCTTGCGAATCTGTTTCTCCAAAGTAGATTGCACTTCAGATGGCTACAAATCCTCGAGATACTACTTCTAGTCTTAGCTTCGAATTCCTCTTGAAGTTCTCAAGACAAGGCTCTTCCACTTCCAAAGCATTGCAATGGCTCTTACGGCTCAAAGCATCGGCGCGACATTGGCTTTACCAGATGGTAATGGATTCCGAGATTATAATCCTTTATCAATTCTAGCCATCTTCTTTGTCTCATATTCAGATCGATCGAGTAAAAATGTATTTCAAGCTCTTATGATCCGTGTATATCTCGCAATGACATCGATGAGGTAATGACGCCAAATCTTCAAAGCATGCACCATGCGGCTAATTCGAGATCATGGGTAGGGTAATTCTCTTCATGAGGCCTTAACTACCTTGACGATAAGTTTACGCTCTTCCTTCTTGCATCAGACACACCCTAATCCTTGACGCGAAGCATCACAATAGATATCAAAATCCTTGCGAATATCCGCAAAATCAAGATGGGTCAAGTCAAACTTCTTCAATTCTTGAAAACTTTCTTCGCAAGTGGGGTCCAAGTAAACTTTTTTCTTTCTTCAACAATTGCGTAAGAGGTTTAGCAATCGATGAGAATCCTTCAATGAAACGGCGATAATATCCTCGCTAATCCCAAGAAGCTGCGAATCTGAGTGACGGTCTTGGGTTGTTCCCAATGTAATACTGACTTTAACTTTCTATGGGGTCAATTGCTACTCTCGCAAATTGCCATAACATGACCAAGGAAATCCACTTCCTTTTTCCGAAATCACACTTGCTAAACTTAGCATACAACCGATGCTCTCTCGAGCTTTTCTAGGATTAATCTCAAATGTTCAAAGATGTTCTTCTTCCGACTTGGAGTAAACCAAAATATCGTCGATGAATACAACTACAAACTTGTCCAAATATTCCATGAATACCTTATTCATCATGTTCATGAAATAAGCAGGGGCATTAGTCAGACCAAAGGACATGACTAGGAACTCATAATGTCCGTACCGTGTTGAGAAAGCGGTCTTAGGTGCATCCTTGGGACAAATCTTCAACTGATGGTAACCTGATCGCAGATCGATCTTCGAGAACACTCGGCTCCTTTCATCCGGTCAAACAGATCATCTATCCGGCAATGGGTACTTATTCTTGATAGTGACTTCATTAAGAGACCGGTAGTCGATGCACATACGCATGCTTCCATCCTTCTTTTGACGAACAAAACGGGCGCTCCCCATGGCGCATTTAACTAGGTCTCACAAAACCTTTCTCCAAAAGTTCTTCTATCTGCTTTCTTCATCTCTACCAACTCATCTACCGGCATCCGATAAGGTCTCTTCGAGATGGGTCTTTGTTCGGTACTAGATCGATGACAAACTCGATGTCACGATCCGGTGGCATTCCTGGTAATTCTTCTGGGAACACATCTGGGTACTCTTTGACGACTGGCACATCTTCCAACTCAACGGTCTTCAGGCTGTTGACTATCAAATGCCCATTACGCACTGAGGTAGCTAGAAACTCCACTTTGTTTCCTTTGGTATCCTCGATTGTCACGGCTCTTCGGCCACAATCTAGCACGGCTTTGTGCTTGTGTAGGATCAAGGATAACCGACTAGAGGGGGGTGAATAGGAGGTTTTTAAACTTTTTAACAATTTAACAATTTAAGCCAATTAATATCTTAGTCTAAACAAGTTATACTTCTAGCTAAGCTATTTAATCACAATAAACAAGCTAGAAATATAAATGCGAAATGTAAAGACTAGAAATAACCACAAAGACACAAAGATGTTTTTCCGTGGTATCAAGACTTGCGGTCTTCACTAGTCCACGTTGAGGAAGCTTGACACCTCAAGCCGGCTCCACTAATTAAGCCTTCCTCGATCACTATGGTTGTTCTTCCTCCACTCAGGAGATGGCGAACACCAACCACTCACAAGCTTGCAGGGCCTCTTCACAATCTTCTTGAAGAGATCACCGTGCTCTCCGCCAAGCCGTCTAGGAGTGCGGCAACACTCCAAGAGTAATAGATCACCGGTCTTCACTTGACCGCACTTAAGTGCAAATGGATCAACTAGGAGTATGAATGCACTTGAGTGAATCTCAACAAACTCACAATGAATGCACAAGAGGTTTTGAGTGTTGAGTGGGTGCACTAAGCTCTCAAGGCTCTATGAATGTTCAAAGAACTCCAGCCCCTTGTCTAGAGCAGTTGGGGGGGTATTTATAGCCCACACCAACAAAAGAGACCGTTGGAGACGAATCCCCAACTTTCAGGGAAAATCGGAACGACCGCAGGCAAAGGTGCGGTCGTACCGCCCTCGGGTCAACGCGATGCCAACGGCTACAGCAGATACTAAAAAAAGATTTACTAGCCGTTGAACTCCCAGTCGGAACGACCGCAGGCAAGGTCGCGGTACGTCCGATTTCCCCGGTTGTACCGATTAAACGAACGGTACGACCGATCGTAGGGTTTCGCGAACTGCTCAAGATTTGCAAGGGTTCGGAAATATTGAACCGGCATACAAAATCGGAATGACCCGCAGCGGTATAACTGCTCCCAAAATCGAACGTCCGATTTCGTAAGAGTTTCGAGCGATTTTACACTTGTTCTGCTTTTTATTGAACCGGCTCATAAAAAGCGGAACGATCAAGAAAAAGCAAGACGACCGTTGAAGCGCGGACGAGACGACCGATTTCTATGAGAGGGTTTAAGTCATATTTGCAGAGCTATTGGTTTTATTGAACCGCCGCACAAATTTGAACGACCGCAATCCCAGACAACCGATTTCACCAAGCAGACGACCGATTTGTGGATAAGTTCAAAACCACTCAAATCAATTTAAATTCCAAATTCAAATGCATGCATGGTCCTAAATTGATCCATATGCCACAAGAACATCTTTGTCAAACTACTAGCTTTGATCCTCTTAATAGTACGGCATTTATCCTATAATCCGGTCTTCCAACTAAACTCCTAAGACCCGGTAAAATGGAAGAAGAGGAACCTAGACTATTTGTACTGTCTTTGAGTCTTGTGGATCTTCATATTCTCCTTTGGCATGCATCCTTGTGTTAACAAATTCACCAATGGGACTTAACCTTGTAAATACTCAATAAACTTGTTAATCCCATAATCACATATTGTCATTAATTACCAAAACAATTTTAGGGGCCTAGATGCTTTTCAATCTCCCCTTTTGGTAATTGATGACAACACTAAACAATTGTGAAAAGATTGGTTTGAATATAACAAGATTGTATATTCATTTGCGACTTCACAAAAACATAATTTTATAATGAGTACAAATGAATGAGAATTATTTTCTTGTTAAGTCCATTTTAAAGATAGCTCCCCCTAAATATGTGCATATAAAGATAAAGAGTTTAGCGAGCACATGAAGTGATAATATGAAATTTTGGCAGAGCTTCTTTAACAACTATGAGCTTGAGGAGATGCAATAGATAAATATGACGAAATCTGAAATTGCATTTAAGATAATAACAGACATCATCCACAAGTTCAACAAGCTGAGAAACATAATAAAAACTATTACAAGCACACAAGTTCAACAGAACTAATAATACATATAAGCCCAAATATAACTATAGTAGAAAAAGCTTGCGCTTGCTCCCCCTAAAACTATGTCTTCTATATCTTTTCACTTCTTCTTCTCTCCCTTTGGCATCAAGATACCAAAAGTAACTCGCATAACGGATCCCGAGGAGGAGGGACGCCATCCCGGCGGGAATAGGAGAGGAATCTCGAGAAGCCGGGACCGGAGGAGCGGCATCTCGAGAAGTAGTGACTGTTCAGAGGAGGAGTCAAGATGGATCTCCCGAGAGATGGAGCAGGAGGAGGATCTGGCGGGAGCTGGAGGAGGATCTGAGCGTGGAGCCGGAGGAGTAACAGAGCCGAGTCTCAAGCGAAGTATGATGGCGGCGAGTGTAAGCAAATCGATAAGGAGCTGCGATAACTTCTCAATGTCATCGATACTTTCCACCATAGCACCATCCTGCTAGAACCTCATTGTGAAAGTCATCTCTCACTAACTCCATGTCACCAACTTATTAGTGACCTCGATCTGAAATTCTATTTGAGCATGCTTCATTTCTTGCAGCTTGGTCGAGAATAAGTTGTTGGTTTTCAAGAATCGAGCAATGGAACCTTCAAAGAATAGCCGGATCAGAAGAGGGCACGGCTCAAAGAATAGGATCATTCTCAAGAATTGGTCGAGGAGGAACACTGTCTCGTGGTCTATAAGATTTGTGAACTGAACCAAGACCACCACGAAAAGTAATCTTCTGAGAAATCAAGGCCATGATATAGGGTGCATAGTATATCCTCTTTACCCTATCATTCTTAGATGACACTATGCCTTGGAGAATGACATCCACTACATCAAACTTGACACCTCTCATAATGTGGTCTATTATGTTCCAGGCGTGTCCCCTGATAGCATCAAAATTGCCACTCTTAGGATAAAAGGTGTGATTGATAATTCTGTTAATCATACTCACTTCGGCTTTAGTCCTGATGGTTCCAAGCTTGCATTTGACATTTGAGTCATAGTATTCGCACCAAAGCCGAGCAAGCAAAGCAGATCACAAAGATCTTCTCCCAAGAGTGGACCTTACATTTAAGATTTGCTCAAATTCTTCCTTAGTGCTTTGCAAATCTCTAGCCACGTAAATCCATCTCAAAGATTGTAGATCACCGATACATGTCTTGTGGCGTAAAACCGCTAATCAGTTCATCATCATAATTTTGCTCAAGCTCACAAGGTCATGAAGACTTACAAAGACGGAACAACCGATATACTCCACTATATTTATCCAAGTCATTCGGTATGACCACTTAATCCACTTATGATCAAGAAATTTTCATTTCCTTCCATAGCATTGCTCATAAACTTGCTCTTGAAAAGTAGTGTGGAATCTTGGATTGATAGAGTCACCTTATGAAGATATCGATTGACATGCCTTTTGATAGCATAGTCATCCGCCGACAGAGTCGCAGATCCACAGGAGATGGTGGAGGAGTTCCCAAGTTATCAAAAGTGCCCTCTGTGCGTCTTTGGAGAATCATGCTCGGACCGAGTGTCCTCATCTCGAACGATAATCATCACTTGCTTCAGCCTCGAGTCCGAGTCGGTGCTTTGCCTTTCCTTGAACAACCTTCCGATTTAACCGACCGAAGTCGGTCACAGGCAGGAGTCGCCTTGCTTGGCGCCGAGGTGGTGACTTCGGAAGGAGCGGCGAAGATTGCGCGAAGATTGTCCGCGAGGAGGTCCATGTGATTTCCTTGTCGAGCACCTCATCCTAGTCATCTTCGTAACCGTGAGAATATGTTACAGGATAATCAAAGGGATGATTGAAATTGATTGATGAAAAAGAGTTGAAATTTTTGTCGTCAGACAATCGGTCGCATTGTCGTTCATTGGCGATGCGACGATCAAGACTTCTGATCGTTCGCGCCAAGAACCGGACGTTCGATTATCCTGACCGACTTCTAGGGTTGATAAAATTGTGCGTTTTGGTGATTTTTCGAGGAATGAATCCAAGGATCGATGCTTAAACATCATAGTACACCAAAACAACTTTTAATCCCTTAGAACTACGAAATTTCAAAGCATTTTCATCAAACCCTAAACACGACTCCTAGGGTTTCAAAAGGAGATAAAACGTGAATCAATCAACATTTTACCTTAAGATTCGGAGGAGAAGAACCTCGGGAGGCAGGCAACACGAGGAATCAAAGGATTGAAAAGCTTCGATAGGATTTGAGGAGGAGTTTGAGGCGACGCGGCGGAGAGAGAGGCGAGGACGAAGAACTGACGCACCGTTTGGGGGTTAAAGGGGTAAGAAAAAATAACCGCAGGGAGTTATTTTCCTCTCCCAAACCGACGCGGCGTCGTTCCGCCACAAGCCGTCGGTCGTTCAAGACCGGACGCACCGATGTTACAACTCCGGTCGATCAAGATCGAGGTCGCATCATGAGTATAACGCCGGTTGTTCCGATTATCCCGGGAATTCGAAATTTTCTAGAATCGAGATTATTTTGCAAATGATCCCTAGTTTTGCACTCAATAACATAACTTTAAGGATCACTGTGCAAAGAATAGACTATTGTCTATATAGGAACATAATTAATTTTTTTTTTATGATCATAGCTATTTTTAATAAAGATTTTGAAAATTATTTTCATAAAATACTCAAATAACATCAAATGAAGCACAATGACAAGAGGCAAGAGTTCAAACAACATTAGAATGGTCTATGATATTTAACTCATTCCTCAATTTGCAGAAGCGGCCTTCATCTAATGGCTTGGTGAAAATATCCGCTAATTGGTCCTCGGTTCTTATGTGGCTAATTTCAATATCTCCCTTGCTCACATGATCTCTCAAGAAATGGTGGCGGATATCTATATGCTTGGTTCTTGAGTGTTGAACAGGATTATTAGCAATTTTTACCGCACTATCATTGTCACACAAGAGAGGCATTTTATCAAATGTAATTCCATAGTCCATCAATGTTTGCCTCATCCATAGCAATCGAAAGCACAACAACTTCCCATGAGACATATTCGCTTCGGTGGATAATGCTACGAATTTTGTTTCTTGGATGACCATGATACTAAAGATCTCCTAAGAATTGACAACCGCCCGAGGTGCTTTTTCTATCCACTTTACAACCCGCATAATCGAATCGGCATATCCAATTAAATCAAATTTAGCACCTTTCGGGAACCAAAGGCTAATGCTTGAGGAATGCTTTAAATATCTTAGTATTCTTTAACGGCCATCAAATGACACTCTTTTGGAGTTGCTTGAAAACGTGCACACATGCAAACACTAAACATGATATCGGGCCTAGATGCGGTAAGATAAAGCAAACTACCAATCATAGATCTATAAAGCTTTAAATCTACCGATTTACCTCCTCATTTAGATCAAGATGACCATTTGTAGCCATGGGAGTCTTGATGGGCTTTATGCCTTCCATTCCAAACCTTTTAAGTAAATCCTTTACGCACTTGGCTTGACTTATGAAAGTCCCATCTTTGAGTTGCTTGATTTGAAGTCCAAGGAAGTAGCTCAATTCTCCAATCATGGACATTTCAAATTCCCTAGACATCATATCACCAAATTTTTGCAAAAGTCTTGATTAGTAGACCCAAATATGATATCATCAACGTAAATTTGACATACAAAGAATTCACCATCAAGAACTTTAGTGAATAATGTTGAATCAATTTTCCGATTTTGAATCCTTTTGAGATTAAAAAATCTCTAATGCGTTCATACCATGCTCTAGGAGCTTGTTTAAGACCATAGAGCGCCTTGGAGAGTTTATAGACATGATTAGGATTGTTAGGGTCTTCAAAACCGGGAGGTTGTTCAACAAAGACAAGTTCGGATATTTCACCATTTAAGAAAGCACTTTTAACATCCATTTGAAATAATTTAATATCAAAGCATGATGCAAAAGCAAGTAATATCCGAATTGACTCAAGTCTAGCTACGGGAGCGAAAGTTTCACCAAAATCCAAACCTTCAACTTGTGAATATCCTTGAGCGACCAATCTTGCTTTGTTTCGAACAACCAAACCATTTTCATCTTGTTTGTTTCTAAAGATCCATTTTGTACCAATAATGTTTTGTTCCTTGGGTCGATCCACCAAAGTCCAAACTTGGTTTGGGTGAAGTTATTGAGTTCTTCATGCATAGCATTCACCCAATCCGGATCTTCAAGTGCTTCTTCTACATGCTTTGGCTCAATAGAAGAGACAAAAGAGTAATGTTCACAAAAAGAAGCAATACGAGATCGAGTTTGAACACCTTTACTTACATCACCCAATATTTGATCTATTGGATGATCTTTAGCAATAGCATTGTGAATTCTTGGTGGTAGGTTGGATGGTTGATCATCTTCCACATTTTCCTCTTCATCAATTTGTATTTGATTAGTGGAAGAGGTTGGAGCCTCAACTTGAGTAGAAGATGATGGATCATCTTCGGGCTTGATGTCACCTATTTGCATATGCTCCATAGCTTTTCTCAAAGCTTCATTACCCACATCATCCAAGTTCTCTTGCTCTTCTTGAGAGCCGTTAGTTTTATCAAATTGCACATCGTGCCTTTCTTCAACTAAACCGGAGTTTTTGTTAAAGACACGATAAGCCTTGCTATTTGAGGAGTAACCAAGCAAGAAACCAACATCACAACGACTATCGAATTTTGAAAGACGAACACCCTTCTTTAAAATATAACACTTACAACCAAAGACTCGGAAATAAGAGATGTTCGGTTTTCTTCCTACAATAAGCTCATAGGAAGTCTTTTTCAAAAGGCGATGCAAATAAAGACGATTTATGGCATGACAAGCGGTGTTAATAGCTTCCTACCAAAAACTATCTAAGTATTAAATTCATCAAGCATTGTCCTAGCCATTTCAATTAATGTACGATTTTTCTTTCTACAACTCCATTTTGCTCCGGAGTGTAGGTTGTGGAAAGTTCAGTGCTTTATACCAAGTTCATCACAAAAGTCTTCCACTTTAGTATTTTTGAACTCGGTACCATTATCACTACGGATTTTCTTTATTTTGAAATCAAATTCATTTTGAGCCCTTTTGCAAATCTTTTGAAAATCCGGAAGTTTCACTTTTATCATCTAGGAAGAATACCCATGTATATCTAGAGTAATCATCCACAATGACTAAACAATAGCTATTACCCCGATACTCTTATAGGTTGTTGGCCCAAACAAATCCATATGTAAGAGTTCCAATGGTCTAGAAGTTGACATGATACTTTTGGAGGGATGAGAATTAGCGACTTGCTTACCGCTTGACAAACACTACAAAGTCTATTTTTCTCAAACTTCACATCTTTCAAGCCAACAACTAAATCATGTTTGAAAAGCTTTTAAGTTGAATCATTCCAACATGAGCTAGCCTTCTATGCCAAAGCCAACCCAATGAGGTTTTTGCCATTAAACAAGTCTTTAAACAAGAATCACTTGAACTAAAATCAACCAAATAGAGATTTCCAAATCTAAAGCCTTTGAAAGCTAAAGAGCTATCCTTTGCATTAGATATGGTTACACCTTCACTTGAGAAAGAACAAATTAGTCCAAGATCACAGATTTGAGCAACGGATAGCAAGTTAAAGTTTAATGATTCTACTAGAGAAACATTAGAAATGGAGAGGTCATTTGAGATAGCGATTTTACCCAATCCTAATACCTTTCCTTTGCTATTATCGCCAAAAGTGATCTTGTCTACTCCTTTTCCATTCTCGAATGTGGTGAACATTTTTCTATCACCGGTCATGTGTTGAGTGCATCCACTATCAAGCACCCAATGTTTTCCACCGGTCTTATAGTTCACCTACAAAACAAGAGTTAAGTTCTTTTAGGTACCCAAATTTGTTTGGGTCCTTGGAGGTTAGTAACCAAGGATTTAGGCACCCAAATAGCATTCTTTTTAGCGCCCATAATTGAAGTGCCAACAAAATGAGCAATTACTTTACCATTCTTAGATTTTCTAAGCATATAGCATGAATCATATATACCAAGAGATGGAACCTTACCCTTAGGACAATTTTGTTGCATATGTCCTATTTCCAAGACTTATAGCAATACCTACCATTTTGCCTCACAAAACTTGTAGGCTTATTTATCGGCTTCTTACCTTTCTTAGGCACATACCCAAGACCTTCCTTGTTGAATGAACATCTTTGCTCGCTTAAGAGCTTGTCAAGAGTGGCCTTACCCTTAAAACATCTTTCCAAGCTCTTGCTTAGCTTGGTCACTTGTATTTTAGTTCATGATTTTCAACAATGAGCAAAGGATCACAAGCATTTGCTAAGTTAACATTTGAATCAACACTAGAGCAACATGGCATAGCAAGTAGGTCATCACATGAAGTGGATGCACTAGTCTTAGCAATTTCTATACTAGGCATTTTATTAATAATATCGCATGTAATCCCTATACTAGAACAAGACTTATGTGAATTTTCTTGGATAAGCAAGTTGTGAGTTTCCTTAAGCTCCATATAAGAATCTTTTAGAGTAAAGTATTCTTTATTTAAGACTTTATATTTTGATTTTTCTTTTCCAAGATATTCATTTAAATCATCAAGCATATCCATTAATTCATCATAAGTTGGTTCGTCACTAATAAAGGGTCTTACCTTATCTCCTTTTGCCATGAGGCAAGTAGGAGTAGAGAATAGCGAAGGAGCTTCTTTGATAGCGATGCCGACTAGTCCCTTCTTCTTGGGGAACTCTTCCTCATCGGAATCGGAGTCGCTTGACTCATCATTTGAATCCCACTCTCCAATGTGGGCTTCATGCTTGCCACCTTTGTGAAGCTTCTTGAAAAGCTTCTTCTTGCCATTGTACTCCTTCTTCTTGAATGACTTGTCCTTGTCGTCCTTCTTTTGGGGCAACGGGAAGCAATGTGCCCCTTCTCTTCGCAATTATAGTATCGAATGTTGCTATAACGGTTCTTGTCACTTGAGGATTGCCCCTTCTTGTACTTGTCAAAGTTGTAGCTTCGATTTGGACGTCTCTTCATGAACCTCTTCATTTTTCTCACAAGGAGTGCATACTCCTCGTCGGATTCATCTTCTTCCTTCTCATCATCACTTGATTCCGCTTCGGCTTTGAAAGCGGTGATCTTCTTCTTTGATGAAGATGTCTCCAATAGCTCTTCCTTATCCTTTTTGAACAACTCATTTGTGATGAGGTTGCCCAAAAGCCCCGTTGGTGTCATCCTTGGCAACTCGGGTGAGTTGAGAAATAGCGCCACCAACGCCTCATATTTATCCGGGAGAGCCCTAAGCATCTTGCGCACAATATCAACATCAAGAAGGTTAGTCCCAAGGCCTTTGAGCTCATTCACAATGTTGTTGAGTCTTGAATACATCTCATTGATATTTTCATTAGGCAACATCATGAATGTCTCATATTTAATCCGAAGCCTATGCAATTTGGCTTCTTTGACCGTGGATGTTCCCTCATGGATTTCCGAGAGAGTGGTCCAAATAGTATGAGCGTTCTCCAAGTTACTCACTCTATTGAACTCATCCGCGCCAAAGCTCCAAATAGAGCATTCATAGCTTGGGCATCTAAATGACCATTACGCTCCTCTTGCTCCGTGGGGAGTAGTGGATTAAGAGGCATAACGTAACCCTCATTTACGATTTTCCAAATTTTAGGACTCATGGCCTTTAAATAGATTGACATTTTAATTTTCCAATAAGCATAATTTGAGCCATCAAAGAAAGGAGCCTTTCCTATAGCGATTCCCTCACTAGCCATCCTTTTCTCTCTTAGACGGTTAAGTCTAGATTAATGAGAGACCAAGCTCTGATACCACTTGTAGGATCAAGGATAACCGACTAGAGGGGGGTGAATAGGAGGTTTTTAAACTTTTTAACAATTTAACAATTTAAGCCAATTAATATCTTAGTCTAAACAAGTTATACTTCTAGCTAAGCTATTTAATCACAATAAACAAGCTAGAAATATAAATGCGGAAATGTAAAGACTAGAAATAACCACAAAGACACAAAGATGTTTTTCCCGTGGTATCGAAGACTTGCCGGTCTTCACTAGTCCACGTTGAGGAAGCTTGACACCTCAAGCCGGCTCCACGAATTAAGCCTTCCCTCGATCACTATGGTTGTTCTTCCTCCACTCCGGAGATGGCGAACACCAACCACTCACAAGCTTGCACCGGGCCTCTTCACAATCTTCTTGAAGAGATCACCGTGCTCTCCGCCAAGCCGTCTAGGAGTGCGGCAACACTCCAAGAGTAATAGATCACCGGTCTTCACTTGACCGCACTTAAGTGCAAATGGATCAACTAGGAGTATGAATGCACTTGAGTGAATCTCAACAAACTCACAATGAATGCACAAGAGGTTTTGAGTGTTGAGTGGGTGCACTAAGCTCTCAAGGCTCTATGAATGTTCAAAAAACTCCAGCCCCTTGTCTAGAGCGGTTGGGGGTATTTATAGCCCACACCAACAAAAGAGACCGTTGGAGACGAATCCCCAACTTTCGGGGAAAATCGAACGATCGCGAGTAAAGGTGCGGTCATCGCCTCGGTCAACGCGATGCCAACGGCTACAAAGCAGATACTAAAAAAAGATTTACTAGCCGTTGAACTCCCAGTCGGAACGACCGCAGGCAAGGTCGCGGTACGTCCGATTTCGCCGGTTGTACCGATTAAACGAACGGTACGACCGATCGAGGGTTTCGCGAATCGCTCAAGATTTGCAAGGGTTTCGGAAATATTGAACCGCATACAAAAATCGGAATGACCGCAGCGGTACAACCGCTCCCAAAATCGAACGTCCGATTTTAAGAGTTTCGAGCAGATTTTACACTTGTTCTGCTTTTATTGAACCGGCTCATAAAAAGCGAACGGCAAGAAAACAAGACGATCGTTAGGCACGGACGGTACGACCGATTTCTATGAGAGGGTTTAAGTCATATTTGCAGAGCTACTGGTTTTATTGAACCGCCGCACAAATTTCGGAACGACCGCAATCCGGTACAACCGATTTCACGGGCGGTACGACCGATTTGTGGATAAGTTCAAAAACCACTCAAATCAATTTAAATTCCAAATTCAAATGCATGCATGGTCCTAAATTGATCCATATGCCACAAGAACATGCTGTCAAACTACTAGCTTTGATCCCTCTTAATAGTACGGCATTTATCCTATAATCCGGTCTTCCAACTAAACTCCTAAGACCGGTAAAATGGAAGAAGAGGAACCTAGACTATTTGTACCTGTCTTTGAGTCTTGTGGATCTTCATATTCTCCTTTGGCATGCATCCTTGTGTTAACAAATTCACCAATGGGACTTAACCTTGTAAATACTCAATAAACTTGTTAATCCCATAATCACATATTGTCATTAATTACCAAAACAATTTTTAGGGGCCTAGATGCTTTTCAGCTTGGTTAACCAATCCATGCCAAGGATGACATCTATGGTTTGGGTGTCTAGAATAACTAGGTTAGCTAGAAACTCAACTCGACTATGAGTAACTTAGCCCCTAAACAACCCATATTAGAACTTAGCTCGCTTCGGTGATTGGACTAACAGATCACGTTTAAGAGGCATAACTTCCAACTTATTCTTAGTTGCAAAATTTCCAGAAACAAACGAATGCGAAGCTCCAGAATCAAACAGAACGGATGCAGGTACTGAATTTACTAGGAACTTACCCAGTACGACGTCTGGTGCTTCCTGGGCTCCTTCCAGAGTGACGTGATTAACACGACCTCTGACAACGGACTGAGGCGTCCCTCTGGCTGACTGGTTCCCTGAGAAACTCCTTGATTGTTCTGCACGGGTCTTGGCAGGTGTTGCTCCTAGGTTGAAGCGGACTGGAGTGATAGTCCCCTTTTGAGGACACTGATTGGCGTAATGCCCTGGTTGACGGCAACTGAAACACACTCTTGTTCCGTCCTGCCGGCTGTTGTTTCCTGGGGTGGGGTTGACTGGCGTGGGGTTGCGAATTTCGAACAAAGGACGAGGTGTCAAGGCGGTGCAGGTGTCTGAACGAATTCTCGCGGTTGAAACGAGTAAATCTATTGTGGCACTATCCTTGCCCTCTCTTTGTTGTGGTGGTGGCTTCCTGTTGAGCCATCCGACGCTGCGGTGATCCTCCGATTCTTTGCGTTTGTCCTCTATAACCAACGCCTTGTTAATCAACTCACGAAATCCGGGAAGGTGTGGGCAAGCGATTGACTTGTAGTCTGAGTTCAAACCCTTCAAGAAGCGGTTCGCGAGACACATCGAAGAGCGACATCCTCCGAGCATAGCGAGCTAGTTGAGAAAACTTATTTAGGTAGTCGAACATCGACATACCCCCTTGCTTGAGAGCGCTGAACTCATCCTTCTTGGATCCATAATGCCTTGGTACATGATATTGGCGAAAGGTCATGAGAATTCCTCCCATGTGATATTCTGCGGTGCCTCATGCGGCAAGCAGGTTCTCCCACCATTCGGCTATGCCCTCCATCCGATGAGTGGCATATAACACCTTCTCGTGATCGTTGCATTGGGTGATCAGCAGCTTCCTCTCAATCACTTGAAGCCAATCATCGCCTTCTCTTGGCGAGACATGTCCAGAGAAAGTTGGCGGACGAGTCCTCATGAATTCACCAACTTGGATGGTCCTCGATAACCGAGCTGGCTGTGGGCTCCTCCTGACGATTGTTCTTTGTTGTTGTTGTTCATGGCTTGCATCCGGTTCATCATTGTATACATCATCTCGAGTTTGTGCCGCCATAAAGGCTCCAAAGTTCTCGCAAGTCAAGGGTGGTGCTTGGGGTGGCACTGTCCCTGCGGGATTTGATTATCATCGGGTCTGTGGGGTGCTGGGATCCACTTGCAGCGGCATGACGAGTCTGAACCATCTGGTGAAGCTCCATGGTTTAGATAGGGTAGAGAGCACAAGGTGAGTTAAGAACTAGATAGGGGATAGATTAAACCCAACAAACACAGCTCAAGAAACTTCGAATGAAATAATCTTTATTAATATTTTAATAGTATGACTGCAACAAATGCCTAAGGGCCTTTGCGGCTCATACATGCACACAGAAAATAAAGCGAACCTAAGCACACAAGCTACCGCCTAAAGGCGACTCAAAAGGAAAGCGGCTGGGCTCGACTAAACTGGAACTTAGACGAACTACTACTCGAGAAAGCCTCCAAAGCCACGGCGGCGCTCCGCTGGTGTAGACTTCAAGTGGCGGGCATCTCGCGAATCGGTTTCGATGTCCCGGATGAGTGCGGTGGGAGCAGTGTGTTGGGTGCAGTCTGGTGGCTCCTCTGGTGTCGCAGCTCTCGCTGGTCCTCCAAGCTGTGCAACCTCTCGCTGGATTCTCCGGAATCTCCTCGGGATCCTCTTCCGATTCTTCCGGATCTTCCTCTTGATCATCCTCAATCTCTTGTTGACCGTAGAGTGCTTGTTCTAAGACGGCGATCCTCTCCTCGGCTTCTTCCCAGGCCTGATAGGCACACCTCAGCTCGGTGGCGGCCATCTCCAGTGACTCCTCTGAGCAGCTGCGAAGCGAATGCAAGATGCACTACTGTGGCATTGCCTTCCCGTCAAATAGAAGAAGCGAATAGCTCCCCGGCGCTTTGGGATGGTAGTCAAGACAAGTGTTTTGCAGTTCTCCTGCGTAGATGTGGCAGACTCGGAGTATGGCCAGGCGTGATGACTCCTGGATTCCCTGCGCGAAGGTGATCCTCCGGACTGAGATGTCCAAGGGCTGGCTGCCTCTGGTGTTCCTCCGAGCGTAGACCGTTAGGCGGCAGACCAAACCACGATCTCGTCCATTGACTATGTACTCGCTGCCCACGGTACATCGGGCAGTCAAAGCCTCCGGCGTCTGCAGCAGCTTCCATAGCTCTGCGGCAAGTCCTCCGTTGCGATCTCCGAAGGTCTGAAGGTACGGCATCTGTCCAGGCAGACAAAAGGTAAAAACCAAGTTTTTAAATAGTGAAAAGAGTAGAGATTATAGCAATAGATGAGTCGAGAGAGATATGAGAGGAGTTAAGCAGTTAATTTAGTCTTGCAGATAAATTTTCTTTTAGAAAATAGTTTGGACATTTAAACGGCCGATCTAACTAAGGTCTAGACCTACAGTCAATATGGCTCTGATACCACTTTTGTCGGGACCCGAAATTACAATTCAGACCCTCTGTGTTCAACGCACTAGCCGAGGATCACGCTAGTGCATACAAGGGTAACAAAGGTGAAATCGATCCATACAAGCTTAATAATAGCATAAACGAATAATTTTGATTAATAAATAATGGTTTTGACCTTAAGGTCGAGTTTACAATTATTCAAGCCACGCAGGGCTAACAGATAAATAAACGGCAACTGAAACAGAAACGGCAGTGGCGTCCCATCGATTCACCACAGTAACCGATCGATCCAGACCTCACGATCGAGCACCTTCAAGATACTCGTCCTCGAATGTTTGGCGAAGACTCCTCCTCTGCTTGATTCGTCAAAACAAGCGTGAGTACACACCGTACTCGCATAAGCCACACCACGAGATGCAAAATATACATGCCGACTTTTTACAAGGAAAGGCATTACGTGGCTCTTTTGCATAAATGCGACTTTTGCAATTGAATACAATTAATAGATTGAAAACAGTAAAACAAATAGACAATAATAATTTGACAATTTATTTCACAAAGACGCACATGACCTAGACAATTTTAGCACATAGTGGATGATTTAAACCACACGGCTCCCTTCCCACACAGCTTTTATGAAGATCTACCCCTAGTGTGAAATCCCGAGCATTGTCCATGATCATGACGCGCTATTCAATAGTTTTACACTCTGCAGAGGTTGTACACTTTACCCACAAGATATAATTAGTGTAGCTAGCACTAATCATAACAAAGCATTTCGGACATTCATCTTACTATGCTAGGCCCGTCCCATACCTGCATGTGGTCGACAGTGAGGCTCGATTCAATGGCGCACATGGTGAGGTCCTTAATTGACCAAGGCAAGACTACCACAATCCCTAAGCACACAAACTTATCAAACCCATGCACACAGCTCCACCAAAATAGCACACAACCCCATATCACACAAGATTCACCACTTGCCTCGGTCCAAATCCTTTTACCACCCGTTGGTTTTAAGTACCACACATGCCATACAACACATAGTGCACAGCTTTTATCACGTAGTTCCATATTCATTTAGTCAAATTAATACAAAGAATCTACATGACAAGTGATTCGTGGTATGGCTAAGCAATCTAATCGACTAACCAACCCACGTTGGTGCTACACTATACCAACTAATATAACTAGGGTGACAAAGAATTTAGACATAGCAATTTACAAGGAAGGCATAACAATTAGGAATTTACATCTACACCCAAAAGCTTTCAAATAAATACTTGAATTAAGATGCGAGAATTTGAATTAAAATACTTTAATAAAACTGGGAAGCAAAATGGTCAAGGGCATAGCTTGCCTTGAAAAAGGTCTAGGAATTGATCTTGATCTTGAAAGGTCCTTCTTCTTCAACTCTTCCAAAGAAATGTCAAGTCTACTCGCAAACGAGACAAACAAACAAACTAAATAAATAACAGAAGCAAATAACTCCAATAAAATAATTAAAAATCTCCAATAGATAGATCTGGATTTTAGACGAATTTAGAAATTTGAATGGATGAATTTGGAGTTAGGATGCAAAAGATATGGGGTTTCAAAGTTTAAATCTAAAGAAAACCCTAAAATTGATTTTCTCGAATTCGAATTATTTCTTAATGTAAAAATCAGAATATTGCGTCAGCATGACATCAGCATGACGTCAGCCCTGGGAATTTCGGAAAAGGAATAATAAAAAGAAAATCGACATGGGGCCCACATGTCGATTAGACGCAACCACGCGACCAAGTCCACCGAGCTCTGGTCGGGTCATTGGCGGGCGCACCTGCTTTGGATACTGCGCGCTGACGCCGGCTACCACGTGGTCGCGTTACGCAGCGCGATGGCGACGAGGCGATGGCGACGTGGAGGTGGCGTGGAGGGCGGCGGCAAGATCGACCCAATGGTCCCGTGAACGGCGGCGATCTGGTGGCGGTGGGTGGTACCAAAGGGTAGGCGTTATTGCGAACCTCTTGGTGCGCGGCTCCGGGTGGTCGGGGTGATTGTGGTGGCCGTGGCGAGGTTCAAGCGGCGAAGAGCCGGGTTTTGTTCGGGCGGCCCGGTGTAGCTCCGTGACGGCGAGGGTTCTCGGGGTAGCTCAAGGCGAGGAAGGCGGTGCACTCCCGGAGGCAATCGTCACCGACGGCGGGAGGATCGGAGTTTTAGGGTTCGGTGACCGTGACCAAAACTCCGATCATGGCGGCTCAAGGGCTCGAGAGGGCAATTGGTTTGGGGTTTTTGGAAAGGGTGCGGCGATCCTCAAGGTGCTACTTATAGGGTCTAGGCGGCCTCGGAGCGGCGTCTTGGCGGCGGAGGTTGAAACCACCGAGAAGCGGCTCGCGGAGATAAAGGAGATAGAGACGGAATTTGAATTTGAATTTTGTTTGAACGAGTCCGGGAGGATAGGGCTTTAGAAGCGATCATCCGCGCACAAAATCGGGCAGTTGCGATATTGTCGGACGGAGCTTCATAAGCGGTAATGGCGACGCGCAGCGACGCGAGATTTAAGACCAAGTCGGGACGACGACGTTGCAATGGGCCCACGCTGCGAGAGAGAGAAGAGGTGCCATGCATGCAAGGAGATCTCGGCGGCCGATCCGATCCAACGGCGAGGAATGAGTGGGCGAGTGGTTTGGAAGGAAAGGAGTTGGGCCAAAGAGATTCGCCCGATCACTATTCGGAGATTTAAATACCTTTTTCTTTTTAAGAAAATACCGTAAATCCAAATAAGCAATGGAATTAGCAAATGAACTTGGAAAAATTCTAGAAAATTCGTAAAATATATCCAAGCTCATAGGATCCAAATAAAATAGTTTTCACTATTGTTCATGTTGACTTTAGTCATATTAAATTGTTTTGTTACACAAAGTCCAATATTAAGCTTTTAAATTAAATTCAAATAAATCCAAATGGTGAATTTCTCCCTACTAACTATTCAAAAGATTTTAAAAGCTCTGAAAATTGGGATGTTACAAAAATTCCTCCAAGAAGGAGGAAGCTTGGCAATAATGCCTCCCGCGACAAATTTGTCTGGTAACACACACTTGAAGTACTCAAGTTCTGTGGCCATGGATTGTATCTCATGAGCTCTGTTCAACTCTGTAGCGGCTATCAACCATTCTATAGTCATGGTATTGATCCATGAGATACAATTCACTGCCTGCATCCAAAACCCCAAATTTGGTTTCGAGTGCATCCCACATCTCTTTTCCAGTTTTAATTACTATGTATGCATCGACTAACTTCTCACCAAGAACACTAACCACGACACCTTTAAAAAGGTTATCAGCAGCCTCGAACGCTTGCTCCTGTTTAGGAGTAAGTGTTCCTTCAGGCTTGCCATTTGCCACATGGAAAACGTTCATGGCAGTTAGCCAAAGCACCATCTTGGTGCGCCACCTCTTGTAATTCGTTCCATCGAATTCAGAGGGTTTGAGCGCGGCAGCAAAGCCAGTTGACGAAAAATGCCTATGCCTATGATAAGGTTTTTGGATTGTTGAGTATATAAGTATTTTTCGAATTACTTTAATCCAGAAATATGCTAGATAAAACATGGAAAATACTCTAGCTATTTTCACAAAGTAGATAACCAAGAACACTATAGTCATACTAGATTCTAGAAGAACAGAAGCTAGCATAACTATCTCAGTATTCAAGACAACAACAGATAGTAAAACAAACCAAGTAATAAGAAAGAGATAGCCATACCCAGAATCGGTAGAAGACAAAGCCGCAGCAGAGTTCTTGATGAGGACGTCGTTCGTCATGGCGTAGTGGACGTCATGGTAGTAGTCGTGCAGTTGATGTAGATGTAGCGAGAGAGATCGTGACGATCGTATAACGCTCCCCAAAACCTTGTTCGTCCCTCGCCAGCAAGCCTTCAGGACGAGGGTTACGGAGGCCTCGCTTCTCCCAATCTTGGCCGACATGCGTCTCGCCGGGACGGAGATCGCCAGAGACAGCAACAAGAACTGTGGAATTCTGAACTGTGGAGGTGGAAAGATCGAACAAGAACCAGTACTCTCAGTTCTCTTATATAGCCAAAAGAAAGGAGTCCAAAGGCCAACAGACGCCATTGATTCGGCAGAATCGAAAGGCCAACAGTCGCCATCAATAAGCAGAATCGAAAGGCCAAAGGTTGACATTGATTCGCCATCAAGAAGCAGAACTCTGTTCTTTTTATCAGCCAAAAACAAAGAGACCAGAAGACCAAAGGTTGCCATTGATTCGCCATCAATTACGAGTCAGTGCGTTTCGATTTTCGAATAGATAACCACTTTCCACCTTATAAAGTGGTGTAACTCCCCTTCATCTCTCCATGTGGGACTAAACAGATTTAGCATATGCACATGGGCCTTTGAGATTTACCAGGAATTAATTAGTATATAAATTTGGGCCTAGCCCATATTAATTCCAACAACAGATACCTATTTCTCCATCCCGTATTCGCTCCGCGAGCCTTCGGTCGGTCGGTCGAACGGATATCATCTGCTTCTTTTGCACCCCTATATAGAACATTAGACAGTAGGAATACAATAAGAGCGAATGCGGAGAGACTAATTGCTGAGATATCGAAGAAAAAACACTTAGTATCCCATATTTGCTCAATACAACAACTCACAAATCTGTCATCACGTTCCTAAGTGAAGTCACAACATGTTGTCCTCATACCACCTGATATACGGATACATACGGACGAATATCGTTCATCTCGTATCTTATTACACATTTTTTTCATCAGAATCAGAGTCGGACATGGATAGTGTCGGATACCCATTTATATCTTCAATATTCGCTTCGCAAGCTTTCGATCGACCGAAAATTATTCGCTCCGTTTACACCCCTACTCGTGGCCACAGTGAGCATACACGGCATATTCGAGTCGACTCTTGTAGGTTGCTGGTTGTTGCGCAAACTTTTTATCTTAATTAACCCCTTTTTAATTTATTTTTATTGTTAACCTTCCGCAAACTTTATTTCTAATTCTGGCCTTTTTAGTCGCGTCACCACCTGTGGCGTGACAAAACAATATTGTCACGTTATAGGATAAGTCTGCTAAATAGTATTTTTTTGTTACGTCACTGGTGATGACGTGACCAAACAACACTGTTACGTCACTAGTGGTAACGCGATAAGAGCTTGACAAGATACGAGGTAACGTGACCGTGTTGTTTTGTCACACCACGGGTGGTAGCGTGACTAAAGGGGTCAGAATTAGAAATAAAGTTTGCTGGGGTTAACAATAAAAATAAATTTAAAAAGATTAATTAATAATAAAAAATCTTGTTGCGCCGATTTCCCATTATGTATAGTGTTAACAATCTTTGTGATGATCCGTACGCATGACCTGGCCGCATAGCGTAGTGGATTAGCGCGTCCGACTTCGAGGTTTGACGATTATTTTTCACGATTTCACTTCGAAACGTGACATTTTAGAGAGAGAAAAAACTCCCGGAGTAACACGCCATGCCACCGAATCGCCGGCTGCATCGCCACACGCCATGTCATTCCTCTTCGTCTTAGAGCTGGGTATTGGGTCATACCGTGCCGGTTCGGCTCAGGCTTACCGTGCTTTGGGTCGCGTCGTCTTGCGTCTTGGCTCGGCCGATCACCTCATTGTCTGCGTCTGTGGTGTCGCCCACCCGCCTCCGGCTAGACCTAACCTGACCTAAAACCCGTTGTCTTTGGGGTTGTCTTGCCACCAAGCCCAACCCAAAATAACTATAGGCAATGGAGGCGGCGATGGCGGCGGCAATCGTTATCTTCATTCCTCTCGGCAGGAGAGCCGAGAGGAGGAAGGCGGCGCGAGGAGAGAGTCGGAGAGGGAGGGAGGAAAGCGGTGCTTGGAGAGGAGAGGAACTGAGGGTGGAGGGCTGGAGGTGGTGTGTGGGATTGGGGATATGGATTAGTCGAGATAGGGGTTAGGGTTGGGCCAAGCCGTGGGGTTGAAGAACGGGATTGGACCAGGCTACCAAACCGGGGAGGGATTAGAGGATTGGGCTTTTTTCGTGCCGTATCGGCCCAAACACGGCCTAAATGGCCGTGCCGTCTTTGTCAGGCCACCCAACGGACGCGATTCTCGGGCAAATTTCATTTCGACGTTCGCCACGGCGTCTTGGCCGGCCAGAACAGCGCGTGCTCAGTGTTTAGACCGTGCCGTGCTGACCGTGCTTCGAACCAGCCTAGAAAAGCCCGACCCAAGTCTTCTACTTCGTCTTCGCCACCCACGGCGATCGCATGGCCTCCGCCTCAGACCCCGGCACCGGCACCGGCACGGCGCACAGGCTCCTCCTCTCCTGCCCCGCCGGCCTCCCCCGATCCCGAGTGCGTAAGCCCCCCTTTTCCCTCTCTCTGCGTGGTCAGGTCGAACTGCTGCAATACAACTCCGTCTTGACGAAATCCATCGTCTCTTGAAGCTAGGTCTCAGTGAAATTCGACCGGTCGTTCGACAGGATTCCCCACCCGGATCCCACCTTGGAGCGCTCCATAGACGAGGTGATTCGCGCGCACGCTCTAGCTACATATATATGCACTAATCACCCTCGCTGGCTTAATTATCCAATGTGTAGATTGATTAACCCATTGAATGGGTGGCATTTTAGCTTCTTTCGGGGATGTCTGACCTTGCACTTGCAGATATGGAATAACCAACTCGACAAGAACCCCGCGCTGTTTAACGGAACCAAGTTTCGGGTGTGTGGCTCTTGTTCTGAATCTGTTGCAATGAACCTTTTTCCCCCTACCTGAGTGTTCGTCGCTTGAAAAGCACTGTGCGTTCGCGATTCACAGACTATAGGCTATACTTTGAACTTGAAGTACTGAATGATCTATATATCCCAGCTATGTTAATTAGGATTTTACTTCATTCTGAATTGCTGTAGAGAGACAATTTTGATTATTTTTTCGAGAGTTTATAGGGGCTGCCTCACGTTTGCTACCTAGTAGAAATTTCTGTATAGTCCATCACGTCATTTTCATTCAAATAAAATTTCTTGCACCATTGCTTTGTTTGCTGATTGAGTTACCTAACGAGTAGCAACAAACTTTCTGTAAGTATGCCTTTTCATTTAGCTTGCTCATTAAAATGTCTGTTCTGTATGTGTGAATTTTGTTATAGTGTCTGTTACTACTGAACTTGTGCTATCACAAAGTTGTGGGATGTGTTAATTTCCATTGACGACTCTCTTTATCTGTTTTACTATTTTCTCATCTCGATAATCACAAAATTTCAGTATGGGGGGCATTCCTTGCACTGCATTGATGGGCCGAATGAGGAGTACTCTGTCTCATTGCACTTGGGTCTCACAGATTATAGGTTAGTAAAGCAATACAATCCATGGGGTATGTTCTGTGAATTATAGAAACAATTGTTCCTATTACTACAGCAGCAGGACATAATATATTCACTACAGTATTTTGGAATACACTTATGTTTTATATTGTTTTTTTATTTACATGCAACAGAACATTTGTGGGAACAAATCTCAATCCACTGTGGGAGAAGTTTTTGGTTCCATCTGAAGGTAACTTAGATAACTTGCAGTGTTTGTTATGTATACTGGGAACTATTTATTATGGACTTTTGAGTGTTTCAGTCACCGCATTTGATCACTTATTTGTTTGGTTCGTTGCTTACAAATGAGCGCTTTCCACTCATTGAAAATGTAAATGCTTGATGTATATTTACTCCCCTCTATCTTCCTTTCCATTCTTGAACAATTTTGCTTTGTCTTATGATTAAGTCCATTACGAAGATCCATCGCAAAAAAAAAAGGTTCATTATGAAGATGGCATTATTCTGGTGAGTAAATTACTGTTAAGTAACTATTCATCACAACTTGTTTCGGTACCTTTCTACTCAGACTGCACAATCAAAATATCAGTACGGACGGAGTTGTAAGAATCATCAGTCAAAACTAAAACATCACCTTCTTGAATTTGATTATTAGATGATTCTGTGTGTTGCCGACACACCTCAGACCCACTAGGCAATGCTGCAATTGTGGAAACGTCTGATGAAAAGATCATCGTATTGCAAAGGAGCTACAACGTGGTTGATTTCCCAGGATATTGTGTTTTCCCCGGTGGACATTCAGAGGTTAACTCTTAAAACTGTTTAATAATTTGAAAACATCCCATGAAAGATGTAGTAGTGTCCTGCAATGCAATCTAAGATTTGTTTGAAGGCTGAAAGAAGAAAAAAATTAGTTGTAGTCTCTCTTATACTGTAAAATGACAGAGTCATTGGCATTACTCATAATTTGTAAGTTTGTTACAAGTGCTTGATTCAGTGAAATTATGTAATATTTTCTGGTAGTCCAGACATAGTTGCTTTGGAGTGATTTTTTGAGGATATATATAGGAAAATGGTATAGTACTCTTGGAGTACGTACTCTCACTTCTCATATACAACTTAAATCGTATGGTGATATCTCTTTATCAATTTGAGCATACTCCAATAATGATTATAACATACCCGAAAGTGAGTTCCATTAAAAATTTCATTAAATCCCACTTTTTATAACAAAATTTCTGTATATACTTCTTTTACATGTGAAAAAGGGTATATAGCAAAAACAAAGGGCTCTAATGAAAATTTTTCAATCAAGTCGCATTGGAGTATCTTATAATTGGTATTTAAGTATAGGAAAAAGTCTATTTTTCAACCTTGAACTTTCTAAAAAGTCCGGAAAACAACCTTGAAGTCGAAAATCAGACAACAGAGGACCTTGAAGTTTGCAACCCAGACAAAAATCCCCCCTCCGCATGCCAATTCCACCCTGGTTTGGGGCCGACGTGGAGATCCACCTGGACCCAGTGCCGACGATGCCAAGTTTGCGGGTGGCCTTGTTTTTTCCCTCTGCTTCGTGCAAGGCCATCGTGGAAGGGGAAATCCCCTTCGTCCCGAGAAACCCTAGATACAGAAATTGCGTCGGCGCGGTGGATGGCAACCTCGGGAGCTCAAGCACGTTGCGTCGGTCGGTTGCTTAAGTATACTAAGTATGTACTCTCACTTCCAATATGCCACTTAAACGAACATATTATACTTCTTTATCACTTTTAGTATACTTAAATACCAATTATAAGATACTCCAATACGACTTGATTGAAAAAAATTAATTGGAGCCCTTTCTTTTTTTCTATATACCCTTTTTCATATATAAAATAGGTATATACACAAATTTTGCTATAAAAAGTGGACTTTCATGAAATTTTTTATGGAACTCACTTTGTGATATCTTATAATCATTATTAAAGTATGCTCAAATTGATAAAGATGTATCATCATACAATTTAAATGGTATATGAGAAGTGGGAGTACATACTCCCTGGAGTACCATACCATTTCCATATATATAAAAAATAGTTTAGAACTTCGGAAAACCCCAACGTAGAGAATTGAGACCATAAAGCTATAGCCTTTCCGCTTCTATGGATTGAGTGTCTGATAAGCCATATACGTTTCTCTGTAATCAATTTTTCCTTTTTATTTAGCCACAAGAAATTGGAATCTTGGGTCATCAAACTGACAATACGAATGTTGGTGGCCTCAATGAAAGAGTTTCCCAAGAGATGTTTGATGGAATCATTCGTGAAGTAGTTGAAGAAACTGGAGTTCCCGCTGATTCACTGGTAAAACGACTGCCTGCAACTTTTGTCTTGCATGCCTATATTACTGCAGTCGTGTATTAGTAATGTCACTGTTGTAATTTTTACTGGTTCATATAAATTCACAGAATAACAGGGAAAGGATGTTACCAATTGTTTGTAATAGCATTATCAAGATGAGTTCTGCGATTGCAGGATTTTTCACATCTTTGTTAATATGTTCTTGTTTGCTTAACAATCAACATTTGGTTTTGCAGACAGATCCTGTCTTGATTGGAGTTTCTCGCCGAGAAATGAATGTTAGGCCAGCTGCATTCTTTTTTACAAAATGCAACATCGACTCGAGTGGTGTATATGAACTTTATTCTAAGGCTCAAGATGGCTATGAATCCACAAAGCTCTATGTGATTTCAGTGGTGAGTTTGGCTGCATTAAGACCTCTTTCTCTCTTCTTTTTTTCTTTTGGGAAAGAAGCATTAACACTCTTCGATCCTTGCCTGGAATATGTAATTCTTTTATGTGTTGCTGATGTTTGTTAATAACAGGACGAGTTAAGAGGAATGACCGGTTGCCACCGAGGTGGTCTTGCTCTCTATGAGTTGATGAAAAATGCTGCCAAACATACGTGACTGTGAACTGCGAGGTGCATCTTCAAAGCTCATTGTTTATGAATCCAACAAAAGTTGATCTTTAAAGGCCTCTGAAAGTGAAAGTAATAAATGTTTATATATGCATACTGTGAGATGCATCTGTGCCTTGTAGATACTTGCTTTCCTCCAACCTTCCCCTTGCTCCCTAAGCATCATTTCCATTATTAAAGTTACCCCCAAGCGTTGGATCGTTGTTTCGCATAGTTTGGCAATGTCGATTTGATAATTGTTTTTCAAGGAAGAAAACGATGTGCTTACATTTACATGATACCCAACTCCACTCTTATTAACTGCGGTCGATCTGATCTTTACATTCACCTTTTTTGCCTTATTATTCGATTATCTCCAGAACCTGTTCACAATTGCTTGTGGGATGAAAAGTTCAGATGTGATGCTTGGTCTTTTGACTGTTGGTTATTCTTCATCAACTGAGGTGCTCAGGCTGTATGAATCTTTATCCGGATGTCAGCCTAGAAGATCGAGCTGTCTGTACTGGCTTTGTGTTACTGTTGAGATGTGTATGTCAGCATGTGAAGTCTTTGTATTTTTTTTCCCATACCGTATTATAGTTACCAAAGTCACCATTACGCCCGGCATCTCCGTTAGGCTCTGTGGATAATTTTATAGCGTACGGAGCGGACGGCGCGCGCACACACGTGTCGTTCGTCCTCGTATACTATCTAAGGTCGTGTAGAATAACGTAGAATAGGTTTGTATCAGCTGTCTGTAGTCTTTGCCACGTATTATTTAATTTGATGTGGATAAAAGAGAATAAGATCATGTACAATAGGTTTATATTAGCTGTCTATAGTCTCTGACACATATGATTTAATCTGATGTGGGTGAAATAGAATAAAGAGATATATGTTATTTATAATCTTGTAGTCGACTGTATCATCAGAACCAAGGAGAAAATGTCTTAAGGTATGTACAATGATACAGACAAACTGCTGTCCATAGCAACTCTCCATGTTACTTGTAGACAGCATTAAATACAGTTCATACAATGTGTTGTCTTTTTACTTGTATTTATAGATCACACAATCTTTTAATGCTTTCATAGTTCTAGTGATAGCTTCCTTGGTTTTGGAGATACAGTTGGCTACAGGATTGTAGATAACATATTTCTCTCTCTTTATTCTCTTTCATCTATATCAGCTTAAATTCTACGTGGCAGAGACTATAGACAGCTAATGTAAGCCCATTATACATGACCTTAGGTCTATGAAAGCATTAAAAGATTGTGTTATCTATAAAGACAAGTGAAAAGACAATACATTGTATGAGATGTCTACAGTGCTGCCTACATGTGATATTGTGAGTTGTTATAGATGACAGCTGTCTATATCATTGTACATGCCATAAAGGCAAGTGAAAAGACGACACATTGTATGAGATGTCTACAATGCTGTCTACATGTGATATTGAGAGTTGTTATAGATAGCAGCTGTATGTACCATTGTACATGCCCTAATACATGTACAATGTTAGTGCCTATTTATGGGTGCTTAAAGAGACATGGTACCAAGCACGTGTATACAAGATCTCTCCTCCAACACAAGCAAAACTATAAAACAGAATAAATAATTTCAAATAATAGGGTCAAACATGATCAAAGATGTAACTTGCCTTGCTTGATTAATTGTTGTTTTGAAACGGCGTCGAAATCTGACTCTCCGAAGTCGTTGAAATCTATACGCGAAAATAAGCTAAATTCAAACAAAATCCAAATAAACTCCAAATTAAGGAAAAAAAATAGATAGCTAGATCTTGATTTTAGATGAATTTAGAAATTTGAATCGTCAAAAACCGAGTTCGTATGAAGGAGAACGAACTCCTAGAAGTTTGAACCGTAAAGAAAAAATTCAGATTTTATTGAATTTCCCGATTTATTTTTCTAACGGAAATTCCCTTTATTGTGCATGCTGACATCATTGGCCCAAAAACATTATCCAGTCAAATTATTTTCTTAAAGGAAAATATTTTCTATCTATGACATGTGGACCTATGGTCAAAGACCAAGTCCACGAATGGTCAAAGATCTACGGTAGACTCGGTGCATGGAATATTACACAGGGGGTACGCGTTGGCGCATTGCGCCACACAAGCGTATATGCGTATGCTGACTCGACTTTAGGGCCTACATGGCGCCTACGCGGCAGTGACGTGGCTGAGCCACGTTAGCCGATGGCCAGCGGAGCTACGGCGATGGCCTCGCCGGCGCTACACACCACAACGAGGCATGCGAGTGGTACCAACGTGACGAGCACGACTCACTGAGCATAGTGCTCAGCTTAGAAGCTAGCGGGCATGAGGTTTTGGCCGTCGGCGACGAGGTTTGGCAGCGACGTGAACTAGGGCTCCGATGAAGTGGCGCTCCAGTGGTCCTTGGCTTGAGATGATGTGTGCACGGGGTCGGTGGTGATGCGGCAAAGCTGAAGAGGATGTCAGAGTTGAAGGCGAGCTCTTGTCGGCACCAGAATCAGAGAAGACACGCGCTTCGGGCAGCGACAAAAAACTCTAAAATTCGGGCGCTAGAGAGAGGGAGAGGCGGTGAGAGTTGAGGGGACGAGTTGAGGAGGGTGAGGCAATCTCGAGGCTCCTATTTATAGGGCTCAGGTGGCGACGGGGCTTCGTGCAGCGCAAGGGAGCCGAGAGAGATCACCAGCGGAGATTGAGGAATTGGCGATGAGAAAGGAAAAGGGAATCACCGAGACGGGCGCCGAATTGAAAGGGCTCTTGAATGCATGCGGAATCATGGGGATGCGGCGGAGATTTCGCCGGGTTTGGAAGGTCTCCGAAGTGGCATTAATGGCGAAGCACGCATGATTCTCGCGGAGAAGAAGGAAGGTGGGAGGGATGACAAGAGGGCCCCACTGGCAGAGAGAGGAAGAGTCGCGCGGGCTGTTCGGACCAGAGAAACGGGCTGAGCAAGTTTTCGGACCGTTCGAAAGTGATTTTTTCGATTTAAATTGATTTAGTGATTTAAATAATTCTTGTTAATTCAAAATGGCTTTTGAAAATAGCAAATAAAGTCCAAAAATTATGAGAAAATTCACAGAAATTCCCTAAGTCATTTTGGACTTAAATAAAATATTTTCAATTCATAATTGGTAATTAATTTTGCAAATGGTTTATTTTGGCTTTAAAATAGATAGGGAAAAGCTTTTAAAATTCCAGCAAATTCAAGAAATTAATTAAATTTTCCTTTTTAACTTTAAATCCAATAAAACCAAGAAAATTCAATGAGATTTCTTTTTGACTTTTAAAAACTTGGAAATTCAAGAAAAGCAATAAAACTCTTTTACATTCAAAAAATATAATAAAATAATAACTTTATTAATTTTATTTTTGTAACAGAACTTTGGATATTATATTTCAAGCGTGTAAGCAACGCGCACGGCTACTAGTATTAAAGAAAAGATCTACACCACATATTGGATGGACTCAATTCCACGACAATAGCCTCAAATATTAGATTTACAGGAAGAACACTACTTTGATGAGCGGATTGTTTGGTCGGTGAAGTGGAGTCATTTTTCTATGCCTGACCTGGTTGTGTGCATGCATTATTAGTAGTTGATTGCTCCATGGATTCTCCAACTTATGGTGTGTTTGGTTAGAGGGATGATGTTGGATGCGATGTGATGGTACAAGCTAAATGTGATGTTCATGAATATGATGGTACAAGTTGGGCTTTCGGTTGGTTGTATAGGATTGTACGAAGTTGTGTTTGGTTGGTTGTATGGAACAGCATATGAAAGTTCAGGTTGGTGTTTGGTTGAAGGGATGAGATTGATTCTAATAACCCCCTCTCTTGTGGCGGTGTGATTACCACAAAAAAATTAAATATTTTTCTATATTTTCCCCCATTCTTTCCTTACATTCCTTTTCTTTCATTCTTTCCCTTTTTCTCTTACTTCCTTCTCTTCTCTTCCTGCCATCACGTTCTTTTTGCTTTCCCTTTTCTTGCTGGCCACCACCACTTCTTGCCCCCACTTCCTCTAGCAACCGCGGAGCCTCGCCCCGCTTCCTCCAGTCATTGCCACACCGCGCCCCTGGCTTCCTCTGGCTACCACTGCGCCTCACCCCGCTTCCTTCGACCACCGTCACACCTCACCCTCGGCTTCCTCCGGCCACCACTGCACCTCTCCACCCCACCTTCTTTCCTTCGTCCCCGTCGACCATCGCCGCACGGCCTTGGCTCCGCCTCACCTAACCTCAAAGGTGATGGGAACGCTTCACCCGGTCACATGCATCCAGAGGTGAGGCAGTGGTGGCCAAAGGCAAGGCAGCGAGAAGGGAGAACGAGAGGAGAGTGCTGCGTGTTTCGCGGGAGGGAGGTGAGCGCACGCGACGCTAGTGGACGAGCTTGTCCCTGTACCGCATGGTGTAGGATCAAGGATAACTTACTAGGGGGGTGAATAGACGGTTTTAAAAACTTTTGGCTAAACTCGGATTTTAAGCAAGTAAAGAGAGGTAATTCGATGTCACAATTCAAAGGCCTAAATAATCTAAGTCTTTCTAAGTGCACTAAACACTCTAGACTAAGCTAAACAACCTAATCAAGACATAAGAATTGTTATATAAGTAAATGCACAAATAAAAGAGTAAAAGAGAGAAACCACAATATGAAGACAAACGATGTTTTCCCGTGGTCTCGGAGACTTTACGGTCTCCCCTAATCCACGTTGAGGAGACTTGAATGAATCAAGCCGGCTCCACACGAGCAGAACCCTCAATCACTAGAGGTAGCTCTTCTCCACTCCGGAAAGGCGAGCTCCAACCTTCACAAACAACCAGGTCTTCTCACAAGCTTCTTAAGAAGATCACCGATTCACCTTTTTCAAGCTGTCTAGGAGGTGGCAACCTCTAAGAGTAATAGACTAACAATGCTTCGCTTGAAGATGCTCAAGTGCCACAAAAATCAAACTCAACTCAAAGCACTTAGAGAAACCTTTATAACCTTTTGCAAGATGGAATTTTAGCTCTCAAGGAGTAGAAGAAGAGGCAATGGATCAAGAGTGTTCAATAGAGGTCTAAAAAGTCCCTTGCTGTAGGAGGAGAGGTATTTATAGCCTCAAGCCTCTCCACTAGCCATTGGCACACGAGACTGTGCAAAATCGGTACGGTCGGTCACACCGCATGCATATGACCGATTAGACCAGACTACAGTATAACGATAAACTCTACAGTAATCATCACTATAGAATATATTCGTTATGCTAGGTCCAGTCAGACCGCTCACTCATGGTCCGGTCAGACTGGGTCCAAAAAATCCCAAAATAGAAGAAACTAGCTACTAGAAAAGGCTAACCGCGCTGGTCAATCCGAGGTTCCGGTCTGACCAGTAAAAGCACTGTTGTTTGTCTAACATGAAGAAAATTAGTATCAAGTCGCAAAAGACCATTCTCTGAAAAAAGCTGACCGCATCAACGAACCCGAGGTCGGGTCAGTCCGGCCTTCCAACTGCGGCCAGTCCGGATAATAGAATAGAGAATGAGTGAGGCCAAAAAGAGTCTCTCTAGAAAAAAAACTAACCGTCTGACTTAGACCAGGGGTCCGACCAGTCTGTGAATATCATTGCAATTAGTCCGACTAGCAAAATTGCGAAAAGGAGCTTTTATGGAAAAAGCTGATCACATCAACGAACTGGAGGTCCGGTCAGTCCGATCAAGAAGTAAAGGACATAAAATATTGACCCGAAGATGCAACCAAGTGAGTTTGAGCATTGTGGCACACTTTGCTATCAAACTACTAGTTGTTGATGCCTCTTCATAGTACGGATACCTACACTAGCAATCCAGTCTTTTTAATCTTCAAACTCCTAGACCAGTAAAACTATGAAAAGATCCTATCCAACTAGATACCTTTGCCTTGAGCTACAAGATCTTGATATCCAACATTCGAGTGCCTTTAGTACTCGGAACTAACCCTTTCAATCACTTGAACAAACATGTTAGTTCACAAATGACGATTGTCGTTAAATCCTAAAATACTAAAATGGGGTCTAGATTCTTCATTCTCTCCTTTTTGGTAATTGATGACAACCTCGAACAAAGAGATAGAAGAAATGATTTGAATATACAACATTTACCAAACAAGTTGCATATTGTAGGATATGTTTAGATAGCATATGTCTTGAATAGGATATAGAAAGTGAAATATGAAAAAATGCTAACTAAACCACAAAATAGGAGAAACTCCACCTAAAGATGTGCACAAAATTAAGAGGTGAAATTCATGCATATATGTGGTAAAAAATTTTCTTCTCCCCCTTTGGCATCAAGGACCAAAAGCTGATAACTAAGCCTAAGAGGAAGAAGGAGAAGCGCCCGCCGAAGGAGATGGATCAATGCAACGACGATGAGAATAAGTGACAGTCTGCTCAACTAAAGAAACCCTGTTGTTCACATAAAAAATGTTGGTCAAAATCTGCCCTTGAACTGATTGCATCTCAAAAACCCATCCATAAAGTTGATCAAAGCATTGATTCACTGCAATGTTGTCTTGATCAATGGCATCAAAGTGACTATCCATGGCCTCAAAACAGCGATCAATGGCATCCATGCGATGATCAATGACCTCCATGCGTCGATCCACTATGTCAATGCGAGAAACAATGGTGTTGATCCCAGAATGCAAGGCGTCAAAGAAAAGAGGATCAACTGCACCCTACTGTTATGAAGTGTGTTGTGGCCCTTGTGGTGGCTGGTCTTGATCAGTGTCAGCATGCTGCCTGGGTTGCCTTTCCAAAGGCCGGTTCCTCAAATCCCTCTGATGGTCTCCTTCAGGCTTGTATTGCTTGTGAAGGAAAGGAAGAGCCCCATTGTAGTGAGTGAAATGGAGGATGAGCTTCATTATAAAAGGAGCGAAATACATTCGCTTTCCCAGATCTCCTTTGCAAGATGCAAGTTCAGTCAATATTAAATGTATCACATCAAATTTCTTCTCTTTCATGATAAAATCAATGACATTCCAAGCATGTCCCCGAATTGCATCATTATTACCACTTCGTGGCAAAATGGTGGCGCTTATAATCATGTTGATAACACTTGGAAGTGAAAGAAGTCCGGCTACCTTCCCAGCGACAAAACCATCATAGGAGGGATCATAATACTGAACTTGCTCTAGAACCCGAAGAGCGAGCTCTAAGTGAATCTTGACATAGTCGCGTTGGGGCAAGTTTAGGGCCTCCTCAAAGTGGCTCTTGGTGGCCAAATAGTGCACTGAGCCAGTCATCCAGGAAATAGTGGATATGTTAGAGGCAATGTGGATGGTTGCATAGAACTGTTTGGTGATGTCTTCGTGAAAGTTGCACTTCAAACTGGCAATACCATACAAACTGGCTGCACGAAACCGTTAATATAGTCCTTCATACCTAGTTTGCTCATTCTGATAGTTCTAGTTTACATACTTGTGAATGGCAAACTGTTTATGCATAAATACATGATGATAGGTATCTTCTTGGAACAAAGTGCAGAAACGCTTATTAGTGTCATTTATGGGCATCTCATACTGATTCTTGTGCCTCAAAATCATGAAGTCCTTGTTTTTTTATTTATTTGAGGTCAACTCGAGGTACTTCCTCAAAAGGCTGATCGGGGTCATCATCCATAAAATCCTGATCAATATCTTCGTCATCATGGTCACTAACACCAGGAGAAAGAGAGAACTAACGATGCTCCTCGGCACTCTCGGAATCACTGTGATCGACAGGAGGACAACGAGTCGCTTGCTGGGGTGGACGAGAAAGAGAAGAAGAAGCCCCAGGATGTCCGGCAGTCTTTGCCCTTGGCATGATGATTGGAGAGAAAAGATACAAAGAATTAGTGAAAGAGAATGAAATAGAATTGAGGGTGCACAATTCTGGCAGGGACGGTCAGATCGCCCAACACATGCTGGTCAGACCACATGGTACGCGCCGGTCAGACTGGGCCTGGCAGAAATGAAACCCTAGACAACATCCATTCAACAAAATTACAACGAGATACACAAGCACAAGATGTACATTGATACAGGGGAACAATGTAGCAAGATAAGAGCACAATGAAGTGGAGTATCACAATCTCAGATCTATATCTAACTTGAAGAAAGGAGGAGGAGAGAGGAGAGGAAAACCGAGAATATCTTGGGGAGGAGAGGACGTCGGCGTGGACAAGGGGAAGACGATGGCAGAGGGGGAGGATCAACGCTGGTGGAACAGTCGAGGGTGGCGGCGCGTGGTTGGGGGCGGTAGGGTGGGGAGACGAGCGTTTCGGGAGGAAAGAGGGTGAAAACTATAGGGGGAGGTAAAACCGGAGGGGTAAAAAGATAAAGACGACTGGGACGATAGGAAATAACTGCACGGGAGTGGTCAGACCGGTGATAGATGCACAGTCATATCGGGTGAGGTACGGCTAGACTGGGGATACAATGGCGGTTAGACCGCGATTAAGAGAAAAACATAGAAGAAAGGTAGAAAGAGATGTCAGTCTTGCTCCAAATACTTAAGGGTGCGTTTTGTTGGTGGGATGAGGTTGAATGAGAGGAGATGGTACAGGTAAGATGGGATCATCCTGGATGGGATGGTACAAGCAGTCTGTTTGGTTAGTTGTATGGGATGATACATGAATGTGTTTGGTTGATTGTATGAGATGGACCTGGATGGTTCAAGCTGTTGTTTGGTTTGAAGGATGAAGTGGGTTGTGGTAACCTTCTCATTGAGGTGGTGAGTTTAACTTCCACATATGTTGGAATGGAATTATTCAAATGCAAGCCTTTCAATGATTTTTTAAAAAATTGTTTTGAATTTGAATTCAAGCTTGGAAATAGTTTTGCACACAATTAACTTATATATTTTTGCAAATCCGAATTTGAGGCAAGGAAAGTATGTTAACTGTTGAAATTCATTTAAAATATTTGGATTCTATACAAAACAAAAACAACATCGAATCAACACCGAGAAAAACAGCCCATCCGGATCGGACGGTCCGAACAGACAGAAAAAGAATAACTTTAATCGGGTGAGATAAAATAGCAAATAAATTGCTAAAAATCTGAATTTTTTTAGAGGAGTTCTTGGGCTAACCTAGAACACATATAAAATTTTAAACCTCACTGTTCATCTTTTATTTGCTTAGTTTAAATTCTGCCAAAGTAAGGACTTTTGAAATGAGTTTGAATTTTCTGTGGGTTAACTTAGGTTCTAAAAAATTGGGAAAAATTATATTTATTCACGATAAATATTATAGTATTTGAATAAATTATTTTACAAAGGTCTTTCTAATAACTTATTTCTATTTTCTTTGGAGGAGTTGATTTATGACCCACTGATGTTACGAACCAGCACAAACTGGTGGTTACACAAATTGAATGTCACAAATTCATCACAATGAATGTCAAAAAACATCAGGTGATCTCATCCATTTGAGCAAAATAAATAATCTTTTATGTAGCTAGCTTCCTCCAGCAAATCTCAAGAAGTGCGATGGCACAATGGCAATATGATTAACTTGACAGTCTTGCAAACATAGCTGGGAAAGCACAAAGTCTAGTAAACAAGACACCATCACCAGTCCAAAACTCTGAAAAACTATGTCGTTCTGAGGCCCATCACACTAAAATGTCTTGATAAATCATATCAGAAGCTTGTCGATAGCATCCTGCGATTTATTAATTCGATTAATTTACTGAGGTGTAAAAACTAGAAGGAAATAAACAGTCTGAACAGTTCTGCAGCAAACTGTAGTCAAAGTTCCTCTAACAGCTGGGAACTCATACCAACAATTCAAGAAGAGAGCAGAGCACCTCATACTCATACGCATCCCAAACTAATAACAAAGTATCAAATCACAGAACATATGTTCTGGTTGAAATTTTGAAACAACCACCTTTCACAATATAGGTTACATCCCAAAGCCCCAAAGACTTGGCCACAGTAAATGGGCGAAGAAGATCAGCTCGATGGTCCAGAATTGGTAAGCATCAAACTGCTTGTCATTGACAATGAACTTGCCATCACCGGGCTGAATCCAAACACGGGCAATGCTGCTTTTCCTTTTTCCTGTTCCATAAGCCCTTCCTTTCTCATCAACTTGTCTTACATCCGCATGCACTGTTGATTTAGAGTTCTCAATAAGATCCTACTCATAACTAGAAATAGAAATTTGTAAACCAGACATCAAAGGCAACTAAGATGAATCATACTATTATACTATACTCTAATCAGTCATGAAGTGGCACAACACAGACATCATGATCATTAAAAGTGGTACATAAACTATCTGGACAATTCCATGCTGCCTTATTATGTTGGACAGTTTACAACATGAATGAATGGCCTCACCTGAAGCAAACACTACTGGAGACCAACATTTACATGTACATATCGACTTCATCACGAGATAACCTTAAGCTGCATTGAAATGGATGACATCCTAAAACACTCAACAAATGTATCATAGCTCACAAGCTCTCGATCAAGTATACAAACCCAACAGGCTCACCCCTCTACTAGTAAACAACATCTAACTGGTATTTGTGGTTTCCATTTCAAATGCAGGGATCTAGTAGGTGTATGAATATGATCCTAAAGATTAAACTACGGTACTCGATTAGTTACCTAACTAATCCTGCACACATAAACACAACCACCTCATGCTGCCAAATTTCGTTACTACACTACCAGGAAATCAAAATATAGATACACATGGGCACTTCTAGATCACCTTTGAGAACCTCCATTAGCTCCTGCCACTGTCGCTCCGCATCTTCGTCTCCCCCTGCATCGAGCTCATCGAGCCCACCATCCTCACCTCCAATCCCCTCAATCCCCTCCTCAAGCATGACCGTGACAAAAGGATCGTCCTTCTCCTCCTGCCCACCCAGCATCCACAGCTCGACGTCGCCGGCCGGTGCCACCTTTCCTGGCGCGGGGGCAGACGACGCCTCCTCCTTGTAGATCTCCTCGAACACGTCACCCTTCTTGCCATCCTCCACACGGAAGCCCTTCGCCCACGAGTCCTCGACGGTGTCGCACGATCCTAGTGGCACCTCACCAATGGTGGTGGCGGCGGCGGCGTCTTCATTGGCGAAGGGGTCCGGATCACCCGATTCCGTCGACGGCCCATAGCTTGTTGGTGTCGTCGTCGCGGCCGAAGGTGGAGAGGAGGCGGGAGGGGAGGGCAGTGGGGAGGTGACGAAATGGAAGGGGCGGAGAGAGGAGAGGATGTAAGGACCTAGGATTAACACCCCAAATCCTCTGTGCATTTCTGAACTAGTCCCATGATCAGTGGCTAGCTCACACAATAAACAAACATGGTACCACAACCATAATCGCAAAGATTTAATAATAAATATTAGAGTTGATTACCAGAAAGGCTTATGACCCAACAATACAGAATACAGCGGAAGACGAAACAAGAAGCAGTAGAGCTCAACTAATCTGCCACAGGCAATCGACTGGGGTAGCGGCCTAGTCGTCAAGATCTTCAGCAGGTGCAAAGTCCTTCTCCTCTAAACAACATTTTATTAAGCAAGAATGAGTACAAATGAATGTACTCCGCAAGTTACACCCAATAACAGAATTATAATGCATGTAGTGGTATAACAAAGGGAGGCTTATAGACTTGATTTTCACATAAAGCATTGTTTCTTTCCAAATACCTAGACTAAGTTCCAAAGTAGTTATTCTATAACTAAAATTCATTTTCTAAATTCTCAAGTTTTATAGTCAGATAACATTCATCAATGAGTGGTGAAGGATACCCTCCTATCACAAGGTTACCCGCCCAATTCCCATTTGGATAGAAATCCAAAACCAATTGATAAAGTCTTTTGAAATCAAAACAAAAAATCTAACTTGGAGTGGCTTTGCTAGCATGTCCATGACCGTGGACACGACTATTCGAATAGTTTTACACTCTGCAGAGGTGGTACAACTTTACCCACATGACACGACTTCTCTAGTTTGTTTGGCATCCGTCGATACCACCGCTCACTACCTTAGGTAAGCAGTCTAGAGCACGTGACAAAGCCTTTACAATGCGTAATCCCACCGTAGTCCCGCCTCGTTAAGGTTTCGCCCCCTTTGGATAGAGACCCGCAGGGTTTAGGCCCCCTCTTGCGCCAGGTAGGAATACATAAAAGTATGTCATAAAAGACACCCACGCAACCGGATGGCACGACTACGGTTGCAAATTAGTTAGCCAAATCATGCCCATTCAAGACATGTGGAAGTACGATGTGGCTTAGCAAGATGCGGCTCAAAGACCGGTTCTTAATTGATTTGGGTGACTTTCCAAAAAAAACCCTAGGCTTTGATCATAGAAATCAATCGATCCTGTGCATGAACATGCACCCATCCAAACATCCATTTCGCCCAAGCCCAAACAACTTTTCATTTTATTTAACAAGTTAAATCATTTCACAAATCTCTATGGTATAGACAACCATACCATAGTATCATTTAAATCAATAGTTGAACATTTGGCTAAAATCCCCAAATTAAACATTTTTAGTCTAAGCTTCGTCTAAGCATAAAGTCTTTTAAACAAAAGCATTGTGTTAATACTATTGTATTAACCAAAGTTTTATCTAGGGCGACAAGGTGTGAGAGATTCAATGTTTTAGAATTGTCAATTACGAGATCAGTAATTCAAGCATCCAAATTAGAATCATAATCCGATAATCCAACAATATTCTTTTTCTAATAAATCAACATCCAACAAATCAATCTTCACTAATAATCCATTTCTAATAATTCAACATCCAACAAATCAATCTTCACTAATAATCCATTTCTAATAATTCAACATCCATTAATTCAATCTTCAATAACAATTCTATACTCCAATATTCAAGAATCCAACATCTAACACAATCTATTTCTATAATCCATCATCCATTAATCCCAAGCATTCATCAATAATCTATTTCTATAATCCATTAAAGATATACTTCTATAATCCAACTTTCAACAATCCAATATCCAATGACAATCTATTTCGAGAATCTAATATCAACAATTCAAGATTTAACAATAGTCTCTATCTATCATCCAATCTTTATTAATCTAATATCAACAATAATCAACTTCTATAATCCAATCTCCAATAATTATCTATTTATATCATCCAACTCCAACAAAACAACAATCTATTTCTTTAATCCAATATCCGATAATTATCTATTTCTATAATCTAACAAAGATTCACTTCTATACTCCAACCACAATAATCATGTAATCCTAGAATCCAACCTCCAATAATTACATAATCCTATAATTCAAAGATCCGACAATTACTTCTATAATCCAATCTCCAATCATTCGCTTTTCAATAACAATCTATTACTAATAATTCATCATCTATAAATCCAAAAATGATATATTCTAATAATCGGCAAATATATACTTCTATAATCCAACCAAGATTTATTTCTATAGTCCACCAAGATTTATTTCTATCATCCACCAAGATTTATTCCTAAAATCTAACATCAACAATTCATTTATTTCTATAATCCACATCCGTCAATGCTTCTACAATCCAACAATCATCGATCATGTATCCCTATAATCCAACAAGGTATACTCCGATAATCCAACAAGACACATTCCAATAATCCAATAATAATGTATTTCTACAATCCAATATTCATCAATCTTATTTTCTATAATCCGACTCTAACAAGTATATATTCTAATAATCCATAATTTCTTATTTCTATCGCCAGATTATACTTCACTTTTGGGAAGGTCCTTCTTACTTCCCATTTTGACAATAATTGGCTATTCAATGGAATTGGGAATAACTATAAAGCTTAAAACAGGGATTTAAATTACTTGAATTTAAATAAGCATGCAATAATAATTTGAAATGGAATTTAAATAATTTAAAATATTGGAATTCAAATATGATCAAAGGATGTAACTTGCCTTGCTTATTTAGCTGTTGTTCTTAAATGGCGTTGAAATGCGGAGAAGTGTCGAAATCCGGTTCTCCACGGTTGTCATAATCTATACGCGAAACGAGCTAAATAAATACAACAAATCCAAATAAAATCCAAAAACTTATAAAATAAATACCAAAGGAAGATACCGCCTTTAGATGATTTTAGGAACACGAATCGGCAGAATCGGGCTTCGTATGAAGGAGAACGAACGTCCGAAATTCCAAAAATCACATGAAATGATAGAAATCGAATGGAAAGGGAAAATCAAATGGAACATGTTGTTGGGTTTTCTTTACCGATCAAAGGAAATGAGAGAATGACCAAGGGGCCCACTTGCTAGAGAAAGCAAGAGAGGAAGAAAAGAGAGGATGATGTGGTGGTCCCACAAGTAAGAGAGTGAGAGAGATGGAAGGGAGATTGCTTACACTTGGGACCCATATGCAAGTGACTCAAAGCAAATAAAGAAGAGAGAAGAAGAATAAGGCAGCAGGGAGCAGCTTGGGAGGCGACAGCATGCAGCAGGGGCTGCACTGGAGGTGGAGGAGCAAAGCAAGGGGTGCCGGTGGGGAAGAAAGAAGGTTGTGGCTGCTGTGTTTTCAGGAGAGGAAGGGAGGGGGAGAAAACAAGGGGGAGGCCAACATGGGACGCCATGGCCGGGGTGTGATGAAGAGCAACATGGCAAGGGAGCTTGGCTTGGGGAGGGTGCTCTCAAGACCGCAACAAGATGGCCGGTTGGAGAAGCAAGGGGGAGGGGAGGGGGAAGCATGGCAGCCGGCAAGGGGGGCCAGTGGACAGCATGCACGAGAGAGGAGGGCAGTGGCGGTAGGGCACGGCCATAGGGCTTCGGTCGGCTGTACTGGAAGAAGAAAGAAAGGGAAGGGGGACAGTGGAGAAGAAGAAGCCTACTGCAACTGGCTGGAAGAGAAGGGAGCTCACGGCGACTTGCATTGGAGGAGGGAGGTGGCCGGCCGGTTTAGACTAGAGGAGGGAGGAGTTCAGTAGAGGGAGAAGAAAGGTGAGGGGAGAAAGAGGAAGGAGCTTGTTGGCTCGTTTTATAGAGGAGCAAGGGGGGGAGTAGCACAAGGGAGGGAGTGCATGTAGCCTGCTGTGAGATGAGGCACATGAATGACAAAGAACATGGGGAAGGAGAGCTCGACATGGGGAGCCGGTGGGGGGAGGAGTGGGCAAGGGGTGGAGGCGGCAAGGTCAAGGGAGCGGTTGGGAGCAGGGGATGGAGGAGGTGGTGGCAGGTGCATGGGCTCCCATGGTGGCAGTCGGCAGCAGGAAGAAGTCAGGAGGAAGCAACAGGAGGAAGAAGCACAGCGCACGAGGGAAAGAAAAAAGAAAGGAGGAGAGAGAAAAGAAAAGAAGAGGGAAGAAAAAGAAAAGAAATTTGAAAAATTCAAGAAAATTTCATAAAATACTTTGGAAATTGAATATACCAAATAAAATGGTTTTGGATTTTTTAATTCTATTTTGGACATTTAAAATAATTTTCCTTCAGAAATTCAATTTTAAGCTTTAAATTAAATCGACAAAAACCAAACGATTATTTTTATTTTTAAAGCTTCAAAAAGACTCTGGAAATAGAATAAAACAATTTTTATTTAATTGGAGTTTATTTTACTCAAGTTTAAATTATTTTTATTTTTGAAATTTCAAAGTAAGCTTTAACGAATCAGGAAAAAAATCAAATGGTGATTTTTATTTGGAAAACTTCAAAAAGGCCTGAAAATCAAATAGATTAGCTTTGAAATAATCAAACTTACTTCCAACTTAAAGTTAGCTTTTATTTTTGCACATAACTATTTTTTATTTTCGAAAGACGGGAAAAAACATTTTTAAATACGCCATTTTAAATACCAGAAGATTCAAGAAACTAATTTAGTTTTTATTTTTAACTTTAAATCCAAGAAAACTTAGCAAACTCGATAAACCTTATTTTTGACTTTTTAAAACTCAGGAAATCCAAGAAAAGTAATAAAACTCTTTTAAATTTCAGAAAATCCAATAAAATAATATTTTATTAATTTTAAAATAGTAATAGAACTTTGGGATGTTACAGAGGAGGTGGCGGTGGTTGTCGTAGTTAGAGTTTGGAGACCGTGGCCACGGTTATTAAGGCGGCGAGGCGACCCGACCCACCCCCTCACACCTTTTAAGCGGTAAGGCGTAAGGCGAGGCGACGCCTTACCACATCTTAAGGTGAGGCCACGTAGGATTTGAAAATATAGGATTTGAGGAATCATCTAATGTATATTAAGTGATAGTTGTTATATATTAAGTGATAGTTGTTTTGTTAAGTGATATATATTAAGAAATGTCCAGAAGGAGTGCTTATGTCTGTTATTAAGAAATGTCCAGAGGTGTTAGGGATCATCCCAACCTACCGCCCGCCGGCTGCCGAATCCTTTGCCGCCTTCTACCCGTCCTTGTTGCCGTCATACGCTCTCCTCTCTTTTCTTCCGCCCGACGTGGGCTGCCCTGTCTCCTCTTTTCTTCCGCCCGACTGACAACGACACCAAGCACTTCCTCTTTTCTTTCACCAGATCGTCTTCTTCGACGGAGAAAGAGCGGCGAAGGGCAGGGCACACGCATGCCTGCCGCCATGCCTGCTGCTCGCCTCCTCGGCCCTCCCTCGGCGCCGCTTCCTCGGTCCTCCCTCGGCGCCGGCCCTTGTTGCCTCCTCGGTCCTCCTCAAGATCGCCTCCTCTGTCCTTCCTCGACGCTGCTTCCGGTCCTCCTCACGTGGCCGGCACGCCTCCTCCGGTCCTCCTCTCGGCAGGGCTGTCTGTGTCGCCGCCTCCCTCCCTCTTCCTCTCGGCCGACGCCTTAGGCCTAATGAGGCGACGCTTGCCTCGGCAGCTTAGCGCTTAGGCGACGCCTAAGCGACGCTTTAATAACCATGACCGTGGTGGAGGTGGCGAGAGGAGTGGAGGAGGTGGCAGAGCAGCATGGTGGTGCGCGGAAGAAGGGGAGCGCACTGCGCAGGGGAGGGGAGCGCGGCGCGGCGCGAGGAGAGTGAGCGCACCCAATGTCTGTGGACAATGAGATTCTGAACCACGTGGATCAGCATTTTTCATCGCACGAAATGGATCGGCATCGTCTAGGAATATTCGGTACGCTTGAATGGCTTCGTCCAGGACGGATTGGTTCAGCTCATCCAACCAAACACGTGCACAAGTCATTTTCCCGAATCGAACAGTTCAGGACCGCTGGAGTCCCTCATCCAAACACTACCTAAAACACAACATAAAGCCTACTTGGAGCAATTTCAACGAGATTAGATCACCACAAGAGATTTTGACATAGTTTTTTTTTAAAGAAAATAGGACAATTTTGGAGAGAGCAATTTGAGGGGACGAAAATGGTCAAAGAATGTGAATTTATCACTTGTTTTGAAATGTGTGAGTATGAAATACTGTCTTGAGCCAATATACTTGAAGAAATATGGCCCAAGCGGCAATACTCAACATATGCTAGAATATGGTTTTTCGGGTCAAAGGTCGTTTTTCGGCGAAACTCAAAATCAAATAACTTTCACAAGATTGGAATTTTGAAAAACTTATGAATACAAAAAAGATTTAGAATAGCCAACTCTAGGATTTTACTTTTGGACCCAATATCAAATTCCTTTTGGAATAGATTTTGCACAAAAATCTAGTTTTGGTCAAGAACTAGATACTAGAAGTTCATTTTTGGGCAAAAACTGAATATTCTTTCAAAGAAAGTTCCTTTTGAGTTCTAATTAACCAAAAAGATTTAAAATACATATTTGAGTAGGTATAACAAGGTTTTAATGATTTTTGGCTTTTAAAACAGAAATTTTGACTTTTGACCAAAATAGGTTGATTTCGAAATATATTCTAATATGTTTTTCATTATGTTCACAAAAATAGAGATGTGGTATACATGAAGATTGTATAACACTCCCCATAAATGTGTTTCCCATTTACAATTGTCCAAAACAATAAAACCACAAGAGAATTGAAATGACTTGCAAATAAGAATCAAGCAAAGTGCATGAGATCAAACAACATTTGAAAGATCTAAGACATTTAATTCATTCCTCAATTTGCAAAAGCAGCTCTCATCTAGTGGTTTGGTGAAGATGTCTGCTACTTCATTATCGGTTCTTATGTGGCTAATCACAATATCACCTTGGCTTACATGATGTCCAAGAAAGTGATGCGAATATCTGTTTGTTTAGTTCTAGAGTGTTGAATCGGATTATTTGCTATCTTCGTGGTACTATCATTGGCACATAAAAGAGGATTTTTACAGAAATCAATTCCATAATCCATCAAAGTTTGTCTCACCCAAAGTAATTGAGCACACCAACTTCCCGTAGAGACATACTTCGCTTCGGCGGTGAATATGGCTACGAAATTTTGTTTCTTGGAGAACCAAGAGACCAATGATCTTCCTAGAAATCTACAACTTTCGGAGGTACTTTTTCTATCCACTTCGCAATCCGCATAACCAAAATCGAAATATCCAATTAAATCAAATTTAGCAACTTTAGGATACTATAAGCCAACGCAAGAGGAATGCTTTAAATATCTAATAATCCTTTTTACGGCCATAAGATGGCACTCTTTGGAGAAGCTTGAAAGTGTGCACACATGCAAACACTAAACATTATATCGGGCCTAGATGTGGTAACATAAAGCAATCTACCAATCATGGATCTATAAATCTTTAAATCTACTTGTTTACCTCCCTCATTAAGGTCAAGATGACCATTTGTAGCCATGAGAGTCTTGATGGGTTTTGCATCCTCCAAGCCAAATCTCTTGAGTAAGTCCGTCACATACTTGGTTTGACTCATGAATGTCTCATTCTTGAGTTGCTTGATTTGGAGTCCAAGAAAGAAGCTAAGTTCTTCAATTATCGACATCTCGAATTCCCTAGACATCATATCACCAAATTTCTTGCAAAAATCTTGATTAGTAGATCCCAACATCATCAATATAAATTTAACAAACAAAGAAACCAACATCAATGATTTTTGTGAAAAGAGTGGTGTCAACCTTTCCAATTTTGAAGCCCTTTGAAATAAAAAAAAAAGTCTCTAACTCACTCATACCGTGCTCTAGGAGCTTGTTTGAGACCATATAGTACTTTAGAGAGTTTGTAAACATGGTTAGTCGGGAGGTTACTCAACAAAGACAAGTTCAAAAATTTTGCTATTTAGAAAAACACTCTTTACATCCATTTGTAAATTTTTTTATTTCAAAGCATGATGCAAATGCAAGCAAAATACGAATGACCTCTATTCTAGCTACGGGAGCGAAAGTTTCACCAAAATCCAAGCCCGCTACTTGGGGGTAGCTTTGAGTCACCAATCTTGCTTTGTTTCTCACCACAATGCCATTCCCATCTTATTTGTTTCTAAATATCCATTTTGTGCCAATGACATTGTGATCCATAGGTCTCTCCACTAGTGTCCATACATTGTTGCGGACAAAGTTGTTCAATTCTTCATACATAGCATTTGTCCAATCCGAATCATCAAGAGCTTCATCTATGTATTTTGGCTCAATAGAAGAAACAAATGAGTAATGTTCACAATAAGAAGCAACATGAGATCGAGTTAGAACTCCCTTACTAACATCACCCAAAATTTGATCAATGAGGTTATCTTTGACAATAGCATTATGAATCTTTGGATGAATAATCGGAGCATGTCCGTCTTCCACATTATCAACTTGAACTTGACTTGGCATAGTGGAAGTAGAAGGTTCAACCTGAACGGAAGAAGATAGATCATCGTTGTCTTCCTTTGGCTTGATGTCACCAAGTGCTATATTCTTCATAGTCTATCTCAAGCTTTCATCACCTACATCATCCAAATTTTCTTGCACTTGTTGAGAGCTATTAGTTTCATCAAATTGAACATCACACGTCTCCTTAACTAAACCGGTGGTTTGGTTGAAGACACGGTAAACTATACTATTTGAGGAATATCTAAGAATAAATCCAACATTGCAACAACTTTAAAATTTTGAAAGACGAACACTCTTTCTTAAAATAAAACGTTTGCAACTAAAAACACAAAAATAAGATATTTTTGGTTTTCTTCCAATCATCAGCTCATAAGAAGTCTTTTTAAGAAGGCGATGCAAAGAAAGACGGTTTATGGCATGATAAGCGGTATTAATGGCTTCCGCCAAAAAATCATCGGAAGTATTATACTCACCAAGCATTGCCCTATCCATCTCAATCAATGTTCGATTTTTTTCCTTTCTACAACTCCATTTTGCTCTGGAGTGTAAGTGGCGGAAATCTCATGCTTTATTCCAAGATCATCACAAAAGTCTTCAATTCTAGTGTTTTTGAACTCGGAACCATTGTCACTTCAGATTTTCTTTAACTTGAACTCAAATTCATTTTGGGCACTTTTAGCAATACTTTTGAAAATACCGGAGGTTTCGGTTTTATCATATAGAAAGAAAACCTAAGTGTATCTTGAGTAATTATCCATAATCACAAGGCACTAACTATTTTTCTCATACGCTCTTATAGGTTCTTGACCCAAATAAATCTATATGCAAGAGTTCCAATGGTCTAGAAATGGACATGATACTCTTAGATGGATGATAACTTGCTACTCGCTTGTTGGCTTGATAAGCACTACATATCTTATCTTTCTCAAATCTCACATCTTTGAAGCCCACAACTAAATGATGTTTGAATTTTTTTTTAAGTTCAATCATCCCCATATGAGCGAGCCTTCTATGCCAAAGCCAATCCAAAAAAGTTTTTTTGCAATTAAACAAGTTTTTAGACAAGAATCTCTTGAGGAAAAATCCACCAAGTAAAGATTGCCAAAACAAAAACCTTTGAAAACCAAAAGGTTACCTTTCTCATTTGAAATAGAAACACCTTCTTGAGAGAATGTGCAAGTAAGACCAAGATCACAAATTTGAGCAACCGATAGCAAACTGAAATTAAGAGATTCAACTAGAGATACATTAGAAATTGAAAGATCATTGGAAATAGCGATTTTACCCAATCCAATTACCTTTCATTTGCTATTATCACCAAGTGTGATCTTGTCATTGTTTCCATTTTCATTTTCAAACATGGTGAACATTTTCCGGTCTTCGGTCTTGTGTTTGGTACAACCGCTATCAAGCACCCAATATCTTCTACCGGTCTTGTAGTTCACCTACAAAACAAAATTATACTCTTTTAGGTACTTGTAACATCTCAAAAAATTTGAGCATTTTAAATTTTTTAAAAATGTGGGATTTTTAAAACTTTTTTGTTTCGCTTCGTCGATGTTCGAATTTTTGAGTTGTTAACTGAAACCTCAACCCAAAAAATAGAAAACTGAATTCAAACTGAGTTTAAAAAGTAAAGAAAAAGAACATAAATTGAAACCTCAAAAGTGCGGTCTGAGCAGAAACCACTCGGCCCAGTCCCATTTCTTTTCCCTTTCCCTTTCCCTTTCCCTTTTCTTTCTTTTCTTTTCCTTTTCTCTTTTTCTTTCTTCATTCTTTTCTCTTTTCCTCCCTCTTTCCTTTTCTCCTGTTCCTCCTGGCACACAAGCCGGCCCCCTCCCTTTCCTTCTTTCTTCCTCTATTATTCCCACACCACCCGCACCACCCACTCCCGTCGCCGCGCCAATTGCTCCCATCCTTGCGCCACTAGAGCCACGTGTAGGATCAAGGATAACAGACTAGAGGGGGTGAATAGGAGGTTTTAAAAACTTTTCGACTAATTAACAATTTAAGACAATTATAGACTAAGTCTAAACTAGATATAATTCAAGCTAAGCAAATCTACACAGTTAAATAGTTAGAAACGTAAATGCAGAAGTAGTAAAGACAAGAATAAACCATAATGGAGACAATGAAGTTTTTCTCGTAGTATCGAAGACTTACCGGTCTTCACTAGTCCACGTTGAGGAAAGCTTGAACTAATCAAGCCGGCTCCACAAATTAAGCATTGACCCTCAATCACTATCGTTGCTCTTCCTCCACTCTGGAGATGGTGAGCACGCAACCACTTCACAATCCGTTGTCGGGGCTCTTCACAATCTTCTTTGAAGAGCTCACCACGCAAACTTCGTCCAAAGCTGTCTAGGTGCCAGCAAACACCAAGAGTAATAAACCAAGTATTTTGCTTGAGGAAAATCAAGTGCCAACAAGATCAACTAATGATGCAATGCACTTGAATACTCTCAACTACCTCAAAATGGGAATTCAAAGCAAATGAGTAGTTGAAGAGTGTATATGAGCTCTAGAGACTTCAATGCAAGAGCACAATGCTTAATGATCTCAAGAGTTACTGCTAGAAGGCAGGTGGGGGGTATTTATACCCTTCACCAATAATTCTAGCCATTACAATCACTTCCTGAAAAATCAGGATTTGCGGTAATACCGCCATTGAAACTCCGGTATTACCGATTTCTGTTCAACGGTCGAAATAGTGGCATTTAATGCTCTAAACTAGTCGTTACAAAAATATTTGTGGTACTACCGCCAACTATAAATCGTTATTAACGCACAGCGGTAATACCGCTTGGCTATATCGGTATTACTGATTTCCAGAGACTTAGAAAATACAGAAGAAACACCATCTCTGAAAATATCGTACCGCCGTGTAAAACTCGGTATTACTACACATAGGTAATACCACAAAAGAAGTGTGATTATACCAATTTTGCCTGAACACTTGGACCAACCCGACTAGTTCTTCCGATCGGTCCACACGATCGGACCACCCAATCGGACTGTCCGATCGGCCACGTGTTCCGCTCAAATCAAATTGAACATTCAGACCACTCGTTTGGACCGTCTGAACGTTCACTTGTCCCGCAGTAATACTACTTTTCACTAGCGGTCATACAGCTTTCAAGAATCTAAGAAAAGCTCTCAAAAACATGTTCTCTATAAAAAAACATACCGCCACTTATATTTCGGTATTACCGACATGCGGTAATACCACTCATACACCGTGGTCATACCGAATTTGATGTTTCAAGAAAAATCATCCAAAACATGCTCTCTGGAAAATACCTACCGCCATGAATATTTCGGTATTACCGACCTGCGGTAATACCGCTCAATACTTGTGGTCTTACCGATTTTTCTGAACAGTTTTCCAAAGCAAAAACAAATATAATGCATGACTCCTAGTTGATCAAGATGGCACAAGAATTAGATCCTCAAGCTACAAGCTATGATCCCTTTTTATAGTCTTTTCTCCAAACACTGAGACCGGTAAAATACTATAAAAGGATCCTTAGATTATTTGATACCTTTCCTTGAGCCAAGTCGATCTTTATCACCTTTACATTGCCATTACCATGTTATCATTCATCCTTTGGGACTGATCCTTAAAACATCTTAGCACACAAGTTAGTTCCTTAATAAAATGTTGACATTAATTACCAAAACTATTTTTAGGGGCCTAGATGCTTTCACCGCGCCATCGCCCACGCTTGCGCCCACCTACTCCCATCAACGTCTTCGCCACTGCCACTTAGTTGCTCCCATCCTAGCCCCCATGCCGCAAGGACGCTGCCCCTCCGCTGCTCCTCGCGTCACCGTCGTCCTCGTGCTGTCACAGGGAGGTTAGCCGCCAACTCCCATTGCTCGGGGCTGCTTCACGTCACTCCGCACCACTGCTCCCACGCTGCCGCCACTACGCCACCAGTTGTGGTCCCGTCTCACGCGACACCCAACCACCGGCTCCCCATCCCTCTCTCACCTATATAACGCAACACTGAGCCGCCTTACACCCTCCTTGCCATTTCCCCCTTCTACACTGAGCACAAGAGCCCACGGCGCAACACCTCCGTTTCGGCCACTAAAGCGCCCCTCGCCGCACCGCCACCTCGTTGAGCCCCTTCCTCGCCATGTGTGTCGCCATACGTTCCGCTGAAAATGAGAAATATGGGAATATTCCCTAGAATATTCCTTTCAGGTTAAATAATATAACACTGCAGAGTATGACTAGTGGGGCCTGATCGTTAGTGAAAGAAAGAAAGATAGAGGAAGGAAGAATGAGGATGGCAAGTGGGACCTCATATGTCAGTGATAGGAAAAGAGAGAAAGAAGGAAGAACATAGGAAGGAGACAAAGCAGGGCAGCAACGGCTGGGGTGCACGGCGCCAGTAGCGAGCGGCAAGCGGGGGCCAAAATGGAACCCCAGCGGGGTTCCCGAACTTCAAGTGGCGGCGGCGCGGTCGAAGCGGCACTAGGGCGGCGATGGCGCGACGGTCGCGACGATGCTCAGGAAGGCGGCGACGACGGCAAGGCGACGGCTCGGGAAGCCGTCAAGTGGTCGGGAGGTTTGGGTGGCCGAGGCGGCGCGGCGACGACAACCATGGCAGAATGGGGTGGCGGTGGCGGCTTCGCTCTGATGTGGTGCAATCGAAAGGAGGTGGGGGATGTATGGGGAATCTCCGAGAACACGTGATGACGCACGAAGCATGGCTCAGGGCTCACCGGAGAAAGAGATCAGACGGCAGAGGTAATTCGGCCAGAGGAAGAAGACGACGAAATTCAATGAAGAACTGCAACAAAAGATGAAATTGATTGAGAGGAAATGCTAATGGAGCTCAGGAAACACGATGTGACGCGGTTAGGGATTCAATATCTCACCAAAGCAACGGGAGCACGAAGCGAGGTGGTGCGGCCGGCGACACGGAAGAAGCTCTCTCGGCGGCGACGATGCTCCGTGCATGCTGGGAGTTGGAGGGGGTGTGAAGGGGGTAAAGGATGTGCCGATGCTCCATTTCATAGACGAAGATGGGGAACAAAGCGGACGTGGTTGTGACGGACATCACAGCGAAGTTCTCGACCCGATTTGGAAACGGCTAGAATTGATAACGCATTGATGACGCTGCAATGGCTGATTTGAATGCGCAATGAAGACGGCGGTGCCCTGACGCGGGTGGCGTGGGGCACGACACGGTCTACAAGACGGAACGCGCACGGGCGGCGCGACTTGGGCGCACACGGGCACAGCGCGAGTGGCACGACCATGGCGCGGCCGAACGCGCTCTGGTGCAAGCACAGAGCAAGCAAAAGACACAGAGAAAGGAAGGAAAGAAAGAAGAAAAATAAATGGGTCAAGTGGGAAATTGGGCTCGGCCCAAAGAAAGGGTTTCGGCTCAGGGATTTGGCTTTGAAGCCGGCAGGCTACCACTCCTCCTCCCCCACACGCTGCCACCATTAGTTGCACGCCGACGAAGCCGGCATCGGCGATCGCGGCCGCCTCGGATGCGAGTGGCTGCTGCGCACCACCTCTCTCCCGTCGCCGCCTCCCCCTCCCCCTCCCCCTCCCCCTCCACCCGTCACAGCAGCCACATGTCCGCCGCCGCAGACCCCGGAACGGCGTACAAGCTCCTCCTCTCCTGCCCCGCAGGCCTCCCTCGCTCCCGCGTAACCTCGCACTCCCTTTGTCTCTCCATCCCTCCCTCCCTCCCTCCGTCGCACCATCTGATTACATTACAACTGCGTTTCCGGATTGGACGGCCACAAATCTAACTTTTGGTTGGATCGTGCCGTGTTATGTACCCGTCAATCCGTCACGCTAGTTCCGTCTCTGAGCTCTTGGTTGGGCGCATGCATCTGATCTGAGTAGAGACAAGCAAAGAAGTAACTGCTGATATCAAAAGGGCATTCCTTTTCTTTTCAGCATTTGTTCATTACCCACATACTCAATGATGGATTTGAGCTACCTAGGTGGAAAACTCAACCCCAAAAAATTTATTGAGCAGTAAAGTAATATAGTGTGTGGATAATATATCGCTATTGCCATGAACTGCCACGGAGATTTGCTGCGCTTGTTGCGGAATGCAGATTGTGTAAAGCTCTATGATATTATCGATGCTTGCTAGTGCTATGGCACCATTTTGACGGAACTCGTGTTGTCAATTGAAGGTTTCGGTCAAGTTCGATCAGTTATTTGACAGGATTCCCCATCCAGATGCAGCCTTGGAAGAATCTATAAGTGAGGTAATGTGCATATTTAGGCGATTTATGCAATGCAATCATCCATGGTCATCGTTCGTATTTGTTGATCATTCAGATATGGAATCAAAGGCTTCAGCGGAACACATCGCTGTACAACGGTACAAAGTTTCGGGTATGTACCTGTAGTTCTACCTTGGTATGCCATTTTCCTGCTCTACTGATACCTGGAGATACTGTCAATTAGTGATAAGCACTTGATTAAACTAAAAAATGATTCTTCCCTATTAAGTAATTAGGAATGTGCTATACACAAAGTTGGTATAAACAAGAATTTTGTGTAAACTGGAGTAATCGTGAGGCCTACATCTGGGCTTCATGTGATTTGTCAGCGTAGATGCACAAAGGGTTTATTGAAAAAAAATAAGGGGTGCCTTATGTGTGCTACCTACTACCTAAGACGAATTCCTGGTCAATCCCAGAGACCTACTTCATCCTAATATTATTTGCGTATTCACCATTTTTTTTCCTCTATGAAATTGTCTAACAATGGATGTTAAGTAGGCACGACTTTTTTCTTGCCTTGTCTTAGTGTTTCTTTTACAGCTGAACTTGTGCCATTACAAAAATTCTGGAATGTAGTTTTTTTCAATTGATCTCTCTTTACCCGCTTTACTGTGTTCTCCAACTCCAAGTACCAGAATTCATACTTTGACCACCATCACATGATCACAAATTTCAGTATGGAGGACATGCCTTGCACTACAAAGATGAACCAAATCAGGAGTACTGTGCCTCTCTTCATTTGGGTCTTACAGATTATAGGTTTGCTTGACCTTTGTTATTCTATTTCAATAGCTGCTTTTTTAAAAACAAAATTCTGGTAGCCTTAACTTCTTAGACTTTTGGCCCTCGCCTTTTAACTTTATTTGTATTTCAAAGTAATGCCTCTATTTAATATCGGTGCTAAATTACACACAACAGGACATTTGTGGGAACAAATCTCAATCCACTCTGGGAGAATTTTTTGGTACCCTCTGAAGGTAACTTAGAGTCTTAGATAACTTAATCACATCTTGCTCTGTGGATCAGGGCCTTTTTGCACCTCTAATGGCTTTTGACTCTTTTAGTTTCACGGAATCTCATGACTTATCTATTTGTTAAATTTTTTCGTAGACCCAGCTTTTAAAATTGTAAGTGCTTGATATATTTCCTCCCTTTTGTTTTCCCCTTCCATTCTTGCATAAGTTTTTTTTATGTTGCCATTCTTGCATAATTTTTCTGTCTATTGTATAAATGTTTATTATGAAGATGAAATTGCTAGTCAGTGAACAACTTTTCATTAGATAACTTGCATGGTTTTTTTTTGAAACTACCTATTCTTACATAATTTTCTGTCTATTGTGTAAATGTTCATTATGAAGATGAAATTGCTAGTCAGTGAACGGCTTTTCATTAGATAACTTGTCTCAGTACTTTGTGTGCTCAGACTGTATGGTGCAAATCTTTGTACAGAATTAAAAGAACAACCAGTCTTGACCAAAATACTTCCTCTTTCAATCTGATCTGATTAGATGGTTCTGTGCATTGCCAACACATGTCAAATCCACTGGGCAATGGTGCAATCGTTGAAACATCCGATGAAAAGATTATTGTACTGCAAAGGAGCTACAATGTGGGGGAGTTTCCAGGATATTATGTTTTTCCCGGAGGACACTCGGAGGTAAAATCTTGAGATTGTTTGACAACATTGAGCACAGTAGATGAAAGCTAAGATTTGTTTAAAGATTCAAAATAGAAACACAGCTCTAGGTGTAGTCCCTCTTGTGCTTTGAATTGATGAAGACACTGGCCTGATTTATGACTTAAAGTAGTTTCTTCTGCCAGTTAACATGCTGATTCTGAAGTGGCTTTTAGAGGAGTAATGTATACTTGTTAATTTAGAACTTGGAAAACTTCAACTGAGACAATAATTGAAATTTAGTTCTTGAGGTTAAAGGTATTTTGTTTCTACATGCCTGATGGAGTGATGGGATTATGGATTGAGTGGTCAATCATTAATATACATATTTATTATTATTGGAGTTCATTTGTTTATACCAGCCACAAGAAATTGGAATCTTGGCTCATCAAACTGATGAAAAAGACAGTGCTTGTCTCAATGAAAGAGTTTCACAAGAGATGTTTGATGGAATCATCCGTGAAATAGTTGAGGAAACTGGAGTTCCTGCTAGTTCACTGGTAAATAGACCACCTATACTCTTTATGTTGCATACCTAATTTACTGCATCAGCCTATAATCGGTTGCATTTTTGTGATGTTTGCTGGTTCATATAAGTTAACAGGACCACATTGAAAGGGTGTTTTTCTATTGTGTATAATTAGTATGCAAGGAAGATTTCTGCAGTTGCAGGATTTTCTTGGATTTTGTTCAGTGAACTATCCACATTTAATTTTGCAGACAGATCCTGTTTTCATTGGAGTTTCTCGCCGAGAAATGAATGTTAGGCCAACTGCATTCTTCTTTACAAAATGTAGCATTGATTCCAGTGGTGTAACTGAGCTTTATTCTAGAGCTCAAGATGGCTATGAATCCACTAAGCTATTCACGGCCTCAGCGGTGAGTTAGTTGTAGTAGTAACTCTTTGATCCTCACCTGGCTTTTGGATTCTTTCAACTATCGGTGTTGTTTTTGAATTACAGGACGACTTACGAGGTATGAGCCAGCGAATGCCTGGTTGCCACCATGGTGGTTTTGCTCTCTATGAATTAATGAGGAATTCCGCCGAAAACTTGTGAACATCGTGATGTAAGTGTATGTTTAAGTCCCACTTTTATTCAAAACAGGATAGACTTTTGAAATACCTTTGAATGATCGCTTAAGATGCACATGGTATGGTGCTGCAAAGCTGCAAAAGAAGAAGGAAATAATGGAACCTTACCAATTTCAATCTCACCTTGCTGCCGAGTACCATTTTCCTTTGCCGAGTTAAAAGTTACCTGCCAAGCATTCTTAATGTGTGTATTGGATTTTTCTTTTGCAGACGGGCTGAATTCTTCAGATGTTGTCATATAGCATCACAAGATAAAGCGCAGAGATATTCGCTTTTCGCTCACGCCCAGAGCTCTCTAGTAGAATAGAATTGCTGAAAGATGTAATAGCCTGAAGCTTGCTAGGACGAACTTGCGCGCTACGTTGCGCCGGCGTACACCATGCATATGCACCTAAAATCTTTTTTGATTTGTATAACTGATTGGCCTAGAGGTACGACGAAGTGGTAAATCTTATTGTCATGGATGAATACAATCAACAAACAAAGAATAATTCGAAGCATAAGATGAGGGCGACGTATTGGGTGCACAAGAGCTGAAGTATGCACATGTGAACAAACCGCATCCTGGCGTTTCATCCTGCATCCGACGGCCGCCACCCCGCGCCGCCGACTTCGCATTCGGTGTGAGTGAGTCGCCGCCGCCTCTTCGTCGATTTGGTGTTGTGCCCCCGCCGTCCCTCTATCGCGTGGCCGCCTCTTCGCCATGGCACTGAGTCGCCCCGCGACGTCGAGTCGCCGCATTCGGTGCTGCATTCGGAGCCCCCCGAGTTGCCGTCGCCTCGTCGTCCATTTGGTGCTGTGTGGTCCATTTGGTCTTTGTGCTCGTGCTGCTGTTCTCCCTCTGTCTGGCGTGGGCGCCATCAGTAGCCCCGAAGTTGTAGCCCCGAGCCTCGAGCCAAGACTTACGCTCGTCGCGTCTTGTCACAGATTCGCCCTTCTCCCGAGTCACCCCTACGACGGCGAAGGCTCGGCGGCTCAAGGCCCCATGTAAGAAAAATGTCTCATACTAACTGTTGTCTGAGAGATGAACAATTGATATGAACTTGTCTGATTGTGGATTGTTCATCTTCGTTTTGATGTCCAGCCACATGGACGAAATGGAAGATATCAGCAGCTTGGTGCGACCACTAGCTTTGCCTAGTCCCGAACCCGAAATGGCCAATGCACACTCTCTCATTGCGATATCGGATTGTAAAACCCCTCGGAAGGCAGCTAGCATCCCATTCTGCGTGAGTGTGCGCATAATTTTTTATTTGCATGATTAATATCGTTCTAGGGCTAAATCGTTGCTACCGCTGCAGGGATCGTCATCCACACCGGTAATTACTGACTCTTTGACACCTGTCAAGGGGATGATTTTTGAAGATGATGACACAACCCTGGAGTTTTACAAAGCATACGCGCATGTTGCGGGCTTCTCCGTTTGTATTGGACAGCGGACGATTACAAATGGGGTGTTACAATGGGAGACGCTACTATTGTGCCAGACGTGGGTGGAATGAAGAAAGAGGTAAGGACAAGGTGGATGTCAAAGTGAAGAGGACACATGAGTCTAAATTGAGTAGGTGTGGTTGTGAGGCCATGTTTGGTATCAAACGGACTAAGGACAATAAGTTTAGATTAGAGACATTTATAGAAGTCCATAACCATGGTTTTGTCTCACTTAGTAAGCAGCACTTGATACGTTCTAATAGACAAGTAACTGAGAAGGCTAAGACTACGCTGTTCGCATGACATCAGGCAAGCATTGACACTTCCAGGGTATTTATATATCTTCATGTCAATGAGGGTGGATTTCAGAATGTAGGATGCACAATGAGGGACTTGCAAAATTATCATCGTACTTTGAGAGAGAGTATAAAGTCATCAGATGCTCAGATGTTTCTTGATAATCTAGTTAGAAAGAACGAGAATAATGCTGCATTTTGTTTTGACTATGTTATTGGCAAGAAGGGTAGATTGGTGCATGTGTTTTGGGCGGATGCAACCTCTAGGAAGAATTACGTTCATTTTGGTGAGTTGCTCTCATTCGATACGACATATAATACAAACCAATACGAGATGATATTTGCACCATTCATGGGAGTGAATAACCATGGGGGATGTGTTCTATTTGGGACTGCGTTGTTGCTCAATCAGACAATTGAAACGTTCAAATGGTTGTTTCGTACTTTCTTAAGATGTATGGGAGGTGTTGCCCCTAGACTTATAATAACCGACGAAGATACGGCCATGAAGAAGGCAATTGAGCATGTCTTCCCAATTAGCACGCATAGGTTATGTATGTGGCACATATTGAACAAACTTTCAACTAAGATAAGGCTAGATTTGAGGGATAACCAAATGTTTTACAGTCGTGTCAATTCATGTGTATATCCCTCAGAAACTCCAAAAGAATTTGAGTCATAGTGGGCAGCTATTATTTTTGAGTTCGGTTTGGAAGATAGTGAGTGGCTCGCTGGTCGGTATAGGATTCAGGCCTCTTGGGTACCTGCTTACTTTACGGACGTACCCTTGGCAGGAATTCTTAAAACAACTTCAAGGTCTGAGAGGGCCAATTCTTTTTTCAATCGCTTTATTGGTTACAAACATGCTTTGGTGGAGTTCTGGATCTGGTTTGACAGTGCAGTGGACGAACAAAGGCAAAAGGAGCTAAGAGAAGACCGCGCCACCTTTCACACTAAGCCTCAGTTGAAGACGTCATGGGCATTAGAGCAACATGGCAGTGAAGTATTCATCCATATGGTGTTCGCTGAATTTCAGAAGGAGGTTATTGCGGCCAGGGACAAGTGTGTTGTCGAGAGCACGGCGCAAGTATGTGACCTTAAAGTAACAGCGGTCAACGAGGATGGCAAGAAGGTAAGAAAAGTCACATGTGACACTAACACCATGATTGCCCAGTGCTCATGTATGTTGTTTGACACTCATGGGGTTCCTTGCTGTCATATTATCCTCATATTACGAGGTGCATTGCTGAATAAGCTTCCAAGTCATTATGTTTTGAAGAGGTGGACTGCAAATTGTAAGAGGGAGGTTGTGTTCGATGATAATGGCAATGTTCTAGAGGAAAAACCAAAAGATCCCACGGAGGAAGAAATTTAAAAGTTGGCTTTGGAGATGCGCAAGGACTTAGAAAAATTGATACATCGAGCTACACCTTCACTACCTTACATGCAGAATGCGAGAGAGAAACTTAAACAGTTTATGCAAGACATAACTAACAAATTCCTGCTCGACCACAAAGTAGAGTGGAGGAGGTTGAAGTATTTCTTGGGTGTGGCATCCCTCATGACATCGATATATTGCCGCCTACAGACAATCTCACTAGAGGCAAATGCAAGAGGAATCGGCCTAGGGAGAGCAAACCGAAGAAGTTGAAGGGAAAGGTAGCTCGCATGTGCAGGACTTGTAATGAGATCAGCACCCATGACAGCCGCAACTGCCCTTTAAGGAAACAAGCAAATAATGATGTAATGTAGCATTTTAATTTCTTTCACTTCACTTGTGGTTCCTCTTATTACATACTAACTTGTGTTTGTTTTATGTGGGCGGGCAAACCAGATGACATGAATGTGCTATTGAAATATGCTGTAATCTGCTACTAAATTATGATGTAATGTGATGTTGAATTATGATGTAATGTGATGCTGAATTATGATGCATAATGGTATTGCTATCCTTGTGGAGCTAGGATAGTGGGATGTTTTTATGTTCCAAAGGGCTTGCCTTTGAAAATCAGCAGCAGCTAAGCTAGCTTTGTGTCTATACCATCTCAATCAAGGTAAATTCTCGATGATTATCAGAACTCAAGTTGTCTCATCCATTTGTATCAAAACACGCCCTTGATCTAGCACATTTGGCATTTGATAATGAGTTCATGTGTTCTATAAACCGATGTTGATATGATGTCTTTGTGATGGTTGCATATTTCGCTCGATCCGTCACTTATGTTGATCTATTTCTGAAGTGCCAATGTCGAACAAGTTTTATGCCGCAAGTTGAGTTCTTTGCTCGTTAGTAATCTTGTTGTGAATACATTGTCGGGTTCTTTGCTCGATCGCTGGAAGACCAAGACCGGACGACATTGTAGTCATATTGTGAATGCTTTGTGAGGTGGTTTGATTGGGGTTTTAAACACTCTTCCGAATCATCGGTCGATCGATCAGAAATTGATTTGCATCGACATAATTTACGCTTGCATTTCATATATCGTCGGTTTGCATTTCATACATTTCGGATGTAAACCGTAATCATTTATGCATGTGTAACTTGGATGTACATTCCAAAGACTTATGCTTGCAAAGATTTTGCGGTTCGTAAATATTTCGGACAAAAAAATATCGACATGTAGATTGAGAACCAGACTAACCATTTCACATTTCACATACCGATATTGATGCAATGCAATGCAATGGTCTGATTTCTAAATGCAGAGTATCAGGTAGCAGCTGATGCTATTTCAGATTCCACATTGCCATTCATTCACATTGCCAAACCATTTCAGATTCGACATTGCCATTCATTCTCATTGCCAGACCATTTCAGATTCCACATTGCCATTCATTCACATTTCACATTTCACAATGAGCACAAGAAGATTGCCAAACCATTTCAGATTCCACATTGCCATTCATTCACATTTCAGAATACAACTCGGACATGTTCCAAACTACATCACATAAGACTAGGAATATATCGAAATTACAAACTCAGTTGCGAATGTTCCCAATACACATTCCTAGCAGCAAGAATAAAAAAGCGACAACAACAATTTTTAACTTTTCATTGGCATCAGCAGTGGACTTCCTAATGGACATGTTCAGCTGGTCCAGTGAGGATTTAATCGCAGCTAAATCTTCCAACACACGGTGGTCGACTTGGGAAACCATCTCCATTCCAGTGCTAAACCGCTTCTCCGGTTCCACCACATGCATCACACTCAAATGCCTCAAGTATTGATCTTTCCACATGAAAGTGTCGCATCGCGGGGAATAGATCTGGACCAAAATAAAGCACCTAGTTTCATCACCACAACCAAGCACCCGTTAATACAAAAAAGCAATTTTCAAACTCAACTTAAAGGCAAAAGGGAGTCCTACATCGTCGTTTCTCGGGCATTTGTAGTACTCTTTTTCTTGATTCTTTGAGCTCCCGGACACGGCCCAGATCATCTTCACGTGGCACCTTGGGCATGGCACGAGAGGCAGCCCACCGCTCGGAGCTGTCGGTGTCGCCGACCACTCAGAGTGCGCCTCCACGCAATCCTTCATCTTCTCCATGGTGCGGCAACGCGCGGACAGAGGGCACTAACCCTAGACTCACCCGATGCAGCACCACGGGCGGAGGATCAAATGTCCTAACCCTAGACTCGCCCGATTTGGGGGATTTAGGGGAGGGGAGCCATGATGGGAGCACGGACCACAAGGGGAGGCGGGACGAGGCGCTCAAGGGCGGAGGAGCGGCGCCGCCACGCTCGAGAGGAGAGGATGAGAGGATGAGAGGATTTGGGATCGGGCGATTTGGGAGGAGGGCAAGAGGAGAGGATGAGAGGATTTGGGAACTGGCGAGCGGGGCGAGGGATCACAAAAAACACTGCCAAGCCCCGGGGGGAGGATGCAAAATGTCGGCAGTGCTCGCCCCGCGTGCGCGCCTCTCCATCCGCGTGCTGTCGGATGCGCCACAGACGGCCCAAATGCAGTTTGTTCACATGTGCACACTTGACCTTATGTGCACCCGATACGTCGCCTAAGATGAGTGCATATCTATAGCATGAGTATGAAATGAAATATTCTTGAAATCCGATCTTATATGTAAACAAAGAATAATTTAAGGGAAAAGAGTCATCTATCGCAAAACCAGTTGTGTTGTCCGTCAAAACATCAACTATAGTCTAGCAAGTAGTAGTAGGTAGCATAAAATTAACATAACTCTACGGACAACGAAATAGAGGGCACGTAAGTAATAATCTTACCGTTATAGTCCTTGTTCTTAGCATAAACATACACATTTGGAGGCACAAAAAGAAATTATTGTTCTTCAGCTGGGTCTGGATCTCACAAAACATTTGTTCATTTTTCGGCGTGCTTGTAGTATAGACATAATAAAAAAAACTATGAACATCTTTATATCACCTATGACCTATGTAGAATTGACCATTCAGATATGTTCCGTATGTGGTTGAAAATACATGTAGCATTGAATGGTCGCCCAAATATGCCCCAAATCAAAAATTTAAAGCATGCTAAAGATTTCGAAATATGCGTTGTTGTAAGAAGGCAACAATCAAACAGGAAAAAAATGCTTGTGACCAAATACATGGCGCTAGAAAATGAGAAAAAATACATCACATTTCTACACATCCTTCTAAAATAGTATGTACACTTGCCAATATAAATTTATTTTATTGAACCAAACGGTGGCGTATTTAAGTTATTTCCAACAGTATAACCCTTTTGACATAATCTTTCCCAAGTCAGAGAAAGCACCTCCACAAATGAAGGGTGTATTTTTCATATCAACCTACAAAAAAACGAAATAATATGCATCTAACAGTAGAATGACCGCATATTGTGCACAATTCATCATTGAATCTTTTTCTTTTCTGGTACGGCATAATGTAAGGTGTTGATTACAAATGGATAGTCAGATTTATGCAAATTCAGAAATTTATATAACACAAGGACTCTTAGAGGAAATGGATCAACAAATCTAGAAACAAAGCTGAGGAAGTAACATGTGTCATAGCATATGCATTACTTTGGTACTAACCTTTGACATGACTCTGGCTTGTAAGAATGGCAGCATTAACATCGCCTGCAGTAGCTATGGAACAGGTAATTCTCAACGTGATCGTTGATCAGTTTGTACGTACTGCTCTCATATACATAGTTTATTACCTGCTTCTACCTAATACAAAATGATTATATCCATTTATTACTGAAATTAGGCACAAAAATATTAGGATATGAAAGGCTGGCAATATTATGATGTTTAACAACATAATTCTGAATACACGTATATAGTTCTAGCAAATTGTTTACGGTGCGCAAACTAAATCAACGAAAATATCCATCTTAATTATAAGTGTGGTGGCATGCCTTCAACAATATTCCTGTTTTCTTGGCTCGAATTATGAGACAAAGGTCGATAATGTCAGGATGGTTAATGCCATAGTTTTGAAGGCACGCATATAATTGTTACAAATTGTGTCCGTTGTGCAAAGCAAGTAAACGAAAATATCATATCTTAATTAGGAGTGCAGTGGTAGGCCTGCCACAATCTTTTTGTTCTCCTGGATAGAATTATGTCCAAGCGATCTCGATTCCTCAAGGGCATTTGTCCAAGCACAAGCTGGCAAATCCGGACATATTGGTCTTGAAAATCCAAAAGGATAGTGACGATGTCTTGCATAGTACATAAGTAATTTGAGACAACATATAAATATAGATAAAAGGAGGAGAGAAAGCACCTCCACAAATGAAGGGTATATTTTTCATGTAAACCCGCAAAAAGGAAATAATCTGCATCTAACTGTAGAATGCCTACATATTGTGCACAATTCATCACTGAATCCCCCTTTTTTGTTACACCATAATGCAAGGTGCTGATTACACTTATGAAATGGACAATCAGATTTATGCAAATTCAGAGATTTCTATAACACAATGACCCAGGCTCGCGCGAGCCAGAGCAGGCAAAGAAATCCGAAGGCCACGTGGGTGCAAGCGACTGGCAAAAAAGGGCCGCCAAACACAGAGAGAGCTCCGATTTGTAGCGCTATAATGAGAGGGCTATTCTTTCTGTATCGTGCAAGGGTTGAACTAAACTGTTGATAAAGCCCATTTGGTTCCTGGCATTATTATCTCTTGTTTGGACCTGCGATACTGCAATGGAAAGTTTTAAGGATTATTATTAAGATGATCTATTATACTACTGCTCTTTCAGGCTAGCGTGTGTTGTTGCTACGTTACGTATGCGGCCATTCACACAAGAGCTATGCATGCTCCTTTTTCATCGCAGAAACAAACAAGCAAGCAAACAATACACAAAAGAACTAGACGCCTTCATGCTAGGAATACGTACCTTGAGGTGCATAACAAAGCCGTCACCGGGGCCCACTTGTCAGCCAGCACTAGTCGGATCCCTTCGTTCTCCCGCAAGTCGAATCGCGCAACACCATCGACGGTTCTTCGATCTCTTCAACCGTCTCCCCCGCTCGTCTTCGCCGCCTCCGGCGACATCGCATCACACCGCGCTACGAAGAGAGACGAGAGGGAGAGTGGTCGTGGTCGTGGTGTGGAGAGAGATGGATGCAGAGCTTCTGGAGCTGCAGCTGCAGCTGGAGGCGGCGCAGAGCGCGCGGTCGAGCTTGCGGCTGTCAGAGCGGAACGTGGTGGAGCTGGTGCAGAAGCTGCAGGAGCGCGGCCTCATCGACTTCGATCTCCTCCACACTGCCTCCGGCAAGGAGTACATCACATCCGTACGCTCTTCCTACTTCCCAATCCCCAACTCCTCTCCGCTCTCTCTCGTCGGAATCAGATTTCTCTGTGCAGTGGAGGGATTATAATCGCCTCTAATAATATTACGAAGCGCAGAGAACGTAGCCTGGATTTGGGTGTTAACGGGGTGAATGATGGACTCAGCGTAAAAAATGTCGTATTATCAAATCTAAACCCTGGTCTGCTAACGCAGAGCTATTTCATCTTAGTTCATGTCCTAGCTCCTAGCAGTAGTTACTCAACTGAGAAAACAGAGATTTTTTTGGGTTATAACTTTTCAAGGACCTTCCATTTTAGAGAATTCCTGGAAATTGATCTAATGGCATAGTTCTTAGTGGTGTTTTTTATTTAGTAATGGGTTTAGGTTTAGCAGTACACCTGTTTCCAATCCCTCTTGCAAACCTGTAGAATGGTTCCTATTATGATATATGGATAGAAATTACTGTGATACATCGGTCTACTGTAGTTCTGTTTAAAGCATTTGCTCAACTGAGAATGTGCAGGTTTTAGCTGATCCATGGTCAACTGTGGTGTGGCAGGACCATTTAAAGCATGAGATTAGGGTGGAGATCAAGAAGCGAGGCCGTGCATCGCTGGTTGATTTATCAGATATCCTCGGGATGGATCTTTACCATGTTGAGAGGCAGTCACAGAAGGTCGTCATGGATGATCTGTCTCTGATGCTGATCAATGGTGAGATCATGTCACAGTCTTACTGGGACGCTGTGACAGAAGAGATAAATGAGAAGTTGCAGGAGCGCAGCCAGATTGCCTTGGCTGAGATTGCTGCCCAGTTACATATTGGATCAGAGCTGGTCATCAATATCCTTGAGCCTCGGCTTGGAACTATTGTGAGTCTTCTATCTTACTCTTCTAGTGTTTTTCCTTGGCTGCTGCCATTCGAGCAAAATGGTGCTATTTTCATAAATCCTTCCAGGTGAAAGGAAGGCTAGAAGGTGGCCAGCTATACACTCCAGCGTATGTCTCACGAATTACTGCTATGATCCGAGGTGCTGCAAGGGGTATAACAGTTCCGACAAACTTGCCATCTGTTTGGAACTCCTTACAGCAACAGCTCCAAGAAATGCTCAGTGCTAGTGGAGTTTCTGTGGAAAATTCATTCTTCCAGTCCATTTTCAATGGCTTGCTAAAAGACGGTGCTGTACTTGGATCAGTGCGTGCAGGAGTACACTGGACACCAGCTGTAAGATCCACAGTTGTTTAATTCATATTCTTAATTCTGAAACTATGTTTAACATTGTGGTCATTTTCTTCTCCGTAGGTTTTTGCGCATGCTCAAAAGGAAAGCGTTGATGCTTTCTTTTCACAGGTTGAGGCATTTCTAACTTATATTTTATTTCCTACAGTTTATAATATGTTATGAGCAAAGTATTTTTAGCTAGTAGCAGAACAAGACACCTAGACAAGATCGCAACTCCTACATGTGCATTTTTGTATATGACTGCTGACCAAATTCTTCCATACACACAGTTTTACTCCCGCATCTTGTTACATCATATTAAATCTCGAGTTCTGATATTTAGCAATACTGCGTTCTGATCACACTGCATTATTGTTATGCATTATCTCCTTTTGTTATTGACTTCTCCATTTTCTTTACAGAACTCTTATATTGGGTACGAAGTGCTTCAGAAACTCGCAATTCCTCAGCCTAAACAGTACTTGGAGGTACTTGGAGCTGTCAATATGCCTTTCCTATTCAAACCATATCTTTATTTGTTTATACTGACTATCTTATTTTCTTCTATAGGCCAGATACCCAGATGGTATTGCACTGGAGGCCGTTTTTGTTCATGCTTCTGTCATCGATATGCTAGATGCTGCTGTGGGTGATGCAATCGAGAATGGACACTGGTATTGTTAAATTTCATGTCTCCTAAAAGGTTAATTGTGATTTGTTACTATTATCTGCTGTGAGCTCCTAACTTGGCACGTATCCCAAAAAATGATCCTCTGAGTTATTTTTGGTACTTCCTGTGCGCATGGTGGGAAACGGATGCAATGGGGTTATGACCTAACATCAGAGTAGAGGAGCAAATGGTGTAAGCTGATCTAGCGATAACAAGATATGGAACAGATTAACTAGTGCTTTTAGTTCACACTTCACAGGATTTAACAAAGTTTGAGTTCATTGAAACAGATGAGACTTGACAGAGACTCAACATTATGAATCGCATCAATATAATATTTGCAGCTTTTTCCTAATTGATTGTTAGTATTTTTTTTGCTGCCATGCCAAGTACTTTTCATTGCTACAAGATGTCCTTTATTCTTTCAGGATTGATTCTCTTTCAGTCCTTCCATCGTATATCAGTGGCTCTGATGCAACTAAGATATTGTCTCTTTGTCCATCTTTGCAGCGGGCAGTCAAGGTTGGTGTCTTTAAAGTAGTTGAAGTTTGTAGATTTTTCTTGATGGCCACACATTAATTTTTTTCTTTGCAGTCGTCTAAAGCAGTGGTGTTTGGAGAATCATGTGTCTTTAGTAATGTGTTTATTAAGGTGAGTTCTCAGAGCCTGCTTCATAAACTTGTGATAATCTTTCTTTCATTCATATAGCGTGTGCATAATACCCCCATTATATCTTCTAAATGAGTGCAATGTGTCTGCTCTTCAAACCATTTTAGGGTATTTTTTACCATCTTGAGAAAGAGATGGACTCTTTTGGTATTAAACACAGTGCTGGTCAAGGAAAGCCCAAGAACATGAATCCAAGCAGTGAGCATAAGGCAGGATCTGGCCAGTATTCAGACACAAAAGATTTTGGTGATAATGACACCAGCAGCACAGGTGTTTCATCAGACAGAGGGCCAAAGAAGAAAAGAGGGAAAGTGATGGGGTCTGCCAAAGGTGGAGCACTTGAAAAGGACGATGACAATGAAGAAAGCATTCCTGTTAAGGGCAAGAAAGGTCATAGGAAAAACAAGGATGCTGGTTCTGCAGGTGATGCAAAACATGGTGGTAAAAAAGCCTCAGAGAAAACAAAAGAGGATAATACAAACATATTTCCTAATGAATTGATAGCACGAAAGGTTTTGTCTGTTGCTCCGGAGTTAGAAGAATTGGGGGGTAAGGAAATTAAATCAAGATTGACATAATTGCTTCTATTGAGTTGAATTGTAATTCTAGAAATTTCCGAACTGTTTAAATGAATATTAGGCTCACATGACTTGAATGGCCCACTTAAATTATTGTCCTCTCACCTGAGGCCAATGCTTATTGACTCATGGATGAAGAAAAGGAACACTATGCTGTCAGAAAATGCTGAAAGGAGGCGACGTTTGCTTGATAATCTGCAAAAGCAGCTAGATGAGGTAATCTGTTTTTGCATCCATTTACATTTTGGTTTGTTTCTGTACTCAACTTGATATTTTTAAGTTTCCTGGATAACTGCCTTGGAATTATTGATCTTGCTCTACATATGCTGCCTCGAGTTTGCATGTTATTTCTATTCGATTCTAAATTGTTTTCCTGCATTTCTGCTCCCTTTTATTATGCTAGATCATGTAGCTTATTTTGATATTATTCTACTTATTATTTGTCTGTCGTTGTCAGGCTGTCCTGGATATGCAACTCTATGAAAAAGCTTTGGATGTATTTGAGGATGATCCTGCTACCTCTGTAAGCTGCTATAGGCATCGTTCTTACAAGATTGCTTGCTACTGAATAAGTTAGCAGCATTTACTTATGGTCCTTTTCTTTACCTGTTTTCTGGTTGCCAGGGCATCTTACACAAGCATCTTCTAAGAACTATGGGTACTCCCATAGTTGACAAAATTTTGTTTACACTGGTAAGTTCTATACTCTGCTCACGCACATGTGGTTGTCTGAAAGTTTGTAGTTTCTTTGCTATACTCCGTGTTTGGCTTTGCTTTTACACTTGCAATACAAACCATGTCAGATGAACAAGAACCCTTCAAATAACATGCAGCCCTGACTGTTTTACTTGTCTGCTTCTTGTGGTGTTTGTTGTTTGATGAACTAGGAAACTGTTACTAGCTTTTAGATCCTAGTTCAACTTTGAGTCATTTAAAAGGTCTTCAAAGCTAGTTCTCTGATCATTGCATATATTTTGCACTGAACTACTTTATAGGATAAGGACAACAAATTGAAGAATGGAATGGAAATTGAAGACAGTGAAGAACAGCATGTTCAATTGAGCACTGCTGACCGTACTTCTCTGGTATAATTCACGTTCTTTTCATTCTTCCATCTATTAGGTAATGTTTTCCTGCATGAACCCTGAATGCCAATTTCATTTGGTTTAACTTTATGTACTTGCTCTCTGCTGTAAATGCAAAAAAAAAAAACTCTACAGGTAAAGGATCTTCCTGGGTCATTGTCACCGAAGGCTCAAGCTTTAATTGAAGCACTGGAGGGAAAGGTTTGACTTTAACTAAGAAATAAAGTTTGATGTATTTATTGAATATTCAAAGTCCTTAGTTTTGTATTTCCCCCCTAAAATCTAGTATGTGTAACATCTGAAATTCTGGTAATGTGGTAGCACGTAACATTTAACAATTTAACATACCTCAAAAACTTCAGTGTGGGCTTCTGGGGTATGAATAGGACAATTAACAGGAGAAAATAGTCAACATTTTTGATGCAGTGTAGCCAGTATCTATGAAGAAGTTCTTCAGTGAAGCTTTCTGCATTGTGGTCATCACCAAACTGGTAAGATGCCATATTGTAGAAAATGTTAGAATAGAACTCCTTTTGTATTTCCTTATCTGTATATGGCAACCCTCTTTGTACTTCCTATATATATTTCCTATTGGGCCTCTTGAATATACACACAATATTCATAACATGGTATCAGAGCATAAGGTACTAACCTAGCTCGTTCCTTCCTTCCGCCATCCCCCGCCGCCGCTGTTTCTATTTGACGCAGTGCTTCCGCCATCGCTTTTGGGCCACCGCTCGTTCGAAGGCCGCCATGAAGTCGCCGCTTCCCGAGCCATCGCCACCGCGCTTGAAGCCACCGCGACGACGGCCACACGGCATTTCACCGACGGAGCGGCGAGGCGAGGACGACACCTTCGAGCCGCGTCTCCGCCGACCGGACGTCGCCGCTGCTCTGCCGACCGGGAGCCCGCCACTCGTTAGCCACGCTGCCCCGGATGTCAAGCCACCGCACTCGCCTGGTCTTCACTACGCGTCTCCAACGTCGAGGCCGTCGCACGGGGCTTGCTACGTCAAGCTAGTCGTCGAGTTCTCTGCTGCATGCCGCCGCCACAGTGGGAAACCCTAGGTTCTCGCAGTGCGTTCGCGTCTTCATAGGCCTGCTAGCAGGCCGGTTTCTTTAAGCGTGAGCCGGCCCTGCCCGCAAGACAAAAAAAAAAGAGAGGAAAAAAAAGAAAGGAAAAAAATATAGTACGTCGATCTAACCGCCGCGCCGTCCAGCGCCGCCTGTTAGACTTCGTTGCCTTGGTTGCCGCGCCGTCCAGTGCCATCTACCGATGACTTCCGTTCCATCAGCTGCGATCCCATTCTCGGGAACCAAGCTTCATGGGACGAACTACATGTTGTGGTCTTCACTCATGGAAATCACGCTCGATGGTTTCCGCCTCTGGGGATACGTTACTGGTGCTCGACCTTGTCCGCCGTCGCCGGTTCAGCCTTCTCCCAGACAACCTACTTTTGCACCTCCTGCAGAAGATGAGGCCGCCCCGCCAAGAAGGAGGCAGAGGCCACTATTGATGCTGCTGATGAGGCCTTTCAGTGTGCCATAGACGCTTTTGAGCGCTGGTGTGCTGATGAGGCCCATGTTCGAGCCATCCTAGTGGTCAGTGTTGACGACTCCATCCAGCCAGACATTGTTGGTCCGCGTGCGATACCAGTAGAGCAGCGATGCTCAGTTTTTTTCGCTTTAGCGTGAGTTGGAGACGCTTCGCCAGGAGGACTCCAACGTCGACTTTTTCCAAGCCCTGGCCAGTCTCTGGCGCCAGCTGGACGAGCTTGCTTCTCCGCTCTGCCAGGAGTGTCATAAAGTGTAGAAGGCGGATCGTGATCGCCTTCGCCTTTATGACTTCGTCTACCATCTTTGCCCGGAGTTTGAGCTGTTAGGCTCAAGCTGAGTCGCCACCACGACCAAGCGATTCGAGGCTCTTTCGACGCTTCGTCCGAGAGTTTATCGCGGGTTAGCGGCCTGATTTGTTCCGATCAGATGCGTGCTACCCTTCTTTGAGTACACCAACGGTTTCTGCTTCGACTATAGTCCCTCCTCAGGTGTCTATTTCCGCTCCTGTTTTTGCACCAACTGGGGTTCAGTGCAATTATTGCAAGAACTTCGGACATGACTATCAGCGTTGTGCGGTGCGAAAAAAGTAGAACAAGACGCGTGGGGCTGGACGATCCAAGGGGCGCTAGGGTGACCCTTCCTCGAAGGGAGGACAGACCAGCACGTCAGGACCTTCTCAATGAGGTGACTCTGTTCAGTAGTTCTACCAGGCTTATTTCAGCAGCTCTTTCACAGCTCAGCAGGTTCTGTCAGTCTAGCTCAGACGTCTCCTCCAGGTACTTTATAGGTTCTGGATTCTGGTGCTTCTTTCCACATGACATCGGACTCCACGTCTCTCACTTCAGTTTGACCTCCTGTTTTTCCTATATCTATTCAGACAGCTAACGATACTCCTCTGTCTGTCAGCTGTCAGGGCACTCTTTTGTCCACCGATTTTTCTGTTCCAGTTGTTTCCCATGTTTCCTAGCTTACCATGCAGTTTCTCTCGGTGGGCCAGCTCACTGATCTTGGCTGTAAGGTTGGTTTCGACTCTCACACCTGTTTCATCCAGGATCAACAAACAGGAACGGTACTTGGGATTGGCCGGCGTCGTAGGGATCGTCAGGGTCACTACATCCTTGATCGCCTCCACCTTCCGTCCACTTCAGTTGCTCCTGTCACCTCTACGTCTACTTCCACCGCCACCGCTGCCACCACCTCTGGCATCTTTGCGCAGTGGCATCACCATTTAGGTCACTTGTGCGGGTCCCGTCTTTCTTTATTAGTTCGTCAAGGTGTTCTTGGACGTGTTATTGTTGACACGGCCAGCTGGGCAAGCAGCTATAAGCCTATAACTTCCTTATCATTCTAGTAAGTCATTGTCTTTTTGTCCTTTTGACTTAGTTCATTCAGATGTATGGGGACCTGCGCCTATTATTTCTGAAGGCGGGCATAAATCTTATGTGATCTTCATTGATGATTATTCCCCGCTTTACATGGATTTTCCCTATGTCTAATCATAGTCAGTTTCTTGCGATCTATCATAGTTTTGCAACGATGGTTCGTACTCAGTTTGATTATGTCATCCGTACTTTTATTTGTGATTCTCTGGCGAAATCTTGCTCGGGCGCTTTTAGGCGCTTTCTTTCGACGGCGGTACTCTTTACCGATCTTCTTGTCCCGGTGCCCATGCTCGAATGGGGTTATTGATATAAACACCATCATCCGATTGAGACCGCCGACTCTTCTCCATGCCTCTCACGCTCCACCACGCAGGCTAAGGTTGCTTTCTCTACCGCATATCTCATCAATATGCAGCCTTCCACTGCTCTTAAGGGTGTTAGTTCTATAGAGCGTCTCTACTCTCGAGCCCCCTAGTACACTCACCTTCGTGTTTTTGGTTGTACTTGTTTTGTTCTGCTGTAGCTTCGTGAGCGCACTAAATTATTGGCCCAGTCAGTTGAGTGTGTGTTTCTTGGTTATAGTTCTAAGCATAAGGGTTATCGCTGCTGGAATCCTTCTGCTCGACGGATCAGGATTTCACGAGACGTTGTCTTTGACGAATCTCGACCTTTCTTCTATCGAGATTCGGCTCCTCCTGTTTCCACCGTTGAGTTGATTTCATGATTGTCTCTTTCTGACTCTTCACCCATTTCTCCACCATCACAGTCTTCCCTTGGTTTGTCTCCAGTGGTTCCTTCTGTACCTTCGCCTCCGATGCTGCCTCATGCAGGACCGCCTCATGTCCTTACAGCACCACTGTCTCGTTTATCTGGTATTCACTACTACAGGCGTCCGCGTCCTCATCCTTCACCAGTCTCCTCTCCTGGTATCTTGCCGATACCCACATCTGATTCTCCTGATGATGCTCCTCGTCACGTCCTTCGTGACTAGACATCCCTTCGACCTCCTGATCGTCTTGGATTTGCTCCGATAGCCCATGCTCTCTCTGTCACTGAGCCTAGTTCTTATCGTGAGGCTGCTCCTCATTTTGAGTAGCAGTTCGCTATGGCAGAGGAGCTTGATGCTCTTCGACGTACGGAGGCTTGGGATATTGTACCGACACCTGTGCATGCTCGTCCGATCACGTGCAAGTGGGTGTACAAGATTAAGACCCGATTTGATGGTACTATCGAGTGCTACAAGGCTCATCTTGTGGTTCACGACTTTCAGCAGGAGTACGGTCGTGATTACGATGAGACTTTTGCCCCTGTTGCCCATATGACCACTGTTCCCATGGAGTGGTTGCTTCTGTTCGCCGGTGGTCTATCTCTCAGCTAGATGTTAAGAATGCATTTCTTAATGCTGTTTTACATGAGGAGGTCTACATGCAGCCACCACATGGGTATTCTGTTCCGATGGGTATGTCTGTCATCTTCGTCGTGCTCTTTATAGCCTCAAACAGGCTCCTCGTGCCTGGTTTGCACGTTTTACCTCAATGATTACTGCTGTCGGTTTCATTGTCAGTTCCCATGATCCTGTTCTGTTTGTCCATGTCTCATCTCGAGGTAGGACACTGCTTCTTCTGTATGTTGATGATATGCTCATCATTGGTGATGATTCCTCATTCATCACATATGTAAAGAAGCATCTCAGTGAGCAGTTTTTGATGACTGATCTTGGTTCTCTTACGTACTTCCTTGGGATTGAGATCTCTTTCATACCTGAGAGCTACTACCTCTCCCAGCAGAAGTATATCCAGGATCTTCTTGATCGGTCTGGTCTGACTGACACTCGCACTGCTGAGACTCCCATGGAGTTATCCCTACAGCTTCGTACCACTGATGGTAATCTTCTTGAGGATCCTACTTGATATCACTATCTTGTTGGGAGTTTGGTGTATTTGTAAGCACCCGTTCTGATATTGCTTATGTTGTTCATATCTTGAGTCGGTTCATGGCTCGTCCTACCCATCTTCACTGCAGTCACCTTCTTCGTGTTCTTTCATAATTGCTTGTGTCCTGCCTATATCCTTTAAAACATTCTGACATTCTGCATACTAACCCTCTTTGCGTCAATTTTCAGAGTGTTCTATGATACCAATTATTTGATCCTGTAATACCAGGTAAAATTAATATGCAACAAATATCATGGAAAAATATTCCCACACGATGATAAGCGTTAAATTTATTATTGATATCTTATATATTCAATTATTTTTCAGAAGCGTATCTAATTCAAACTATGGCTTAACACAATAGCTTAGATATAAGACTGCATGTAAGAAGGATGTTGCACACCTAACATACTATACTATCAACCTTCCTCACTAAGTTGCCATTCTCATTACTTCATGAAATGTAGATATTCCTAAGCATGTGACTGCAGTGAGTTGTGTAGAAAGTTGACACTGTTAGATATATATATTGTGTAGGGTGTTATTTGCTATTGTTCCCACTTTGTACATGCTATATATTGGCCTTTGGTCTATTGGAATATATTTGAGGTTATATTCAAACATGGTATCAGAGCTAGGGTTTCGAAACCCTACCTCTTAGCCACCAGCTGCCGCCGCCGCTCTCCCCGGGCCACCTCCACGCCTTTCTCCCTTTATACGCCCGCCCAGAGCCTGCCGCCACCCTGCCTCCACGGATCTGGTCGTCTTGAACCTCTCGCTTCGCCACACGACGCCTTGCCTTGTCCTTGCCGCCATTGCTGCCGTCTTTCGCCCGCCCGCCTTTGCCGTCGCCGCGTCATCGCCGGTGCTTGCCGCCAGCTCCTTTGCGCCGCGTCACGCTTCGGTGGTCATTGCCTTTCGGCCGTCGCAGCTGGCCGGCGCATTGCCGGACCGTCATGATTTGCCGCCATCGCGCCGGAGGAACCCTAAAGTTCCCTCCTCCGCAAGGTTCTTCAAGAAGCCTCTCCTCTTCCTTTTGTCTCTGGGTTGGTTGGCCACCAAAAAGAAGGAAGCCAAAAAAAAAAAAAATGCAGTTGATGGCTTTACCAGAGGCTCTTCGCCATCCCGCTTCCCGATTCGGTTTGATGGGGCGAACTTCCTGGAGTGGGCCGTTCACCTGAGGATCCACCTCAACAGCCAGCGTCTCTGGGGTCATCTCACTGGTGAGCAGCTATGTCCGCCTCGTCCTACATCGCCCACATTGCCCGCTCCCTTTGCTGGTGCGGATAAGGCGGCTCAGGAGGTCAACAATGTCAGACCTTTGGAGGCGCTAGAGTTTCTCTACCGATCTGTTGACGCCACGGCGTTGGCAGGAGGCCGAGGCTCGTGCTACCGCCATCCTAGTGGGTAGTATGCCCGTGACCATTTCCATGGATGTGGCGTAGCTACCTACGACACAGCTTATGTGGGAGCGCCTCCGAGATCACTATCAGCCGACGAGCGACGCTTATGTATCTCTCGGCCAGCATCAGCACACTCTTCGCCAGACTTGATGCCACCGCTGATGACTTCTACCGGTCGCCGAGGTGTGGCGTCGGCTTGACTCTCTGGGTGGATGTTTGCTTTGACTGTCCTGCTGTGTGCGACTCCACGCCACCAGAGACTCACCGCCTCACGACTTCCTAGCTGCGTCTCTACTCGAAAGTTAAAGATCAGGCGCGCTCGGCTCTCGACTCGCCACTCGCGTCCGAAGCTTAGTGGAGGCCTCACTACGCGTCGGCCGAGGAGACTCATCATCGTGGCGTGGCTCGATGCACCTGTCTTTTGTTCCGCTTCAGCCTCGCCTCCGGTGGTTACTCTCGCTCCTTCAAGACCGACCGTGATTCCTCCCCTGACTCCTCCTGTGGTTGCCGCTTCATCAGGGTCTCCATCGCACCTCTTGTCGGCAGGTTTACCACAGTATCGGGATTGTTACAAACGGAGGAGGGACCAGAGTCGTCGGGGTGGACGTCCCCCAAAGGGCTCTGGAGGTTCCTCTCCCTCAGGAGATGGCCTCTCTCGCTAGGGCTCCTCTGGTGACGCCACACATCAGCTCCTCTCACTGCTTCAGCGCCTCGGTGTCGGCTCGTCCTCAGACTCCTCGGGTTCTGCTCCTCTGGCTCTTGCTTTTCAGCAGTCTTCCTCGCCTCCGTCTCCGCTTCCTCCCTCGTCAGGTATTTTGTCTCCGTAGATCTTGGACTCTGGTGCTTCTTTTCACATGACACCGATTCTACCCACCTTACTTCAGGCGGTCCACGATTTTTCTTCCTTGCTCAGATCGCAGATGGTACCTCCTTCTATTAAAAGCCGAGGCACCCTTTTCACTTCTTCTTTTTATGTTCCTGCAGTCTCTCATGTTCCTTAGCTTACTATGCGACTTATGTCTACCGGGTCGATCACCGATCACGACCGTCGTGGTTGTTCTTGAGTCGACTCTTGTTGTGTTCAGACCACCGCATGGGGACTCGCTTGGTGTTGGCCCTCGGCCGTGATTCGCAAAGATCTTTGGGAGCTCGACCGCCTTCATCTTTTCTTTGTCTCCACCACCCGATCGGCCACTACCACTACCTCTGCTCTTCTGCGTCCTCCACTACATCTTTTGCTCAAGGGCACCATCGTCTCTGGCCATCTCTGTGGCTCGCGCTCATCGCCTTTAGTCGGTCGTGGTGTTCTTGGGTCATTTCGGGGACATCTCTTTACATTGTATGGGTTGCAAGCTTGGCAAGCATTGCGGCCCCTATCCCACTAGTGATTCTATTTCTACTTGTCCTTCTGATCTTGTTCACTTTGATGTTTGGGGTCCGGCTCCCTTCGTTTCGAAAGAGGGTCATCGCTATTATGTAATCTTTATTGATGATTATTCTCGTTGTATTTGGATCTACTTCATGTCCGAGCGCAGCCAGGTTCTTTCTATTTATCAGATGTTCGCCACCATGGTTCGTGACTCGGTTTGATTCGCCATTCGTGTTTTTCGTGGCCGACTCTTTGGTGAGTATCTCTCGCCGCTTATGCCGCTTTCACCGAAAGCGAGGCACTCTTCCTCAGTACTCTTGTCCTGGTACTCACGCTCAGAATGGTGTCTCTGAGCGTAAACATCGTCACTTGCTTGAGACTGCTTGCACTCTCATGCTTGCCTCTTTGTTCCCCTCACTTCGGCCGAGGTCGCTTTACCGCCGCTTTTCTCATCAACTCGCACCTTCTATCGCTTCTTGAGGTTCTACTCTGTTGAGCGCCTCTTTGGTTGAGCTCCAGAGTACAGTCATCTTCGTAGTTTCGGCTGTGTCTGTTTCATCCTTCTTCCACCTCGTGAGTGTACCAAGCTGACTGCTCAATCAGTTGAGTGTGTTTTCCTTGGTTACAGTCTTGAGCATAAGGGTTATCGTTGCTATGACCCCGTTGCTCGTAGGATGAGGATTTCTCGAGATGTCACTTTTGACGAGTCCCGCCCTTACTACCCTCGTTTCCATGTCACCTTGATTCTCTTGCTGAGTCGATCTCCTTTTTGATTTTTCCCGACTCTCAGCTTTCCACAACTGTTTCGCCTTATCCTCCATCTACTCCGGCTCCACTTGTTCCGCCTCCACCGGATTTTCCTTCCCGCTCTTTCGTTGAGGCTCCATCTTTACCCTTGCACTACTCTCACCGTCCTCGGCCTACTACTTCCTCTCTTGAGCCTCCGTCTCTGCTGGGCCCTGTTCCAAGTTCTCCCTCTCCATCATTGTTGGGTCCAGCTCCGCCTTCTCCTCCCAGATATGATCTTCGTGATCGTCACACCGTTAGGCCGCCCGAAGGCCATTTGGCTTCACATGCCGCTGCTTTTCGAGCCAACGACCATGGTGAGGCCGCCATTTCATCCCGAGTGGCGACTATGCGATGTCCGAGGAGATAGTTGCTTTGGAGCGCATTTAGCACTTGGGATCTTGTGCCCTTGCTCGCGCGTGTTACTCCTATCACGTGTAAGTGGGTGTACAAGATCAAGACCCGCTTCGGATGAGTTTTTGAGCGCCATAAGGCTCGTCTTGTAGCGCGTGGTTTTCAGCGAGAGCATGGTCGCGTGACTATGATGAGACTTTTTCGCCGCCACATGACCATCTGCTCGTACTCTCTTTGTTTGTGGCCTCTGCTCGCCAGCTTGCTCATCTCTCGCTTGGATGTTAAGAATGCCTTTCTCAATGGCGAGTTGCGTGAGAGGTCTACATGCGGCTACCGGGTATTACGTCCTCGATGGTATGGTTTGTCGCTTCGTCGTTTTCTATGGGCTCAAACAAGCCCCTCGTGCTTGGTTTGACTGTTTCTCCTCTGTTGTCATTGCTGTCGGTTTCTTTGCCAGTGATCATGACCATGCGCTCTTTGTTCACACCTCTCCACGGGGTCGGACGCTCCTCCGTCTATATGTGGATGACATGATCATTACTGGCGATGACTCTCAGTACATTGCCTTTATGAAGGAGCGTCTCAGTAAGCAGTTCTTGATGTCTGATTTGGGTCCTCTTCGTTACTTCCTTGGGATTGAGATCACTTCTACGCCCGAGGGCTACTATCTCTCCCAGGAGAAGTACATTCAGAATATCCTTACTCACGCTTGTCTCATTGATCAGCGTGTAGTGGATACTCCTATGGAGCTAGGTGTTCACCTTCGGCCTACTGATGGTGAGCCTCTTGAGGATCCCACTCGCTATTGCCATATTGTCGGGAGCCTCATCTACCTTGGGATTACTCGATCTGACATTTCTCACCCAGTTCACATCCTGAGTCAGTTTGTCTCTGCTCCCACTCAACTCCACTACAGTCACCTTCTTCGTGTTCTTCGATATCTTCGTGGAACCCTCACTGACGCCTTTTCTTTCCTCGCTCCAGCTTCTTCTGACTTCAGACGTACTCGATGCGACTGAGCTAGCGATCATTACGATCACGGCCTCTTCTCGCCTATTGTGTTTTCCTTGGTTCCTCCTTGATTGCCCGAAGACTAAGAAGCAGATGCGATTAGCTCGCTCGGCGCCGAGGCCGAGTTGAGAGCTATGGCATCGTTGATACCGAGATCACGGCCGGTGGCTCCTTGCGGATTTTGGTGTTTCGTTTCGACCGACTCGCTTTTATCAGATAGTACTGGTGCGATCAGCATTGCTTGAGATCCTGTGAAGCATGAGCTTACCAAGCACATTGGAGTGGATGGTTCATACATGCGATCGCAGGTGCAAGACCAAGTTATTGCTCTTCAGTATGTGCCTTCGGAGCTTTAGTTAGTAGATTTCTTCACCAAGGCACAGACTCGAGCTCAGCATAACTTTTACCTCTCCAAACTCAGTGTTGTTGATCCACCATGAGTTTTGGGGGGGGTGGGTGTTAGATATATATATTGTGTAGAGTGTTATTTGCTATTGTTCCCACCTTGTACATGCTATATATTAGCTTTTGGCCCGTTGGAATATACTTGAGGCTATATTCAAAGAGACACTAACGACCAACTGCTATGTCTTTCAGATATTAGACGAAGTCTGCTTAACTTCAAACATGAACTGGAGTTTGTAGTTCTTTCTAACCTTTTCTTTCTAATCCATGGCAGCGGTTTGATTTATTTATGGACGTCTTAAGAGATATAGCAGAGGAAAGGTAATAATTTATGCTTGTAAAGTTGTAATTGCTTTCCACATCGTCTGGTCTATCAAAGTCCCTAGTCCTTACTCAGTTACTCTTTTTTTTTTGGCAGCGGCTTGTTATTTAAGAAGCTTGATAAAAGATTAGAGAGGTCAATGCTGCATTCCTACCGCAAGGTATGTTCTTTGAGTATCTTGAGTGTACCACTTGGTTCAGAAAACCAGCGAGAACTGACTGTCTTGGAACCTGTCAACCGGTGCTAGACTGGGTTTGTGAATTATGGCCAGTTTAGGACCTAAACAATCCCCTTTGATCTCCACTTTAGACAGAATGTGTATATTATTACTTATTTAATATGCCCCAAAGGCCCAAACATCAAATCATGAAAAAGTTCAAATTCAAAATTTAGCAAACCGCCTGGAAAACTGGAACCATTCTGGTAGCGGTTTTCAAAACCCTGGTGTATCACAGTTCATTCTTCCTCTTTCTTCTGTTTATTTGGATCTTCTTAGTCTGGCTGATAATCAATTCATTGAGATTTACATATCAGTAGTATGGTATTATCTTAGTACCTCCATGAAAATATGCTGTTCTTTACATTTTTAAGCATCAGAATAGTGCAAGTACGGAATACCCCAAGTCAAGACGGAATACCCCAAGTCAAGACCACAATGATAATATAAAATTACCAAGATTGTTGGACTGGTAAACACTATGATGTTTGAACTGCTTGATTGGCTGGGTGTTATTGCGTGTGTGAAAACAATGATGTCCAATATGGCGTGCAATGTACTGAATAAAGAATTTGGTATTTGCGTGGCATGTGAATTGTCTTTATGGCGGAATTTCTATTGCTAATTATCTGACACCTCAATTTCTTATATGAAATGAAGGACTTGACAGCACAAGTTTCTTCAGAGAATGATCCAGTTTCCTTCCTCCCAAAAATTGTTGCTCTACTTTTTCTGCAGGTTTGTTTGACTGTGTCTCCTCCAAAAAAATTTTTCCTGTCTTCATTATATATTTCTATATTGACCTTAGAAACACCCTGTTTTAATTTCTTGTAGGCATACAATAAGGCTCTTCAGGCACCAGGAAGGGCTGTTGGTGCTGTCATCACACTGCTGAAGGTAATTAGTTTATTCACATTTGTTTTAAGATACACTTAATGCAGTTTTGGCAGAATCTGTTCTCTTTTAGCAACAGTAATTCCTGAGCATAGCATCTTGCTGTTATTTGCTTCCAGAATAATTCCTGAGCATAGCATCTTGCTGTAATTTGCTTCCAGAAGAATCGTTCTCTCCACGTTTTTCTTATCCTGACCTTTTATGACAACAAACTCCTTGATTTCCCTTGATTTGCTCTCGGAACAACAGCTAGTGTGATTTGTTTGTGTGGTATGTACTCAGCTTAGTTTTGTTTTACTTATAGACAAATGAAACTGGGAACTACTATAGACTGGTTGCTTCTTTACATGGCATGAGAGCACAGAGAGGCAGAGCCAGCCCTCACTGTCGATGAGGTTCACTTTCATAAGACTGCCGTTGTACATATTTCTTCCCTTGGTGCGCGAACGAATTGGTAACAAGAGTTTCAAATATCAGAATCAGGGAACCTCTGCTCCCCCTCTGTTTGCCAGAAAATGGCTGGTTTCTGAAATTCTTCTAGCTGGTCTTATTTAATTTGATTTTGGTTTGAATTTTTTTAAGTGTTTATATTTCCTTCATATGGAATCATCTACCATTATGCATAATCCGTTGAAACAGCATAGCAAATACGCTAATTCCTGCTGGTATTAGTAGCCCCATGGCCTCACCAGGATTTTCAGAAACCGGAGGTAACTGGTTGGTTCCTGCCGGTTTTTGGAACCCTGATCGGTAGTTCTGTGCATTCTGGCTGTAGTACGATCTTAGGTTCTTAGTGTTACAGACTTATAGTGATTAATCTTTTTAATATCAGAAAATTGGGATGTTTTGACCTGTATATGTGATGTTGACTTATTTCCCTTGTCCAGATATTCTGTCTATGTAAGCAAAATATGTCTCTGTGATTGTACACATCTTCCTCCATTTTGCAGGATAAGCTACCAGCTTCAACCTACAAGGTTTTGACTGATTATCACAGCACTACCGTAAAACTTCTAGCTCTACAAGCTGCTGCTACCGATGATGTAAGTCCGCTTGAACAATTTCAAGTTTATCTATGCTCATTCATGTGTCTGCATTACAAAGGTTTAATTATCCTTTCACAATAGATATTTGGTTTCTGCCCTGAACTCTTTATACATATATTGTAAATCTATATTCCCAGCTCTCCATCTATCTGAAAACGGCTGCTATAGCCTTATACTCAGTATTCACTGGCTATTGGTTCCGTTTACAAAGTTATTCATGCATGAACATTTTTTTTCACCGTTACCGATCTTCTACCATATGGAAGAATTATGAACCATGAACTGCTGTGTACTGCTCGCACGCAATCACTCATTGGCTTGCTCTGCAGGAGGAAGATTGCTCATCTGATCGGATGCTAGAGAAGAAGGAAGATCTGGAGGAAAGGCTGATGCCAGAATTGAAATCCCTGGTCCTCGGCACAACCAAAGAATGAGCAGCAAAGATTGTGTACACACACTGCGTTAGAGCTTACTTCGCCACCTGGTCTCACAATTCTCGCCCTCCTGTCCTGTAGTAAAAAGAAAGACTACAGTGTACATTCCAGGGGTTCGTGAGTTCGTGTGACAACAGACTTACCTTCTCATGTACTGTATATTTGTCGGGACCCAAAAATACAATTATAGACTCTCTGTGTATAATGCACTAGTTCAGGATCACGCTAGTCCATATAGTGTCAACATAGATGAATATCAATCCACACAAAACGAATAATAGAATAAACGAGTAATTTAAATAACAAATAACGGTTTTGATCTTATAGTCGAATTTATACTTATTTAGCCTCGTAAAGTTGACAATAATTAAATAAGCAGCGGAACAATAACTTCAGCGGAAATCTATCGATTCACCACATGCAACCGACTGAGATTAAGATCTAGCGATCAGCATCTTCGTAGAACTACTCAAAAATAGGCGAAGACTCCTCCACTTCTGTTGATTGATTATAGCAAGTATGAGTACACAACCGTACTTGTAAAGTTGTTTTCAGAAAGAACACAAAGCCTAAACCAATTCTTTACACAGCCATATGACTTAGATCACACAGCTCCTTTCCCAAATATTTTATGAAAATCTAACCCTCGTGTGTAATCATTGAGCATGTCCATGACTGCAGACGTGGCTATTCGAATAGATTGTTTAACACTCTGCAGAGGTTGTACACTTTACCCGCAAGATATAATCAGTGTAGTCAGCACTAATCATAACAAAACATTTCAGAAACTTTATCTCAATAATTGACACTCCCGATGTGTTTTACTGTCATATCAACCTTAACATCGCGCTTTAGTACGATACACGCCGTTGGACCAGAAGACGACGAACCGCTCATAAATGTGTTCTACAAAGTAGTCCTTTCTAACTATGCTACGAAGATTATCATTCTCAATCATAAAGCCCCATCATATCACACAGTATCCACCACTTGCCTCAGTCTAAATCCTTTCCCACCCTATTGATTAAGTGCAACACATGCCACCAACGAGTAATGACGCACAACACATGGTTTTATCACAAAGTTCCATAATCACTTAGTTAGATTCATATTTGTAACTCACATGAAATGATGACTCATGGTATGGCTAAGCAATCTACTCGTATCTAACCAACCCACGTTGGTGCTACGATAATACCAACTAATAATTAACCAAGCTAGGGTGACAAGGATTATGACATAACAATAGACAAGGTGGTTATAAACAATTAGGATGAATAACTAATCCCAAAGCATTTAAATAAATACTTAAAGTAAATGCAATAATTGAATCAAAGTAATTTTAGAAAACTGAGTTCAACATGATTAAAGGTATGACTTGCCTTGAAATAGATCTTGATCTTGGTCTTGGTCTTGGTCTTAGTGAACTCCTTCTTCTTCAAAATTCCCCCAAGAATCAACGTCTACTCACAAACGAAATAAATAAAAATAGAGAGGAAAACAAACGCCAAAAACTAAATAAAAACCTTAGTAAAATAGAACTCGAATTTAGAAATTTGAATGAGCTTAATCGGAGTTCGGATGAAGAAGGTATGGCTTCTAGAAGATCTAAACCTAAAGAATTAATCAAAAAAGAATTTTTGGAATATTTTGAATTATTTTTCTATTGAAAAATCTGAAATATGACACAATGATGACGTCAGCCCTGATTTCGGAAATAAAAATAAATCTGGGGAAAAGGCTAAGAGGCTGACAAGTGAGCCCTCAGTCCATGGACCGGGTCGACGTAAAGGGTTCACGGGTCTACGGGTGTATGGGTTCACGGAACAGTAGATCTGACAATGGGGCTCACTATCATAGGAACGGCTCACGAAGGATTCGGTTCAAAGGAAATTGGGTCTAGGGTTTGGGTTTGGGTGGCACGCACACGCTCACATGGCCGTGACTGGACTGCCACGCAAGCGCATGTGCTGATGTGGATGCTGATGTGGATAGCCACGTAGACTGCCACGCTGACAACGACGACGAGGGCTCGGGTTCCAAGGGTCATCAGCGATTGACAACATCTCGTTGGCGGTGGATGTTACCAACATGTAGAGGGTGCAAAGGCGAGCTCGTGGAGGTGCTCATGGGTGTTCGAGGGTGACTGAGGCGACCGGCGGCGAGGTTGAAGCGGCGGCAAGGTCTTGGGCTCGTCGTGATTGGTGTTCTGGCGACGCTCCGGCGAAGTGAAGGTATCCAAGGTGTAGTCCTCGTCCGTGCGATGCAGAAGGTGAAGATGACGACGCTCGGGCGGCTCTGGTTGCGGCGAAATCCCTCGTCGGAGTTGGAGGCGGTGCGCTTCCTTCTCTGAGATCCTGTGACAACTAGGGTTCCACGCTGGCGATTCGGCGACTAGGGTTGAGGTGCGGGGCTCGAGGGCGACCTCTCCCTTTATACCCGACGGCTCATAGGTGTCCCAAGCACACACACCAAGAACGGCCATGTGGCGGAGGAAACCAAATCTCCAACGGATTCAGAGACGAAGCACAAGATACGGTGGGGCCTGTTGGTCACGAAGTGGCTTCTGCAAGTCCACAGGACAAACGACACGATGCGGTGACAAAGGGCCAACGCGCTCGCGTGCGGAGGAGAGTGGAAGTGGTGGGCTACGCTGAAATGGGCTGAAATGAATAGGAATGGGCCGAAGGGATTGGGTTTCGGCCCAAGAGCTTTTCGGAGATTATAAATAGGTTTCTATTTTTGAATAGCAGAAAATGCGAATGGCAATTAGAAAATAGCAAATGAACTCGGAAAAATTCTAAAAAAATCTAGAAAATATATCCAAACACAGAGAACCCAAATAAAATACTTTTGACAATTGTTGATGTTGATATTAATCATATTAAATTGTTTTGCTATTGAAAGTCCATATTAAGCTTTGAATAAAATTCAAATAAACTCTTGGGTGAATTTTCCTACTACTAAACTATTCAAAATATTTTTAAAGCTTAAAAAAAATAGGATGTTACAAACCTCCCCCCTTAAAGGAATCTCGACCCCGAGATTCAGGCTAACTAGAGAAAAGGCTAGGAAACTCGGCTTTCAGCTCTTCTTCACGCTCTCACGTTGCTTCTCCATCTGAGTGGTTGCTCCACTAGACTTTGCAAAAACGAACAGTCTTGCTTCTGGTGCGATGCTCTGCAACATCCAAAATTTGGACTGGCTACTCTTTATAGGTGAGATCTGCTTTCAATTCAATTGAATCCAAAGGAGTTTGTTCTGTCAGCACTCAAAGACACTTTTTCAACTGAGAGACAGGAAAGACGTCATGTACTCCTGCTATTGATTGCAGTAGCTCAAGCTGATAAGCAACCTCTCCACGACATTCCAAAATCCTGAACGGACCAACATATCTAGGGGCAAGCTTCCCCTTGGCATAAATTTTTTTGACACCTCTCAGCGGAGTAACACGAATATAAACAAAATATTCTGGTTCAAAGCTGAGATCACGACGACGATTATCAGCATAGCTCTTCTGCCTAGACTGAGCTATCTTTAATCTTTCTCTGATCATGGACACTTGCTCTTCTGCTTCCTGAATAATATCTGGTCCGAATACTAAACGTTCAACTGTTTCTGACCAATTCAAAGGGCTTCTGCATGCATGACCATACAAAGCTTCAAATGGTGACATCTGCAAACTAGCTTGGTAACTATTGTTATACGATAATTCTGTATACGGCAAACTTTTGTCCCAACTAGTAGCATTGGCTAGAGCACAAGCTCTCAATATATCCTCCAATATTTGATTTACCCTTTCAATCTACCTATCTGTCTGAGGGTGATAAACAGTACTGAAATTCAGATGAGTCTCCAAGGCTTCATGCAGACTTTGCTAAAAACGAGAGGTGAACTGAGATCCTTAATCTGATACTATCTTCTTATGCACACCATGCAAACTGACAATTCTTGACATATATAACTCTGCAAGGCGATCTCCTGAGTAAGTGGTTTTGACTGGCAGGAAATGAGCAACTTTCGTTAAACGATCAACTATTACCCAAATCGAATCATAACCCGATTGAGTCATGGGCAAACCGGTAATGAAATCCATTCCGATCTCTTCCCATCTTCAGGGGTTGCAACAAACCTGCTGATCTCTGATGTTTTTCTTTTACTCTCTCACATACGTCACATAAGGCAATGAACTCTGTGACTTCTCACTTCAGATTTGGCCACCAAAATTTGTTTTTCACATCCTGGTACATCTTAGTACTTCCAGGGTGAATAGAATACTTTGAGTCATGAGCTTTCTTTAAGATTAGCTGTCTCAATCAATCGATGTCTGGCACATATATACGTCCATTGATCCAAAGTATATCTTGATCGTCCTTGGTGAAGTCCTTGAATTTTCCTTCTTTCATCTTGAGCTTGATGTCTGCAATTACAGGATCCTTTGGTTGGGCAGCGCGAATCTGCTTCTCTAGAGTAGACTGCACTTCTAGACTGGCCACGAATTTTTCAGATACAACTTCCAATTTTAACTTCTGAAATTCCTCATGAAGTTCTGGGCAATTTTTTTTTACTTCCAAAGCATTACAGTAGCTCTTACGACTTAAAGCATCTGCAACGACATTGGCTTTTCTGGGATGGTAGTTTATTCCAAGATTATAATCTTTTATTAACTCCAACCATCTCCTCTGCCTCTTGTTCAAATTAGACTGAGTGAAAATGTACTTCAAACTCTTATGATCTGTGTATACCTTACAGCGGTTACCAATGAGGTAATGACGCCAAATCTTTAAAGTATGCACTATGACAGTTAATTTCAGATCATGGGTGGGATAATTTTCCTCATGAGGTCTTAATTGCCTTGACGCGTAAGCGATAGCTCTTCCTTCTTGCATCAGGACACATCCTAATTCTTGACGCAAAGCATCATTGTAGATATCAAAATCTTTTTGGATATCTGACAGAATTAACAGTAGGACTGAGGTCAAACGTTTCTTCAACTCTTAAAAACTTTCCTCACAAGCGGGAGTCTAAGTGAACTTTTTCTCTTTCTTCAACAATTGCGTAAGAGGCTTAGCAATTGTTGAGAATACTTTAATGAAGCGGCGATAATATCTTGCCATTCCCAAGAAACTACGGATCTGAGTAACCGTCTTGGGCTGCTCCCAATGTAATACTGCTTTAACTTTACCGGGGTCAACTGCTACTCCCTCGACTGTCATCACATGACCAAGGAAATCAACTTCCTTTTTTCAAAAATCACACTTGCTGAACTTGGCATACAACTGATGTTCTCTAAGTTTCTCCAGTATTATTCTTAAATGTTCGACATGTTCCTCTTCTATCTTGGAATAAACCAAAATATCATCAATGAACATTACCACAAACTTGTCCAAATACTCTATGAATACTTTATTCATCATGTTAATGAAGTATGCAGGGTATTAGTCAGACTAAAAAACGTGACTAAGAACTCATAATGTCCATACGGCGTTGTAAGATCGAGGAGGCCGACTAGAGGGGGGTGAATAGGCGGTTTTTAAAATCTTGTGGCTAAAACTGAGTTTTATGCGGAATTGTAAATCAATTCGGTTTTGCTCAATTAAAACCTAAATCAACTAGTCTTGACTAAGTGCACCGACAAAATAAGACTATTGATAATGATAGCAAACATACAAAAACTATAAGCAATTTAATTCTAGGAATGTAAATAGCACAAAGTAAAACAGTAGAGAGCAAACCACAATGACACAATGACGTTTTACCGTAGTGTTCGGAGACTTGCCGGTCTCCCCTAATCCACGTTGAGGTAAGCCCAAACTAATTAGACCAGCTCCATGAATTAAACCAAACACCTCAAATCCACTAGTGGTAGCTCTTTCCTGCTCCGGGTAGGTGAGCTCCAACCTTCACAACACATCGGGCCTTCTCACAAGCTTCTTGAGAAGATCACCGGTGCATGACGCCTCCACGCCTTCTAGGTGTCGGCAAACACCAAGAGTAACAAGCCAAGCCCTTTGCTTGACTCTCACCACGTGCAACGAATGCACAAGCTCAAGTGGATACGAAATCCACCTCTAGATGCAACACATGCAACTAGAGACCTCTCTCCTTGCTCACACGGTGCAACACATGCACAATTGAGAGGAGAAGCTCATACTAGCTCAAGAGAGTGAAATGGGATATCAAAGATTGTCTCTCAACCGGCCAAGGGGGTATTTATAACCCCTACACCAAAAACTAGCCGTTTAGAGACGAAACAGCCCAAAAACTAGCCATTACAGACTTGGTGCGGTACTACCGCAGTACAAACCGCGGTACTACCTTTATTAGGTAGTACCTCTCTTATAAGGGCGGTAGTTCTGCAGCCCAAAATCAGTACAGACAACACTCGGTAAAAAGGTCATAACTTTTGACTCCGATGTCGGAATTGAGTGATCTTGGACTCTATGGAAAGCTTATTCAAAGGGCTACACAACCCACCTGTTTGATTGATCTCAAACATATTTAATCAAATCAAAATCATAACTCCAAAGAGCCACTACCATGGTCTAAGTCCAAAGAATTAGCAACAAGCAATCTTAGACCATGCCAAGGGAAAATACATGAATCCTAATAATTTGCAAAACACATTTGCAAACTTAGATCATGCCATAAGGAGTAGGTACATGGACTTCAACCATTTGCAAAACACATTTGCAAAGTATAGTCACATGCTACAAGGATTAAATGCATGAGCCTCAGCTATTTGCAAAACACATTCGTAAATAATAGCATCATACCACGGAGAGCTAGAGCAAGTGAGATTGAGCTATCAACACATGATGAGACTCAAGCTACTAGACAAGACCCCTCTTAATTGTACGACAACCTATACTAGCAATCCGGTCTTCCAACCAAACACCAAGACCGGTAAAAGACTAGGAACACATTCTTAGCCCTAGCTAGTCATACCTTTGCCTTGAGCATCTTCTTGAAGCTTGATGACGCACATCTTTACTCCAAGTCCAGCTCATCGTCTTGACATGCATCTACCCATGATGCATCCTTTACTTGACCTCCATCAACACATGATGAGTCTTCTCTTGACTTGATGATCAACTCATGATCATCTCCTCTTCGAGATCTTGATATGCATCAACACATGATGCATCATCTTCTTGAACCTTGACTTGATGACGATCAACTCAGGATGCCATCTGAAGTCTCCATTACCTTGGAACACAACCTATTCATCTAACTCATGGAAAATGTTAGTCTCATAATGATTAACATTAATTACCAAGATATAACTGCAATAAATGCTTCTTAACAAGCCATTGGAAATGCAGAGCGGTACTACCGCCTACTATGATGCGGTACTACCGCTGAGGCCGATCATACCGCTCACCAGGGCGGCACTACCGTTTCGCAAATGACCTAAAAAGGGTGCTCTCTGGAAAATACGTACTGCTCACATTTTCGGAATTTACCGCGGTGCGGTAGTACCGTTTGAACAACGGCGGTACTACCATTCCAAGGGTTTGCAAATAAAACCGAAATGGAGTCTCTCTGGAATTTACGTACCGTCAACTAGAAAACGGAATTACCGTGATGCGGTCGCACCACTCACAAGGGCGGTCGTACCGCTCCACAAATAAGTTGACAAACACTTTTGAACTGCACACGTGGACGCTCCAGATTAAATGGGCTGATCGGACCACACTTATAAACCACACGATCATGTGATGTTCGGACGGTCCGAACGGCACACGGTATTACTGCCAAAGCAAATGCGGTCATACCGCATAGCGGTAGTTCCGCCAAATAAGCTGCGGTACTACCGCACATCGGTAGTACCGCTTACCAAATGTGATCATACCGATTTCCACTGAACTTCTTCCAGAAGCTTTTCGAAATGCAATGCATGACTCCTTTGTCTTAAGCCATATCAATCTTTTATCATCTTTACATTTCCTTTTCATGTCATCATTCAAACTCCGGGACTAAGCCTTGAACACATCTTAGCACACACATTAGTCCCACAACACAATTGCAAATAATTAAATATAAATTAATGAGTATATATGAACTACACAAGTTTTATATACTCAAAGGATATGTTTCAAAGTAGAGATCCCCAATATATGTGGATAAAGAAATATGGATCAATACTAATGAAACCACAAAACATAGAGTGAACTCCCCCTAGATGTGTGCATACATGAATGTGTAAAGAGAACATATGCACATATTCACGTTAGACCTTTTAGTGGAGTTCAACCTATATTTTGGATCCGAGGAATGCAACAAGATATAGGAATATATTGTCGAAAGCATACTTCTTTGATTTTCACCTTTTTATCCAACTGAGATTAAACAATAGGTATAACAGTAGAAGTGTTAGTCTCACAAATAGATTTATCATTAATCTCCAAAATACTCCATTAACTCATAATGGCAGGTCTAGATTCTTCACGCGTAGAGAAAATGGTCTTTGGAATATCCTTCGGGCAAACCTTCAACTGATGGTAACATGATCGCAGATCGATCTTTGAGAACACTCCGGCTCCCTTCATCTGATCAAACAAATCATCAATTCGGGGCAATGGATACTTGTTCTTGATAGTGACTTCATTAAGAGCAAGATAATCAATGCACATTCTCATGCTTCAATCCTTATTTTTAACAAACAAAAATGGCACTCCCCATGGCGACGAACTAGGTCTCACATAACCTTTCTTAAGTTCTTCTATTTGCTTCTTCATTTCCACTAACTCACCGGTTGGCATCCGATAGGACCTCTTCGAAATTGGTGTTGTTTCCGACACTAAATCAATAACGAATTCAATGTCACGGTCTAGTGGCATTCCTGGCAAATCTTCTGGAAACACATCTAGATATTCTCTGATAATGGGTACATCCTCCAAAGCAACGGTCTTCAAGCTATTAACTAACAGATGCCCATCATGCACTGAGGTGGCTAAAAACTCCACTTTCTTTCCATTGATACCTTCGATTGTTACGGCTCTTCGGCCACAATCTAGCACAACTTTGTGCTTTGATAACCAATCCATACCAAGGATGACATATAAGCTTTGGGTGTCTAAGACAATGAGGTTAGCTAGAAACTCAACTCCAGCTATGGGTAACTTAGCTCCTAAACATCCTGTTTTAGAAATTAACTCTGCTACAGTCGACTGGGCTAACAGAGTATGCATAAGACGCATAACTTCCAAATTATTTTTGGTTGGAAAAACTTCAGAAACAAACGAACGCAAAGCTCCAGAATCAAACAAAACTGATGCAAGTACTGAGTTAACCAAAAACTTACCTAGAACAACATTGGGTGCTTCCTGGCCTCCTTTCAGAGTGACATGGTTGACACGGCCTCCGACCACAGACTACGGCGCTTCTCCGGCTTGACCGGCAACTTGAGGGGTTCCTCGGTTGGTGCTTGGTGCTGGAATCTTGGCTGGTGTGGCTCCAAGGTTGAAGCGAACGGACGTCATGGTTCCCTTCTAAGGGCAATTGTTGGAGAAATGCCATGGTTCTAGACAAGTATAACAGAGTCTCGGTCAATTTTGCTAGTTGCCTCCTGGATTGGGGTTAACTGGAGCGGGGTTGCGAAAGTTCTGCGCAACTGTACGAGGTGCTAAAGTTGGTGCAGGCATTCTGAATGAGTTCTGAGATGGAAAATGAGTGAACTGTTGAGGAACGGTTCTTGGTTTCTGCTGAGGCTGATGACTCCCTTGCTTAGCCATTCTACACTTGCGGTTTTCCTCCAGTTCTTTGTGCTTATCTTCTAGAATCAAAGCTTTGTTGACCAGCTCTTAAAAATATGAAAATGTATGGGCAATCAGACTGACTTGCAGTCTGGTATTTAGTCCCTTTAGAAAACGACTCTAACGAGCCTTGTCGGTGGCGACATCTTCCGTGGCATAGCGGGCAAGCTGAGAGAATTTGTTGAGGTAGTCAGTCACTGACATGCCTCCTTGCTTGAGGGCATGAAATTCATCATTCTTTAGATCAATAATTCCTTCTAGCACATGATACTAGCGAAAAGTTGTTGAAAACTCTTCCCAGGTGATATTCTGTGGCATCTCATGTGTGACACAGAAGTTTTCCCACCATTTGGCGGCAATGCCCTCCATTTGATGGGTTGCATAGAGAGCTTTCTCATGGTCGTTGCATTGGGTGATCAGCAGCTTTCTTTCAATGACACGAAGCCAATCATCGGCTTCCACTGCTGACACATGACCAGAAAAGGTTGGTGGGCGAGTCCTCATGAACTCTGCTAACTTGGATGGTCCATGATGACTGTGAGCAGTTGGTGCTCCATTGCTGTTGTTGTTGTTCTGATTATTGTTTATATTTTGTATCTGGTTCATCATCGTGTACATAATTTGCATTTGAGCTGCCATGAACGCTACAAAATTCTGCAAATCAATCGGGGGTGCTTGCGGCGGGATTGCTCCTACGGGTGTCTGCTCATTTTCTTCTAACCCAAGGGTTCCTGATCCGCTGACAGCAGCGTGACAAGTCTAAACCATCTGGCGAAAGCTCCATGGGTTAGACAAGGTAGCAAGCACAAGATACGTTAAGAACTAATCGGAGGGGTAGATTAAACCCAACAACACGGCTTCGAGAAATCAACTGAAACTCTTATTTAATAGGGGTCTTAGCATGGCTGCAACTAATGCCTAAGGGCTTTTGTAGGTCATGCTGCACACAAGAATAAAAAAGCGAACCTAACACTCAAACCTAAACCTTAAACTGACACGGCTCGCACACACTGAGCCTCGATTGACTTAACCTAAACCTAAGCAAACTTAGTCGCTAAGGTAACCTCCACAGCCACGACAGCGCTCTTGCCTGCTATAGACTTGGAACTGCGTGGGCATCCTCGCAAACTCGTCTTGGTGCCTTGGGACTAGTGTAGCAGAAACAAGCGTCAATGGTGCAGGCATGTCGAACCCGAGAGCGAAGGATCCCGGATTCTCTGTGTTTCATACACTAGTCCAAAAATAGCTAGTGTACACAGTCAACAAAAGTGGGTAGCATAACCATAATAATTAAGGTTTGTTACAAAAGGGGCATAAAGCCAACAAACAAAATACAGCGGAAACAAAAGAAGTAAGGTAGACCACATGATTCGCCACAGGCAATCGTCTGGAGGGCGCAGCCTAGTTGTCCAAGTTCTCATTCTCCTCGTAGTACTCTTCTCCTAGTTAACAATTTATTAAGCAAGGTGAGTACAAATGAATGTACTCCGTAAGTTACACCCAATAACAGATTATGATGCATGCAAGGATTCAACAAAGTGGGGCTTATATGGCTTGATTTGCACAAAGCAACATTTTTCCTTTAAATATTCATACTAAGTTCTAAAGCAGTTTACCCTAAAACTAAAATTCATTTTCTAAATCTCAAGTTTTATAGTCAGATAACATTCATCAACAAGTGGTGAAGGATACCTTCCTATCACATGGCTACCCGCCCAATTCCCAATTGGATAGAAATCCAAAACCGTTTAACAATGTCTTTTGAAATCAAAACCAAAATCGAACTTGGAGTGGCTTTGCTAGCATGTCCATGACCGTGGATGCGGTTATTCGAATAGTTCTTAACACTATGCAGAGGTAGTACAGTTTTACCCACATGACACAACTTCTCTAGTTTGTTTGGCATCCGTCGATACCACCGCTCACTACCTTAGGTAAGCAGTCTAGAGCACGTGACAAGGCCTTTACAATGCGTCATCCCAACGTAGTCCCGCCTCGCTAAGGTTTCGCCCCCCTTTAGATAGAAACCCGCTAAGTTCAGGCCCCCTCTTACGCCAGGTGGGAATACATAAAAGTAGGTCATAAAAGACACTCACGCAGCTGGATGGCACGACCACGATAGAACGTTGCAAATTAGTTAGCCAGGTCCCTCCCATTCGAGACATGTGGTAGTACGATGTGGCTTAGCAAAATACGCTCGAAGACTGGTCCTTAATTGACATGGGCGACTTTCCATAAAACTCATGGGTCTCGGTCATAGAAATGACTTGATCTCGTGCATCAACGTGCACCATACAACCATCCATTTCGCCCAAGCCCAAACCAATTTTTATTTTGTTTAACAAGTTAAGTCACTTCATAAATTACTATGGTATAGACATACCATGGTACTCTTTTAAATCATAGTTGAACTTTTGCCTAAATTCCCCAACTTAAAGATTTTTGAGCTAAGCCTTGACTAAGCATAGAGTTTTGCAACATGTTCTAGTTCATACTAATATACCAACTAGCTTTTATCTATGGTATCAAGGGTGGTTAAATCAATATTCAAGTTTGGATGTACAAAGGAATTAGGAATAACTATAAAGTTAAAACAGGGATTTAAATTACTTGAATTTAAATACGCGTGCAATAATAATTTAAAATAAAATTTAATTAATTTGAGATATTGGGACTCAATATGACCAAAGATGTAACTTGCCTTGCTCAAATGCTTGAGGATATACTTCTTCGCAATATTCGGGTTCCCCGGAGTCGTCGAAATCTACACTGGAAGACGAAGCAAATTCAAATAAAATTCAAATGAACTCCAAATCAAATAATTTTAGTGTAGATAGCTAGATCTTGAATTTAGATGAATTTAGAAATTTGGATCGCTCGAATCGGAGTTCGAACGGAGGAGAACGGGCCCCCCGAAGATTGAAAATACATGAAATGATGAAAAAGGGAATTTCCGGAATTTTTGGATTTACTTTTCTAAAGGAAAAATCACTTTATTGCGTCATGATGATGTCAGCGGCCGGATTATTGAATTTCTGCCGGAATTATTTTCCTTAAGAAAATTGTTTGAGTGGCTGACCTGTGGGTCCCACGGCCGTGGACCAAGTCCATCGTGGCACATAGGCCCACCGTAGACTCGGCTCATGGCATAGTGGCAAGCCACGTGGGCGTTGCCACACAGGCGGCCACGCAAGCAGGAGGGCCGAGGTGGCGAGGAGGTGGCGATGCCACGCTGGCCGGAGGACGGCGATGCTTGGTTGCACGGCTCGCCGGCGCTCCGCGCCGTGGCGAGCCCAGTGGGTGGTACCGACTTGATGAGGAGCTCGTGGGGATTCCAGGGTGCACCGTTGCGGCGAGGGAGAGAGAGGAAGAAAGGCCGGCGATGAGGGAGAAACGTGGCGGCGGCTCAGAGATGGCAACGAGGTTTCGACGAGGGAGCGAGGAAGTGGGTGCGCGCACAAGGTGGCCCACACCCGTGCAATGCCGGTGGTCAAGGCGGAGACGGCCGAAGAGCTTCCACGGCGGCGCTAATGGTGGCGGAAGAAGCTCCGGTCGATGAGCTTTGACGGTGAAATACAGTGAGGTGAGGATGGGAGAGAGAGGGGGAGTTGGGGGAAAAGAGAGAGGAGGTTGCGGGGCTCCGGGGTGCTCATTTATAGAGGTCGAGGGGGAGTGGGGAGGGAGGACGACGGCATGGGCGCATCATGGAGCTCCGGGCCGCGCAGGGCATGGGGAGGCGCTTGGAGCGACAGGGGCAGGTGGAGGGGAAGAAAATGGGGGAAGCGATGGCGGCGGGATTCCCGGCATTAAATGTCTGTTGACGAGAGCGGTGAGGATGGGGCGGCAACGAGTGGTGACAAGGGCAGTGGAGGTGCTAACGCGAGCGAGGGATGGGGTGCCAACGGGCAGAAGAGGAGGAGGAAGAAGGTGGGGGCATGACGCCGACAGGCGGGCCCTGCCTGGCAGTGAGAGGGAGCGAGGAGAGTGCGATGGAGCTGGGCCGCACGCGTGAGTAGGCCGAGGGTTTGGGCTGAAGGCGTAGGAAGAAAGCGGGCCGAGCGGAAGAATCGGCCCAAAACGATTTTTGGAAATTCGATACAGAAATGACAATAAATAAAAAGGCTTTTTAGAAATTAGTTAATTAAGTCCAAAAAATTCAAGAAAAATACACAGAAATTCCTTGAATTATTTGGAACTTAATAAAATTATTTATAATTTAAACGTAGCTTTTGATTTTGCAATTATATTATTTTTGGCTTTCGGGCAAAACGAAAAACCCTTTTTAAAATCCAAAAAATACAAGAAAATACTTAAAATACTCTTTCTAACTTTAAATCCAAATAAAACCCAAGAATAATCAAATAAACCTAATTTTGATTTAATTGAAGTTTGATTAACTCATTTTAAATTATTTTTATTTTCTAAAGTTTTAGGTTTAAGCTTTAACAATCCAATAAACCAAATGGTTAATTTTAATTTATTTTTTAAAAAAAAGCCTCGAAAAACAGGATGTTGCAAGGCACGACTAGCTCCTCTGGCGCTTCAGGCTCTGGTGGCTCTTCGGCCTCTTCTGGATCTTCCTCTGGATCTTCCTCTTCAGGGTCTTCCTTGTCATGGTCTTCCTCATGTTCATGCTGGCCATAGAGAGTTTCTTCTAGCACGACGACCCTCTCCTCTGCCATCTGCAGAGTCTCATGGATGCACTCCAACTCCGTGGTAGCCATCTCCAAGGATTCTTCCTCAGCAGCAGCAAACTGGGCAAGGTGCATCACGGTAGTGTTGTGCTCTCCATCTGTTGACGGGTATCGTGCAGAAACGTCCAATGCGGAGGCACGGGGATGGTAGCGGAAGATTGTATCCTAAAGCTCGTGCGCGTATATGTTGTAGATCCTCAGGATAGCAATACATGATGAATCCTGAACTCCTTCGGCCCAGACGATCCTCCGGACTGAGATGTTCAGAGGGTGGCTAGCTTTGGTGTCCTTCCAAGCGTAGATGGTCAAACGATAGATCACTCCACAGCCTCGACCGTTCACCGTCCAGTTGGTGCCCTTGTACATCGGTCGGTCGAATCCCCCGAGTACTTGCAAAAGCTTCCATAGTTCTGCAGCAAGTCCTCCCTTGCGCTCACCGTAGTTCTGAAGACGAGACATCTGCCAAGACATATAAGAGGTTAAGAACCAATTTAAAACAGTGGGGAGAGGAAAAGTTTCCAGCAATAGTTGAGTCAAGAGAGACATAAGAGAAGTTAAGCAGTTCAATTAATCTACAAGTTAATTTTGCTTTAGAAAATAGTTTGGACACTCTAAAGACGGCCGATCTAACTAAGGTCAAGACCTACAGTCAGTATGGCTCTGATACCATCTCTGTCGAGTTCCAAAAAATGTAATTCTGGACCCTCTGTGTATAACATATTAGTCTAGGATCACACTAGCGCACACAGTGTCAACATAGATAAATATCAATCCACACAAAACGAATAATAGAATAAACGAGTAATTTGAATAGCAAATAATGGTTTTGACCTTATGGTCGAGTTTACACTTATTTAGCCTCGCAGGGCTGGCAATAATTAAATAAGCAGCGGAACAATAACTTTAGCGGAAACCCATCGATTCACCACAGGCAGCCAACTGGGATCAAGACCTAGCGATTAGCACCTTCGTAGAACCCCTCCTCAAAAGCGGGCGAAGACTCTTTCACTTCTGTTGATTGATTATAACAAGCATGAGTACACAACCGTACTCGTAAGTCATACCACATAATGCAATTTAATAATGATGGCTTATTCAAAAGGAATGGCTTCTGTGGTTCTTTTGCAGAAATACAACATTTGCAATTGAATACAAATAATAGATTAAAAACATAATTCAAAACAAATAAACGATAATAATTTAACAGTTGTTTTCACAAAGAACACAAAGCCTAAAGCAATTCTTCACACAACCATATGACTTAGATCACACAGCTCCCTTCCCAAATGTTTTAAGAAAATATAACCCGTGTGTGAAATCCCCGAGCATGTCCATGACTGCGAACACGACTATTCCAATAGATTGTTTAACACTCTACAGAGGTTGTACACTTTACCCACAAGATATATACAGTGTAGCTAGTACTAATCATAACAAAACCTTTCAGAAACTCCATATCAACAATTGACACTTCCGATGTGTTTTACTGTTATACCAATCCTAACACAATGCTTTGATACGACACACACCGTTGGACCCGAAGACGATGAACCGCTCATAAATGTGTTCTACAAAGTAGTCCACACCTCCGCCCATCATAGCGCACTTAACCTACAACCTGAGTAGTCAATGTCGAGAATCCATAACCTACTAAGTTAGGCCCGTCCCATCAGACATGTGGTTGTACGATAAGGTCCAGTTCAATGGCGCTCAAAGTTAAGTTCTTGATTGACAAAGGCAAGACTTCCAATTTCTAACTATGCCATGAAGATTATCATTCTCAATCACAAAGCTCCACCATATCACACAATATCCACCACTTGCCACAGTTTAAATCCTTTCCCACCCTGTTGATTAAGTGCAACACATGCCACCAACGAGTAATGACACACAACACACAGTTTTATCATAAAGTTCCATAAATCACTTAGTCAGATTCATATTTACAACTCACATGAAATGATGACTCATGGCATGGCTAAGCAATCTACTCGTATCTAACCAACCCACGTTGGTACTACGATAATACCAACTAATAATTCACCAAGCTAGGGTGACAAGGATCATGACATAACAATAGACAAGGTGGATATAAAGAATTAGGATGAATAACTAATCCAAAAGCATTTAAATAAATATTTAAAGTAAATGCAATAATTGAATCAAAGTAATTTTGAAAAACTGGGTTCAACATGATAAAAGGTACGACTTGCCTTGAAATAGATTCTGGTACTGGTCTTGGTCTTGGTGAACTCCATCTTCAAAATTCCCCGAAGAATCAACGTCTACTCGCAAACGAAATAAATAAACAATATAAATAAAAAACAGATAGGAAAAAACTCCAAAAATTAAATAAAAATCTCATTAAAATATAGCTCGAATTTATATGAATTTAGAAATTTGAATGAGCTCAATCGTAGTTTGGATGAAGAAGATATGATTTCTGAAAGATCTAAACCTAAAGAATTAATCAAAAAGGAATTTCAGGAATATTCCTTATTATTTTTCTATTGAAAAATCCAGAATATGATGCAATGACGACGCCAACCCTGATTTCAGAAATAAAAATAAATCCGGGGAAAAGGCTAAGAGGCTGATAGGTGGGCCCTCGGTCCATGGACTGGGTCCACGCAAAGGGTTCATGGGTCAACGCGTGTATGGGTTCACGGAATAGTAGATCTGACAATGAGGCCCACTATCATAGGAACGTCTCATGAAGGATTTGGTTCACGGGAAATTGGATCTAGGGTTTGGGCTTGGGTGGCACGCACGTGCACACGTGGCCGTGACTGGACTACCACGCAAGCGCATGTGTTGATGTGGCTGCTGAGGTGGATAGTCACGTAGACTACCACGTTGACAACGATGACGAGGGCTTGGGTTCCAAGCGTCGTCGGCGGTGGATTGTACCAGCATGTAGAGGGTGCAAAGGCGAACATGTGGAGGTGCTCATGGGTGCTTGAGGGTGACTGAGGCGACCGGTGGCGAGGTCTAAGTGGCGGCAAGGTCTTAGGCTCGTCAAGATTGGTGTTTTGGCGATGCTCCGGCGAAGTGAAGGCATCCAAGGTGTAGTCCTCATCTGTGCGATGTCGAAGGTGAAGATGACGATGCTCGGGCAGCTCTAGTTGCGGTGAAATCCCTCGTCGAAGTTGGAGGCGACACGCTTCCTTCTCCGAGATCCTGCGGTAGCTAGGGTTCCGTGCTGGTGATTCGGCGGCTAGGGCTGAGGTACAACGCTCGAGGGTGACCTCTCCCTTTATACTCGACGGCTCGGAGGAGTCCCAGGCACGCACGTCAAGAACGGCCACGCGGCGAAGGAAACCAAATCTCCAACGGATTCGGAGACGAAGCACAGGATACGGTGGGGTTGAAGAATCTAGGCCCGTTATTATGAGTTAATGGAGTATTTTGGTAACTAATGCAATCGTCATATGGAACTAACATTTTTCATGAGTTGGATGAATATGTTATGTTCCATGATGATAGAGACTTTAAATGACATCATGAATTGATCATCATCAAGTCAAGATTCGGGATGAAGAAAATCATCATGTGTAAATGGTGTTCAAGGCAAGATCCCAATGTGATCATGTGTTAATGATATTGAAGTCAAGATCTTGGAGTAAAGGATACATCATGTGTTGATGCGTATCAAGATCTCGAAGAGGAGATGATCATGAGTTGATCATCAAGTCAAGAGAAGACCCGTCATGTGTTGACGGAGGTCAAGTGAAAGAGTGCATCGTGGGTTGATACATATTCAAGTCAAGAACTTGAAATAAAGGAAATTATCATATGTTGATGATTATCAAGTCAATGATCTTGTCTTGAAGAGAAGATGTGCGTCATCAAGCTTCAAGTGAATGTGCAAGGCAAAGGTATGACTAGCTAGGGCTAGGAATGCGTTCCTAGTCTTTTACCGGTCTTGGTGTTTGGTTGGAAGACCGGATTGCTAGTATAGGTTGCCATACTATTAAGAGGGGTCTTGACTATTAGCTTGAGAGTGTCATGTATTGATAGCTCGTTGTGCTTACTCTAGCTCTCATTAGCATGTTGCTAATATTTGTGAATGTGTTTTGCAAATAGTTGAGACTCATGCATAATCCTTATAGCATGTGACTTTAGTTTGCGAATATGTTTTGCAAATGGTTTAAGTCCATGTACCTTATTCAATGTGGTGTGATTCTAAAAGTTGAAAAATGTGTTTTGCAACTTATTGAGAATATCGCCTTTAGCCCTTGTTTGCATCGCGCATCAATTGACAAATGTGTTTTGCAAATTGAGTTGAAGCGGAATGGAAAAATCCTTGTTTTCTCAGCTCTGGCGGTTTGACCGCAGGTCTTTGGGCAGTCTGACTAGCCGTTGAGAGTTTGATCGGGCTGTGTGCCGGTTTCTTATCTTGGCAGTCTGACCGCCATGGTTGACCAGTCTGACCGGTGGGACCCTGGTCTGACCGCCATGTATTGGCCGGTCTGACCGGACCTCCGGGTCATATGACCTGGTCAGCTTTTTCCAAAGCATCCGTTTTTCTAGTTTTGGGTGCCGGACTGACCGCCATGTGTTGGACTGTTGGCCGGTCTGATCGAACCTCCGGGTCATGTGACCCAGTCAACTTTTTTCAGAGAATGTGTTTCTTTGATTTTGGCTGGAGCGGTCTGACCGGTATGTGTTGGCCGAACTGACTAAACCTCCAGGTCTTATGACCCGGTCAAGTTTTTTCAGAGTGTGTTTATCTGGTTTTGGCTTGCTCCTTTGTGGAGCGATCTGACCACACCCTTGGCGGGCTGACCGGCCGTTGGTTGGCGGTCAGACCAGATGTTGTCCAACGGCTAGTTTTATAGCCGTTGGAGCCAATGCGGTCTGACCGACCATCGGTTGGCGGATAGATCGGGCTTCCCTGTTTTTTGCAGTTTCTCCTCCAACGGCTTGTTTTTGTGTGTGGGCTATATATACCCTCCTTGGTCGGTTGTGAGGAAGGTTGCTGGTGCTATATCCTTTTCCTTGATCAAAGAGCAAGCCCTCTCATCTCTTATGTGCATGTGTTGCACTTAGTGAGCTTAGAGAGCAAACCCTATGTGCATGTGTTGCATTAGGTAGTGGATTGCGTATCAATTGAACTTAGACACTTGATTCGTTCAAGTGAGCATCTCTGACTTGTTACTCGTGGTGTTTGCCGACACCTAGACGGCTTGGAGGAGTTGTGTCGGTGATCTTCTACAAGAATGTTGTGAGAAGACCCGGACGGTTGTGAGTGGTTTGGTGCTCACCATCTCCGGAGTGGAGGAAGAGCAACCCCGAGTGGATCGAGGTGTTGGTTCGTGTTGGAGCCGGTCCAAGTGGTTGGACTTACCTTGGAGGTGTTGGCTCAATTGTGGAGTCAGTCCAATTTGGTTGGGCTTACCTCAACGTGGATTAGACGAAACCGGCAAGTCTCTGAACACCACGGTAAAATATCATTGTGTCATTGAGGTTTGTTCTCTTATGTTTTACTTTGTGCAATTTCTATTCCTAGAATTAAATTGCATACATGTCTTTGTATAATTGCTATCATTATCAATACTCTTATATTGTTGAGGCACTTAGTCAAGACTAGTTAATTTATGTTTTAATTGGGCAAAACCGAATTGATTTATAATTCCGTATAAAACTCGGTTTTAGCCTTAGAGATTTTTAAAACCGCCTATTTACCCTCCTCTAGTCGGCCTCCTCGATCTTACATAGGCCCGCTGGTCAGCGACCGCGGCTCGAGCGAGTCCGCGTGACAAAACATTTACTAGCTACTGGTGACGGGTGGGGCCCATGCGCTCGCGTCTTGGAGGAGAGAGAAGCGAAGACTCTGTTGAAATAAATTTGAAATGAATAGGAATGGGCCGAAGGGATTGGGTTTTTGCCCAAGAGCTTTTATGAGATTATAAATATGTTTTCTATTTTAGAAATGGCAAAAAATGCAAATGGCAATTAGAAAATAACAAATAAACTCGGAAAATTTTTAGAAAATATATCCAAGCGCATAGAACCCAAATAAAATAGTTTTGACAATTGTTGATGTTGATATTAATCATATTAAATTATTTTGCTATTGAAAGTCCATATTAAGCTTTGAATAAAATTCAAATAAACTCTTGGGTGAATTTTCCAACTGCTAAACTATTCAAAAGATTTTTAAAGCTCAGAAAATTAGAATGTTTCAATATTTTAGCAGTTGTTCATGTTAAATTTAATGGCAGAAGGCATCACTGGATTTACATCTGTATTCAGGTACGTTAGGTTCTTCGCCTCTAGAAATAAATGAATGAATAAATAAATAAATCGAAACTGGACTTTCATATCTGCATGAAATCTGTGGCAACAGAGGGACCTTAAGAGAGAAAAACTCTCTCTTCCGTCCCAGCGAACCAGCGCGGTCGGGTGGGCCCAGGCGGCCCGATACAACTTAACACGTGGGCTTCCAAGCAAAAACTCCGAACTACCCCAGCTTGGCCAGGCCCACTCTAACGGTTGGCTTCCGCCCAAAATGGATCGCGATTTTTATCCGCGGTCCAAAATCCAAACTTGGGGTCCCAAACACAAACGCAAACGCAAACCCAACGTGACTCGTGGGCTCTTCCGTAAATACACCGACGCGCCTACATTGCCGCGTCAATCTAGACCGTACGGTTCGATCTAACGGTTCATATCCACCCAAAAACATCCAAAATGAAGGACCCAGAGCTGGCCAAATAGACGGCCCGGCCTGGCACAACACGGGCCCATGGCGGTCCGGCCCATTCTAGCTCGACTACTATTCGCGTTGAAGTTGTCTTGGGTCCATGGGTCGGTGACAACCGAGCACGACGTCGCCTTTCGTCTTTGGCCGAGCCGAAACCGACCATTTAGCCCATCAGACCAAATGTGGTAGTTTAGCCCATTTGGCAATTGAATGAAAAAAAATCTAGAAAAATTAGAAAAATGTGTAGAATTCAAAAGTAGATATGAAAATTGAAAAAAAATGAGACAATCATATTGAAAATGTAATAGAATTTTATTAATGTTCAAATAGCTAGCTCGTTAAAACATTTGTCATTTAACAATCATAGTGTGTGTGTGTATATATATATATATATATATATATATCCAAAATAAATTTATATATACTTATAAAATGAAATGAACTATATAAAATTTAAAAACTACAAAATAAAACCATATAAGTATTAAAAATGGAAAGAAAGTCATATAAATATTAATAAATAAAAATATAATTATATATGTATATTAAAACAGTATCAGACCTAATGTATTGTGCCGGCCCGTCGTGCAGGGGTATTAGCCTAGGTACGATCCGAACTATCTTATCATATCGATCCATCGTATCGATCCGATCTATAGATAGTATCGTGCCGTATCGATGCCTGTTCGTGCCGGCCTAACAGGCAGGCCGTTTGGCCAGAAGGACCCAAGTCACCCAACCGGTAAAACGCTCCCCACTCCCCAGTCAAGTCAAGTGTACTTCCGTCCGCCTCAATCTCCACCGTGTGTTCTTGATCAGACGGCACCTGGTTGGTTGGCCGACCTTGCGGTCGCTCACTCGCTCCATCTCCCCGAGCCGGAGGAAGCGGGAAGCTTCTAGAAGCCTCGAGGCGAGCCCGGTTGGTTGGCCGACCTTGCGGTCGCTCACTCGCTCCATCTCCCCGAGCCGGAGTAAGCGGGAAGCTTCTAGAAGCTTCGAGGCGAGCAAGCGCACGAGATGGTTGTGCTGCACGTCAAGGTGGCGGCCTCCTCCTCACCGCCGTCGTCGTCGGAGGGGAAGGAGGAGATGGAGTTCCTCTACGAGTGCGCTGCCTCCGCCGCCGTCGCGGACGCGGCGGCCGCCCTTGCGGGCATCGCCGGCCTCCAGGCCCGCCTCCTTTCCCTCTGCCGCCGCCTCCGAGGTGACGAATTTTGCGAGGCCGCGCTGCGCTGCCTTAGCTTCCGCGACGAGCAGATCGAATCTAACTGACGAGCTGTGGTTGCTGTGTTGCAGAGAGGAGTGCGGATGCGCGTGCGGCGGGGGAGCTGGAGAGGGCTCTATCGGAGGCGGAGGCCTACGCTTCCAAGGTCAGGCTCTCGCTTTGATTCAGGAGTGGCTCAAATCAGATGTGATTGTACCTGTTTTGGCGATTTGTTTGTGGGGATTGGATCACAGCATTGTGGTTTATGGCTTTGGGGGTTCAAAACTTCATGTATGCCACTTAATTTGTTACTTTTTTTTGTTAGGGGACTTAATTTGTTGCTTAAGAAATGAAAAATGACATGCAAATTTTCTGGCCCTGGAGTTCCTCCATTATGCAATTACTATTTTTGAACAAATCCATCAAACAATTCATCATTGTCTAGTTGGAACTTGATCCAGATTTTGCATGATTCTTGCTCTGCGTTTCTGAATGTTAGTGTTTTAGATTGGGAAAGGAAGCTAAACTTAGCATTCTCTTCCTCGTTATCACCAATTAAACAAAACTTTGTGAGGGTTGTTGTACCAAAGGATGTCAAACAAATTTAGCATATATACACCAGTTATAATCAATTTTTATTCTTTAGAGCCTACAACTTGACATGACAGTTCCTTCCCGGGGTGTTTTTGTTGAAGATTATGAGATGTGTCTGTATCCTACTCCAGGAGCAAGTGCGGCATAACAGATTCTTGTCCCCTCGTGCTCTAAGGGAACATATCAAGAACATTGAAAAGACAGCTGCTACTGCTCTACAAGAGTCTCCGGAGGCATTGTGCCAGCAACAGCCAACATTAGGTAATAAATGCATTTAGACAACATACATGCGATTTTCAAAATAAGATAATGTACATGTGGTAGTCCTGGAGAAAAATCGAATTGCCCACTTGATGGGTTATTCCCATCTTTTGTAGTGTCGCTGAACTATCTGAATCCTTGTTAAGTTTATCAACCTTGATGATGACTAGTTCCAACTCTCAAGTTGACAAAATTTTCCTTTGAACTTGCATTTATTTTTTCCCTATTTCATTTAAACATGTGATGCTTGCTTACTGTCAACAACTCTTTCTTGTAAGCAATATCCAGACGACAAGCATGAGAGCGTACAACTTTGGTGGGCTGGAAAAGAGCTAGCCATGGGCCAGAAGCTGTGTGACTATATTGGTGTTAATGACAAAACAAAGGTAACAACCATAACATGCAACTGTAGTGCAAGACAATTGCTTCAATTCATGATTGTTTTTCTTTTTAACATTTTTGTATTATTTTTTGCAGATTGTCATCAGGCTAAGACAAGCTCCCGACAAGCCTTGAGTGTGTTTCTACCCTTCATTGGTGTTGCAGAATTAGTTTTCTTTTGGGTAGTACATGCAACTATATATGCAAGTTATCCCCTTGTAAGGTGTTTTTCGTTTTTCATGAGCAGGAACACTTCAGCTGTAACACTACCACGTACCAACTGACAACCTGTATAAACACCTTAAACTATGGTAGTTGCTTCTGAGAACTTCAGTTGCAGAAACTTAGAAATATCTTGTAACGCAACTATATGAAATATACGAAATAAAAATATGTTGCATGTGCTGTTCTTTGAAGCAATTACTTTGTGAGACATGATGTTTAATTTGATAACAGGAATCCTATGTTTGAGCTCAAATTACCCTCTTGGTATAGCCTCCTTGTACAAACTTAGAATGGGGCATATCTAGTGAAAACTAATGGCTAGGTGCAATTGAAGCGTTTTTCTTTCGAGGAGATGATGTTTAATATGATAGCAGGAATGTTGTGTTTGAGAGCCCAAACTACTCTAGTGGTCTAGCCTCAGATGGCATCACAGCATATCCTGGATTCATCTTGGAGAAATTAAAGGATTCAAATTATCAAGCTTGAAAAAGGATTTGAAAATTGAATTTGCCATGTTTCTTTTTGCTTCTAAAGTTGGGAAACAAAAATCCATTTGTCTCCAGGAGATACGGTTACTCAAGAAGTAATTCCCGAAACTAAATCGAAGAAAGTAAATTATAAGAACTAAGGATTTAACCAATGTCCATGCTTAGGTTCAGAGTAGAGATAGTGTAAGCTTAGCTTCAGAGTTTATTCTGTGTGTGGAAAATTGGAACACGATAGCATGTTAAACATTGACTGCTTCTTAATGCATGTTGAAGGTTGTGGGTATATAGTTGTGAAGGATACACTTGAACATCATTCAACTTCTTATGTCAGTCCAATAAGACTAGCTAAGAAAATTTTGTATTTATTGCTGAATGATCACCTCTCTATATTGCTTTGAAGCTGAGATGACCATGATGAAATCAGATGGTAGCCAAGCTCATTCTGCAATAGCGTTTGTTACTCATAATGTTGTTCTTATTTGATTTTGTTTGTTAAGAAACAAGAGAGTCGTGCTCAGAAAAGTAGTCCAACGTGTCTAGCGTTGCAGCCTACAGGGGTGGGGGTGGGGTGGGGGGGGTGCTAACAAGCTCTGCACCCTTTGTCTTTAATCTGGCTCAACTTTGGCTATTGTATTTAGCTACTGACTTCTGGGGCTTATTTGTCCTCATGCACGTCTCTTGAGTTCGTATGAACAAACAGATACTGAGGAGCTAAAAGTGTATAGGTTTTTTGGATATCTAGGTTTCTTTGTCAGTAGACTATGTACCGCATTGCAGGAAACAGACATCGTAAACAGATGCTTTTGATTCTTTGCTTAGTTCATTTTGAACACTTGATAAGCACAGTGATACTGACATAAGGTCTTCCTACAGTCATGATTTTATCTGTTGTAGCGATTGCCTTTTCCCCCTTGATGCTCAGCTTGAGAAAACAAAGCATTTGAATTGCTGCAATCATCGAGCCTCCAATTGTGAAATCCTACACGTGACTTATGGTCGGTGGCGGAATGCAACTCTTGGCGCTTGCATAACCATCACTCAGGAGTCAGGAATCCTGTCTTATCAACAATCTTTTATGTTCTTACGTTTTGCAGTTTGGATCCTGGAATCAAACAAGTGATGAAGTTGGTGCCTCCTGTCTACAGGTAGGTATAAATCCTGTTTGTCAGATTTCTTGTCTTTTACTAGTAGAAGCAAGTATGCTTATAATATTATTGCTCTTATCACGAGCTGATTAAGTAAGTTGCATGACATGAAGCATTGAAGCCTATACTGCCTTGCAGTTACATTTTACTACCATCAACATAAAGAATCGTATCTTGGTAGATTTGTTCAGTGGAACGCTTCCATAGCTTTGACCTGTCAGTCAAACTATCTGCTACTCTTTGCTGCTCTTCTGGCTGCTGCTGCTGCAAAGCTACCAGATGCTAACAGCCTAACAGTAATTATATTGTTCTTCTGCTTCATCTGTGCCACTTCGTGGTATAGTTCTGGTTTGCAAACATTTTGATGACCACCGTGTAAGCACTTGGGTCTATTTCTGATTTGCCTTTTGATCTGTGAACTCACTCATGTTCAGAACACGACAATCATTCTACTACAGGATCACGAGTTCACGACCTAGTTGAAGGATGCACACGAACCAAAGCAGTGCTGAGCATTTGAGGCATTCTCACCTTTTTCCAGTTGTTTGTTGCGATTGGAAATCTCTTTCCTTCAACTTTCCTATCCTCTTGAGCAATAGAAAGGTGAATACTTTATTAGCCACCATTTCCTTCTCTCATCTGAGAAGATTCTTTGGTTGCATTAGGCCATGGTTTGTTACAGGCAAAATGGTTTGCTCCATCCAAGGTGCTGCTGTTAAACCTGTAACTTTAACAGTCACTCGCAGACAGAGAGATGGTGGAAGGGAGGAATCTCCCCTCATGTATATGGTCTCTTCCTTTCTCTCTGCCTCACAGCTCGTGCTCATCTGGGCCTGTTTGTGCTTGCATGACCCATCCCAGTCAGAAGATAGACAAGCCATGGTGGGGGGGGGGGGGGGGGAGAACTGGGAACTGGCAATCATCACCCCAAAGCTGTTTGCCTTTTGGCAAGTGGCAACCCTATTGTGTTGTGTGAGTGACTGAGTGTGTCAGTGGCCAATGCAAATCACGTTGCAACTGTTTCAGGTACCCCATAAGGTATCTCCAATTTACAAGTACTCCACTCCTAGTAGTAAATCATCTTGGCTGGCAGGATACAGTAGAAATGTTCAAATATTGTGTCTTAAGTAGTTTGTTCTTTTTGGACAATGCCATTCCTAATCTATAGAAGAGTACTAGTGGTTTGCTAATCACTGCCTTTTCTTCTGCTAAGCTATTTGTGGATACCCCATTTGGATGTGCAGATGGGACCTTAATCTTCTCTGGTAAGATTCCCTGAGAACATCCTGCTTGGAAAAGCCTAAGCATTCACCGGCCACATGTAAGCTCAACCAAAAGCAACCATTTCTCATGGAGTACATCACAAAACCTTTATTTTGAAGCGAAGGGATGGCGAGATGCAGTGCAGTGCAGGAGCGTGGCGTGGAAGCTGGCAGAGGCGTCTACATTTGGAGCTTGGGCTTTGGCGTGCCATGGTAGGAGTACTCCATGGACTCTACTACAGTACAGCCTTCTGCAAGGCTCCCTGGAATGGAGGCATGGAGTATGTGAGGTAGGTGAAAGTATACATCGTCCGATTTATAACCAGTTTGATTTTGCACCGGAGGTATGGTCAAGTAGTGTACTTGGAGTGGAATCAAATCTGCCACCAAGTCAGTGCCACCCTAGCACCATTTATCAGTACAGTACCCCACAATAGTACCACCAGTCTATAGGGTCTATAGGTGTAAGCAATGCAATGCTTATGCTTCCCAACACCACCCACACCAAACAAAACAGGAGGGGGAAAACTTGGGATAGTCGGATAGAGATGAAGAATGAAACAGAAGAAAATCAAGCAGAAAGCAACTGAACAGGGATCAGACAACTAGATAGAGTAAATCCTTTGATCCAAGCACACCAAAACGACAGGAACCAAGGAAAATCAAAGAAACTTCTTCCTCACAACGTACAATTCACAGCACAATGCTCATCTTCACAAACTTCTCCCCAAAAACAAAAAAGAACAAGGAAAAAAAAAGCTTCTTTTGATCAATAATCTCATGACATCAACCCCTGCACATCTCCTGCCTCTCTTGTGCTGCATCGTTTGCAGCAGCGACAGAGGAGACCCTGGGAGTATTGGACACCGAGTAGAACACCAGGTCGCTCACGCTCCTCCTCGCGGAGATCATCCCCTGCTGCTGCTGCTGAGACCTCTTGCAGTGGGCAATGGCGCCCTGGATGGCCCCCTCCTCCGACCTGGCGCTGCTGCTCCGCTTCAGCGCCGGCGTTCTTGTCCGGAGGAAGAAGCCGTTCGCGTTGCCGCAGGACGGCGTCGACGACGATGAGGATGAGGACGACGAGGACGAGCACAGGGGCGAGGCCCCCGGCGGCGCCGCCGCCTTGGTCGCCACCAGGCGCACCCGCCGGATGATGCCGGAGAAGGATTTGCGGTGGCTGCAGTGCTCTTCTTGATCCAGCACACTCCCCCTCCCGCCGCCGCCATTGCCAATGGCAATGTCGCTTGGCTTGGCCAAGAAGAGGGATTTGATGTACTCCCTGGACGTCCACCTCTTCATCAGCTTCAACCTCTTGGACCAAGAGTACTTCTTGGCACACGTCCTGGCCATGTCTTCTTCTACCTCTGCATCCGCACAAGCAGCACCCGCATTGGTCGGCTTCTTGATCTCCTGCACCTGCTGCTCCTGCAGCAGCTTCTGCACGAGCTGGAGCCGGGGCGGCAGGTGCAGGGGCAGGAGGTTGCCCTTGTAGAACAGCTCGTCGGCCGGCGACGCGAAGGCGGCCTCCCTGTGCTTGCTGGCGCCGCCGCCGCCGGCGGTGGCCGCGCTCTGGAACTCGAACTCCCGGAGGCCGCAGTGGGGCGAGGAGGGGGGCAGGGGCGTGGTGGTGGGAGTGAGGTCCATGTCGATGTAGTCTTCTTGGATCACCATTGTGGGGACCCTCGCCATTGTTGCAAGCTGCAACCTTTGGATGGAGAAGGGGAGAAGATTGGACGAGCGATGAGCAGAGCAGGTGGGTAGGTGTGAGATGGTTTATAGGGTTTTGGGTCGGAGTAGGAGTAGAGTACGTCATGTGTGTCAGTGTGTGAGTTTTCTTTTTTTTTAGAGGATGTGTGAGAGTTTGTGACTTTGTGCTGCGTTAGCCTGTTTGGTAGAGGGAATGCAGGGGCACGACACGACAGATGCAAATGCAGACAGTAACGGGGAAGTTATTGTAAGCTGGCAAGAGAGAGAGAGAGAGAGAGAGAGAGTCATGGGGTTTGTGCGTAGGTGGCAATGGAGTTTCTGTCACTCTTCCAATAGAAATAGAAAATATTTTTGCTCGTTTTGGCCTTTTAGGCTGCTCTGGGTTTTCTTTGGTCTCTCCCCCATCTTCTTTTCCTTTTTGCTATACAGAATAGGAAATACTTTGCTCGCGCCTCGGACATGACAGGAGAAGTGGTGGTAAAATGTTCCGGGGTGAGAAGCCGTATCCACGGCGCAGACAGAAACGCGACGCCATTCAATTCAATGCGGGTCTCTGTTGTGCCCAAGGACAAGCAGGAGCTGCAAGGCAAGCAAAGCGAAGGATGGAGGCGTGGCTCAGCGTTTGATAAAGGCACGGTCAAAAGACGTCAAGCGTTAAAGATGTGGCAGTTGAGACGACACTGCAGTAAATGAGGAGCGGTAAAACACACTCTCTCTCCATTGCATCATATAGTAAGCAAGCTTTTCCAAAACCTAACGCACCAACCAAGCCTAACACACCAGCTTTTCCAGAGCCTAACACACCAACCAAACCACATCAGATCAGAGCCTCAGCATTCTCTTTTCTATAGAGGTAGAGATAACAGTGTGTGCCCTCTCTCTTTCTCACTCTCACCAAATGCTGGCCAGCCCACCAACCGGAGGTGAGTTTGTTCATTGTGATTGGCTCTTAGCTCGTTGCTACAGTGGGCTTAGTATAGTTTAATTTATGCTGGTGCAAAATTGCAGGCATTCATTCGGTCACAGCTCACAAGGGGGCAATTGTAACTTTATTTGACCAGCCTTCAGAAACTGCAATTATAACTGCAATTATAACAGTGAGGGCACGTAGTAGAGGACAGTTTCTACAATGAGTTGTATTTTTATGTCTCTATAGACATTCTTTATGTACAATATGAGTCTGTTTGGAACGGTTAGGGCTTTTATGAAAAGTGCTTTCTGACTGTGCTATAGGGCTGAACGACTGCGGGCTAAACGGCTGGGCTGAAGAGGTTTGGTGTTTGGCTGTCTGGCTTTTAAATAGGTTGGCTGCAGCTTTCGAGATGAGAAATGTCTTAAATGCCCCTGAGAACAGTAATAGTTTGTTTGATGCATTAACAACGTTTAATGACAATTGACGATTATGACGATTATTAACGATGACTTATAAACATCTATCACAACAAATAATTATTGAAAACAATTATTGTAGTGAATTTGACGACAACTAACGGTAGTTCACGATAAGCGACGATAACTAACGATATTTGACAACTAACGGTACTTAACGATAAGCGACGATAACTAACGACATTTGACAACTAACGGTAGTTAACGACAAGTGACGATAACTAACGACATTTGACGACAACTAACGGTAATTAACAACAAATTGACTGTAATTAATGTAATTAACGACAATCAACAATACATGATTATTACGACAAATAATTTTTACAATAATTGCAGTCTGGTCGGTTTTCCATATATTCTAGCAATACATTGCTGTACGTGTAGTTAACAAAATATTCATGAATATATTTGCATTTTGCAACAAGAATGTGATCGACCATCCCATGCAGAATCAATTTCTGATGACTTCTAAAGTAGTGCTAGACTCATATATCTTTACAATCAGCAGAAGATGAAAGCCTGCATCACGCTTCAAAACTGAGACGCCTCTGGGAGTCCTGGCTATTATGTACCTTCAGTGTGGTTGCTGAATCAACTCAGGTATAAGCCGGAGCAAGAATCCCAGTTTGCTGCTGTGAGAATGCCTGATGTCTTGCTCCTTCCAAGCCAACACTGCTACCTAACGTGCTCTGGTTGAGGTCTGGTTTACATAAATCTGCCATAGCATTTGAGATCTCCTCCACTAGATCAACAATGACACCATGGTTCCTAAATGCACATCTGAAATAACCCAAAAATTTGAAATTTCAAAACTTTTGAAACTTTTTGTTTGAATTCAGTTTTCTTTTCTTTTTCGGCAAGTTTCTTCTCCTTCACGCTTTCCCTTTCCGTCCGGCCGCTTTCTCCCTCTGAAAACACCTCACCCTCCCGCTTTCTCCTTCTTCCTTCCCCGGGCGTCACGGCCGGTCGTCACCGCGCCTTCGTCATCCCGCTGGCGCTGCCTCCATCACTCGCCATTAGCAGCGCCACCTCGCCCCACTCGACGTTTCCACCACCTTCGCCGCCTCCACCTTACCTCGCCACCTCGCTGCTCGTGCGCGCGGCCGCCCATGCCGCCGCCCACACGCAGCACCCCCATTCGCTGCGCCCTGCTCCCACCGCCTCTTCTCCGCCTATAAAAGGCCGCCCGGAGCTCGTATTCTCCCTCACCCCTCACCTCCACACCTCCCATTTGCTTCCTCCCCTTCCAGAGCTGACGATTTTTGAAGAGGTCGCCGTCGCCCGCTTCTTCTTCTTCGACGAGCCAACGCCAAATTCGCCACCCCCGTCCACCTAAGCTCCAAATTGAGCCCACGGTGAGCATCGCCCTATCATCCTTGTTCTTTCCCCCACCTCCTCCAACCCCCAACCCCACCGGAGCACCGCCACCCTGCCTCGGCCATGCGCCATTGCCGCCGCTACCCCACCTCCGCACCTCCCCAGCCCCTCCAAATCCCCAAAATGGGATCCCCATGTCTCTGTGGTGCTCCCTGCACCACCCACTCCTTCACCGACCACCACCGCCAAGAATTGTCGCCATCGTCATTTCGGGTGTGTGATGGCCTTTCGGCGCAAGCTCAAGCCTTTGAGTGGGGGTATTTGGGCCTTTAAGGTTGGCAGATGGGCCACAGTGCATGAGAATAGGCTAGCCTTTTTACTATTCAAACCCTTTCGGCCTCTTACTGTTCAATGCACAGTGAACCATTTTACTGTTCATCAAACCGAAAATGGGGATTATTGTTCACTACGAGGAAGAGTAAATCTAATTACTATTCATTATTTGAAATCGGTAATTCTTGTTATTATACACTGATCCATTGACATAAATGAATAGTAAAATAGTACTATTCACCATCCGACACCCTTTTCGTGCGAAACCCTAATTCAACACTTTATATTCATATCAACCGTTTCGAGCCCGTAAATCCATTTCTCAACTCTGTTCAGCCTACTGAAGCTCCCAATAAATCTTTTCACCTTTCTATAGGATTCATTATCCCTTTTTTATATTTTTGTTGTATTTGGATCCAAATCTCACAACTTCGTTCAGTCCAATTAAACACCAGATAAATACCTATCCTCCCACACCACCTTCCTTTATGTTTCTTTTTCTGGTTTTATTTACTTGCATGTTGTTCCCAGCTCATTCCTTGTTGAGCCGGCTTTTACTTGGTTTGTTTTATTGCATTGCTTCTCGTTAGGTCACAACTTTGACGACCAAACTCCAGAAGACGTCGGACAAGACCAGTATTTAGAAGATGTTGTGCAAGAAGGCAAGTCGCATTCCTTGAACATTTTGAACCCACATTTCATATATTTATTATTACTTTCATTAATGTATTTGTGCCAATTACTTTAATTATTCAAATAATACTTTTGAATACCATGATAATTAGATAATTCCTATTACCCCACAGGCAAACCCTCCTAGCACTTGTAGGCCATATTCACCTTGACAAGTTCACATAAAATATTATCTATATAAGTAGCTTTATCACAAATGTGTATAATCCTGGAAAGTGGTATTGGCGGTTCGCCAATGGTTTTTGTGGAGAGTTGAGGGTTGTGTCCAAGAAGTTGGACAACCCAACAGACTTGTGTTAAAAGTGAGTCATCAGTGAGATATGGAGGTGAACAACCACGAGTTGGTATTGGGCCATCGCCTCACTGGATGACAAGTAAGGACAAGAACCTTGTGCCAAGTGACCGACACAGAAAACCGCTCAACCACAAGCGTGGTCATTACTTCTTGGCTAAGTACACTGCTCATCCAATTGAATATCTACAGGAAAGGTAACTGCTCTTGTGTGATAGAGTAGTTGCGGAACTGGGGTGTGACATGAGTGGGCCTAAAGGGACACTCGGTAGTCAACACAACGGTAGGTGCCATCAGCATAGGGGTGCAAGATCCACTGGGCCGGTGGAGTCTCCCTAGGGCTGTATGGAGTTAAAACCTACCGGGTAGAGGCTAGAAAGGTTGAGCAGTGAAAAGACTTTGTTATCCCAAACTCAGTCGCACACTAACGGGTTGCGTGTCTATGATCTGACAGTACGGGTTTGAGATATCTTGTGGGTAAAGTTGGGCAACTCTGTAGGTGTATAAAAAGGTATTCGAATACGTCGTGCTTCCGGTTAATAAAGTTATGTTAATGGGTGATTCCAATACATGAGGCAGAAGTAGAGTTTTTGAGATGGTAAGTTGATAATTGAGTTTGTTGAGAAACCCCTGATGTTATTATTTGTTTTTGTTTTACTGTTTTAAATGTAAACTGCTTTAATTGCAAATTGCATCCACATATGCCTATTAAGGTAAACCCTAACCATCCATTGAACTCCTTGCATGTAATTATTTAGCTTTTCCATGTGGCTTGTTGAGTACGAAAGTTGTACTCATTCTTGCATAATCTGCAAAAACATCTACAGAGAAAATATGGGAAAACCTCAAGGATCTTGATGAGGAAGGTTTTGGCAGAATCACCAGACGACGATGATTACAGTTTTTAGGTCTCAACTGCACTCAAGTGTGCCTGTGGTTTGCAGTTCTTTTGTCTTGTATTATATTAACTTTGGGCTTGAATGCCCGTGTCAGTGTAAAAACTGGTTGTTAAGTCTTAATCTTATGTAATAAAATGTTGACTTTTGTTGTAATCGAAAGCTTGCTTGAGACACTACTTACTTCGCAACTGCACATCCTGGGTGGTTGTGAGAGTTTAACAGTCCCGAAAATCGGGGTTGTTACAACATCGGCCAATATAAGAATAAAACATGACATGACAACTTTCTGAAGAGATCTCCCCCACTAGATCAACTTTCTAAATTGACAAACATGACATGCATGAACACAGGGATTACCTTGTCAACTGTATTTCCAGAAAGAATACTTTAACATCATTTTACTAAGGACAAGATAATAAGTAGAAGTAAGTAGAAGTAACAATGTAACATTTTTGTCAACTGTAAGTAGAAGTAAAAGCAAATAATCCAAAAAAAATAGGAATAGTAACAATGTAACATCACTAAATTTTTTCATGAATTTGGTGCTAACAAAGAACATAGCATACCCAAGAAATTGATCTAACAACAACTAACTTGACATCACATCTCTGATCCTCTCCTATTCCTGCTCACATGCATGTTTGAACTGACCCATACAAAGGAACTCAATCCAAAGGTCCAGCATCAAACAATAATTATCTTATAATAGATATTAATTAGTTCACAAGGGCAAAACTGGGATGCTGAACAAAATCATGTAGTATCATCTATATAACCACATATTCTATGAGACATGAATCATACAACATCTTGATTCTAGAACAAATTTACAGAAAGTTTTGGATGTTGATGTACACTGTTAGAAAAATAGAGACAAAAGAGACACGAATTTTTACGTGGAAAACCCTTGCATGAAAAAACCACAGGCGCCAACCGGCGATGATCACTATATTAGGTGTGTTTACAAAACGCGGGGGAATTACAATGAGGCGCCAACTCTTCCTCTGCGGTTTACAAGAGGTATACAGGGGGGGATAAAAGGATTTGGAGTCCAAGTAAGAAACTAATCCACTAATATGGTATATTCCGGATTCATCCACATTAGAAATTTGGATCACATATATCAACAATCTTCACCTTGAGACAAATTTACTCTTGTAGCATAATAAAGAATCACCAATCACCAAATAACTCCACAATAAGATTAAAAAAATCACCGTGCGCCAACTAGTCTCTAGGACTAAACTGTAACACCAACTGAACTGGCTTTGTCATCATATCAACTGGATTATCATGAGTGCTTATCTTGCACACCTTGACATCACCTTGAGCAATAACATCCTAAATAAAGTGATATCTCACATCAATGTGCTTTGTTCTCTCATGGAACATCTGATCCTTTATAAGGCATATAGCACTCTAACTATCACAAAAATAATAGTGCGAGAATTATCTCCACAAGGCTCAGTGTACAAACCTCTCAACCAAATAACTTCTTTACAAGCTTCAGAAATAGCCATGTATTCTGTTTTAGTGGTAGATAAGGCAACAGTAATTTGCAAACTTGCCTTCCAAGTAATAGCACAATCACCAATGTGAAAACACAACCTGTGAGAGACCTACTCTTGTCCAAATCACCAGCATAATCAGAGTCAACATAATCAACAAGTTTATCTCTAGAATTCCTAAACTGCAAACAAGCATTAGAAGTGACATGCAAATATCTGAAAATCCACTGAACTGCTTTCTAATGCTCTTTTTTTAGGATTAGCCATGTATCTACTAACAACACTCAGTATATGAGATAAATCAGGACGAGAACAAACCATGGCATACATAAGAGAACCAACTGCACTGGAATATGGAACTCTAGACATGTACTCAATATCATAATCTGACTCAGGACATAAGGCTGAAGATAATCTAAAATGCGAAGCTAATGGAGTACTCACTGGTTTTGCATCATACATATTAAAATGACGAAGGACCTTCTCAATATAACCTTATTGACTAAGGTATAACTTGCCTGATTACCTCTATCTAATAATCTCCATGCCAAGAATTTTCTTTGCTGCACCTAGGTCCTTCATCTCAAATTCATAACTCAATTGTGTTTTAAATTTTGCTATTTCTGACTTATCTTTCACAGCAATCAACATATCACCAACATAGAGAAGCAAATAAATAGCTGAATCATTAACAGTCTTTAAATAAACACAGCTATCATAATCAGACCGCTTAAAAATATGAGAGAGCATAAAGGAGTCAAATCTCTTGTACCATTGCCTAGGAGATTGCTTCAAACCATAAAGAGATTTCTTCAATCTACAAACAAGGTGTTCTTTTCTAGGAATAACAAAACCCTCATGTTGGTCCATATAAATGTCTTCTTCCAACTCCCCATGTAAAAATACAGTTTTAACATCTAATTTCTCACTTTCATAATCATGCATAGCAACAATACTGAGTAAAGTGCGAATAAAACTATATTTCACAACTGGGGAAAAGACATCATTAAAATCAATACCTGGAATCTAACTATAACCTTTAGCAACCAACCTTGCTTTATACCTTGCTGGTTCAGTAGGAGAAATACCTTCATTTCTTTTGAAAATTCACTTGCAACGAACAGGCTTCTTCTCTTTTGGCAATTTCACTAATTCCCAAGTGTCATTCTTTTCAAGTGACTCCATCTCATCATGCATAGCAGTTATCCACTTATTACAATCAGTGGAGTTAATAGCCTCAGAGTATGATAAAGGTTCTGTATTACCTTCAATTTCTTCTGCCACAATCAAAGCATAAGCAACAATATTAGCTTCTTCAATCAACCTCTTGGGTGGATTAATTTCCCTCCTAGGCATGTCAACTGCAATGAACCGTTGTGGTGGCTGCTCAACAATAGGAGGATCCGCAACAATAGGTGCATCATGAACAATCATATTTTCCTTATTTGATGTGTCATCTAAACCAACAGTGTGATCCACCTAAACACTTAAATTCTTCTCACTCTCAACAGGAACATTATTAGGCAGTTTATCATGAAGCATAGCAGATTCATTAAAGATAATGTTTCTGCTAATCACAACCTTATTTGTTTTAGGATTCCACAACTTATATCCTTTAGCACTAGATTTATAACCAAGATAGATGCATTTAACAGCTCTAGGCTCTAATTTTCCATTATCAATATGAGCATAAGTAGTACAACAAAAAACCCTCAATTCTGAATAATTTGCTAGGGAACCAGACCATACCTCAATTGGAGTCTTCTTTTCAATTGCAATAGAGGGTGACCGATTAATAAGATAGCAAGCAGTGGAAGCGGCTTCAACCCAAAAACATCTATGCAAACCTGCATTTGAAAACATGCAACGAGCCTTGGAAATGATTGTCCTATTCATACGCTCAGCTACACTGTTTTGTTGAGGAGTATGGGGAATGGTGTAGTGCCTAACAATGCCTTCCGTCTTGCAATATGATTCAAATTCATTAGAACAGAATTCCATCCCATTATCAGTACAAAGTTTATTTACCTTCTTTTCAGTTTGCCTTTCAACTATAGTCTTCCACTCTTTAAATGCTGAAAATGCTTCTGATTTATGTTTCAAGAAATAAGGCCACACTCTTCTAGAGTAGTTATCAATAATTGTTAACATATAACGAGCACCTCCTAGCAATGGCTTGCGAGATGGTCCCCATAAATCAGAATGCACATAATCCAAAATACCTCCTGTAGTATGAACCGGATTATTGAACCACACCCTCTTGTGTTTGCCAAACACACAATGCTCACAAAATTTCAGTTTGCTGATGCTATGTCCATTAAGAAGTCCTCTCTTGCTCAATTCTGTCAAACCAATTTCACTCATATGCCCAAGACGCATATGCCAAAGATTAGTAGCATCGGAATCAGATAATGAACTTGAAATTACAGCAACATTACCTGATATTGTAGTACCTCGTAGATGGTACAGAATGGTAAATTTAATATCAACTTTTATCACAACAAGAGAGTATTTTGATACCTTCAAAATTCCACCTTCACCAGAATAATTGTACCCTTTAGCATTAAGAATACTCAAAGAGATGAGGTTCCTTTTCAAATCTGGAATGTGCCTCAAATCTGTAAAAGTTCTGACAATGCCATCAAACATCTTGATCTGAACTGAACCAATTCCTGCAACCTTACAAGATGAGTTATCACCCATCAATATAGTACCACATTCAACAAGTTCATAGGTGGCAAACTAATCCCTATTAGGAACCATATGAAAGGTACAGGCGGAATCAAGAATCCATTCATAATTGGTCTTAGCACATCCAGCAAAGGCAGCAAGAACTTCTCCATTAGAACTATCATTAGCAACAAGGGAGGCTTTACCTTCATCATCTGGTTTACCTTTTGGCCTAGCCAATTTCCTTTTCTTTATTCTATAGCTTCCAACATTCAGATATGTCGTGCTCACTTTTCTTGCAATATTTGCATGACTTATACTTGCCTCTGGATTTCGACCGGTCCTTGTAGCCGTTCGAACTTTTGCCTTGAGATCCATTGTTTGAGTTTTTCTCCTTTTGCATGCCACAAACAAACAAGACTTCTCCTTGTGAACTTGAATTTTCAGAAGATACCATCTGTTTCATCTTTTTCTTAGCATGTAAAGCTTCATAAACTTCATTAAGAATGAGAGTATCTCTACTATATAATATGGTATCTCTGAAATTTGAAAAAGAACTAGGCAGGGAACACAAAAGAATAAGACCCAAATTCTCATCGTCATATTTTTACCTCCATCGACTCAAGGTCGGCAACGATCTCCTTAAACACCGAAAGATGATCAAGCACAAATCATGTTTCTTGCAATTTGTGATAGTATAATTTCTGCTTGAGATGCATCTTGCTGGTGAGCTATTTTGTCATGCAAATTTGTTTCAGCTTCAGCCATAATGCAGTAGATGTCTTCTCCTTCAAAACCTCCTGCAAAATATTATTTGATAGATGAATGTGAATCTGAGATAAAGCCTTACGGTCTTTACGCTTCTCATCTGCGGTCCATATGGTAGGTTGTTTCTCAAATCCTTCCAACGCATCATCCAAATCCATCTGTGCCAATACAGCCCTCATCTTGACTTGCCACAGCGAAAATCTTGTGTCTCGGCCTAGGAGTGGAAGATCATACTTCAAAGTCACCATGTGGAATAAATCCTGAAATTGCTGGTACTGATCTGTGTAAACCTAGAAAAAATCACGACATCTTTGGTACACCTTATGTGTACGCGAATCAAAGATCTTCTAATCTCCTGCTACACTTCTCGGGTGGACGTAGCAAAATTCACTAGAATTTGGATCACTTCATGTGATCGAACAGGAACGCTTGCTCGGTGATTTATTAAAAAAAATTATTGGGACCTGTGCTGCTAGAGAACGGCTTGGGGCTTCACCTATCGTGCTGCACAGCTTGGCTGGGGACGAGAGCCGAAGCAGATGGACAGGCAGATGCAACAGCGACATTGATTTCGCTTTGGCCTGATTATAAAAAAAAAACCTTGCTTCGGGCTTCGGGAGCGGACGATGGCCGAACGATTTTGCCTTTGGATCGGAATCGATCTGCTTGCGCAATGAGTCGACAAACTCCACCACGTGTGGAGAACTCGATGAATCAACGAACGCCGATTGTAAGAATGATCGAATCTCTAATGCTCTGATACCACTTGTTAGAAAAACAAAGACAAAAGAGACACAAATTTTTACCTGAAAAACCCTTGCGGAAAAAAACCAGGGGCGCCAACCGGCGATGATCACTATATGATGATCACTATACCAGGGGCGCCAACCGGCAATCGAATCTCTAATGCTCTGATACCACTTGTTAGAAAAAAAATAAAGACAAAAGAGACACATATTTTTACGTGAAAACCCTTGCGGAAAAAAACTAGGGGCGCCAACAGGGAGGAGGCGACGACTCGAGAGGGGGGGGGAGGAGGTGGCGACGGGGAAGGACGAGGGGAAGGACGGCGGCGTGTCGGGGAAGACGGGGGGAGAGGGCGGCGGTGTGTCGGGGAGGAGGAGGAGGAGGGAGAGGTGGCGGCCGCACTGCAAGGGAGGAGGAAGATGGGAGGAGAGCGTCTGTGGGGGCTAGGGTTAGGGTTGGGGGGAGGAGGCTCCGGAGGGGAGGCGGCAAGGGAGGAGGAGGAGAAGGGCGGCATCGCCGGAGGAGGGCAATGCTCGAGAGGAGGGAAGAAAGGAGGCGGGCGGGGCTGTGCAGGCGGGCTGGGGGAGGGGGCGAAGGGCTGCTAGTTTTGATGAATTACAAAAGCAGGTAATAACGCGTGAACTTCAGGGGCAAAGTTGGAAGGGGAGTGGTGGGAAGCCACGGAAGCTCCCCGTGGGCGGCTTCCGGCTTTGGGACGTTGTATGAGGAAACGGCTTTGGGAAAAAGTGGGGGAGGGGGGAGCCGCCTGTTTGGTTCGGCTTTTGGTTTTTTCGAGCGAAAAGCCAAAGCCAAAGCCGAAACAAACAGGCTCTATGTCTTGTTTCTCGTGTTACAGTCAACTGCTGCATAAGAGACGATCCAGTTCTCTATTCTTCCCCTTTCTTATCCACATCAGCTCGTATCCCACATGTCAGATCTTATAGACAGCTAAGATCACACCATTGTAGCTCAGATCTCAGCCAAAAGGGGCCCTGGATATGTGTGGTTTGCATGTCTCACTCCCACATGTCATGCAAAAATCATTTGTTTACTTCTGCTCCATCATTTTCTAGGCTTAATTAATTGCCATTGCTGCCTACCATCCGATTTAGATGCTGATGAGTGGTGATTTGTATCTGGGTATAGGTCCAGTGGGGAACCTCCCCAAGGTTCGAGTCCTTTCACTCACTTTGTGTGTCTATTCTTCTTAGTTAAATCCTACCCAGTTTCATATCCAACATTTGAATTCGTCCAAGGAAAAAGCTCAAAACATATAAACATGAAATTAATAGTAGCATCATATATTATAAAAAAATGTGAGACATTCATTCCTTTATTGTTATGTAAACGTAAAGCTGAAACGTCGCATTTTGAAGTGCACAAGAGCCTTGTCTTACAGGACAAATGTTTGCAGACATCTCCAAGACTCCAACTGTAAGAACCGTTACTTCATCTGTTTCGCTATATTTGTTCACTGTCCACCATGTGTATAGACTAAGTAAAGTATAAGAAACAATTAATGAGAAATGACCACACATACCCTTATTAAATGGCATACACAACAACAGGACTAGGTTATAGCAACACGCGTATATGCTGCTATATCTACAAATATGTGTTGCTATGATGGATAGCAACACATGTGATAAATGATGTTGTTGGTCGTGTTGCTACAACGTAGGTCTACCGCAACACAAATTAGGTGTTGTTATACAAAAGAAAAGGTGTTGCAAAGTTGCAACACAATATTTTATTTGTAACAACACATGTTTTCGAAACATAGCTAACATATGTTAGCAACATATAATTGTTATATTGCAACACAAATTAGTATACAGGAAAAATACGATTCATTTGTGTGCTACGTACGTAGAAATTATAATTGCTACAAAGAATTTTTATTTGCTAATTAAGCATGCCATATTGCAGAATATATAACACAACTCAGCATGATCAATGTTCAAAAGGTAGATTGCATTGCATTAAGGAGATAAATATAGGTATTATTAACATCATTCCACATTACAAAAATAACTGATTTGTTGTCAACACAAGAGCTTTGAACAAGAGTAAAATTTGAGTCCTAAAATATAAAATCTAACTACTACTTTCTTTTCTTCATGAAGTTCCTTGTTTCTTGATCCGTTGATGAAAGAGATAAACATCCAATATAGTAATTCAACTATTGATCTTTTCAACCTGCAGGGATAACAATAATTTGCAAGGATGTAAATATAATGTAAGACATGTGTAACTCACTAAAATTGAATCACATGGTTTAGCAAAGCTATGCCCACTGTCATCTATGAAAATTAACACTGATCAGTAAAGGTTCCACTCCTAGTGATTTCACGGTTCTTTCCTGTGGTGAACAAAGTAGTAGCTCGAAAGTTTTCTAATGACTGTGTTAAAGAGGCGCACTTACTTGATTCCTCAAAAAAATAAACAAAAAGTGAAACTGAAACTGACAGCAAACTATAAACTAAATGAGCCATATAGTTTTGACAAAATGCAGACTGCAAACTGAAACTGAAAAATTCTATCACCAGTTATCAGTTCCCACAATGAAACTAGAAAATTTTGTGACAAGATCTGTATATACATTGCATCCTTCCCGCCTTGAGTCTAAGTACAATAGAAAGCACTATGGTAATCAGGCTTTCAAAAGCTCCAATGTCCAAACCATAGTACATTATATATTGTTCAGTGTTCAAGTGTTGATAAAAGATTGTATTACCTCTATTGGATACGGTCAGGTTGCAGTTGTAATGGTATTTCCACATGGCTGCGACCAGCTCTTTCTCTCACTATAATTTTTTTTAGTATATGCAAATGGTAAATTAAAATTGAAATGACTATCCAAATTCAAGGAAAAAATAAAACTACACAGCAAGAGAGCTAGTTGTTCATATGAAGATGGCACATGTGTTTGTCCATATGATGGTAGTGCCTGAGCTGAGCTATAAGAGTACATTGTTGTTGCAGACGGGACTGACCCAGATGCTTATGATGGTGGCACTTGTACTGATCCGTAGGTGGATGCAGCTGGTGCCCATGCATACGAAGGTGGTGTGGTCTAACTTGACCCATAGTAACCAACCGTACTCCCATGAGCAACTTTAGCTGCTGCATGTGCTCCGAGTGCAGGTGCTTTAGAAGCATCGCATCCAGCACCTTTCGAAGAGTCATAGCCAGTGGCACCCCTTGATACATCATGGATTACTTGATATAGTCGAGAGGCCTTTCATGCATGTCTCTTCCAACATAGTTGTGCTCCTTCAACAGAAACCAAATGTCAAATATACTTAGCAGAAGAAATTGCATCACATAGGTTTTAGGAAGTCAGAATGTGCCAAAAAGGACAAAATCTGATGCATCCACTTAGCAAGGCGTACAATAGACCAGCGGTAGCAAGTGTCAGTCAAACCATGGTAGCAAGGAACACTCATGAGTAGGCTGAAGATTATCTGGACGCTCGTGTATGCACTGATTACAAAAACATATATCTTGAAATTCGCAGATTGCATCCCATCTTGAAGTGCCTTGCTGAGAAATAATCAGGCTATTAGAACTTTCATTCAAATGGTATAAACATAAGAAATGGGTAAGTACCATCCCCTAAACTTGATACCAAGTTTAAGGAATTCTAGTAATTCGATTGGGCAGAAAGCCTTGTTAAAGATTGTGCTCTTGGATGCAAAGCCTAGAAGGTCTGTAACTTAGCTTTTTCATCCAAGCAAATTAGATTAAGTGTTAATTTGAAGTTGACACTGAAAAGTAGCATTACATCGCTCCTCAAAAGTATAATAGTCAAAATAGACCTCACGAGAAAGCTCAGATTGCCAATTTAAAACTCTTCTCTCAGAAAACCATACTGATGTCCTGGGCCACGGGCCAATCTAGTAATTGTATCTCAGAAAACCGAAGAGATGTTCTTGGGCCACTTGCTATTAACTCTTGCAAGTAACCATGTAAGAACTTGTTCGGTCCATCTTATTCTTAGAATTATGATGTTGAGTTTAAGCCACACCACCAAAGAGATGCTGAAAGCCAGTAACTAGTGGAGGGCGGCTTACAGGGCTCACATGCTTAAAAGGGCATATAAGCCAACTCAGGCTAGGCCAGACATGCCAATTAGGTACCAATTTGATCTTTATACTAATGTCTTTATATAACCACCCTTATCCCTATATTTGAAACAATTTAGCCCTTCCACTTGACCAAAAGAGAACCATTAGTCCTCTGCCTGAAAACTGTTGAAAGACTAACAACATGAAAGTCACTAGTCCAATAGAAAGGATAGTATGCTCTGGGATTAAGAATATACTATATTTAATATTTAAACTCATGATAAGAGAGAACATCGAGTACACAAAGACTAATTTTGACCTACTAAGTTTATCAAATCCATATGGGCAAATAGAGTGTTGATAATCATACCATCTCTTTTCCAACAGAGAAGGACCGAATTGTTACTTGTCGAGTATCAGAATTGAAATGTTGTGAATTCTAGCATTCATTATGAACTACCTAAAAGGGCCAATGTGGTTTTTTTCCCTTTGTGTTTCAAGATCTTCGACAATGTCACTGCCAAATGATAGGATCTTAAATGTAATATGGCAAGGTTGAATATAAATAATTTAGCTTTATAGTAATTTTTTTTGGCAATTATTCCACTCTATGTAGGCATGAAAACATGCACATGTAGGTAACAAATAACCAATTTTGCCTATGTGTTCTAGCAAGAATCCAGAATCTGTCATCTGAGAATAACTAGCATGTATAGGCTCTCTACTTTCAGTTCTTGCAATAGTACACCATCCTTCTGTCTTATGCTTAGAACAATGACATGCTAGAATGTGTATCAAATATATATATCAAAGCTCGGTTTAATATTTTTATCCATCATTGCCAAGCTAGTTAACGTCACCAATGTTGCTGATTTCTCAATTTAATCCTGTCTTATCATATGAAAGTCAAGACATCATCATGCTAGTAGGGGTTGTTAAACCAAATCCTGAAAAATGTGATGCAAATGTATGTGCATGTCATCCATCTAGGTTTCTACGCATCAAGCATCCAGTATTCAAGCATTAATTTAGATATTCTCCATTCACCCATGCATCATCCACGAATCAGCCGAATAGGGTTTAGAGCTAGAGATAGAAGAAGGCCAAACCTGGAAGGCTAGGTGGTCGATTGGAGTTGTAGTGGTGTCAAGCACCACGCCATATCACGGTCGGCAGCGGTTACCAGCGTTGAGGATTGGACGAGGGTCTGCCCAGATCCAGATCCACCATAACAGAATGGAGGAAGTGAGCACGGGGAGGTAGCACTCTTGTGGTCTCCATTTCTTCAGTTAAAAATGGTAAAAGAAACACAACTTTATCCAAGAAACAATAGGAAATTAAAGAACAAGAAAATGGTAGCAACTTGCGCCTTGCGACTTCACCAGCTTCTGATGGGAGAGGGAGCTGCGGTGGTGGCTGGGGGCGTAGCAGCAGGAGTGACAGCAGGCGTTGAGGGGTTCCTGCTCTGGCGGCATCGGCGAGGGGCGTCGCTGGAAGTAGAGGAGCTTGGAGGCGATTGGCATGTAGGAAGGGATGAGAGGATATGTGGCTGGTAGCGTTGGATGGAGGCGTCCTGGATGGTGGAGGGGGCGGAGGGGAGCAGCCTGTGGGAGGGCAGTTGGGTGAGGGGTGGTGGCGACGTCGTCGGGAGAGGCAGGCAGAGCTGGCAGTGGGGGAGGCGGAGGCTATCGGGTGGTGGGCGGATCGAGGGAGAGACGGGTGGGCGGAAGCAGAGGTGGAGGCGGAGAGGGAGGGGATCAGCTAGTAGGGGTGTAGAGGCCGGCATAGGGAGGGCGGCGGACTAGAGGCAAAAGGGGAGGGGGGAGGGGGGACGAGAGAACGACGGAGAGAGTGGCTTGTACCAAAAGCACTTATGGAGCTAAAAGCTAGAAAAAAATATCTATCCTCTAAATTTGGCTAGTACCAAAAGCGCTTATAAAATTGATCCGTTTCTAGCTTTTTGAAATTAGAAGACGGTTTTAAGCCCCTCCAAATAGGGCCTATGTTTATTCGATATTGAACTTTTGTACGTCTTGTATTTCATTTTATAATTTTAACAAACAATTAATGATCTATTATTTATAATAAAAAGATAAATCGAAAATCACAAAATAAAAAAGGGCGGTATATAAGCCAAACAATATGTTCATTCGATATTGAACTCCTGTTTGTGAGATGACGTACGTTCATCTTGAACTAGTCTGCCTATAATATTATAAAAAATCAATAGATCTTCCAATGTAAAAACTTATAGTCACTCTACATTGGATGTAAGTGTCGTAGTGAGATTATCGACAACCACATTATGATAGCATGCATATTCCTTTCTAATAAAAATAAATAAGCATATTATTAGAATTAGAACAACGAAGTATTATATCTTTCTTACTACTGTAATTACCAATTTATTTTTATTAGTAGTATAACATTAGGTGGTAAATTGGTCATAAAATTTGTATGTTGCCCTAGCAACACGTCTATTAAGTGTTGTAACGTACATTATAAAGTGTTGTAACATACTAGGGCTGAATATGTTTGGAACTTTCTACACTTTGGTCGTAGCAACATGACAATATGTGTTGCAGTTCGGTTTTCCTGCAACACAAGCTATACGTGTTGTACAATATATGTTAGAATAACCCAGTCTATTGTAGTGATACCACAATCACTTAATATCTTTCAAAACATTTAAGTAAAGGTAGAGAACAGAACATTTACAATAACTATACTCTAGATTCCCTTAATGGATAGATATATTGAAACGGATACTCCCGAGGTTATGGATAAATATAGCTAAACGGAAAGAGTACTGTTTTTCTTGTAATAAAAGATTGACAGGCGTAGCTTAGTTTGATAATGATTGAGCCCATAGGATTCGAGATTCCATTAGGATTCGAGATCAATGACAACGCAAGTAATGCGGTCCTTATATGGTTGGTTAGCAGCCTGTGACTCCGCGACTTAGGAACTAATTAAACAAGATGATATCTGGAATGCCTTTTCCTCCCCTCCTTTCTTTCAAGCAAAAGGGAGGAGTATGCTGTAGCGCCTAAGTAACATAATGATTTTGCCCACTTGGCCTAGATTCGATGTGGATTCGACATCAACTGCAGTGCTAATTTAGAGCTGTAAATTTACAAACTCTTATTTGCTCTATTTCATATGAGTTGTGTGTAGAATGCTCTGGTGGTCTTAACAACTGTCAAAGTAATAGTAAATTGGTAATGCCCCATTTTATTGATTTGCAAGGTAGTAAGAGAGGATCCTCTATATTAGTATAGGCTAATACAAAGAAGTATAGCGATATGTATTAGATCCTTCTCTCCACCGTCCAATTCAAGACGATATATATCTAGCGATACAGTAATCCCTCTGCAGTACAACAGAGGATCTAGATCCAAAGGCAAGCAATGCAAAATGAAATTAAACCCCACGGTCATCCAACCTACTCCAAATAGAGTAGGCCATTTTTTTTGGCAGAAGTAGAACCTAGATGCATGGTTTGCTGATTTGATAAGGTGTCCATCGTACCTTCCACACGGGGCTCCCGGATCACTATGGCTGACTTTCGTCTTTGTTCGACGTTCATAAGCATACTCATTCACACGACTATCCTAAGCAGTAGCAGCAAATCCCGGGCAATAGAGAATCACGGGCACAAGAAGGAATCCTAAAGCAAGAAAAGATCCGTCGTTTGCAGTACTAGTGATCGTACGTAGCTAGATAATTAAGCTATGGATCAGTGTCTAATATCGTCCGCGTCCTATGGTCTATTTATTGAGTTATATGCATCAACCAATTCACTCAAAAGCTTAAGCTGATAAAAAAATATGGATAATTCACTTGTACTTCAACACTCCCTCTCACGTGTAGACTCTCCCAGATTTAAGACGTGGAATAGAAATGGGCTGCAATTATTTTCTTAATTGCGCCAGCAGAATCTTAAACTCAAGACTTCTTAGCTCTGATACCATATTAAGTTGCAAACACCAATCAATTTATCTAAAATCTTAAGCTGATGAAAAAATACGAACAACTCACATATACTTTAACACTATTCACGTGAGTAGTTGTGAGCAGTAGATTCAGCGATGAGTGGAGGAGAGCCCCCTTTCCGCTTGTCTATTCACGTGAGTACGTGTCTGCACGTGCGTAGGCGTGTCTGTCTCTTTGGGCCCACATATTCACGTGAGGAGAAGGATGCAACTTAAGCAGCGCATGCCGTTCGTTGGGCTAGTTTGGGCCCACTATACAGAAGGCCCAAGTGGACACCAGAGAGATTGGGCCTTATCCTCTTAGTGGGCTTGTTGTCAATGGTGACTGGGCCTTCTTGTCAGGGTATTTTGGTTTCTGGAAAAACTGAACTGGCCTCTCTCTCAATTAGGATGCTTACATATGTTGATTTTTGCTCATCTGATGCTCGGAGACTTTGATCCGCGGTTCGTGTTTGTCTTATATTCACACCTTTTCCCATCTAGGTTGTAGATATCATGTTTTCTTGTTTGCAACTTTGCAAGTGCCGCCGTCAGATAATGCGTGCTTTTGTAGATATCATGTTTTCTTGTTTGCAACTTTGCAAGTGCCGCTGTCAGATAATGCGTGCTTTTGGAGTCATGCTTCATGTTAGTCAAAGTTTATAATGTTTAACTACACGTTATCTAAAACAACTTTCTTTGTGACCACTAAGTTGTATATTAAACTCATACAACAGCACTGATAGGGGGGGAAAGCATGAGACAAGGTATCAGCTGCGGCTTCCCGAGCATGCGATTGATGTGGTTTCTTTCTATGTCCCAGGTAATCTCATAGCCAATTTCGCCCAAATCTCTTCTTTTCAACATGACATGTCAATTTATAATTAAAGTTATGGGGGTTCTGAATGGCCTTGAGGTTATGGAGATGAGTAGTGGCTCAGGCTCTGCTTTTACTGCTGGATCTTCAGGTTCAGAGAAAAAAAAAATGGGGTGTCCTTGGAGCTGCCGGACTTGTGATTATTGTTCTTGTTGTTTCTAGCCATTGTGAGCCAACACTCCCAGCAGATGGCTCTTTTCCTGTACGGAATATATTCTGCTGTGGCAATATGTAATGTATCTGCCAAAATGCTGGATGTGTGAAGCTTGCTACTAGTTTGCAAGCATCGTATTCTCACAATTTATTTGACTTTGTGTGCCTTGCTATGTGCGTATATGTCTACACCTTTGCCATGCATTTCTAATTTCTTCGCTGAAGGTGATGCATGTTAGAACACACAATATTCAGAACAATGCGCATGTTTTCGATCGGGTGGTTCGTGTTGAAGGCAGTTCGTTCCTACACGAGCATCACACCACAAAGCAAAATAAATGAACGCGGTATTATTGGGCAGTCAAAAGCTATCAGAACAAATCTTGCTTCTTCTCAGATGCACCTTAATACTGACAAGGATAACATAACAGCAGAAGCATAACAACAGTAAGCAGATATAGTTAGTTTAACCCCTGCCCTGTATGCCACAATAATGTATGATTTTTTGCATCCCTGTTTCGCAGATGCATTGCAACTAAGAACTGAGAAGCAGCATTTGAACTAAATATACTATCTATGTATTTCACAGCATAAAAGGTTGCCAACTAACCACTAAAAATTAGAATAGGGCTGCTAGTTTGTTGCGAGCTGAGTTTAGCATTAGGAGAAAAGGGAATAAAAAAAACAGATGGTCAATGTTTGAGAACTCTCTCCTGCCCTTTCTTGTATTGAACAGGTTTCTGTTGAATAAACATCCTTTGGCGATCACTGCTACATGATCTCAATGTCAGCGTTTACTCGCCCTTCTGCTTCTTTGATCGCCTCTGGGGACCTGAAGGGCTTGTATACCTGCCCACAAACTTGAGAACCTCGTCGATGAGCACCACCGGGAACGCAACCAGCAACACCAGTAGCCACTCGTTCAAGCTGAGCGGCACGATGCCAAACACTTGCGCGAGGAACGGCACATACAGGATCAAGAAATGGAGCCCGAACGACACCGACATCGCAAGGAGCAGCCACGGGTTGACCCAAGGAGGCATCCTGAGCAGGCTAGTGTCTTCAGAGAGAGCGTTAAGTGAGTTGAACATCTCAATTGCCACCAGGACGGACAAAGAGAGTGTCGTAGCCTTCACTTTGCCAGCCTGGAAGTACTCGCAGGGGTTGTTGAAAGTGAAAGTTCTGGCTCCAGCGGTGAAAGGCGCAACTGTGAAATTGTTCCAAGTAGAGCACTGACCCCAGTTTGAGAGCTGTGAGTAACTGACAAGGGTGTGACCATCTCCAGTGAGGTCAATGCCCATGAAAGATCCATGTGTGTACCATATGACAAAGATGCCCACAGTGGCAATCCCCACATAAAGGCCAATGATCTGCAAGTAAGGCAGATCTCATGAGAATTTAATCTCAAAAGGTAAGATTTCCATTTAAAAAAAGAGAGAAAAGAACCAAACAGATATGTCCTAACTAATAGAAAATCAGAAAGATCAATTTACCAGGTAACGAAACAAAATCCAGGGTGTGATCAGTGAATCATCGCTCCTTCTTGGCGGCTTCTTCATTATGTCCTTATCAGGTGGATTGAAACCTAACGCAGTTGCAGGGGGACCATCGGTGACGAGATTTACCCATAGAAGTTGAACAGGTATCAGCCCCTCAGGAATACCCAATGCAGAAGTTAGGAAAATCGAGGCAACTTCACCAATGTTTGAGGAAATCATGTATCTGCAGCAGTGAAGCAAGGCAGTCAGAATCCTCAGAAGGATCACAAAATTTGACAGCTTGTTCAACTATGTTATACAAATCTCAATTAAATATGTATGCAATTGTAATCATGTAAGCATGCTCCATCCAGGAAGATCAGCTTTATCAAGTGATTAAAAAAATTAGTCTGTTTGATTCTTTCTGCCAAACTTGAACTGATAAAACAAAGTGGCGACAAGAACTACAATGTATGCAAGAAAACAGGCTCTCAGATCACAAACCTAATGAAAGCTTTCATGTTGTTGTAAATAGATCTTCCTTCACCAACTGCAGCAACTATGGTACTAAAATTGTCATCAGCTAGTACCATGTCAGAGGCCTCCTTGGCAACCTGAAACAAATAAGTTTTGTAAGATACCACCCCAGTTTTTCTTTTTCTGAATAAATACCACCCCAAATTATAAACTGAAAAAGACAAGGTTTTGCAGACATCACTCTTTTCTTGTGGACACTAGAACCTCTGAACTCCTAGAAAACAAAATGAATATTGTTCTAATGGACTTTAATTTAAACAGTAATATTTGGTTAGCTGAAAGTAGCAACATACAAGGGCAAGGGCTAGCCACTAAAACATTTTTGTAGGTTTTCTGAAGCAGAAAGGCTGATAGGGAAAAGACAAAAAGATTCAAAGGTGTACTCAGTAGTTTTCTGTCCAGGAAACTAAAGAAAGAAGCAGTTTGAAAGCAGCCTAACATGATGAATTTAGTATATACCTCAGTGCCTGTAATACCCATTGCTACACCAATGTCAGCTAGTTTTAGAGCAGGGGCATCATTGACTCCATCGCCAGTCATAGCAACAACTTCACCATCTTCTTTCAACAGTCTCACAATCTCCTGCTTGTGCCTAGGCTCTGCCCTAGAGAACAGAAGGCCACCTTTCGTTCGCAGCAGTGTCTTCTTGTCCTCAAGTGCCATGAACTCCTTCCCCGTAAGGCTCTTTAAGCTAATGTCCTCATCAGGTGAAAATACACCAATTTCATGGCATATTGCCTCAGCAGTTTCTTTGTTGTCTCCTGTTATCACCATCACACGGATGCCCGCAGCTCTGCAATCTTCAATAGCATCAAAGACCTCTTCCCTTGGAGGATCCTATCATAGTGAAAACATCAACGAGAAAGACTTGTTAACATTGTACAAAGAACATACAGTGCCAATAAAGGCAAATTACACAAGTTGTGCAAGTCCTGGTCCCCATGGAATAGCTTTCTGTAGATGCCATATTGTGAAGTGTAGAAACAAGATTGATTCAAAACATATTCCCAATTAGGAGCACCATCTTACCCTTAGGCCAACAAGACCAGCAAATATTAGGTCGGTCTCAATTGCAGCATAATTGGCTGGATCCAGCAAAAGCTTGTGAGCAGGATGGTTTTCGCCATCATATGTTGTAAATTCTCCTAGATCATCCTTGTACGCAAAACCAAGGCAACGCAGAGCTTTAGTTGACATTTCATGGAGGCTTGCCAAAATAGTTTTCCTTGATTTCTCATCTAATGGCATGACTGAACCATCCTGCAGCTGAATGTGGCTACTCCTCTCCAGTAAGGTTTCAACAGCTCCCTGCCATAAAGGACACAACATCAGGCACTCTGAATGCCACTCCAGGGAACATATTTAAAAATAAATAAAAATACAGGGAAATCTGTAATCCAATGGATCAGTGGGAAATGACAATATAGAAAGAAATACGGCATTAGCACCTTCACGAGTAGAGCACTGCTTCCTGATTTGGACATAACAATGACTCCCATTGATTTCCTCATCCGGTCAAACTCAAGGGTAGCAATTCTTTTGGCAACATTGCTCCACCATCGGCAGCAGACTGTCAGAAAACAATATCGTAATGACTCAGTATATAATTGCAAGCATGTCTTAATTAAGCAGCACATATTAAGAAATATGAAGTTATACCAAGCTAAGCTCAAAAGCATGTCTTGCTTACCTAATGTCTCAGATGGATCCAAGGACAATCCATTCTTTCCTTCAGGTAATCCCATTTTCTCAACGAGGACCTGGAAGAAACCAACAAAAAGGTTATCATGGGAGCTTAACAATAGAATGTCTCCCAACATCACTATTGTCTGAATTTTGGACCGGCGGCACATGCCAGAACACTATTTGAGTAGTCACTGTTCCCAAAACTGTTTACAGCATGGTCGAATTAGAAACATGTTTAACTGGTGGATTAACTGAGCATCATACTCTTGGATTAAGATACTCCAGTATTTAACATAATGAGAATAGCATGCGACTCTACCAAATTCTCACCTTCAGAGCCGCCTCAGTGGGCATTCCAGTAGCAACATACTGATGTGAAGAATGTGCCACACTGGCATCATTGCACACAGCGGCAACCTTTGCAATCGTCTCAAGGTTCGCGTCCATCCTCCCTGCAGGCCAATCGTGAATTTTCCCATCCCGGGGATCATACGTCGTCCCGTCCACCTTGAAGCTCCTAACTTTCCCTGCAGCATCACCGATCACCACGAGTTTTGCCACTGACATCTGGTTCGTGGTCAGCGTCCCGGTTTTGTCGGAGCAAATCACTGTGGTGCAGCCCAGGGTCTCCACACTCGGCAGCTTCCGCACAAGCGCATTCTTGGCGGCCATCTTCCTTGTTCCAAGCGCAAGGCACGTGGTGATCACGGCAGGCAGGCCTTCAGGTATGGCGGCGACGGCGAGCGCCACGGCGATCTCAAAGTAGTATGTGCACTTCTCGAACGAGAACCGTATGTTCCTTGGCACCCAGCCATCAAGCTCAAACGTCAAGAAGTACTTCACATTGATCAGCCACACCAGGGCGCATATGAGCCCGATGATCTTGGTAAGCGCCTCGCCGAACTCATTGAGCTTCTTCTTGAGCGGGGTGTCGTCGTCCTCCTGCGACGCCTCGTGGATCTGTGCGTGGATCTTGCCGATCTCCGTGGTCATCCCGGTGTGCACGACGAGGCAGACGCCGCTGCCGTTGACGACGGTGGTCCCTGCGAACACCATGCACTCCTTGGCCTGGATGTCGGCGTCCGCGGTGGGCACCGTGTGCGCGGTCTTATTGACGGAGGAGGTCTCGCCGGTGAGGGAGCCCTGCTCCACGCGGAGCGTGGAGGTGACGAGGCGGAGGACGCGCATGTCGGCGGGGACCTTGTCCCCGACGCGGAGCTGGACGATGTCCCCCGGGACGAGGTCGCGCGAGGGGAGGCTGGGGACCCACTCGCCGTCGCGGAGGACGGCGGCGTGGTCGGACTGGATCTCGCGGAGCGCCTCGAGCGCCTTCTCGGCGTTGGTCTCCTGCCAGACGCCGACGGCGGCGTTGACGACGAGGATGAGGAAGATGACGAGCGGCTCGACGAAGGCGTAGAGCGTGAGGGCCCCCGCGGAGGAGAAGAGCGCGAGCGCGAAGGAGACGGCGGCGGCGGCGAGGAGGATGCGGACGAGCGTGTCGTCGAACTGCTGCGCGATGAGCTGGAGCATCGAGGGGCCCGGGTGCTCGGCGAGCTCGTTGGAGCCGTGCGCCCGGAGCCGCGCTGCCGCCTCCGCGGACGAGAGCCCCCGCGCGGCGGAGACGGCGAGGCGCGCCTCGCACTCCTGGACGGTGCTCGCCCACGCCGGGAACTCCTTCTCCGGCGCCACGTCCTGGCCGGCCTCACCCATCCTCTCTCTCTCTCTCAAGCCGCGATCTTCACCACACAGGTAACAAGGCGCGGCGCAATGCAATCTACTCTCCTCGCAGAATTCGCCTCAAAGACGCGATTTTGGCGTCGGGAATCGCGCCAGGAGGCCTGGCACTTTTTATAATATAATTACGCCAGAAAACTCTCGTTCAAGAAAGACTTGAAGGGGGTTGTTGCAGGCGTGCGGAGCCGGGACTCGAGGGAGAATCCGCAACCAACCAAGCACAAGCAGTGATGGATGAAGTTGAAATGCGATGGAGTTCTTCTATCTCGAGCGGCTGGCTCGGGGAGGCGGGGGAAGGGAAGAGCCCGGCGCCACACGGAACCGCGGCGGCGGACTCTTGGTTGGTTCCTCGAGGACGAGGAGGGGAGAGCGAGGAGGAGAGTGGAGCGGAGGAGGTGGTTGGGGGTGGGAATGGCATGCGATTGCGCGCACTGCTTCTACTGCGAGGGAGAGGAGAGGACGACCAACTACTTGTACGCTGCAACACAGGTCCGACTCCGAGAGAGTTGAAACGGCAAGGGAGTGGGGAGGAAGGTGGCAGGAAGCTTCCTCCTCGCCTCGCTTGGTATGCTACGTGACGTGCGACTGGATATTGTTGGTGCTGGTGCGGTTGCGGTGCGGCAACTCTCACTATCAACCGCCGCTGCTTTACTGCACTACACTTGAGCAGCCCTGAAAAAGGCGATAGGATAGATCTATGCTACTTAAAAATGTGAGAGGGAGTCAGTGATTGTTCATCCTCTTTATCTGTTGGTGTACACTCTGTTGGATCAGCGAGACAGGAAAAACAACCTAGTTAGCGTCGCGCGGCCCACGCCCACACCCGCGCCCCACTCGCACAACCTCTCCCCACCCACGTCGCCCTCCTCTCCCACCCAAGCCGCCCGGTCCCCCCACGAGCGCTCCCTTCCTCCCCTCATTTCCGACCTCGTCGACGCCGACGCTATGCACCGAATCCGGCCATCCAGGAGGTCGGCAAGCACAGGCACCCCTTCTCCGGAACCCATCTATGCCATCCCCTTCTCCGGAACCCGGGGTGGGCATCGGCGATGCCCTCAGTGACGTCGTTGTCTTCTCCGCGGCCACTGGCGATCCTGTCCTGTTCAGGGACTTGTGGGACCAGAACGAGGTAGAGATGCTCATCCTTTTCTCCAATTAGCTTGATCTGTGTAATTCGAGGAGGCATGACCTAGGTAATTTTGCCTTTATATTTGAGTTTAAGCTTTGCATCCCAGAAGTTTTCAGATTAAGATGTGACGAATTGTTGCTTTGTTTGAGCAAAATATATTCCTTCTGTAGATTAGAACACTAAACCCCATTTAACTCTGAAATTATTTGACGACACTATGAGAATTTTGTATGAAATTCATGTTGTACATAAATAAATTGTGGGAGTACTTTACTGCTTGTGCAGGGGATGGCCGTCGTTGCGCTGCTAAGGCATTTTGGGTACCCTTTCTGGTGAGAGAGATAGTTCCTCCTCCTTCTGTAGATATGGTTTTCCCTGAAACTTATGAACTACTACTCGGTAAGAGTTTGTGCTTGTTGGTTTAATTTCTTTTTGTGTGCTAACCGTCAACTCCGCTTCTGTGTTGTGTAGTTGGGAGTTGGCCTCTGTGTTGAGGGATACGAAGGAGAGAGTTGATTTAGCCGGCGTCAAACTAATTGTTGTCGGTGTTGACACTCCAAATAAAGCCCGTATTCTTACCAAGCGTGTATGTAGTACGCTTCAATTTATACCTTATCTTTTACCCTATCATGTGCTGGAACTACTATTCACATGCGTGAACAGTACTCAGTGTTGTAGCGTCGGGATTGGGAAGGGATTACCTTCCTAACTTAGAATATTTATTTCCCTAAATAGTTGATTAGTTTCCTTGTATAGAGATTAGTTAATTGGAAATGTTATCTATTAGTTAGGAATTTAGTTAATTGGAAATATTATCTATTAGTTAGGAAAGTCGTCTATTAGTTAGGAAGGTTATCATTTAGATTGATTTTATCCCTAATTAGCCATCTATATAAGGAGGCTCATTGTAATCGTTGGCATAAGGAAGAATATGAATTAGTCTCAAGACTCTCAAGTCCCTCTCCCTAATCTAGATCATTTCTACCCCAGCAAGGCGCCCTTTCCTCTAAGCGTCGTTCTACCTCTAATTGTCACTGTCGGTCTCTTTTCCACAGTGTTTATCCCTTGTAATGTACTAGGTACACTACAAATATGACTTCCATTTAACCTTTTCAGGCTTATGATCTTTTGGGTCTATATTTTGGTATTGGTCACACATTCTTCAACCCAGCCAGTGTAAGCATCAGTTTTGTAGAAGTGATTTTTCACTTGTGTAGTTATTTTGTCATGAAAAATGTTTGGTGCCTTGGACACTGTCGTAAACAGTTAAAAATATTTCTTTGAAGGCGAAAGTGTTTTCTCAGTTTGACTCCCTCAAGGAGGCAGTGAAGAACTATACAATTGAAGCAACCCTAGATGATATGGCAAGTGTCCTGCAACAGGTTAGATCATTTATCCATACTTAATTGCTCCTGCCACCATCATATGAACTTATTTTGGAATTTCACGGTCTTGATCCATGAAATGGTTTGTTTGTTTTTTATGTGTGTTAGGGTGGAATGCTTGTGTTCAAAGGGAAGGAACTGTTATATGCAAGATAAGGGCACAGATAACCATGCACCTTTAGATGATGTCCTCATGCTCGTGCTCTTTTATCCATTGCCAATTTGAGCTTCTTCTTCTTCTTTTTTTGATAAATAGCAATTTCAGTTCGATGTTAGCTTATGGCAGCTTGGGGCAAAAGAAATTGTTCAAGCGACATCTGAATTGCTTGAAGAAGGGTCTGTTGATGATCGTGATACTTTTCTCCATACTGTGAGGGATTATTCTTAGCAGTCACTCAAGTAAGCAGACTTTGATTAATAATTTGTAATGACATTATCTACCAGAAGTTAGAATAATTCAATCATTTTTTAATTTTTTGTAGATGCTCAAGCAATGACATCAACATATGTTTCAACATATAGTTTTGTTGAAAATCCGAGTAAATAGTATGCTTTGAACATAGTTAGTATGCACTGCATACTAAAATTTCGGTTCACACACGTGTCTCCATTACAACAAACAGTCACATGACTAGTACCTGAGAAAATAAGAGGAACTCAGGGAAATGCGCTGCTGCTGCGCTGCCATTGATTTGTCCAACCGGACCCAAAATCTCTCCTCTCCTCTCCAATGGCGGTGCTTCTGCTAGTTGGTGTCTTGTCGCGACAAGACTTGCCTCGTGAGTAGTACGTATCGGATTCTACAGCGGGCACGACATGGCCAGTGATGTAGACATCAAACCAATCTAACGTTAAACTACAGCCTCGAGTAAATACTACACGTGTACACGTTAGGGCGATTGATAGATTACTATGCAAGGAACCGGCGTGGGGTTCAGGGCATGTTTGATTAATAGCCTAGAGATGGCTTGCTAAACATTTTGTCTAACTCGTTCAAGTCGTGGCTAAGAATATTAGAACCACAACTTAGCATGTCTCACGGAATTTTGCTATACCTTATTATGTTTATGATACGCGGGATCTAGCTATATAAAAAAAGTTTAGCATGTATAACTTATAACAAAATACCAAACATTAGCCTAATTTAGTTAAACTTGTCTAAGTCACTTCGGACAAAGTGTAGCAGTCTTAGGCTTCCGACCAAACAGACTTTAAGGCTATGTACAATAATATAGAAAACTACTGTCTATAGTATATCTCTATATCATCTATAGACAGCACTAAAGATAACTTCTACAATATGTTGTGTCTCTGTAGACAGCTCCTTCGTATATAACATATCTCGTTAAAATGAAACTAAGAAAGTTCGTGGAGGCTTCCTCCTCCCATTGACGTCTCAACAGCCCACATCATTAAACAAGCGCAGCCACCCGAATCACATTATTGTAAGCACTCTGGAATTGACCATAGAATTGTTGCTTTGCCTTGACCTGCCCCTCTAGTACCTGTGATGTGGTCCCACCTTCAGGATCTCCAAGGAGGCCCACAGATAAAGACACACAAAAGGTGTGTTGCAGGCTTGGGCACCAAGTTGTTGGAGGATGTACAGAAAGGCAGCACTAGGAATTCCATTTTTATTTTCATTCCTCCTCCCTCGTCCTCTCATGGCAAATGGGTGCTTGACACGTGGAATATGGACCAAGAATAATTAAGCATTTTCCTACGCATATCTTGTTGGACCGGCGACTATCCTTAGCACGAGAAAACAATCAAAACTAGCACACATGAGACATTAATCTAATTGGGAAAGGACTCAAGCTTTGAGGCATTTAGCATGGCGATAGTTTTATGAAAAGCGCTCTGGTCAGGCGGAAGGTTGAAGCAATTGCGGGATGAATAGTATCTTTGAAGACATTTGATGTTTGGCAATCTGGCTTTTAGGTAGGTTGATTGGAGCCTCTAAGTTGGGGAATATCTGAAATGCCTCTGAGGCAAATGATGGCTTGTTTAGTGCAATTTGACGACAATTGATGGCACTTTACGACAATTAACGATAATTCGCACAAGTAAATCTTAACGACAATTAACGCAATTGATGTTAATTAACGACAATTGATCTAATTACATGATTACACAAGTAATCAATTCAATTGTTACATAAATAATCCATCTATATCAGAAAAAAGAAAAATGACTAATTAAAAAAAGGGAAAAAATTGAAACAAGATCCTTGGCGGGAGGAGGATGGCGTGGCACAGGCGGCGGCTCAGTGAGGAGGAGGAGGTGGTGCAGTCGGGAGGAGGAGAAGAGGCGTGGCGGGATGGGATGAGTAGAGGCGGCGGGCCGGGAGGAGGAGGAGAAAGGCGGCGCTAGGGGAGGGGAGGAGAAGGACGGTGTCGGCTTGGGAGGAGGAGAAGGGTGGCGCTGAGTCGGGAAGAGGAGGAAGCGGAGGAGAGTGGTGGCGGCTCGGGAGGAGGAGGGCGGTGTCAGCGTGGGGAAAGAGAAAGGCAGCGTCGGGATCAGGAGGAGGGGGATGAGAGGTTTTGTTTAGTGGCAAGGGCGGGGAAATAACCCCCAATTCTAGGAGCAATCTCAGAAGTCAACTCGCCGAAGCCGCGGAAAGTTGTCCCCGTGCGGCTTCCGACTTCTAATTTTCGCACGTTGTAAACGGCTCCCAACTTCAAAAAAAGTGGCCAAAGAAAGACGCTCTTTTAGGACAGCTTTCGGCAGCTCAAAAAGCTGAAGCTGAACCATCCCATCCCAGACAGACCCTTTATTGTATTTGAATATACATGCTACATCATGATGTGCCATCTGAACATTTAGAACCAAATTGCTACTATAACAGCCTCATTTTAAGTAAACAGTAATAGTATGCATTTCATAGCATTTTTGTCATTTTAAAACATGTGCATAATTTGTCACATTTTGAAAACCCCAAATTTATATCAAATCTAAAACTTGAATTGAAACTCCAAAAGAAAATGCAAGTCAATGTTAATAATGAACCCTGGGAAATAATTTAATCAAATACTAGATTATTTATCACAAATTAACATTTTTTTGTCAAATTTTGTCGAGACCCTGAGTATGCAACATCGAGACCCTCTGTGTATTCCGAACTATTCCCATGATCAGTAGCTAGCTCACACAGTTTCAACATCGATGTAATCAAAACCATGCAACAACTATAGAAGAAGCAAAAGACCTCACGGTCAAGTCGTACAAGGTCTGCCGCACAGGGCTTACAATAAAAGAGAGCTTGCATCGAAAAATAAAACCACTCGTGAAAGCCATTCGACATGCCCACAGGCTATCGAGTGGAGGATATCTCCTAGTTCGCATGGTCCTCAAAGTACTCCTCTTCATAGAACTCTGAGCTCCCTGGGTCCTCTTCAGCGACTGATCAACCAGAGGGCATAAAGCCGTGAGTATTTGAATGTACTCAGCAAGTCGTAGGAAAAATGTATGCAAATAATATTCATGCAAGGCTTGATAAGGATAGCTTTATGGTTATCTTGCAGAAAGCAATATTGACTGGAAGTACAGTAGGTAGATTGAAAGCACAAGTTGAAAGATTAATACATAAGTAATCAGTTTCTTTGAAACAGCTCGTGAACACCCTGTTCACTTCCCAGACCACTCGGGAACACCCACGACCATATTTTTGAGAAAGTCTACCCCTTGTGTGAAATCACCAAGTATTGTCCATAACCGGGGACACAGCTATTTGAATAGTTTTACACTCTGTAGAGGTTGTACAGTTTGACCCACAAGACACGAATTCTCTAGTTTGTTCGGCATATATCTATGCCACCACTCACTACCTTAGGTAAGCAGTCTAGAGCACGTGACAAGGCTTTTACAAAGCTCCGTTTTGACTTGGTTCTACCCGCTAAGGTTTCGCCATTCTGGACCCCCTCTTGCACCATGTGATTCCATCCGGAACTCGGAGATCACGCCATCATGACAGAACCAAACCAAAACATCGGCTAATTAGTCGGCCAGGTCCACAACATCCTGGACATGTGGTTGTACGGTATGGCCCAGATCAATGGCACACAAAGTTAAGTCCTTAGTGACTACTCAGGCGAGGCAACCTCATCCCAAAATTCTCCCCCTTTACTGCACAATCACTCGCCCGAGTATAAATCATTTTGGGTCCAACCCGGCCAAATGGCAATCCTTGCCATGACACAATAAATTTTAATAACAGTGGTCGCGCCACAATTCCATAGTTCATTTAGTCAAATTCAATCATTCCTATTCAATCATTCTTTGAGTAAGTGATCATGAATACGTCGCGACTAAGCAAGGACAAGCATAATAAGCACCCATGTTGGTATTACAATAATGTCCAACTAAGATTACCCAACCTATGGTGTCTAAGGGTACATGTCAACATGTCAATCACAATTATGCAAGGAGTCATACTATCGAGTAGGTATTTAGCTATTTCCCCAAACCATTTTTATACAATTAGCTATGCATGTTGATACAAAACAATATAATTTTTGCAAACTGGGTACGACATGATCAAAGGTCTACGACTTGCCTTCGTTGAAGAGCTGAGATTCTTCGGTAGAGGTCGTCGGGTCCAAGAACTCTTCAGAGAAGCCAGAATTTACACGTGCGAAAAGAGCCAAATAAATACAACAAATCTAAACAAAAAACCAAAAACTACCAAACTAGAACCAAAAGAAAGGCACTGATTTTAGATGAATTAGAAATGAGCTCTCGGGAGGAGGCTCGACTAGTCGGGAGGAGGTCCAACTGAGAGGGTGGTCGAGGGAGATCCTGAGGAGGTCCTAAGGAGGAGGTCCTAAGGAGAATACGACTACTCAACGTGGTCGCAAGAGGGATACAGGAAGGATACGACTACGCAACGTGGTCGTAGGAGAAAAGAAGAGAACAGGGCTCGGAGAAACTCACTAGGACAGAGAGAGAGACCGGAGAAGACTGGAGGAGGACGGCGAATGGTGCGGGCACTTCGGTGAATTCTTCGGCGGTGAGGAGGCGACGACGCAGGCTCCAGCGGGCTCTTCGGTGATGAGGAGGCGACGGCGCAAGCGCTCCAGCGAACCCTTCGGCGGCGAGGAGGCGACGACGTAGGCTCCAGCCGGTGGTGGCGAAACTTCAAGCGCGGTGAAACTGGGCGAGAGCAAAAGAGTTGGGTGAGGAGACAGGGAGAGTCGTTGAGAGACTCAGAGGCGCGTAAGTTCACGGGTAGGTGGGCGGCAGGGACGGATCACGCAGACAGCAGCGCGTCGAGAAAGCTGCCGAGGATGAGGCAGGCGGGAGTTCTTTGGCGGAGGTGTGACATTTAATGCGACACAACAACATTTAATGCGCTAGGACTTTTGTGCCAGCAGCGACGCGACAAGAGGAAGAAGAAGGTGAGCAGGGCTGACAGGTGGGGCTAGTCAAAACTCGTGAGGGTGGTCCAACCAATGGGGTGGTCGTGACCAAAGGGGGAGGTCGTGACCAAGGGGGAGGTCGCGGTCAAAGGGGGAGGTCTGGACTAAGGGGGAGCTGGGCCGAGGAGAAAACAGAACAAACAGAGAAAGAGAATTTCAACACCAGAGAACTCCAACAAACTCAAAATAAACCAAACTTTTGGATTAGTTGAAGTTTGATTGTCATTTAAATCACTTTTAAATCCAAAATCTCAAGTTAAGCTTTAGAACTTCAACAAAACCAAATATTTATTTTTATTTTAAAAATATTCAAAAAGCTTAGAAAATCAGGACGTTATAAATTTTTAGAGATCATTTTGACCTTAAGATAAACCTAACTTCAATATTTAATCCTTTTCAGTTAAGGCTATTTATCTAAGTAATTAAAACGTGAACAGTGGTGTTTCAAAATTTTTGTGGGATCTACATCATCCCAGAAGTATCTCTGAAAAATTTCATATTTTTATGAATTTAATTGCTATTTATAACACCTCGGTCAAACTGGAAGTGTTTTTATTTTAATTGGTCAAACTTTCGGACCTAGACCGAACCACTTCACTGTAGTGACCCGCGCCTATGGACTTGACTGGACCAAACCCACTCGTTTGTGCAGTTCAAACCGCACTCCACTTGAATTCGACAAAGACCGATTAGCTTCTTCGGTGACAGTCAAGGCCCACTTTGGCAATGGGCTCTTTTCCTCATTGTCTCCGTGTCGTGCCAGCGCCGCGCAAGCCGAGCGCGAGGTGGTGTCGCGCCCGCACATTTCAGTGCATGCAGCGCCACTTGGCATTGTGTTGCTGACATTGTTCGGTCTAATGTTGCCATGCGTGGTCATCCTCGTTTCCTTCGACAAGAAAGCCATCAAAACCCCCGTTTCACTCCTACGGCCGAACTGACGAAGCATTCGTTTCTTCCTCCTCGCTAAGGCATATCCTCTCATCTTGGCACCTTTGATCTTCTATTCTCATGCCGTATCTTTGACACTAATGTGGGTTCTTGGTTGATCCTAGCTCTTGAACCACGGGTTTGTCTTTTGGTTGTCCAGAGCGCGCACCGAAGGCCGTCATCGTGCCATCTTGACATCCGGTGAGATCCTTTCTAATTATTTCGTGTCACATCTTGTGATAGATGATCAAGAACAAAATCCCTCATTCAATTTCACACTTTGTAAAACAGGATTGTCGAATTTTTTGCCTCTTTCGTCTCCATCTTCGGCCGGGTAGGTTATTTCTCGATTCCTTTCAATGGTAGCATCTTATGTGCCGAAGTGACCTAGTACGATCACCCATTGTTTGTTTCTTTGCTCAGGTTATCTTGTCGCCATGGAGCCCTTGTTGCTGCTTTTCGGTCACACGCCGCCAGCGAGCTCCAGTGTTTCTCTGGTCATCTTTTTGGCTCAGATAGCTCCCTCATGACCCTTAGTAGCATAAGCATACGTTCTTTTTTCTTAATGCGCTTTCAAATCAGCGTAGCCACTTTTGCCGTGCATGCGCCGCCGCTTCTCCTCGTTGCACTGCCACTTTGGTTCGCCGCCGGCCAAACTCCGGTCACCTCTGGGACCGCAACACTATTCTAAACCCATTTTAGCTTCTAGCTCGCGCGGCCGTGGGCCATCGCGCCGGCAAAGCTCGTGGAGCCTGCTGCTTTGTTGTTGGACCGCCCGACAACACTGTAGCGGGGCGTTTAAGCGTTAACCACTGTCGGTTTAAGTTAAGCGATGATTAGGATTTAATTGATGTCCTTATTTGTCTCGCTGACGGGTGGGACCGCGCACAAAACCTTGCGCTTTAGTCTCGGATTTTCCGCGCTGAGACGCTGATGCGTGGGCCCCTTTAGCCAGTTAAGTGGTTGTGCAAGTTTCGGTAATACGTTTTCTGTTAAGAGAAAACATATTTCGTTTACATTGAAAATCATAAGTGCATTAGTATAACTGGAAAACATATTTTCGAGTTTGCGCTCTCAACACGTTGTTCGGCTGCGCTGGGTCAAGGTTGACCGAGTCAAAAGTGGGTTTTGGGCCCTGCTCGTCAATGCCTCTCGCTAGCTGTGGCTCAGTGCAAAAGTTTTGAATACATTTTAAATTCCCGAATTGATTTAGTTTTACACTGAAAATAGTTTAAACTTCAAAAATCCATAAGTAATTTATTATTACTCCAAATTAGGTGAAATCAATTTTGTTAGTTTTAGTTTTTACTGAACTTTAATCTGGAATAACTTTTACACATGCTCCTATTACAGAAATTTTTGTTAATTAATTTAATTATACATTAAAGACTTTAACTTTATAAAACTCATAACAAATTAAAATAAACTAAAATTTTCACTAAAATTTACTTAAAATCATAACCTTGCTACTGTAAGTTTATCATGCATTTTTTTCTGTACTTTTGCAATTTGCTCTTTTTCTCGATGTTCATTTGTTATCATTCTTTTTAGATTCTGAAATACCCGACGCAAGTGTTTTTATTGTTGAGCAACCAGAGAGTGAACAAGTGGATTATAATCAAGGCAAACATCCTCTTGCATTATTTTGATCCTAGTTTTGGTAATTAGTATTTTTGAAATGCAATAATAATTGTGTGTATGGTATTTTTGTGTATAAATATTTTGTGAGTCTAGTTTGTTATATCCTCCTAATCATTATGGCTTATCCTTAATCATTTCATACACTTATGCTTAAGATAGAAATCATGTGTTGAAAATTATGGTCTTTAAGTAATTGCTTAGCCATGCAAGTCAGTAGACCGGTAGTTTGATTGATAAGATTATTTTGTCGATCATGGGAGACACTAAATAAATTTTAGATTTGGTTTCTTTGTTCAGATTGTTAAAACTGAAGTTTAAGTCTAAATTTGTATATTAAAAACATGGTTTAGATTTGGACAAGTGCTTGATAGTGATGGTGCCTTCGTGCACGAGATTGGGTAATGTGGTAGTCTTGTCCGAATCATTAAGGATCGAACTTTGGGCTGTCATGCCAAGAACTACTCGTACTTCCACATGCTGGATTGGGGCCGATTTGGTCAAGTAGGGAGAGGACTTTATTGAATTGGAACACAGGTGGTGTGAGGACATATGTGTTTGATCATATGTTCATAGGGATCCGATTGCAATTTAATATGTGCGAGTAAGCACAGTTTTAGATTTCAGTTCATTGGGTCGGTATTCCCAACACAACTTGTGTGCCCCGGTTAGCAGGCTCTATCAGTAGTTTGTACTAAGCGGGATTCGTCGCGCAAGGGTGTTTCAACTTAATAAAGTGTTCTTGCTAAAAAGTACCAAATCTCGAACTACCCGACCGAAACACCAAAGGAAGTGTGTCATTATCTGGAGGCTTACGGGCTGGTCGAGTCGTGTGGGTAAAGATGTACACCCCTGCAGGGTTAAAACTATTCGAATAGCCGTGTCCCTGGTTATGGACAATACTTGGTTTTGATAGACATCATCGTTAGACTCTGAAATAAAATTGACATGGGAATACTTGGTATCGGCATGAATGGTTGTTCATGTATGTTAACGAGTCAAAGTGGACAGCCACTTTGCTATGTTTTGAGTTATGAATAATTCTTAATTACTTGTTGTTTTTGTCCAAACTTGTTTATAAAATGGCCTTTGTAAAAATTAGAAAGTGTAGGAATAAAACTTGTTGCTTTATGTAAAAATTAATGCCACTATAGCCTTTCCTTGGACATCCATTAGCATATATAAAAATTCTAATCCTTTGGATATGTTCTACTAAACACTTTCTTTTATTAGTTTGTGTAAGTCTTACGAGTACCTTCTGTACTCAGGTGAATTAACCACTTGTTGCAGGTGAGGACGATTATGTTTATGACATCCGTTAGCGCCGATTATGGCGACGCTAATGAATGATACTGTTTCTACCTTCACTCAGTTGCCTTCCGGTGTTGGGCATACTTGGTGGTATCTTTTGGTGTTTATAGTTGTTTCCGCTACAGACTTTTGTTTCTAGCTGACCGTTGGTCTCATATATAACTAATGTACTGAACACTGGTCTTGTAAAGTTTTGTTATAAATATAGGAAGAAGTCCATTCTACCCCCCCTCAAGTATCGACGTGCGGACACCTAACCCTCTAAACTAAAAAATCAGTGTGCTCTGGACGACATCGACACCAGATCAGGCGCATCCTTGAGCGGGGAAGAAGGGGTGCCTGGCCAAGGGTGGCTCCCGAGGCCAAAAGGAGTAACCGGCGGAGGCATGAAGACGGCGATGACTACGAGGAGGAAGAGCGAGATTTGGATCCGGGCGTGAAGCGGTGTGGGAGGCGAGGCGAGATTCGGCCTTGGCGAGAAGCCAAGGTTCCTCGAGGCGGTCGGCGACGATGTGCAGGTCGTGGGCGAGGAGGCAGCGTGTGGGCGGGGTGGGAGGCGAGGCCAAAGCGAGACGAGGCGAGGAGGTCTTTGAGAGAAGAGGAAGGAAGAAAGAAGAAGAGAGGAAAGGCGAGCCATCCGAAGTCGACAATGACACAGCAAAACCAGGCCACCCAGACGCCACATCGGCAATACCACCGCCGCAAAGCAATGGGAGGAGTAGGTTATCCGGTTTTACAACTTAGGGGTGTCAAAAGGCCGATTTTTTAGTTCAGGGGGTTAGGTGTCCGCACGTCGATACTTGAGGGGGGGGTAGAATGGACTTCTTCCTTATTTTTATTTTAAAGTTAACTCCCGGCACACTTTATTTCCAATTCTAACTCTTTTAGTCACGCCACCACCCGTAGCGTGACAAAACAATGCTGTCACGTCATAAGATAAGTCTACCAAATAGCACTTTTGGCCACGCCACTGTTGGTGACGTGACCAAAACAACAATGTCACACCACCACCCATAGCGTGACGAAAGCATGCCCTATTGTGACAATGTTGTTTTGTCACGCTACGAGTGGTGGCGTGATCAAAGAGGTTAGAATTAGAAATAAAATGTTTTGTGGGTTAACTTTAAAATAAAAATTTTAAAAAGGTTAATTAATAAAAAAAATTCTCACAGCTACCGTAAGATTTTACTTCACGATATTCAGATCAGCGGCAAATGCAACGCCGCCATTGCAAAGTAGTGGTACAACACAGTAGAGGTGAGTTTCCGTTTAAAACTAACCAAGAGATCGTCGGAGAAAAGTCCTTCTCTTGCTGCTTTTGCATACGGTATTTGTTTTGAATTGTCTCCGACCACGCAACAGATGCAACAAATCAATCAAAATTTCTACCCCGTCCTTTTTCCACATGACCATCGATCGGCAGCACTCGTCGTCAAACTTCGAAGTGCTCTTCTCCAAAATTTCTGCAGAGAAAAGATTGATCGTGACTGATGGATAAAGAAGGCTCTCTGGTTGGACTCTGAAACCATCTCTCTTCTGCATCAACCACGTACTCTGTTTCTTTCTTGCGCAAATCTTCCGAAGCTGTATACTACACAGGCAGCAAACAAAAGGCAGTGGGTTTGTTTGGTTGGTGTTCTAGATTTCATGTCTGAGATAAAATAGTGTCTGTAGGTAGCATAAAAAATAGATGATTTTTATCTGACTAGGCAAACTTGAAGATGATTTGTTTGGTTAGAAGTCTGTGCTTAAAAATAGTGAATAAAAAATAAACCAACGGATCGAAAATACAACGGTATGGATGGAGCCAGGGGCGGCGGCAGGGGGGTGTCTGTGGTGCATAGGCACCCCCCAAAAAAAATGAATTTTTTTTGGGGTATACTCAATTTGGCCTATCTCAGCCCAATTCAACCACACACGCACACGGCTCACGGGCTCAGCGTCAGGCCATCAGCAATTCAACATACCAGGTCTTCTCGCCTTCTCCTCCCGAGTCTTGGCCTTGAGCATTTGAGCGCGCTTGACCTCGGCCTCTCCTTGCTTCTCCTATCTGGCGAGTGGCGACTGACTCCTCCGGCCTTGACCACACACGCCGAGGACGCCACCGAGAACCAAGGTAAACATTGGATTTGGGGAATGACCGGCCTCGGGATTGGATTTGGGGGAGGCGGCCAGGAGGAGCGAGGCAGGCCAGAGGCCGAGCCAGTGGCACGTGGGTGAGGAGGAGGGCGGGCGTGGGGGTGTGGTGGGTGAGGCAGGGCGGCAAGTCACGGACCTCAGTGGGTGAGGGAAGCAGGGGAGGAGCAGAGGCACAAGATTGGCCGGTGAGGCAGAGGCACAAGATGGGCCGGCCGTCGGTGGTGAGGTGAGGAGTGGGGCTTTGGGAAGAAGAGATCGTGAGTTTGAGAGAGAGAGAGAGAGAGAGAGAGAGAGAGAGAGATTGGTAAGAAGAGGAAAGCCGTGGCTGACTCGGCTGAGGAATGAGAAATTGAGAATGACGATAGGAATTTATAATTAGGAAATTAGGAATTTACAATTGGTTTGACAAGGTTAATACGGAGTTGTTTGTTTGCATGTCCACTTTATGAATTCATTTGCTTCTTATGATAGGAACAAAGTACTTAGCCTTTATAGAGCGAGATATATTCTCGAAGGTTAGTGATGATGATATAATCAAGTGTTTCCAAGGAATACGATCGTGTCGTATGGTATTGTGGTTTCTATTAGCTATTTAGGATTATTTTATTCATGTAAGATTTTATTTAAACTAGTTGTATTGTACTATTAACTAATTTTGAATTTTTTTTTGTGTAATTGTATTGAATTTATGAAATTACTTATATGTCATATAAATTTTTTTTTAATCTTTCAAGTGTGTATCTCTATCATAAAATTTCTAGGTCCACCACTAAATAAAACTATTGAGCTGTCTGACTATAGGCGTTCGTTTTTTAAGCCTGAGTGTTGAAATATGGCCTGGCAGCCTGCACTCAGGAAACAAACCGAACAACTTTCAAGTCATCTCATGCGCCAGGGAGCAAACCAAACAAGCTCAGAGTCCACACGTCACACATCGTCCAGAGTTGTTCCGAATTAGAGATGCAGGCTAGCTAAACTCCTTTGGCTATAGCACGTAGCACAGTACTAGGATAGATATAGGGTCCCAATCCCCAAGACCGGTGCTAGATGACTAAACTCCAAAGTCAATGCGTAGCTTGAGGATGCGATGCCGCCGCTTGTCCGGGAATTTTTCCTGTTGTAGCCCTGTAGCGATAATTAATTACGAAAATAATCTCAACTCGTCATAATTAGCAAAAGTAATATCAAAACAGTGTTCTATCGCGTCTACCGGGCGGCAGGACTGCGCCTCACCGGGTGGCAGCACTCGCTTTGGTGGCCGGTAGCAGTGTTCACACCGTGCGCCAGATTTCTTTATTTTTCTCCTCGCTTGTTGAAATATTATTTCATTATATTTTGTAAAAAAACAAAATTTCATTATATTTGATTGAAAATGAATATCTAACTTTGAGATTTATAAAAAATCATTAAGAAATAAGGGCAAGGAGTAGGTTTTTTAAATCCAAATCGAGTTTAAATCACAGTTTGAGCGCATATATATAAAAATGTATCGGGACTATTGGAGTGTCTCACGATGAAATCGTCTGAGCGTATCTGGCGTATATAAATGAGCAAATCGATGAGGTACTTTATGAAGCTTATCTGAGAATGTGATTGGAGGGTTGGGAATGGTCGTTGTGATGATGAAGATGTTGAAAATATAGAGTCTCTCCTCGGTGAAGTCGGTGCGAATGGTTCTTTGTGGGATTCCACGAGAAGAGACATACTTGCAATATAGGCTTAGCGGAGACACGGAACAAGAACTACATTAGAGTATCGATGACGAATCGCGTTACGTAGTGACATGGCATGATGGTCCGGCTAATTGCTTTAGTCATCCTCGCTACTACTACGATACAACTGCGACACAAGCATCAGGACCATATAAGTACACATACCTTTAGGGATAGTAAAATACGGGGGTAGGACGGGGGACTACTACGTAATGACACGACCTCTGCGTGGACGGGGCCATTTTCCTTCCTTGCTAGCTCGGCATTGAACTCCTCGCCGCCTTCCCTTCCCCTTGTCGCGGAGTGTCCACGTCGGCCGGTATGTCGAAGTCGTCCATATCCTGCGATTTCACGATGTAAGTTCATCGTATAGTGGAAATCGGAAGAATGATGTAAATTCTTCATAACTCACGTCGTCGTCACGGATTACGCCGGACGACCGGATACACCTGTTTCGGCCGGTTCACCAAGATGAGCCTTTCCTTGCCCTTGTCGCGGGGCCCACGTCGGGTGGTATGTCAAGTCGTCCATGTCCTGCGATTCCATGATGTTAGTCGCCGTATAGTGAAAATCGTAAGAATGATGTAAATTCTTCAGTAACTCACGTCGTGAATACGGAGACGCCCGGCGACCGGAAGCTTATTTGCATGGCGGGCTCACCAAGATGAGCCTTTCCTTGCCCTTGTCGCGGATCGTCCATGTAAATTTGGTATGTCAAGTCGTCCATGTTACGTGATTGTATGATGTAAGTGAAAAGCGTAAAAGGATGTAAATTCTTCATAACTCACGTCGTCGATATGGATTACGCCCGGGCGACTACTGGGCTCCTTCGGTGCGTCCTCAACAGGGTCCGGTACGTAAGGTTTCCACCGCACGAAGTTCTCGGCCCGCACCGAGTAGTTCGATATATCGCCTGTTTGGATGAATGCCCCTGTCGTACATCTCTGGGCCGTCGATCCACTGGAAGAAGTGGCAACGCATCTCTGGCTGCCATTTCGTGGGGATGAAGTTAAAACTTTAAGGAAGTCAACATTGACGAAAATCAATGCGCGCGAAAGAAATGCTTACGAGGTGGTGCCCGCATGTGTAGTACGCCCGGGCTGCGGTGGCTGGGTGTGTGGACTGAATGATCTCTGCTGGTTCGCCACACGCACATTGCGGGATCGGAAAATGTGGTGGTACTGGAGCATCTTTCATTGATTTATCTGGGTATTGTAGCTGTTTCCTCTTCTGCTTAAGCCAATTTTGCTTCTTCAACATCCTCGCGTAGAAGTTTGCCGAAGAGTCCATAGCTGGGTATGTATTGTGTAGTGTTGTGTAGTATTGGGTTTGGTTCAACCCCCTTTTATAAGCCCCATGGTTGGCATGGTGTGGTTAATTTCTTATCACTGCGCAAAGCTGGCCCGTGTGGTCTTGCCACTGCGCAAAGCTGTCTCCTTAGGTCTTATCACTGGGCAAAGCTGCCCCGTGTGGTCTTGTCACTACGCAAAGCTATCTCCTTTGGGCTTATCACTGCGGAAAGTGTCTCCTTTTGGTCTTATCATTGCGCAAAGCTTGCAGTGTGGTCTTGTCCTTTATAAAGTCGTCTCCTTTGGTCTTATCATTTGCAAAGCTGCCTGTGTGGTCTTGTCTTTGCAAGAAAGCTGTCTCCTTTGGTCTTATCTTTGCGGAAAAGTTGTCTCATTTTGGTCTTATCACCACATAAAGCTGCCCGTGTAGGACCTCCCTCAGGACCTCCTCCAGGACCTCCTTACGACCTCTTCCATGACCTCCAGAACCTCCTCAGGACCACCTCTAGGACCTCCCCTAGGACCTCCTTAGGACCTCCTCCAGGACTTCCCTTAGGACCTCCCCAAGGACATCACAACATCCCTCATGACGTCCTCCAAGACCTCCTCCAGGACCTTAGGACCTCCCTCAGGACCTCCCCTAGGACCTCCCCCAGGACCTCCTCCAGGACCTTAGGACCTCCCTCAGGACCTCCTCCAGGACCTCCCTCGGGGACCTCCCTAGGACCTCCTCAAAACCTCCTCTAAGACCTCCCCGGGACTTGGGACCTCCCTTAGGATCTCTTCCTAGACCTCCTTAGGACCTCCTTACGACCTCTTCCAAGACCTCCAGAACCTCCTCAGGACCACCTCCAGGACCTCCCCTAGGACCTCCTTAGGACCTCCTCCAGGACTTCCCTCAGGACCTCCCCAAAGACATCACAACATCCCTCAGGACGTCCTCCAAGACCTCCTCCAGGACCTTAGGACCTCCCTCAGGACCTCCTCCAGGACCTCCCTCAGGACCTCCCCTAGGACCTCCTCTAGGACCTTAGGACCTCCCTCAGGACCTCCTCCAGGACCTCCCCTAGGACCTCCTCAAAACCTCCTCTAAGACCTCCCCCAGGACTTCCGGACCTCCCTTAGGATCTCTTCCTAGACCTCCTCATGACCTCCTTACGACCTCTTCCAAGACCTCCGGAACCTCCTCAGACCACCTCCGGGACCTCCCTAGGACCTCCTCCGGGACTTCCCTCGGGACCTCCCCAAGAACATCACAACATCCTCGGGGCGTCCTCCAAGACCTCCTCCGGGACCTTAGGACCTCCTCGGGACCTCCTCCGGGACCTCCTCAAGACCTCCCTAGGACCTCCCTCAGACCTCCTCCGGGACCTTAGGACCTCCTCGGGATCTCTTCCAAGACCTCCTCGGGACCTCCGGACCTCTCGGGACCTCCCTTAGGACTGTCTCGAAAAAAGCTGCCCGTGTGGTCTTCTCGGTCATAAAGTCTGTCTCCTTTGGTCTTATCTTTGTGGAAAGTTGTCTCCTTTTGGTCTTATGATCGCACAAAGCTGCCCGTGTGGTCTTGTCACCAGCATAAAAATGTCTCCTTTGGTCTTATCACTGCGAAAGTCGTCTCCTTTGGTCTTATCATCTGCGCAAAGTCGCTTGGTGTGGTCTTGTCATTTGCAAAGTCGTCTCCTTTGGTCTTATCAACATGAAAGCTATCTCCTTTTGGTCTTATCATGCGTAGAAGTGCCCGTGTGGTCTTGTCACCCCACAAAGATGCCTCCTTTGGTCTTATGACGGTACGGACCTGCCCCCTCTGCCAGGCGCGGTACGGACCTGCCCCCTCCGCCAGCCACGGTAGGGACCTGCCCCCTCCGCTAGGCGCGCAGACGGACTGCCCCTCCGCCCTTGATGAGGACTGCCTCACGCCACGTTGCGTCTCCGGTGCTCGGCTATTTAAACGCGCGGCCACACACTCGCTCGATCGTTCCTCTCAGGAATATCTCCCTCTTTGTGAGGTGCCTCCCTCTCCCGTACCTAATATTTTTCTTTGTCCTTTGTTTGAATTCGTTAGTCGTTACTAATGCAATGCATGTTTGAATTTGCAGTCTTCCGTGTCTGAGGTTAAGAGTTGGTAACGTCGTAACGGTAAGTTCATTTCAGCAACGCACGTATGGTTCTTATGTTGTGTGTTGGTTGAAATATTGTCTTATTTTTTGTCAGAAATGGAGACACTGTATGTGTTCCATGGTAACGTGCGTGCCGGTCCAGACGGAGTTGATTTGTCCAGCTGCCAGCACGCCTTGGTAAACGTTCCCAACCTGGCACGCATCGATTTGCTAGAGCTACGACGGTGCATTCGGCAGTTGTTTGATAGGCACGTCGCTAGCAACATTTCCCACACAAGGCTGCCACCAGGCAAGCTATCGTGAGTTTCGCGGTGAAGACCAGTCGGACTTACCGAGTGTACAGGTGAGTTTGAACTTTGTTTGATGTATCTTCAACCATCTACAGTAGGTTCTACTAACTAATATATGTCGTCTGTTATGTGCAGGTCTAATCCTGACACTTACATAGTTAAGTGCGTTCTTACCTCTTGCCCTGGCAAAGTCCGTGCGCAGAGATTCCCTGGGGCGGGAACGGCCTTCCGCATCACAGTCGTGACGGATCACACATGTGAGCTTCAGGAGCCATTGCAAACGCATAAGAATGTAACCTCGGCCTACATCGTGAGCATTGTAAGCCATGCAGTTGTCGCCAATTTGACCATTTCGCCAAAGGTTCTGATGGCTAACGTAGCGAATACAATAGGGTATGCCGTTAGCTACAGAAGGTCCGGCGCGGGTTAAAGGTCCTTGAAGGGTTGTACGGTACCTACAAGGAGGCGTCGACCTAGTCCCCTGAATCTTTGAAGCAAATTGCGGATGCTAATCCGGGACATGCGTCAATAGGGACGATAGGTCGACAGTCGAACAACCCAAATTCCCTAATCCTTGATCGAGTCTTCTGGGCTTTTGGCCCGGCAGTCCAGGGCTTCCACCACTGTCGTCCCGTCCTGAGTATGGACGGTACTTTCCTTTGTGGGAAATACAAGGGCACCATTCTCACCGCTATTGCCGCTGATGGCAACGACCAATTGCTCCCAGTTGCCTTTGAAATTGTGGAGAATGAGAACACTACCAGTTGGCTATGGTTTCTAGCCAATATAAAGCAACATGTTGTAAGGGATCGGCCGAATGTGTGTGTCATAACCGATCATTATGCCGGGTTGTTGTCGCGTTACGCACCATGCGAAGCGGTACTAGGGCACCGTTCAATGGAACGACATGCGCACTGCGTTGGTGCATACTGCATCTAGTCGCCAACTTCCACACACGCTTCGGAGCAAAGACCTCATGAAGAAGTTCAAGAAGCTCGCCACGTAACCGTAAGCGCAAGTTCGATGCCGTGTGGCGGGAGCTTGAGGTCGAAACCCAGCGTGCAAGTGGAGGTTACGGCGGCGCACCGCAGCGAGTTATTTGAGTGGATGAGCGAGCATGCCCCGACTATGAGAAATGGTCCTTCTTCACGACACTGTGGTGCTCGATGACGCATCATGACAACCAACATGTCCGAGGTCTACAACGGTGTGTTGAAAGGGGTCCGTGCCCTCCCCATCACATTGTTGTAGGCGAGACATGGAAATGCGATCGGTTACTTCAATCATCGGGCAATGATGGCCAAGCAAAGACATTTGGACGAAGGGAAGCAAGACTCGGAGGTTACCCTTGCCTACATGGAGAAGAAAATTACCAAGGCCCGATCCCATGTAGCTATCACAATGGATGGCGTGAGAAGGAAGTTCGAGATCCGCTTATGACAGCACGTTCAGCGGCCACATGAGAGGTGACGGAAGCATGTTTGTACCATGGATATTGCAATGCAAATTGTTGCCTTGCAAGAAGACTCCGTGGTGTTCTTGCAATTAGTGCGATGCCTCGGGCGTCCGATGAACCAATGCAAGACTCCGTGGTATTACTTGCAATTGTGCAATGCCTCGGCGTTCGATCAACCCATGCAAAGTGAAGAGAAAAGGCTTCAAACAACGCATGACAGATGGAAAGAGTTGAGAAGTCGCTTCACAAGTTACTTAAGTTAGTTACTTTTGCGGTCTTTCTTCTTTTGTATCTTGTTCTTGCCAAGTAGAACGTCGGTGTGTAATGAGATTGTAATGTCCACTCGTTATCTATGCATCATGATCCTTGATGAATGAGAATAAAATTGTTCTCTTGGCGTAGATAACGAAGTACAAGAGTCCAATTACATTCCAATTAGCACACTCGCTTGGATTACAAATCACTTAATGAAGCACAACTTACAACATACAATAGACTACTAATGCTACTATCGCCTTTGCTCCTCACTTCTTTGTCGGGCATAGTACCTGTCTTGGCCTTCGCGCCGTGTTCCTCCCAAAGGTCTCTGACGACTCACTGTTCTGTGGAAAGCGTCAACCTAGCGGTGACCGTGGGTTCTGGCCAGCAGTCATACCGAGGCTCCTCAGCCGCCGTGTGTCGGATATAGAGGGCATCACCGCATAACCGGGCGTTGAGAACAAGTCTGTGATCCAAGCATTAGGATCCGTAGTAGGATCGTGGAGGGCACCAACTCGGCTCAAAGTTGCGGGATGGATGGGTGAATTGCTCGTGGTGCGGTTAAGCCTTGCGGGTGAACGCCGGAGGGTACATTGTGTGCAGGACTCATACCATGGCACCGTATCGCCCATTGAAAATTGTCCAACATTGTGGGGCTGCAAGGGAGAATCTGGGATAACATCCGCCGCGGTTCCGGGTTGCACGTCCGTGCTCTCCGGAATGTCCTCTTCGTGCCTCTGTGACGACGACGGCACCGGCGTAGGGTCCCTCCGAGATGAGGACGGCATCAGCGTAGGGTCCCTCCGAGATGAGGATGGCATCAGCGTAGAGTCCCTGCGTGGCAACTGCGCGGACCCTCCGCCGCCCATGCTGCTGCGCCGCTGGGTCGACTCGCTCGGACGGGAAGATGGAGGGGGCGAGGGTACGCGACTACGCTCCGTCCGATGCCTCGAGTCGACATCGCTGGCCCTTCCGCAGGTCATGTTACGAACGACCTGCTTGACATCATCAATAACCGTCTTCAAGACCGAAAAAAGGCGGTCCACTGTGTTGTTTGTACCCCGCTCGAGTTCCCGGCGGCCGCGCTCGATAGCGATCTCCAAACGATCCACCTGCATGGTTACAGAACAAACAAAATTTTGTTAGTTAACCCTATTTCGGAGGGTGGTTAATCTACTACGTACTCAACGTACCGAATCGTCATTACGTCTTTGCGGTCGGGTCCATCCCCAAGTCCAAGCGTTCGGCGTGACTAGGATCTGCATGTCGGGCCGGGGGGCGCCAGTCAATCTCGTCCGCGTGTTTCCGTACGTACCACTCCAAGTACGTGTCGTAAGTCCCTAGATCGTATGGTGTGCCTCCTGCAAACTGGAATCAGTGGCCGTCTGCCATGCATCTACCCACGGCTGCTGCGTTTGAAGCCAGTCATCGCTCTTATGGCCCTTCTTTATGCACTGAAGGTCCAACAAAATAAATAAATTATGGTACCGACATAACATATGACTAAAGGATCTACAATATTATTAAGCAATGCAATGTACTTACAAGTGACTACGCCTCGCAAGCGGTCGCCCTAGAGCAGGGGGGATCTCCTGGTGCAGGTCGAACTGCCTCATCACCCGTTGTGGGTTATACGGCTCAACCATGTGGGAGAACACCGGATGACAAGTTGTCCTCGAAGACGCGCATCTGGTGGCATAGCGAGCTCTGCTGTCGGGGTCGTGCCTCGCACGTGGGCATCCGCCCAAGGAGCCCATACTATGTCGTTCTCATGCAGGTCTCGAATTCATTGTGGAACTCGGGGTATATGCGCGCGACCTCTCCTAGACCAACCCAAGATCTTTCATATCCATCGGGATCCCATGGTGGGCCCTCCACGGATCCTCCTCGTCCGCCTCACCATAGAAATGTTGTGTGTGCGGGTAAGGGTGGGCTGCAGCGGTATACTGACCATCCGATGCTGGAAGTGCTCCCACGACCACAGTACATAGCGGCGTGTGGCAACCCGAGAGCACAGCTCTGTTCCGTCTTGACAGCTGCGGCGCGCCTGACAAAGCCATGCAGATCGTCGCGACTGATCTGTGGAACCCCAATCTATCATGCGCACGTCCTCATCGTCGGCGTCCACGATAGACTCCGCAAGGTGAATATAACTCGGGTACACCATGTCCCTGCGTGCTAGGGAACATGATCCACCCGAATATAAACAACAAATATGCAATAAAGTGGCATCGAACCACCTCCTCCGCTTCGTCAATTGGGCAATGCATGAATCGTCGCAGCCCAACCGTGTGGAATGCCCTTTGACCTCTTGGGGATAAGTGGCAAACGATGATGGAGACGCGCTTCGGTCCGGCGACCTCGGAGGGGAACAATCGCTGACGGCCTCAGAACGGAAGGCGGTAATGAAGCCGACATCTTGCGGTGTCACCGCTATCTCCCCACCGGAAGTGGGAACGTGGGTCTCCGACGCCAACGATCAACCAAGGCGGAAAGAAGAGATGCATCAATTAGGAAGTTACGCCCATGTTGACATGCGGCTAACATAATCAAACCGGATTGACGAAGCCTCAAACATACCGCTCGTCGAGCGGCCAGTCTCCTCGATCCCGTGTCACCGAGTTGGTGGCCCATCGCCATCAATCCAAGCGTGGCAATGATGCTTGCCGCCCCATGCCGCTTTCAAGTAGGGGTGGTAGAGCACGTGCCATTGTCGCAAATAGACAAAAACTAACGATTAGCAAAATCTAAGCACGACTTAGCGGTACAAAATGCAATAAGCAAAAATTAAATACGAACTAAACCTCACTAATCGAGAATGCGCTAGCGCGCTTATGAGCTCCTCGATCGGCGCGTGCGTTGGTTTATATCGCCTCACAATCGTATTAACGAAAGAAACGGCGATGTAAAGAAAAGTGAACAACAAAAATTGCATCCTTCAAATTTCTTTGATAAAGCGGCATGACGAGCGAGGAGAAAAAAATCGACGCAGTGGGCACTGCACTGCGCCGGCCGAAGGGTGCTGCGCGCGCCAGGCCACAGGCGGTGCTGCTCGCCCGTGGGGCAGTCCCGCCGCCCGATAGACGCAGATAGAACCTTTTTGGGCTACTTTTGCTAATTATGGCTAGTTGGGGCTATTTTAAGTAATTAATTGTCGCCTGAGGGCTGTGAAAGAAAAAATCCTTGTCTGGTCCCATCTTCTCTTTTTTTTTCCATTAAGTAGATGAACCTTCTGATTCTCCAAGTACACATCATACAAGTGGAGTACAACATATGTTTCGTCCTGCCTACAAACTACACAGTAAAGGCAACCTCTGGGCTCCCAATGATGCCCACAGGGAACTCCAAAGGTCTCAAAGACAGAAAAGAGGCTATTTATAGTGTTTTCGGATAAAGAAGATTATATTTTTACCTTTAAAAAGGTCTTATGTCTATAGGGGCTTTAGGGTCTTTACACTTTCCCAGGCTTAGCCTCCGGTGTATGGTAGACCTCCATGGGTCTAGTCTACCACGCCTGTACTCCTGGTCCACAAGTGATTCTAGGGACAGACCTGCCATTATGGCAAGGTCTGGCGTCCGCCCGAACTTCATCCCGTCCAGAAAACCCCCTACCCCCTGGTATTTTCTCCCTCCTAGCGCCGGCGTCGGAGAAGAAGCAGAGCGGGAGTTTGGCGCTTCGTGCGTTTGGCAAAGGGAAAGGCGTTGCTGCCTGCTGGGCGCCTCAACGCCTAGGCCGTCCATGCGGCAGTGTCTTTGCGACCCACCAAGCACTAGCCAACCAAAGGTGAAAGGTCCGAATTCCAAAACCGACTCCTCCCGATTTACTCAGTCTCCTACTCTCCCTTATGCCCTCACGAGTCACGCCCTCACCCTCTCTGCTGAAAATCCTAGATCCAATCTGGGGGGTGAGGCGACGAGCGCGGGCTAGGGCGCTGGGCGGGTGGGAGCCAGAGTTCCGAACGGAGCCGGGCGCCGAGCGCCGGACGGCGCGTTGACTAACGAAGGCTAGAGGCACCGACACCGATCGGTGCTGCTCCAGGGCTCCAAGCGTCGGGCGATAGAGCATCGACTGTCGAGGGCTCGAGGCACCGACGCCGGGCGACGCTGCTCTAGGGCTCCAGGTGTCGCGCCGGGCGGGGCATATGGCGGCGACGCATTGCTCCCTTCGAGTGCTCTCATGACCTCCCTGTGCCTAGCGATCTTGCGGTGAAAGCGTGGCGCGCAGACACCGCCGTGGGCATGGGCGCGTGGTGCTGTGGGCGGTGGGCATGGTGGACTAGTGGCATCGGTCGTCGGGCCGTTGGCAAGCAGCGAGGCCGAGTGCCCGAGTAGGTGACTAAGGTGAGAGTGAGACCGTGAGAATTGAGATTATGACTTTGTGAGAATGAGATTGTGATTTGTGACTTTGTGAAAATGAGATTGGGCCTATAAGCATTTTTGGATAGGTGAGTAGCCGAGTAGGTGACTGTTGACTGCTGTCTTCACTCTTTTCTCTTCAATAGTTCAGTTCTTCCCACTTGCGGTTGCGGAGAGGAGGCGAGGTGGTCAGCTGGGTCCAGTGGCTAGAAATCGAGATGGCTCCTGAAAATGTCAAGTCCAAGTCCAAAGGCAAGGGTAAGAATTGGTTGATTTGGTTTCAGTGATTTATCATTTATTATTTATATTACGCTATTGTCCAGGAATTCCATTGAATTGTGATTGGTTGATTACTTGATTTACTAGATTTCAAGAACTGTTTTACTATTTTACTGGGTCCGCCACTTGCTGAACAGTGCGAGGAGCCAAGGGGGCCAATGGGCAGGTCGGCAAGGGGCGGTGTCTAGCGGCCGGCGTAGTCAATGGCCTGTGGGCGGTGATATGATATTTCTCGATGTCCTACCTTTATCTTTACTCGTTGATTCCATTTAGTGTTGTATACTCATATTGTTGCGATTGCAAATTTGCAATATAGTTTGCATATTGGACCGTGCTTGGCGGCTTGCGACTCCGCCATACCTAGAATTCAATCCTGGGTCCGCCACTGAGTGATCCTTCCCCCTCTTTGCTCCATGCTAGGCAGACTAGGAGCGAAGGCTCTTTGGACCCCTTTGCTTTGTGCGAGGTGGCCTTAAGCGAGGGCCCTCTAGACCCCCTTCGCTCTAGGGTGTGTTGACCTCTTCTATCGAGGCTATCTTCAGCGGTCTTCTTGTACCTTTCGGTATGTGCGAAGGGATACATGGTGTAACACCCTGGTTTTCTGAGCCTTTTTAAAAAAATTCAAAATAAAAAGAACCATTTTGTTTTGATGAGAATTCAAAGCTTAACCTGATATTTTCAGAAATTAAAGTGTTTAAAGTGACTAAGCTAAACTTCAACTAATCCAAAATTTGGTTCTTTTGGGTTTTACTCGAGCTCTCTAGAGCTATCTCTCCTTTTCTTGGTAGGATCTCCTTTCGTCTATCCTGTTTGGACCTTCTTTTATGTCCAGACCTCCCCTTCTGTTGGCCTCTGGTGTTGTTCTTCTTCTTGTCCATTCGGATCTCCCCTTTTCTTTGGAAATCCCTCTCTGTTGAGATGTCCCCTTGACTCTGACCACTCTAATGGTTATCTTCGTGATCTGTTGTAAAGATTACCCTTCGGGTCCAGATCACCCTTTTGATCAGGACTTCTCTGTTGTAATTTAGACCAATCGTTGTAAATTTAGACCTCCTTTGAAGTTTAGATTTCCCTTGTAGCTAGTCCTCCTCTGGGGACTAGACCATCTCTGTGGTTTTGACCCTTCCCTTTTTGTTTGGGTCACAACCATCCTGAGGTGTTCCAACTCAGGTTTGTGTTTCAACCATCCTTGATATTTGAAATTCTACCTCGAAGTGAATCCTCACCCTCTGAATCTCTTTCTCGTTTAACCTCCTTCCATTCCTTGCTCATTTGAACCTCTTTAGGTTCATTGGAATCTTTCTTTGTTCATTGGAATCCCTTTTGAGTTCACTTCAATCCTTCTCAGTTCTTTGGATCTTTCCGTGGCCATCTGAACCTTATTTGGACCTCTCCGTGTCCTTCAAGACCTCCCTGTGTCGTTTAGGACCTCCTCCTCACTTGTTTGGACCTCCCCGTGTCCTTCAGGATCTCTCCATATCCTCTAGGACCTCCCCTACGTTCACTTGGACCTCCCTCGCATCCATTCGAGCCGTCCGCTTGATCCAAACCTTTATCGCTTGTGTACCGTTCGATTTGCGTTGGACGGTTTGATCTTGTTGAGACGTTTAGATGGTCCGAATGTCCCACCGTTTCTGAGCCCTCAGATCTGTGCTGGACGGTCTGATCTGTAGAGGTGTTCGGCCGGTCCGAACGTCCCAACCATTTTGGACCATCCGATCCAGTTCAAGGGCTGAGATCTAGCGTTAGCTCTGGAAGGTCCGAACGGCCTAATCACTTTGGTCCGATCGATTGCAATCCAATGGCTCCCGCTTCTCCCGCTTCTTATCTTGCTATCGCTCACCTCCCTTTTGTTAGATTTGGCCGTTAAGACCTCCCCTTTGGAGATCTTAACCGTCTAGACCCCCCTTGTTAGATCTGGCCGTTAAGACCTCCCCCTCGGAGATCTTAACCGTCCAGACCTCCCCCTTGTAGATCTGGCGATTAAGACCTCCCCCTCGGAGATCTTAACCGTCCAGACCTCCTCTTTGTTAGATCTGACCGTTAAGACCTTCCCTTTGGAGATCTTAACCGTTCAGACCTTCCCCTTGAGGATCTAACCGTCAGGACTTCCCCTTGTGGATCTAACCGTCAGGACCTCCCCTCTGTGGATCTGACCGTCAGGACCTCCCTTTACTCTCAATCTTGACCGTTGGGATCTCGTTTTGGAGATCTAACCGTCAGGACCTCCCCGTTGCTTTTGATCTTGACCTTCAGACCTCCCGTGAGAAGGTCTTTTGGACCTCCTGTCCATAGGACCTCCTCATTGTTGTGTCTTTGGACCTCTGGTCCTGTGCTTGGACCTCCCCCGTGGGTGAGGACCTCCCTTGACCTCTGCGGGACCTCCTCAAGGTTTCCGCAGGACCTCCCCTACGCTTTGATGGCCCCATTTGGCGCCACACTCCTCCTTCTTTATCCTTTGACCGTGTCCTTTGCGCATGGGAGTCTCCCAAAGATTTAATACTGTTGTGTCGCATTAAATGCTACCATCCTTTTGCAAAGACCGTGCTATCTTTTGTCACTGCTTGTACTAGCTCCCATCTTTTCCTCACCTGCTCTTGACCCCGTGTGCCTTGGACCTCCCAGCAACTCTAGCCTTATAAGCTTGGGGAAGCTCTCTTCCTTTGTTTTTCCCTCATTTTAGCTCTCTGACTCTCACAGCTTGTTCTCTGGACCTCCCTCAAGCCTCCAGACCTCCCTCGAGCAACTCTCGGGACCTCTTCTCCAATCCATCGGACCTCCTTCGACCAGCACCTTGGACCTCCTCCTGAGGGCCCTTCCTTAGTTCTCCTGCTCTGTTCGTTGCTATTTGGTTCGTTTTTGGAGTTCTTTGGATCTTACTTGGTTGCCTTTGTCTGCCTTGCTTTGTTCCCGTGTAGACCTCAACGTCGCTGGTGAGCCTGAGCTTTGTGAGGGAGGTAACCTGTAAAGCTTTCAAGCAGTAGGCAAGTTACACTTTTGATCATATTGCACCCATTATTTCACCCTATATATGTTCTGTTTTAAATACTAATGCATGCTTACTTTACTAAGTTATTTCAATACTCGTCTTTAAATTCATAGCTATACCTAAATCCTTTGTATGGCCCCTGTTGACCTTGAATCAAACATATTGTCACCATAGAAAAACCTGGTTGCTACATTAGTGAGAACCAGGAGCAATTGTGAAATCTTATGCTTAGTCTTGCTTAGACCAAAAGTATTTGATTCGGGGGAATTTTACCAACATAACCAATACTGTCAAAATAATTTAAAACTATGGCATTGGGTTGTCATGGAGGTTTTGTAAATGTTTTGAAAAGCAAAAGAAAAGGAAAATGGATTTGGACTTGGGCAAAGTGGTTTGCTTGGCTGGTGCAATGTTTATGCACGGACTCAATCCTGGGTAAGGTTGAGGTCCAGGGGTTTGTGGTGGTCGTCCAAGTCAGTAGAGGACCGATCTTTGAGCTGCAACTTGCTATGCCTATAATGGGCTTTGCCTCACCATGCAACCACATGTCTCCAGAATGGGGCGTGGGACCTGGCTGATTAATTTACAAAGCTCCACCGCGGTCGTGCCGCTTTGATGTGTGAGAGGTCTTCCATGGCCTATGGTCTTTCATAACCTATATTTCCCACTGGCGCAAGAGGGGCCCCCGATCCTGCGGATTTGTATCCAATGGAGGCGAAACCTTAGCGAGGAGGGACTGTGGTGGAATGGTCTTGTCATGAACTTTAGACCTCTTACCTTTGGTAGTGAGAGGTGGCATTGACGAATGCCGGACAAACTAGAGAAATCATGTCATGTGGGTAAAGTGTACAACCTCTGCAGAGTGTAAATCTATTCGAATAGCTGTGTCCATGGTCATGGACATGCTAGCAAAAGCCACCCAAAGTTAGATATTAGTTTTGTTTGCAAAAGGTTTTGGATAAACTGATTTTGGGATTTCTATCCCATGGTTTGGGCGGGGAGCCTTGTGTCAGGAGGGTATCCTTCACCATTTGATGATGAATGTTACCCAACTGAAAATTGAGATTTACAAAATGAATTTTAGATATTGTATAACTGCTTTGGAACTTAGTACTTGTATTTGAAATAAACTTGGCTTTATGCAAATCGGCCATATTAAGCCTTCCTTGAGATATCCGTTTATGCATGTCATTCTGTTATTTGACAGGTGTAACTTGCGAGCATGGTTGTTGTGCTCACTCTTGCTTGAAATAATCTTTTGAGCAGGAAGGAAGCCTTATGTTGAGCTGTGCAGTGGACCAAGTGGTCCTGGACGACTAGGATGCGCCCTCCAGCCGATTGCCTAGGGTGTATCGATGACCTTTATGTTTATCTTCCGCTGTGTTCTGGTTTGTTGGCTTGTATGCCTCCCCTTTGTAAACAACTTTGTTGATATTAATAAAGATCTTGTTGAAGTGTATGCTACCACTCTTGTATGTTGTGATGAGCTAGCTATTGATCTTTGGGACTAGCTCAGTTGCACAGGGGACCTTGGAGTGCCCGCAGTCCTCCACGACCACCCTCAGGTCTGGTCGTGAGTGGTCCTGGGGTAGTCTCGGCTCTCCACAACCTCCTCTGGTTGGTCATGGGAGGTCTTGAGGAGATCTCAGTTCCCCACGACCTCCCCTGGGTTGGCCGTGGGAGGTCTTTAGGGTGCCCCTTGGCTCCACGACCTCCTTAGGGACTCTCCCGGAACCTCCAGGCGGTCCTACCGGACCTCCTGGGCGGTTCTGGAGGACTTTCGAGAGGTCCTGCTGGACCTCCTGGGAGGTCCTGCTGGACTTTTCGGGAGGACTTGGAGGACCTCTCGGGTGAGCCTCTGGTCAGGTCGTTGCCCAGACTAGGAGACCTCCTGGTTTAGCCTCGACAGGACCTCCTAGGTCTTGTTGCAGCTAGGCCTAGAGACCTCCCAGGTCGGGGTGTTACACATGGTACCCTTCGACTAGGTCGAGGTGTAGCCCTAACTTGGTGTCTTCGCCAGATCATCGAGGCCGGTGGGCTGCCCCTACGACAGGAGCCCCTCGCTGAAACCGTGCCTTATTACCCCCAAAGGGTTTGGGCATATCGTCCCCTTCAGCCCGGCAAAGTGCCATGTCAGCTGGCAGCATCGTGGCCAGTGTGCGGGCGGCTGGAGTTATTACGCCTGCTCAATTGGCACACATTATGCAAGGAAGTTATTGCGTTTCCATGATTATCACGTGTGTGTCGGGGTTTAATGTGCTTCGTTGATTACTGCGCGTCATGGTATTGATGGAAATGACAACAACTCCTGTGCGCACCGTGAGTGGGGCATGTTGCAGCTCCTCCTTGGTCCGCGGGCCATCGTGGGCTGCGTCACCTCACGGGTGGCCCCTTGTGGCCTATAAAATGGCGTAGGTGCCCTTCCTTTGTTCTTTCATGCTTCTCGGAACCCTAATTCCTTGCCTACGCCTTTGTTAGTCTCCGCCTTGCTTTTTAGTTCCTTTGCTCCACTAGTCTTTGCACTGCTTTGTTGAGATGCCAAAGTGGAACAAAACCATCGGGGAGACGGGAGGTGAAGTGGAGTACACTAGCGAGCTTGGTCACTGCTTGGTCACTCGTTAATGGCGAAGCGCACTCTTCGCACCCCTTGTGGAGGAGGGGAAGGTATCCAGCCTCGGCGTCGTGCGGGCCTCCGGGATGAAGATGGCACTGAGCCGCGAGCGGACGAGGCCGTGATCTTCATCACATTCTTTGACGTGGGCCTCCAGATCCCGTCCATCGAGCTCGTGGCAGGGGTCTAGCGCCTATATGGCGTGGAGTTGTCGCAGTTGACACCCAACTCCATTGTGCGGCTCGGCGTCTTCGAGTGGACGATGCAGGCTGGAGGGGCGGAGGGTAGTGCGCTCTTGTTTGCATTCCTATACAACATCAGGTGTCAAGTCACTTGGCATACCACATGCTTTACCATGCATCATGACCGCACCCAGCTTCCCTGACCGTTCTAGACCTTAGCTCCTCTTTGGGCTCAGTCTCGATCCATCTTGCCATTGTCCGTCATGTCTACCACTTCGGAAGCCTCGATCATCTTTCGGTGGCACCTTGATTGTTTTGGACCTCAGCTCTGCTAGCTTAGTCCCAACCCCGTCTACCTCACCATGACGTAACTCCAGAGTCCTACAACCAACACCAGCAAGCAAACCGTCAAGTTGCAACACACAACACACAAAAGCATCAATTAATAACACATACCTTCTTGCTTCGCACCCGGAAGCATCACTTTACCTTAAAAGGTCTTTGCTCAAACTTGTCTTCGAAGGTTCTTATCCATCTTGTACCTTACTTGAGTTCAACCATCTCACCTGACATCCATGACCGTTCTGGACTATGGTTCTCGTAACCAAGTCCCGGTCCTCCACGTCCTTGATCATAGTTGACTCCAAATCACCTACACAACAACCATTTACGGGCACAAGTTCTTCGTAACTTGATCTACGTTAGCCAAAACATACATCATGCAACACATACATAACAATTTCCAAGACTTTTGGCCCATATGTATGTATGTATGGAGAAACGGTAATATTGCTCTTTTGGTCTGAACTTTTAGTACAGTTTTGGATCTCCTAAAAACGTGCAAACTCTTTAAAAAAAGTGCAAATAACATACGAGAGAATAAAAAAAGGCATTGGAAGCTTGCTTGGTTCAGCTAAAATCCACATGGAATTGATATATCAAGTCAATTGACCATCCAAAGCTAGAACTTAGAAGACCACCTCAAATGTGCTAAGCCGGCCAGCCATTAGAAATTTAGAACCTAGCTAGCTTTGGATAATTGGATCTGGATGTCACCAGTTCCTGTCAAAATAGTACCTAAGAGAAGGTTCATTGGCGTGAGCAACAAGCTGTACATTTTGCTTGCTTCAGAGTCCAGGCGTTGCTCTAACAAGTACATTATAAAGTTTGCTGAACAAGATCCCATCAATAGCTCTCACAGTTTCGCGGGAAATTTCGCAGAAATTCACAAGTCAAGATCAAACTTGCATATCTGGTTTAATTCTTCGCATAAAAGTATTTGCATTTGGAAGATTAGTGCTATGACGAAGGTGCATAATGTCAGCTACATTACATACAAACACAAAGCTCTTGGCGTGATGGCCTCTCCATTGCCAATTGGCCTGTTCGGTCGAGTTGCTTGTGGGAGCTAGAAACACTTGTGCGCTTTGCGAATTGGTTAATCCTAAACTAATTAAACCATCAAAGGTAGCTAATCCCTTTTTGTGTTGTACGGCAGAGCCGTAGGGTCCGTACGGACGGCGAAACATGAACCGAAGGGCGTTTTTTATTTTGCTCTTCTTGATTTCTTGGTTGAGTTCGGAGGACGTGATGATCAAAGAAGCAAGAGTGGGTGAGCTCCGACAGCGATTCGACGGCCACGAGGAGGCTTCTGGTTTACTCCAAGCTCGATCGAACGGTTGCGCTTGCCCATCGCCTCAATCTCAACCGTCCAACATATTATATCTCTCGATCGATCTCCATCAGCTTCAATTATCTGAAGCAAAATGTAAGAAGCGAAAGATTTATTCCAAAAGCTAGCGTGATTTTGGATCCATGTAGCATGATCGAGCACCGTACAACAAAGAAAGGACAGATGAAAGCAAATTAAGGTGATGTAAGTAAGATTGATCTCCATTATGTATCTAATTAATTAAAGGCAATGCAATGCAACAACTAAAGTCGATGGATCTGACGGGTTTTTTTCGAGAACATGCAAAAGCTTTGTATGCCATTTCATTAAGAAGAAAGTCGAAAGAACAATGCAGATGATCCTATCATTCTGCCAGAATAGTTGTTTACACCATAAAACAACTAACAAAACTCATGATTCTGGCATGTTCTTTGTCAGTATGGGAATTCGTAACAGGGCGACTAACTTCAGATGGGAAGTGGTAGTGGTCTACGGTCCTGCCAAGCATGAGCTCTCCCAGCTTTTTGTGGATGAACTTGATAGAAAATGTAAAAGTACAGTGCTGCCAATGGTGATGGGAGGCGATTTCAACTTGATTAGAGAGGCTGGGGACAAAAATAATGGTCATTTGGACCATGGTCTGATGGACCTCTTTAATGATTTCATCTCTGATAATGGGTTATTGGAAGTCAAGAAAAGAGGTGCGAGGTATACTTGGACTAACAAACAGGATAATCCAGTGATGGTCAACTTGGATAGGATCTTTGTGACAACTGATTGGGAATCTAATTTCCCTCTTTATCAGGTGCATTGTCTGCTATGAGTAGGTTCAGATCATAGTCCTCTTTTGCTAAATTCTGGTGAGGGAGACCATGTTAAATCTGGGAGATTTTTCTTTGAAGCTAAATGGCTATGTCATGAGAAATTTAGGGAACTTATTCAGACTAAATGGATTGAGAGCACTAATAGAGCTCCGGAAGGTTGCTATTCTATGGAAACATGGACTGGGAGTTTAGCTTTTCTCAGAAGATTTCTAAGAGGCTGGGGAGCTAACTTCAATGGGGATTACAAAGTTAAGAAATTGAAATTGGTAGAGCAGATTAAAAATTTTGATTCGATTGCAGAAGTCAGGGTTTTAAATTGTGATGAGTGGACTTTAAGGTACTCCTTGGAAGTTGAGCTAGAACAACTACTTGCGACTGAAGAGTTTCACTGGCAGCAAAGAGGCAATTTGAATTGGATGCTTAAAGGAGACTCCAACATAGGATACTTTCACAAATGTGCCAATGGTAGGAGAAGGAAAAATCAGATTTTCAGCCTGGAACAAGGACAGAATGTCTTGACAGATAAAGCTGAAATAAGAGCTCATATTGATAGCTTTTATAAAGAGCTGTTTGGGTCAGATGGGGACCGAGAGGTGGGATTGGCCGAAGGTTTCTGGAACAGAGGTTATAAATTATCAGAGGCAGATAATAGTTTGCTACTGGCAGATTTCTCTGAAGAGGAAGTTAGTCAGGTGATTAAGGAGCTACCTGCTAATTCAGCACCTGGTCCGGATGGTTTTCCTAGTCTGTTCTATAAAGAATTTTGGGGGGTTTGTAAGGTTCAGTTCATGGCTATGATTAAGGATCTTATGACAGGCGATCTAGACTTAAAAAGATTAAACTTTGGGGTGATTACGTTGATTCCGAAACTTAAAGATGTTAACAACATTAAACAGTACAGGTCGATTTGTCTTCTTAATGTTAGTTTTAAGATTTTAACGAAACTTTTGGCCAATCGGTTGGGGTTCTTGGCAGACAAAGTTATTAATAAGAGTCAATCGGCTTTCATTAAAGGTCGAAATATTTTGGATGGGGTGGTGGCTCTTCATGAAATCCTTCATGATATCAAGGTTTCTAAAAGAAGAGGGGTGATCTTAAAATTGGATTTCGAGAAAGCTTATGATAAAATCAATTGGGAGTTCCTGGAAGAAGTGATGAAGGGTAAAGGATTTTCGGACAAGTGGGTTAAGATTGTTATGAGTTCAGTCAAAGGGGGTGAAGTTTGTATTAATGTGAATGGTGAGATGGGATCTTATTTTAAAACGTTTAGAGGTTTGAGACAAGGAGACCCACTCTCCCCTCTCTTGTTCAACTTGGCTGCGGACGTTCTAGCAGAATTGATGTATAAAGCTCAAGATAGAGGTTTGATTAAGGGGGTGATATCTCATCTTATTCCAGGAGGGGTGCCTGTTCTGCAATATGCAGACGACACGGTGCTGATGATTGAATATGGGGAGGAGTATTTCTTGCACCTTAAATTTCTGTTATATTGTTTTGAGTGGATGTCTGGGCTGAAAATCAATTACCATAAAAGTGAAGTTTTTGTGTTGGGGGTGGAGAATGAAGAAGCCAATAGAGTAGCGGAGATTTTCAATTGCAAGAGGGCCCAGTTACCCATGAATTATTTAGGTATCTTGATTGGTGACAGAGAGTTAGGGGTGAAAGCTGCTGAAAATGTGATCACCAAATTGGGCAAAAATCGGATCGATGGAAAAGCAATTTGTTATAAATCGAGGCAGATTAACATTGATCAACAATAGTTTGAGCGGTTTACCAATATATACTATGGGGTTTTATAGGCTTTGGAAGAGTCTCACAGGAAGATGGACAGGATCAGAGCCAATTTCTTTTGGAGGGGCACTACCAACAAATTTAAGTATCATATGGTCAGTTGGGGTGTGGTGTGTAGACCAAAAAACTATGGTGGTTTGGGAATTATTAATACACGGATGATGAATGATTGTTTAATGGCTAAATGGATTTGGAGAATTAAAACCACAGATTCTGACTTATGGTGGAATATTTTAAAAGCTAAATACTTTCCCACTGGGGTCTTTAAGGAAGCTAGAAATTTAGGAGGCTCTCAGTTCTGGAGGAGTTTGATGAAAGTTAATAAGTTTTTCAATTTGGGGGTGAGATACAAGGTGGGAAATGGACAAGATACTTATTTTTGGAATGACGCTTGGATCGAGGAGTGTCCGCTAAAAATCAAATACAATAACCTGTTTCGTTTGTGTCAGTCTCCAGTGATTAGTGTGAAGGAAGGGGTGCAGTGGCAATGGAGTAACCTTTTAGAAGGAGGTTTGGGGTTAGAGAAATGCAAAGAATGGGAGGAGTTCAAAAGCAGACATTGAGCAGTGGATTTGGATGCCAACAGGACAAACCAATCGGTGTCCGGAGAGAGGCGGGGTTTTTCAATCAAATCTTTGTATAAGCATTTGTTGTTTGGGGGTGTTAACAGCAGGAAATTAATCAGATTATGGAAAAACAAGTGCCCTTTGAAAGTAAAAATTTTTGTTTGGCTTTGTTATCAAAATAGAGTCCAATCTATGGATCAGCTCAAACTTAGGGGTTGGAAAGGTAATGCTAACTATCTCTTGTGTGGGGTGGAAGAAACTATTAATCACATTCTGTTTTCCTGTGTTATTTCCAAATTCTTGTGGATTTGTTTTACAGAGATTCTCGGCTGGAACCGAAACCCCACTTGTATTGATGACTTCCAATCGAATTGGTTGGATTTAAAAGGGCCTAATCACCATGTTGCTTTGTTTAGTTTTGCAGCTACGGCTTGGACTCTTTGGAGAGTTAGGAACAATACGGTGTTTGAGAAGAGTTATATTAAGAACCCTATAGATGTCATCTTCAAAACTTTATCTTGTTTGCAGCGCTGGAGGATCCTTGTGAAAAAGAATGATGGTGATAAGTTGGATCGGCTCATTTCAATCTCTGAAGCTTGGGCGAAAGACTTTTGTAATAGGAATACTAGCTTATCTGATAGGTAGCTGTTTTCTGTGTTGGGCTATTGATGTTTTGGCCCCTGCTGTTATTAGCTGTGTAATAGGGCTGGTTGTCGTGCTGGTCTGTTTGGGCGGTAGTGCTTGGTTCGATGTTGGAGCGGTTGTGTCCTTTGTGGTTACTTTCTTAGGTAATTGGAGTCCCCAGTTTCTGCTTACTGTTTTGCGTTGTAAAAACTTGTTATTGGCTTTCTATTAAAAAGCTAGGGTTCCCCCTTTTTTAAAAAAAAAACAACTAACAAAACCTAAAACAGATACAGGAATATCTGTTCACGATCAGATAGCGACAACAAATTCCAATACCAGAAACAACTAAGAAAACTGACGATTTCGTTCTAAAATCTCTGATAATGTGATGTACTTGCCACTGAAAACCCGAGCGTTCCTTTCCTTCCACAAAAGCCAGCAAACTAAGATAACCAGAGTATCAAGTCCTCGTTTTTGTTCCTTAGGTAGTTTTTTTTCTTGCTGCCAGCCACCAATCCACAAGCTCCATTTGGCATGAGGTTCGTACGGCCTGCAGCAGAAGAGGTCTGGAACCAAATTTGCTTGGCCACAACGCATTCTATAAGAAGATGGTGCAAGGTTTCCTCCTCCTGTGAGCAGTAGTCTCTATGATGTACGGATATGGATACGCCGATACGACACGATACAATATCGACACGGGGATTCACCCTTTTTCCAAAAATACCGATACGGTGACATGGCTATATATATTTAAATAATAAGAATAATATACACATATGCATTATTTTTTTCATTTTTCTACATGTTTGTCAAACTAAAGTAATGTAAAGTGTAAAGTAAACTAGGAATATGTACCTCTCAAAGATAACCATCACCTCTTCATTATTCTTTCAGTCAGTTTTTGATATATTCAATTGTCATATTAATACCATTACCATAAATTCAGAATTCCATTAACCCGACAGCGCCACGAGGGCAAGGGGCGGCGTGAGGGGGCTGAGGCAGCGTGCGGGGAATAGGGGACGGTGGTCGGGGTATTGGGATCGAGAGGAGCTAGGGTTATGCACTGAGGTGGTTGAGGTGGGTTGGCTGGGCTGTGTCGAATACATGTTCAAACTATACCCGACACATATCGAAAATTTAAAAATTAAAATTTGTTGTTTAATTGACCGACACGTGTCCGCAGCGTATCCGTGTTGTATCCATATTGAACACGGTGTCTGACACGGATACGGCAACAAACTGAAGAGTCCGTGCTTCGGTAGTGAGCACTTACTGCAACATGCTGGCTGAGACAATCCCCTTCGGCGCAGCCTGTCTGCCGTCCAACACCTGTTTTGAATGGCTAACCAAGCAAAAAATTTGCACTTCAGTGGAGCTTTGGATTTCCAAACTTGCTTGCAGCATGGCATCCTGTCAAACCCTGAAAAAGAGAGCTTTATAAGCTGAACTAGCCGTGTAAATAGCAGACGGTGACCATCTCCAAATAAATCTGTACGTGCTTCCTTCCTGCAGTATTACTTGAGATAACTTGTTCCACAACTGGAGATACTATCTAAGTGCCACAACTGATATACTTCCCTTAATATCGTTGATCCAAGCATGGTTAGCTAAAGCTTGCTGTACAGTTCGGCTTTATTTAGCACGTCTGCTTACTGCGGTTGGTGACTGGTGAGTAAGTACTAATCATGCATGGTAAGTATTCTACTCTATCTATCGAAACTCAAAAGAGACAGCCAGATCTGCAAGATTGATTGATTGATCAATTAATTAATTCAGTGATGAAGGGACTAAAGATGGGCGTGATCGGCTTTGGTTCGATGCTGTCTCCCTGTAGCTCGTTCCTCGGAGCTTCCTATCCGCACCGCACGGACTCCAATTAGTTAGTGAGAGTGACAAGCTGCTAAGATCATCTCTAATGTTGTGTTTTAGTCAGTTTAAATGAGAAGAGAATATATATTGAATCGATTTAATACATTGGAGGAGTCGATTCCAACAAAAAAAATGCATGGAACCGGACTCTACTTAGGGTATATACAATGGTACAGATAGCTGCTGTCTATAGCAACTCTCCATGTTATCTGTAAACAGTACTAAAGACAGCTCATACAATGAGTTGTAGCGATACAGTCGGCTACATGATTGTAGACAACACACAATCTTTTAATGATTTTCTTGGTTCTGGTGCTACAGTTGGCTACAGGATTGTAAACAGTATATTTCTCTCTCTTTATTCTCTTTCATCTACATCAGCTTAAATCATACATGACAGATGATATAGACAGCTGATGTAAGTCCATTGTACATAACCTTAGGAGTTGATTCAAAGCATTAAACAACTCATATAAGCATTAAACAACTACATAGGAGAGAGTACGGTTGAGAGAGGATATTATTATTTTGTGGTTTTTTAATATAACGTGGGTCCCAGTTATTAGTAGGAATCGATTCAATACATTGGAGAAAAACAAGCTCAGTTTCTATAATACTTACATGACATGACTTTAAATCAACATCGGTTCAATACACTAAAGATGCTGCTAACTAACATAATCCTGTAATTCCCTCATACCCTTACGCGGCTATGAAATTCATAGGAATCTGGAAAAATTCCCGCGTTCGAAACTTAACAGGATCTCAAAGATCACAGAGCATACGCGTAGTATGTGTAATTCGTGTGCAGTTAAGCAAGAAGATCGAAGTAGTGGAAGAAGAAACAGTTGCATCCAATTATCCTCACCAAGCCATATTACAGGCTGTTTAATTAAGCTACATTCATTTACTTGCCCCAGGCCATATGACAGGCTGCTTAATTAGAGCATCTACAATAGGTTGTTTCTTAGTTTGTTACTAAGAGGAGAGAGAGTACTCAATCTAATAACAAGAAACAACCATTCCAATAGATTGTTTCTTAAGCTTGTATCTAAGACTTAATTGCTACAAGCATGTTGGTAGGCAGTGGGACCCACAAAATGAATGTTTAAGAGCATCTACAATAGGTTGTTTCTTAGTTTGTTACTAAAAGGAGAGAGAGTACTCAATCTAATAACAAGAAACAACCATTCCAATAGATTGTTTCTTAAGCTTGTATCTAAGACTTAATTGCTACAAGCATGTTGGTAGGCAGTGGGACCCACAAAATGAATGTTTAAGTAACAACTAAAGGCTCCAATAGAGTATTTTGTTGTTACTAGTTGTTACTTACGTCTTGGTATTAACAATCTCATAGTTTTTTCATATAGAAACAGCTTCACTCTCTCTCCTCCCCTTCTCTCTTCCACATCATCAAAATGCTGATGTGGCATGCTCTTAGTAACAGCTGAGGTGTATTGTTGTAGATGCTCTAAGTAACAACTAAAGGCTCCAATAGAGTATTTTGTTGTTACTAGTTGTTACTTACGTCTTGGTATTAACAATCTCATAGTTTCTTCATATAAAGCAGCTTCACTCTCTCTCCTCCCTTTCTCTTCCACATCATCAAAATCTTGATGTGGCGTCTTTCTTAAGAATAATGGTGAGGTGTATTGTTGTAGATGCTCTTATACTCACAGCCTAACATTGGACGCAAGTAGTATTATACTAGCATAAACACTAGTACTACATGGGAACAGAATTCGAAATACATGCATGTATGTAGCAGTTGTATTAGTAGTATTTTGTGTAGTCACATGTGACGCGAGCGAGCAGGCCAGCTAGGCAGCTAGCGGTTCAAGAGCTGAAGATTAATTCTGACGACTTAGCTGAGCTTATAAATGTCGCACAGATGCAGATTTGGTCGGACGATAACGAGCCGCTCCAGCGTGTAGTGCAGGTGCAGGTTTGGTACGAAGAAGTAGACGCGAGCAGCGTGAATTCACTGGTGATAGTTTACACTTGATGCTCCGGGGATCGAGCTAATTAATAGGCGTACGTGCGTATAAGCTTCCATGTGCCTGGATAGATCTGATCGATCCGAGCTTGTGTTAATTAATCAATCGATCACCACAAGTCCTAGCATTGCAACAACAAAGGAGGCTGTCCTGTTTTGTTCATGTCGGGTATAGAATAGAACAGAAAAGAAAAAAAAACAGATTCGATTCGTTTCGTTTCGTACGTGCTCTGGATCGTTAATTAATTTCAGTGTTTGTTTGGAGATCAGCGAGGCGCCTACGTGCGGTGTCTTGAGATGGATCAAGCGGTGCGGTGCGTGCCAGTATATACGAGTACGACTGTCAGAAGCTGCATGCAGGGTTAAAGAATGGCGTTGATTTCACTCGCCTACGATCGACTGTTATCAGAAGAATTAAGCATGCGTATCCCTCTTCCTGCTCCTGCTGGGTTCCAGGCTTCCAGCTGTTGCACGGGCAGCTTGTTTGGGATTGACTTGCCTTGTAGTAAGAGCGAGCAATTATTGAGTTGGAATCGATCTTGGAGCAAAGAAACGATCGAGTGGGATCGGATTCGATCGGATGATGCTGGTAGTACAAGCAGATAGATTGATTCCATCAAGCGTAAGTATAGCCATTGGTTATCTTGTCTCATCATCTTCTTTAGTTGCAGAGTTTCGATCCTTTTTTTTTGTTCTTCTGGGGGCAGCTTCACATAGGATTGATCCTCCTACCTACATATGCTGCTACTGATTAGCACAACAGGGAACGCACGGCCCAACTGATTCTGATTTTCGTAGCCGGTTCTGCGTTCTTTAATCACGTCGAACCAACGCGCGATAACTACGAGTTTTCAGGGCTAACTCGAGACTCCAAGTGAGATCTCCCGTATTGCTCTGAATTCTGATGAACTCGGTATTCGTTTTTACATGCCGACCAAAGGGACGGTAGCCGTGAGTACCCGGCGGCGGTTCGTCGTTGTTCAACAGCCTTGTTCTTCAGGAGCTCTGTGTGCGGCGCGAGCCCGGCGCCTCAACTTCTTCCGCCGTCCCTGCGGCAAACTTCTGCACACGATGGCGATCGCCGTGTCTTCGCCGGCGCATTTTTGACAACATTGTGATGAGAAAATGCGTCTACTGCCACTCCCATTCTCCATTTGATTGAATTTGCTAACCGGTTAGTAGGTGAGAATTGCGAATGAGGACTTAATGCGGTGTACTAGAGAATTTCCTCACTGTCAATGAAGTTGTCAAGGTAACATTTTCTATACTGATTTCAAGATTTGCTACTGGATTGTTATGATATTATATTGGGCATGTATTGGTGAGAGAAGAATAGTCTTATGTATATTCATTGGCTCAAAAAGAGTGGTATTTTGGAAGCAAGGGAAGAAAACATAAGTCGGTGATCTAAAACTGATCTTACATATGATTGTTTGATTCGGGAGGTCTCCTAAATAAGAATCACGAAGAGAATGACAAGGGGATTTTATACAGGTTCAGATCTTCTCCAGAGAGAATAACAACCCTACTTCTGTGTGGCTATATTGAGTGTGCTGATTACAATCAAGAGAAAAACTAGGGCTTATGCTCCAGATTGCGCTTGTCCCCTTTTGCCTTCTGACTTCAACCTTATATAACATATGAAGATGTGACAGTTTCTCCGGACGAAGAGGTGTCCCAATGTTCCAATTGACGAACCGCTTGATGGAAGTTGCCGCTAGGGACGTGGCACCCCCACGTTGCTAGGCAGTTGTTGTCAGAGACAAAAGTAATTTATACGGTTACTCACAGAGAGTAGCAGCGTATATTAAGTATCCCATGTGTTAAACATGGCACATAATATTTTCTAACTGATTAGGCCCACAAATTAGCAAGCCTTATCAATTACAGGGTTATCGAAGCCAGGCTGATCGAAGCCAACCGAGTCGTAGAAGATCTTACGACTGCTCGATAGTTGTAGAAAGGCTTATGACTATACTATGGTCGTAAGATGACTCACGACCATGCGGTGGTTTCTGACCAGGCAACTTGACCTCTCCCTTATAAATATTAAGGGGTATACTTAAGACTAATATGGAGATGTTAATATCTATAATAAGAATTACAGATGAATAAATAAATGAGGATTATTAGATCCTCGTCATCTAGCCCCTCAACTTCAAGTGAAAGTAACTTACTTGAAAAAGGAGTCGTAGAAGGTCTTACAACCACAAAGTAGTCGCATAATGATGGTCAGAAGTAAAAGCCTTTCCGACTGGTATTTCATTTAACCAGAAATAGACTTGGTCAAGAGGTAATTTCGCTTGAAGTGTAAAGACAAACTCGATTTTCTCGAACAAATGAATTAAAGAATCTCAATTGACTCTTACAAATATGTCCGTTGGAGTGGTTCCCGAAGAGGTGGCAACTGTTGACTTCCCACAAACTTTTAACTCAAGTGTGCAGTTATAAGAAGGCACCATAGGCGCAGCTCAGGGTTTTTAATTTTCCCTATTTGCTTGCACTGTTCGTCGAGCTCTTGCGTTCTCCGCCGCCAACCAAATCGTTCTCTCTCTTGAAATCCTTCCAAACTCAAATCACTCGCACTTAGAGAAAATGCCGGAGCCGCTTCTAAGTGGATGGAATCAGAAATGGATTCATCCAAGATAAAGACTTTGGCCACTGCCGAGAAGATTCCGAAGAGCGAATTCGTAAAGTGGATTGAGGGTACCGGGCAACATTGGCCGTTAGGGGAGATCGGTCAGATCTCCGTCTTTCAGGCATACTGCGAGTGTGGCCTTAGATTGCCCGCTCATTCCTTCCTTACACTCGTACTCGAGCACTTTGGGGGTAGAGTTGGTGAATCTTGTTCTCAATTCTATCACAATGTTAAGTGTGTTCGTATAGTTGTGCGAAGCTTACCTTGGGATCCTTCCAGACCTGGATCTCCTCCAATACTACTATGGAATGAGCAGATAATCTGGAATAGCCAGGAGCTGTGGTCTGAAGCTCCACGACGGGAAGACCAAAGAGTACATTCAGATGTTCACCCGATCGTCGTGGTTGGGGTGGAAGAAGAAGTGGTTCTACTAGGAGACGACCAGTGAAGATAGCCTTTCCTTCGTAGGGAAGACTGCTGAGGAGATTTCTTTCTTGGATTTGACTCCTAAGGATATTGGCCAGATCGCCCCCTGTATTCAAGTCATAAAAGACTTAAAGGAAGAGGGGCTCACCGGATGGCACGTGGTGAAGGATTTCATCATGCGTCGCATCAGCCCTTTGAAGAAACGAGCACATCCCATGTGGAGGTACTCGGAGGCTAAGGATTCGACTAAAGATTACAAGAAATGTAAGTAATCTTTCAATTTAGCTTTCTTTTGGTTAATCTCAAGCCTAACCGCTAAATGTTTTATCCGTTTGCGCAGATCTCCCTCAAACAGAGATTGACACTCGAGTCAAAGTCGTTTGCGAGAAAAGTCCACCACCTGATGTGGTGGCTCCTCAAATCCTGGTGGTCGTATTCGCAAAGGAGAAGGAGGAACGCCTAAAGGTAACCAAGGATTGATTCCTTCTTTGGACCATCGTAGTCGTAGGAAACAACCACTAAATAATGTTTCTCTTTCTGACTTTTGTAGAAAGTAGGTATGGAAGACCGTCAGGACGACCTAGAGGTCGAACCGATGGTTATCGGTACAGAGGCGGAGCAAGTGAAAGCTCCTCCGGCCAAAAAGCGTCGACTTGTAAAGATTGTCGACAAGCAAGAGGCGGGCTCAAGTTTCGATCCAACCAGGCCCTTTGCACAATTCTTTACAGACATAGTTGCTGCGAAAAAAGCAAAGACGATCGAAGTGATTGAAGCCCTTAAGCACAAAGCCTCCATGACCAAGGTACTAGTATACTATGATGACAAGACTTTTTCAGTCTCAGTTTTTCACGGCTTTGTTAAGCGACTAGAAAAGGAGAACTGGAAAAGTTTTGTATCTTTTGTGAAGGATACCACTGTGTCAACAGGGCTTATGGTCGAGGGAAGTACTGCTCCTGAGGTGGTCGAAACAGGTTTCGACTATCAGGAGAGTCAGGAGAGCCAAGGAGCAGCAGTTCCCGCTCAACACCAACGACTAGATGTGGTCTTGGCAGACCCCATTCCTCAGCTCGAATTTCGACCAGACGTGGTCGAAGAGAAGAAGTCGAAGAAATCTTCCTTAGGGAAGGTTTCTTCTGGATTCAAGATCAAGTCTAGGAAACGAAGGTATGTAAAAAGATAAAAGTACAAGAACAACATTTACCTTTTGTTTTCTATAAATTTGACATGTTTTTCTTTCTGTGATCTTAGCCCGACCCCTCCAGCCCCTGAGGACGCTTCTGTCGAGAAGCCCGCTGCCCTTTCATCTGCAGTTGAGGAAATGACAGCGGGAGTGGCCCCGACTACAGCCACTTCTCTATGGTGGAAGAAGTCGTTGCTGCTCAAGTGACTACGACCACAGAGGCGATCGCAGGATCGACTGTCGTTTCTCCAGTGGAGGTGGTCGTTCCTGCTAAAGCAGCCATGACCACCGAAGTGGTTACGGAGGCAGAGGCGAAGACGGCGAATGATGCGATGGAAGCATCTCGGCAAGGTGGTAGAACTTCTGATCATCGTGTCAGAAAGGAAGTCATTGCAGACATTCTCTCAGGCTCCCAATGAAAAATTGTCGATGCTGGCATCACCGAAGAAGAAGAATAAGAGTACCTTAACTTCTTCTCTGAGTTCTTTGGACCTACTTCCATTGTGGGATCTTTCGCATTCAAGTCTCGTAACCGAGTTCCTCACTCTAAGGACATTTCTAATAGGGGGAATATTTTCGATGACAAGCATCTTGAAAAGGTGTGGTAGAACCAAGTAGAGGAGATCGATGAATTGAAGGATCTCACAAGGGTATTCTCCATGTTCGCTCGAACGAGCATAAATGTAAGCATCTATGCCAAAATTTATATATGTGGTTTGTTTCTCGCTTCTCATTGTCTTTCTTTATGCAGAAAGCTTTGGAACAAATTGTCACTGTTGGTGAATACAACCGACAACTTATATAGCTGTGACAACAAAAAACGGAACTCTACGAGCAGACAGAGAAATGGTAAGCTACTGCCATTCATAATCGTTTTTTTACTTGACTACTTGTGCAGTTCTCATATCTATCTTTAACCTTTACAGGTTTAAGAGTGATGAAAAATCCCTAGTGACGCACTCGACCATGAGAAAGTCGAGACGGAGAGGCTAAGGGATGAAAATATCGACCTGATGAAGAAACTTCAGGAGGCTAACTCTGAAGCTCTTGATCTGTAGAGTAAGACAAACAATAAGTTCTAAATTTAAGACTGCTTATGATAATGATCTCCTGTTCTTTCTCTAACTCTTGTTTCTTTTCAGAAAAAGAGGTCGAAATGGGTAGGCTCCAAACCGAGGTGAATGAAAAGGCCTTGGTTGTTCACGAACTATCCCGTTCTGCCAAAGAAAAGACCAGGTGATAAAGTCATGGGCAAAGCAATCTGCGAAGAAGGATGCCTCCCATGACAATGAAATTAAGCAACTTGATGCCCGGCTGGCGGGTATGTAACTCTTTACCCACGACCAGTGTTGCTTACAGGTTGTTTAGGGATATGCTTCTGACTAGTTGTACTCTATTTCAGAGCAAGCAGTCAAAATCAAGTGACTCCACGAAGCTTTGACTCGTAGTCAGGAGGAGACGAAGTCGTTGAAGATCAACCTTTAAGACAACATCTCACTTCTAAACAACGTACTCGGTGGGCTTGGTGCTGAGGAAGTTACTCCTCTTGAAGACACCTTAACTGCTCAATCGAGTATTATTGGACAACAAGTCAGAGCCTTAAGGGAGTTGATAACTACTCAGAAGGCTAACCAGGCTAACTTAATAAGAGAAGCAGTCGAAGGTACAGTAGGATATGCCTTGGCAAAACCTAAGGCACACGACCGTAATCTCGATATTCAACCAATCGAGGACGGCTTCAACTGCTCCGAAGCAGAAGCAACTCGTCTGATCGAAGAGATGAAGCCAGTCAGCTAGAAGGACGTAGAGATGCAAATTGGATCGCCTTCATCATAGTAGATTGTAATAGAAAAACTTGTAAAGACAAGTCTTTTGGTTATGAATATATGTACTTGCTTTTTCCTGCTAATTATCTTGTCGAGTAGTTAGTAACTCATAAGATAATGAATAGAAAAAGGAAATTGAATTTAAGACTAAGAATTGAAATCATATTAATGGTTTTATCTTAGCCCCCGACTATTTGCTTAATTTATATAGATAAACTTAGTAAATAGTGTATATAAGGGTTTGCTTAAAAAAAAGAAGTTTTTCCTACTTGTATTGTTGATCTTGATTGTCATGTCCTTGTTGTAAGAGTTTAGTAATAGATAGACACTAGGAAGTTCCTTCTAGTGGGCAGGAGCAGGTGCAGAGTGGAAAGACTTCGACTAGTGAAGCTACGTTCTCCGACCATCGTAATTGAATCAAGAGCATCAACATGAGTGGGATAAACTCTTCAGAGTGTCTTAAAATTTTATTCAACCGTTTCTAGTCAACTCAATTTGTTTGACACTAATAGCAAGAGTTGGAAACAGTACGATGCTAGGAAGTTCCTTCTAGTGGGTAGGACCACATGCAGAGAGGAAAAACTTCAACTAGGTGTTGTGTCTTTCTTCGACCAGTTTAAACACATTTGAGATTACTAAAAGGAGTCAAACAAACTATAAAAGTATACTCCACTTAGAGAATTTTTCAAAGGTAATGAAGAAATAAACTAAGGTTAAAAAGAGTTGGCTTTGAGAATGTTTCGACCAGTTTTGTTAAACCCAGTCTCTTTGTATTGTTAGCAAAAGTTAGGAACAAGATGACACTAGGAAGTTCCTTCTAGTAGGCAGGACTACGTGCAAAGAGAAAAGACTTCGACTAGGTGATGTTACCCTTCTTCGACCAGTGTAAAGAAAAACTGAGTGTATAAAAATGATCGAAAGACTATCCAAGCACTACTCAAAAGTAAGACAATAAAGAGTGAAGAAACTTGAAATTTTATTGATATAGTAAGGAGTTACACATAAAATTTGTGTAACTGGTCGATGTTCCAAGAATTAGAGAGAACCCGGCCGTCTTCCATTGCCAGTCGTGCCGAACCTGGTCGCGTAACTTCGACCACTGTGTAAGGACCTTCCCACTTGGGGGAAAGCTTATTCCGATTAGACTGGATTGAATCTTTTTTAATACCAAGTCACCTACAGCAAGGCTGCGAGGTTAGACCTTACGATCGTAGTATTTGCGCAGGGCTTGTTGGTAAACCGTTGAACAGATTTGGGCTTGATTCCACTCCTCTTTGAGCAGGTTGATGTCATCTGCTCGAAGTTGTTCCTTGGTAAAGTCGCTAAAGGTTTCGACCCTTGTCGACCAAATCTTTAGTTCTGGTGGAAGCATGGCTTCAGCCCCAAAAACTAGGGGAAAAGGTGTTTCACCTGTAGCCCAACTTGCAGTCGTACGAACTGCCCATAATACTAAAAGTAATTCCTGTACCCAAGCCCCCGAGCGCTTGACAAGCTAATCGAACACTTGGATTTTTATACCCTGTATTATTTGGCCATTCGCTCTTTCGACTACCCCATTACTCTGTGGGTGGGCAACAGAAACATAACATAACTTAGTACCCAGCTCGTCGCAAAATTTTTGAAATTTTGTGCTCGAAAATTGTTTACCATTATCTGTAATTATTCGACTAGGAACACCAAATCGAGTAATCACGCTTCTCATCATGAACCTTTTTGCGGCTTCCGTTGTTATGCCAATCTCAGGTTCGGCTTCGATCCATTTTGTGAACGTATCAATAGCCACAAAAAGGAACTCAAAGCCCCCTAGTGCTTTTGGGAACGACCCTAGGATATCGAGACCCCAGGTCGCACAAGGACATAAAAAAGGAATAGTTTGCAATGCCTGAGCCGGTTGGTGTATTTGCGTGCTATGAAATTGGCATTGTACACACTTTTGAACCAACTTTTTGGCATCATGGAGGGCCATTGGCCAATAAAAACCTTGCCGGAAGGCTTTACCAACCATCGTTCTATAAGAAGCATGAGTTCCACAGATGCCCCCGTGTATGTCGTGAAGGAGATTTAATCCTTCTTTCTGCGATATGCATCACACGAGAACCCCTTGAGTACCTCTTTTATAGAGGACTCCTTCGACCAAAGTATACATTTTGACCTTTCGGGATAAACGATCTGTCTCGAGATCATCATCGGGTAGTGTACCTTTCTAAAGATACTCGTAGATGGGATTCATCCAGATATCATCGTACTCTAGAGAGGCTATCTCAATAGGAGGTGTTTCTGGTGCTTCGACTAGAGACGGCTTCTAGAGCTGCTCCAAGAAAACTCCTTGTGGTACTTGAGATCGGGAAGAGACTATTTGAGCTAACTGGTCAGCGATAAAATTATCCTTTCGAGGGATATATTGCAACTCAAAACCAAAAAAATGCTTTTCAAGCCTTCGGACTTCCAATAAGTACTGAGACATGGTCGGATTAGAGCACTAGTACTCTTTTTCAACTTGATTCACGACCAGTTGAGAGTCTCCTCTCATGAGTAGTCGTCGAATCCCGAGCGCTTTCGTTGCTCGTATGCCAGCCAACAAACCTTCGTATTCTGCCACGTTGTTAGTGGCAGGAAAGTGTAATTGAATAGCATACTTTAAGGTCTCTCCAGTAGAAGATTCCAGGACCACTCCAGCCCCCGAGTTACTCAATGTAGGTGACCTATGAAAGTACATCGTCCACTAGTCATGGGTATCGTGCTGAGAATCCTGAACAGGTTCAGGATTTGTCCATTCGACGAAAAAGTCTGTCAAGATCTGGGATTCAATGGCCGTTCGAGACACAAAATGGAGGTCGAACTCCGCAAGTTCTACTGACCATTTTGCTATGCGTCCCACTGCTTCCCTGTTCTGGAGGATCACTCCTAAGGAAAACTCAAACGACACAATTATCTTGTGCGCCTGAAAATAATGCTGCAGTTTCCTCGAAGACATGAGGAGGGCATATAGAAGTTTTTGAACCTGAGGGTATCGCTCCTTAGGCCCATGTAAAACTTCAATTACGTAGTAAACTGGTCGTTGGACGTTTTCACGTTCTGTGACCAGTACTGCGCTCACTTCCTATGGCGTGACAGCTAGATAAATTAAGAGCGTCTCTTCTGATTTCGGAGAAACCAAAATAGGAGTACTTGTAAGATACCTCTTGACATCCTCAAAGGCTGTGTTTGCCTCTTCTGACCACTCGAAATCCTCATGTTTCCTTAGATGTTTGAAGAAAGGAAGGCTTTTTTCTCCCAGTCGTGTGATGAAACGACTTAAAGCCGCTATGCACCCTGTGAGTTTCTAGACTTCTTTTTCCATGGTCGAAGGACGCATTGTTTCAATAGCCTTTATATTTTCAGGATTTGCTTCAATTCCTCATGCAGAGACAAGGAATCCAAGCAATTTTTCTGAAGAGACTCTGAACATGTACTTTTCGGGATTGAGTTTCAAACGGTGTTTTCTGAGGTTGTCGAATGTTTCTTGCAAGTCAGAAATATGATTAAGTCGCTTGATGCTTTTTATGACTAGATCATCAACATAGGCTTCTAAATTTCGGCCTAGTTAAGGTGAAAAATTCGTTTGCATCAAGCGTTGAAAAGAAGCGCCAGTATTTTTTAGACCAAATGGCATTTGCCATAGCAAAATATTCCAAATGGTGTAATAAATGCGGTCTTTTCTTCATCATCTAAACACACACTAATCTGATGATAATCGGAGTATGCATCTAGAAAACTTAATACTTCACAACCAGCAGTAGAATCAACCAACTAATCGATACGAGGTAAAGGAAAAATCATCTTTTGGACAGGCTTTATTGAGATCAGTAGTCTACACACATACACCACTTACCATTAGATTTTCTAACCATTACAGGGTTAGCTAACCACTCTGGGTGGTTGACTTCTCAAGGTGTGGAGCTGGTCCAACGTGGTTGAGCTTATGTCAACGTGGATTAGGGGAGACCGGCAAGTCTCCGAACACCACGGTAAAACATCCTTGTGTCATCGTGGTTTGTTCTCTTGTGTTTTACTTTGTGCAATTTACATTCCTTCAATTAAATTTCTTACATGTCTTTGTATGATTGCTATCATTATCAATAGTATTATGTTATTGGTGCACTTAGTAAAGACTAGTTGATTTAGGCTTTAATTGTGCAAAACCGTATTATTGTTAGCTTCTGCATTAGAAATCGGTTTTAGCCCAAAAAGTTTTTAAAACTGCTTATTCACCCCCCTCTAGTCGGTCTCCTCGATCTTACAAGTGGTATCAGAGTTTGGTCTCTCATTTTATTAGGGTTCACCGTCTAGAGAGTAAAGGATGGTGACTAGTGATATAATACACCTTGGTGATACACCTCTATTTGATGGCACAAATTATGATATTTGAAAAATCCACATGTCTTGTTATTTTAAGACCATGAGCCCTAAAATATGGTGGACCATAGATGTGGGCTTTTCTACTCCAAAGGATCCTATTGCTCCAACCATTGAGGAAGAGAAATGCTCACATCTCGATGCTCAAGCTACTAACACCTTATTTAGTGCTTTGAGTATAGAGATATTTGATGCCATATGCAATCTCAAGAACGTTCATAAGATATGGCCCTATCTTCAAGGTAATTATGAAAGATCCACCTCAATCAATGATGATTGCATAGAATTGTGGATGTCGGATAGCTTCGACAATGAGGAGTCCTCAACTCCATTCACATCACCTCATTGCTTCATGGCAAAAAGTAATAAGAAGGTAAATGATGATGATGAGCCTTCACATGATGAGTTGATGGATATACTTGAGGAGCTTAATGAGTATTTAGGAAAGGAGAAATCAAAATTCAAAGTTTTGAAGAAAGCGTATGTCTTACTTCAAAATAATTATAATGTTCTAAAAGATGAACATGAAACTATTCTCCAAAATGAGCTCAATAAGTCTAAAGTGGATATAGGCATTACATGTAATTTATTAGATGATTTGCCATGTGTAGCTCCTAATTCTTGTATTTCATCTAAGGTTAGCATATTCACTTCTTGTGAGGACTTGCTAGATATGCCTTGTAGCTCTAGTGAAAATGCTTCTATTTCCTCTTTGCCTGTTGAGACTAATCTTGTAGAAGAAAATGAAGAGCTTAAGGCCCAAGTCAAGAAATTGACAACTGACTTGGAAAGAACCTACAAAGGAAAGGCCTCTCTTGACGAAATATTAAGCAAGCAACAAATGTTGAATGACAAGAGAGGAATTGGCTTTGTTCCCAAGAAGAAAGAGAATAGTAAGACAAGGCACAATGTAAGACACACAAAGAATATCAAGTGCTTTGGTTGCAATGAGAAGGGACAGTTTGCCTCAGTGTGCCCAAACAAGATAAATGACAAGCAAATATCATCAAAAAGAGGCAAGCCAGCAAGGAGCAAGTAAAGAAGACAAAAAGGGGAAGTAAAAGCCCAACTTGCTACAATTGCTAGGAAAAGGGATATTTTAGTAAGGATTATCCCAAAGGTATCTCTACTAAGCCTATTATCTATAATGATCATTATTTGCTTAAGAGGGATAAAAATAAAAATGTCTTTGCTAGATGTGTTAGTTCACCTAAGATTATTGCTAGGTCCATTTGGGTGCCCAAATCTTTTGTGACTAACGTTCAAGGACCCAACTGAGTTTGGGTACCAAAAGATGCTTAAAATGTCAAATAGGTCCTTGGAAAGACATTGGAGGTTTGACTTATTCAAATAAAGGTGGATTCCATCATATATCAAAATTGGAGCCAATATTGAGGATGATCATGTCATATTATAAGCCAATACCATTTCGGTAACAAGTATTTACATTGAGGTATCTAGCCCCTAGTCTTGTGTAGGTTGCATTCATGAAAATCTTTTTCAAAATGTGTTCTTGCTCTTGTTCAAAATCTTCATTATTTCAATATTGAGAAAGATGGTAAGTGGCACATTAAGGTGGAGTGATAAGTCATGTTCATGTATATCACAACCCTAAGTATGCCTAAATAAATTAAGTGCTAGTATTGATTTTCAAAATTGAGCTTTTTAGCCAAAAGTCAAAAATTCCATAACTATAAGTAATCCTTTGAAAAACTAGTTGCAAAATATATTCAAATACTTTCCAAAGTTTTCCCAAAGGTTTTGACTCAAGAAAAATCTATTTCAAGTGAAAATGAGTTTTTAGCCAAAATTCTACATCATAATATGTTGTTTTTGACATAAACTAGATTTTTTTGTGTGTAAATTCTATTCTAAAAGGAATTTGAAAACCATTCCAAAAGGAATACCCTAGAGTTGGCTACTCTAAACCTTTTTGGTATTCACAAGATTTCCAAAAGACCAACCTAGCAAAAGTTATTTGATTTCGAAACTCGTCCAAAATCCTATTTTGACCTAAGTGGTCACTTTCTAGCACTTAAGTGAGTTTTGCCATTTGAGCCAAAATTATTCACATGAATAGGTCTATAACGGTATTCATAACTCATACATGAAATTGAATGCTTTAAATTTCATTATATGCTCAATTTGACACTTTTGAAGAAATTTCATGAAAATAAGTTTCTTTATGAAAAACAAAAGCTTAATTCATAAAAACTATTTAAGAATTGGATTTTTAAAGGCTATATAAGTTGGAAATACTCCAAATATGTTTATTTGATTGATCATGTGAAAATTTGGAGCAAAATACAATGTTTACATCTTTTCTCTAAAATTCAAACTGAAATCTGCTGACAGATTCAGTCTCAACCGGTCTGACCGGCTACCTCCTAGTGGTCTGACCGTTAGCCCTCTAGTCTAACTGCCCCTTGAATGCTGGTCTGAGTGCAAGCCCTCCAGTCTAACCGTCAACTGAACTCCGGTCTAACCGTTAACCCGCTGGTCTAGCCGCCCCTTGAATTCCGGTATGACCATGCGTTATTTTTTGCAACAGGAAATGGCCTATTTGTTGATTTCCACTTCTTTCAGCCACCTTGATTACTTCATTTGGCCAAGATGTTTATTGCTATCCTTGCAAGCTACACTACTATTTTTCCTTGATTATAAATGCAATTTTGTCATTCAAGTGATACTCTTTCAAATGATAGCTTCTCTTAATCATCTTGACCTCGGCATGAGATTCATCCTTACACGTGATGTCATCTTATTCTTTCAAAGTGGTATCTAATTTCATTCCTTGCTGATCTTATCTCTCTTGACCAAGCTCAAGTACTCTCTGTGTACAAGTGGATTCTCTCCTTCCCTCTTCTCTTTGGATGCTGTCTTTGAAGATCTTTTCGAGAGAAGTTCAAGCACTTTGCATTTTCAAGTCTTGTCGACATGTGGTATCTATGAGTGATGTTTAATGACTATCTTTCAAGTGTGATCTACATAGAGACATTTTTGGTGCTTAATGTCAAGGGGGGAATTTGGTTGGTTGCAAATAATGGTCAAATGAGAGAGTTTGAAGTCATCATGAGTTTTGGATGCATATATTTCAAAGAGATGACAAAGAGAGAGATATTAGTTGGATGGAGAAAGCTTCTGTGTGTCAATGGAGTACAACCTTTGTGTAAAGGAGAGTTCTTCCAAAAAGGGGTTCTCTTAGAGAAAATGAACAATGTTTTGGGCTTTGTTTAAAATGAGTAAACTATTATATGGGAAAACTTATTTGCAATTTGCCCAAAATGGTTTATGGATCTTTATGAATGCATGTTTTCTCATAGGCATGAGTTAAATTGTCATATCCTTCAATTGTTGCATTCTTTGGATCCAAAATATAGAATGAACTCCATCAAGAGTCAAACATGAATATGTGCATTTTGTTTCATTCAATATATTTAAATGCACATATTTAGGGGGGGGGGTTCAATCTATGTTTTGTCATTTTACTAGTATTGATAACATTCTTCCATCCACTTATATTGAGGATCTCTACTTTGAAATGTATCCTTGAGTATATAAAGCCTGTGTAGTTGATATATATTCATGATAATTCAATTTCAATTATTTGCAAGAGGATTATCATCAATCGCCAAAAAGGGGGAGATTGGAGAATCTAGACCCGCCATTATGAGTTATTGGAGTATTTTGGTAATTAATGACAATCGTCTTTTGGAACTAACATTTTCCATGAGTTGGATGAATAGGTTATGTTCTATGATGATGGAAACTTTGGATGACAACATGAGTTGATCGTCATCAAGTCAAGACTCGGGATGAAGAACATCATCATGTGTTGATGATGTTCAAGTCAAGATCCTGAAGTGTAGAAGATCACCATGTGTTGATGATATTGAAGTCAAGAGCTTGGAGTAAAAGCTACATCATGTGTTGATGTGTATGAAGATCTCGAAGAGGAGATGATCATGAGTTGATCATCAAGTCAAGAGAAGACCCATCATGTGTTGATAGAGGTCAAGTGAAAGAGTGCATCATGGGTTGATGCATATTCAAGTCAAGAACTTGAAGTAAAGGAAATCATCATGTGTTGATGATTATCAAGTTAATCACTCGGTCTTGAAGAGAAGATGTGCGTTATCAAGCTTCAAGTGAATGTGTAAGGCAAAGATATGACTAGCTAGGGCTAAGGATGTGTTCCTAGTCTTTTACTGGTCTCGGTGTTTGGTTAAAAGATCGGATTGCTAGTATAGGTTGCCATTCTATTAAGAGGGGTTTTGACTAGTAGCTTGAGAGTGTCATGTGTTGATAGCTTGTTGTGCTTGCTCTAGCTCTCGTTAGCATGTTGCCAATATTTGTGAATGCGTTTTGCAAATAGTTGAGGCTCATGCATAATATTTGTAGCATGTGACTTTAGTTTGCGAATGTGTTTTGCAAATGGTTTCAGTCCATGTACCTTATTCCTTGTGGTGTGATTCTAAAAGTTGGCAACTGTGTTTTGCAACTTGTTGAGAATCTCGCATTTAACCCTTATTTGCATTGCGCATCAATTGGCAAATGTGTTTTATAAATTGAGTTCAAGCAGAATGCAATATCTATGTTTCCAAGTCTCTAGCAGTCTGACCGCAAGCTTTTGGACAGTCTGACCGGCCCTTGAAAGGTTAACCGGGCTGTGTGCCGGTTCCTTGTTTTGGTGGTCTGACCGCCATGGTTGACTGGTCTGACCGGCGGGACCCCGTCTGACCGTCATGTGTTGTCCGGTCTGACCGTACGTCCGGGTCATGTGACCCAGTCAGCTTTTTCCAGAGAATGTGTTTTTCTGGTTTTGGGGCCGGTCTGACCGGACCTCTGGGTCATGTGACCCGGTCAGCTTTTTCCAAAGAATGTGTTTTTTCTGGTTTTGGGTACCGGTCTGACTGCCATGAGTTGGCCGGTCTTACCAGACCTCTGGGTCAAGTGACCCGGTCATCTTTTTTTAGAGAAGGTATTTTTTGGAATAGCTCTTTGTTCTGTTGAGTGGTCTGACCGGGTTGGAGCGGTCTAATTGGTCATTGGTTGGCGGTCAGTCCGGACATGTGTCAAACGACTAGTTTTATAGCCGTTGGAGCATGAGCGGTCTGACCGGCCATTGGTTGGCGGTCAGACCAGGTTTTGCTGATTTTCAGCAGATTCCTTCCAAACAACTAGTTTTTATGTGTGGGCTATAAATACCCACCATGACCGGTTGTGGGAGTAGTTGTTGGTACCATATTCATTTCCTTAGCAAAGAGCATGCCCTCTCCTCTCTTATGTGCATGTGTTGCACTTAGTGAGCTTACAGAGCAAACCCTAAGTGCATATGTTGCATTAGGTAGTGGATTATGTATCCATTGAGCTTAGACATTTGATTTGTTCAAGTGAGCGTCTCTGACTTGTTACTCTTAGTGTTTGTCGACACCTAGACGGCTTGGAGGAGTTGCACCTGTGATCTTCTACAAGAAGGTTGTGAGAAGACCTGGGCGGTTGTGAGTAGTTTGGTGCTCGCTATCTCCAGAGTGGAGGAAGAGCAACCCCGAGTGGATTGAGGTGTTGGTTCAAGTGGTGAACCGGTCCAAGTGGTTGTACTTACCTCAGAGGTGTTGGCTCAAGGTGTGGAGCCGGTCCAACGTGATTGGACTTACCTCAACGTGGATTAGTGTAACATCCCAATTTTCTGGGCTTTTTGAAAATTTAAAATTAACCATTTGATTTTATTAAATTGCTAAAGCTTAATATGGAATTTAGAAATAAAAAACAATTTAATATGAATTAATCAAACTTTAATTAATTTAAAAGTTGGTTTATTTGAGTTTTCTGGAATTTATTGGATTTAAAAGTCAAAAATATTATTTTAAGTATTTTATTAGATTTTCAGGAATGTAAAATTTGGTTTTTCCTTTTTTCCAAGATAAAATTATTTTATTTGCAAAATTAAAAGCTAAAATATAGTTGAAAGTATTTTTATTAAGTCCTATTTAATTCCAGGAATTTCTTTGTATTTTCCTAAAATTTTTGGACTGCTTTAACTATTTTCTAAAGACCTTTTATTTTTCGGTATTTATTTAAATCGAAAACCTATTTTAATTTCTCCCTTGGCCTTGGGCCAAATTTCCCATTCGGCCCGATTCCCTTTCGCTCACACGGCCCAACCCCGCCGGCCTTTTCCCCTTCGCGAGGCCCCTCCGCCCTTTCCTCCCTCTCTCTCTCTGACTGGTGGGCCCACCTGTCATCCTCTCCGCGCCCCTTTCTTCCTCCTGGCTTCCCTTTTTATCCACCGTGCATAGCTCCCGCGTCCCATCACCATGGCCCCGTCAAAGCGTCATCCCATCCCACGAATCCCTCGCCGGATCTCCCCGGAAACGCAAGCATTAAATTCCGCCTTTCTCGCCGCCCCCATCTCATCCATCACCTCCCTCCTTCTTTGCGCGGATTCCCCAGGCACGCAACCTCGCTGTGAAACCCGCCGCCGCTCCGCGTGCACTCTCGCCCCTCCTCACCTCCCCGAGCCCTATAATTGAGCGCACCGGATGCGCCTCCCTCTCCTCTTTCATTTCCCCCGCTTCCCCCTCTCCATCTTGCCCTAGCCCGGCCCTAATATGAGGAACTTCACTGCCGGCCGCCATTTGCGCCACCGCTAGGCCTCCTCCGCCACCCTTGTCTCCTCCGCCGACTTCGCATGGCCGCCGCCTACCCCGTGCTCGCCTCACCTTCACCGAAAGCCCTCCGGAGCTCCGCAGCCGCCATCAACCGCCGCCTTCACCGACGTGTGGCACTCCAACTCCAAAACCCGGTTCCTCAGCTTTGTAGACCAAGTCCGCCGTACACCTACCCTTTGACAGTGGGCCCCATGTGTCAGAATTCATTTCTTATTTTCTTTCGGCTGGAAATCCTATTACTGACGTCATCCGACGTAGTAATTCGATTTTTCTTAAAGAAAATAATTCCAAAAATCAGGAAAATCCCCATTTCATCATTTCATGTGTTTTTCCAACTTCTAAAGGCCATAACTTCCTCATTCGAACTCTGATTCGAGTGATTCAAATTTCTAAATTCATTATCTTTCTGTTAGTATTTATTTGGTATTGTTTTATTTATTTAGCTTTGTTCGCACGTATAGATTCTAGCATTTCGGAAGATTTCGTGGACCCGACGACTGAAGCTTCTCAACTCTTCAACGAAGGCAAGTCATATACCTTTGGTCATATTGAACCCATGTTATAAAACTATATTGTTTGATATAAACATGCATTGCTAAGTTTATAAAAATGGTTTCGAGAATAGTTAATTACCTAATTGCCATTATGCCTCCTTAACAAATTGTGAATGACATGTACCCTTGAATGACATAAATCCTTGGATACCATAGGATGGATAATTATTAGTTGGACATTATTGTGCTACCAACATGGGTATCATTTATGCTTAGCCATGCTTTAGCTATACGATGGATTCGTGATCACTTACTCAAAGAATGTTTAAACTTGACTTAATGAATTATAGAATTGTGGCAGAGCTACTGTTATTAAAATTTGTCATGCCATGGCAAGGATTGTCATTTGGCCAGGTTGAACAAAAATGATTTATGATCAGGCGAGTGGTTGGATAGTAAAGGAGGAATGCGTGAGGCAATGCAGGAGGCACATTATAGGGTACGGGAGGTACTTAGGTGCGCAAGGCACATGGTATGTGGAAATTCTCGTCTGAGCAACCATTAAGGACTTAACTTTGTCAGCCATTGTTCTAGGCCATATCGTGCAACCACAAGTTCATTTATGGGGTGGACCTGGCCAACTAATTAGTAATATTTTGATTTAGTTCTGTTTTAGTTGTTGAATTGGCGCAAGAGGGGCCCCAGAATGGCGAGTCATTAGCGAGCAGAACCGAGTCAAAAAAGAACTTTGTAAAGGCCTTGTCACATACTCTAGACCACTTGCCTAAGGTAGTGAGCGATGGTATAGATATATGCCGAACCAACTAGAGAATTCGTGTCTTGTGGATCAAGCTATACAACCTCTGTAGAGTGTAAAACTATTCGAATAGGCATGTCCCCAGTTATAGACAATGCCTAGTGATTTTACACGAGAGGTAGACTTTATAAAAAATATTGGAATGGTTTGGTTGGATCTGTGTAGATGGTTTTGGTTGATGGTTGGGAAGTGAACGGGGTGTTCACTAGTTGATTTAAAGAAACTCAATTACTTATGTATTAATCTTTTAAATTGTGCTTTCAATCTACTTCATCAGATATATCGTTATTATCGCTTTCTACAAAATAGCCATAAAGCTATCCTTGTCAAGCCTTGCATGAATACTAGTTGCATATATTTCTCTACGACTTACTGAGTACTTTAAAGTACTCACAGCTTTACGCCCTCTATTGATCAAACGCCGAAGAAGAACCAGGGAACACTGAGTTCTACGAGGAAGAATTCTTTGAAGACTTTGCGAACTAGGTCACGTCCTCCACTCGATTGCCTATGGGCATGTCAGATGGCTTCCACCAGATGTTTTGTTCTCCACTGCAAGTTTACTCTGCTATCTTTAGCCCTGCATGGCAAACTTTGTAAGACTTGACCATAAGGTCCTTTTGCTAAATAATATTAATTTGTCTGCTTCATCTATAGTTTGTTGTATAGATATGATTACATCAATGTTGCAACTGTGTGAGCTAGCTACTGATCTGGGACTAGTTTAGAATACACAGAGGGTCTCGAGGTTGCATACTTTGGGTCCCAACAATTAGGGGAGACCGACAAGTCTTCGAACACCATGGTAAAACATCCTTGTGTCATTGTTGTTTGTTCTCTTGTGTTTTACTTTGTGCAATTTACATTCCTTGTATTAAGTTGCTTACATGTCTTTGTATGATTGCTATCATTATCAATAGTATTATGTTGTTGACGCACTTAGTAAAGACTAGTTGATTTAGGCTTTAATTGTGCAAAACCGTATTGTTGTTAGCTTCCGTATTAGAAATCGGTTTTAGCCAAAGAAGTTATTAAAACCGCATATTCACCCCCCTCTAGTCGGCCTCCTCGATCTTACATAGGTTTTATTCTAGTCCGAGGTACTTGCATCTCAGTCAGGGCACTCGTAAATAGAATATTTAATGAACTACCACCATCAACTAACATGTGATTCACTTGACAGTTGTTGATGGTGGGCTCGACTACGATCGGATATCGACCTTGTCGAGTGGAAGGGATTGGACAGTCCGCCTTCTTGAAAGAGATGGGAACTTCTGACCGCTTCGGTTATTTAATGACAAGAGGAGGGTCAATAGAGTTTACCTCTCGTGCAAAGGCCTTGAACTGTCGCTTTGACTTATATGTCGAAGATCCCCCAAAGATGTGGTCGATGGTATTCTTCGGATCTTAGAATGGCATCTCCTCGTCGTCGTTCGACTACTTACGACCACTCGTTTGTCCTACCTCATCGAGTGTAGGGAGTGGTCATTTGCTGGTGTAGTAGTCCTTGAGTTTTCTTTGGAAAACCCGGCAGTTGCAAAGGTCATGTCCTTCTTTTTTATGGAAAGGACACCACCTAGGCTTGTTGTTTTTTCGCTTGGGACGCTTACCTTTGCCCCGTTCGGAGTACGAGTTTGAACTTTGTGGCTCCTTATCGCTTACGGCCAAGACTTCCTTAGAACTATTGACTTGAGGCTTTTGACTCTTTGCCTTGTTCTTGGATTTCTTGACCTTCTTATTCTTCTTCTTGCTGCTTTCGTCCGCTTCTTGAGGTTTCGTCCGCTTCTTGAGGATCTTTGTCATCCCGATTGATGGTTTTGTTCCCGTCGACTGCTTCAGCGGCAGTCGCATATCGATCGGCCATCTCGAAGTGCTCAGCGACAGAAGCCAGGGGATTCAAAGCGATGTCCTCTGCAATCCTTTTGCTACGAACTCTCTGCTAAAAGGCTCTGATAATAGATGAGTCAGAAACCTCTGAAATCGAATTGCGAACCTGACTGAAACGCCTGATGAATTGGCGTAAGATCTCGTGGTCATTTAGTCTCATCTTGTGCAGATTGTCCTCCTTTCTAGGGCGATTGTAAGTGCCCTAGAAGTTGGCCAGCAGAAGGTCGCAGAGGTATTGCCACAAATAGATCGACTCGAGTGGTTGGTTTAGCAACCATGATCGAGCGGACCATTCGAGCATAGTTGGAAGATAATTCGCCATGATGTGCTCTCTTTCTCCTGCTGCTCGGACATCGATCGAATAGATTTGAAGGAATTCGATGTGATTCTGTGACCCATCAAACTTCTCCATGTTCACTGGTTGAAACCGCGGTGGCCAGCGAATAGGTCGAAGATCAGGCAAGAACACCCAACATCCGGTAATGACATCATACCTCCTTCTCTGTAGAAAAGAAGGGTTGAGATCACTAGGTGATCGTAGACACCGATACCCGGTCATGGGTGGACCCGACCTATGATAGGTCTCAGTCCTACAAGGGTAATACTCCTTGTATTCCATCTGCGTTGCAGATTTCTAGGTCGTTGTGGTGAACGATCATCTCTTCTGGGAGCTTATCGATCATCAGATGTTCAAAGAACTCTTCTCCGACTGGAGTTAAGGTTAGGGGAACGACGTAACCTGTTGTCACGCTGATCTCCTTGAGACGAGTTGTTCGAACGACTAGTAGTCGACGGAGTTGTACCGCTACGACTTCCAGAATGATGTCGGGGAGGATGCTCAAGTCTTGCCATTGTGCTTCGGAGCCTTCGCGTGATCTCTTCGATGAAGAGGTCGTACCCTAGCGCTCGTGCAAGTTCTTGAGTTGGGTTCTCGAGTAGATCATTTATGTGCTGGAGTTCCTGAGTCTCCTCTGACTGATATTGAATGCGCCTAGGTAAATTTCTCTGAGCCGTCATTCTTCTCCTTCGAGTTGTCTCAGGATCATCTACATTTGATCCTTGAGTTTACCTTAATGGAGTGCGATCATTTCGAGGATTTCTCCTAAGCTCATGAGAGTGCTGATCCTGTTCATTGGCGGAGGCATCCTCATCATCGCCACGAGGGGTCGCACAGTGTGATCTATGGGGAGTATCCTCAGGCCTGCTTCTAGGAGAGAGATCATGATCTGAGGGGAGGGCAAAGACCTCCTGTGTATAATCTCCACTTGCGTTTGAGGCCTCCTGGCTTGAAGAGTTGTCAAATGACACTGTCTGGCGACTTGGAGTAAACCCCTCCAGGAAGGAGAACTCCGGGTTATAACCATCTGTGTCCGCAGGTGAGCCCTACGAACGTGTGGTCGAACTCGTAGGAACAGAGTGCTCCCCCATATCCTCTGCGAGGGTAGCCGCAGAGTTACGACCACCAGATGTTGATGGAGTCCCGGAATGATGGCTTCCACAATTTGACTATCTAGGTTAGACTGCCTCAAGCGGACTCGAACGTTCGGAGGGAGAACCCTCGTCATGTTGTAAGCCTGTCTGGTTACAGTCCTGATTGCGGTCGGATAGACCCTTGCCCTCTAAGGAAACTGGTCCCTCAGTTGGACATACTGTTGTGATGGAAAAGGATCCCTCCTCCACTCCATCGGTGGCATGGTATCTTGGATCTAGAGAATGATCTTTGGAGGTGGCATTACCATCAAATGAAATGATACTCGGCTCATAGTTGAAGCTGACATCCATGTCGATGTCTGCATAGTCAGCCAAGTCGAATCAATTCTCCTCGTTCCACTTTCCTGCCATGGAAGCATAAGGAAAAAAGAGAATTTGTCGACAAGGAATCACCGAAGAGTCCCTATGGTCGGTGCCAACTGTCATTCTCTGTGTACAATGCCAATATGTCTGCAAGGCATCAATGACAAAACTCCACAGTGTTGTCTAGTATGGTCAACACCATCTGAAAAGAGGAATGCAACCTCAGCTGCAGTTTACATCTTATGGAAAGGACTGAAGATACTATACCCCATATGGTAACTTCATTGTTAGTGCAATTTGAACATCTCTTTGAGGAACCCAAAGGTTTATCACCACGTAGGGAATTTGATCATGCTATGCCTTTATTGCCCGGAACTAAGCCAGTCAATCTTCACCCTTACCGTTATAACCCATCTCAGAAGGACGAAATTGAGGAGCAAGTGTCTGAGATGTTGTCACAAGAGATCATTCAGCCGAGTGCAAGCCCTTTCTCTTCTCCGGTGTTGCTAGTCCAGAAAAAGGACCATACTTGGTGATTTTGTGTGGATTATCGCTATTTGAATGCAGCCACTATCAAGAATCGTTATCCATTGCCTATTATCGATGAATTGTTAGATGAACTGGCTGGATTGCAATGATTTACTAGTTTGGATTTGTGCGCGGGCTATCACCAAATCAGAATGAGGCCAAAAGATGAACATAAAACAGCTTTCAAAACACATCATGGACATTTTGAGTTTAGAGTTATACCTTATGGTTTGACAAATGCCCTAGCTACGTTCCAGGGCTTGATGAACACTATCACGTCTACTCTTCTGCGGCAAGGGGTTCTTGTGTTTATCGACGATATCTTAGTTTATAGTCGTTCTCTGCATGAGCATGTGATCATATTGAGAAAAGTATTGAAACTATTGGAGAAGCATCAACTAAGAATCAAAAGATCCAAGTGTTCTTTTGATCAATAGCAATTGACTTACTTGGGGCATATTGTCAGTAAAGATGGAGTGGCGACTAACACAAAAAAATATTGAGGCAGTGCGCAGTTGGCCACAGTCATTCTCTGCATGAGCATGTGATCATATTGAGGAAAGTGTTGAAACTATTGGAGAAGCATCAACTAAGAATCAAAAGATCCAAGTGTTCTTTTGATCAATAGCAATTGACTTACTTGGGGCATATTGTCAGTAAAGATGGAGTGGTGACTGACACAAAAAATATTGAGGCAGTGCGCAGTTGGCCAGTCCCTTCAACTGTGAAAGAACTTCGGGGATTTTTGGGTTTGGCCGGTTATTTCAGCAAGTTTGTGCAGCATTTCGATCTTATTAGTAGACCACTGACAGACATGCTCAAAAAACATGCAGTATTATGTTGGACTTCAGACAAGGAGGCGGCGTTCCAAACTCTGAAACATGCGCTGGTCACTGCTCCTGTACTAGCTCTTCCGGATTTCACAAATACTTTTCAGATAGAAATAGATGCCTCCAACAAGGGAATTGGCGCGGTCCTGATGCAAGACAGTCATCCTCTATCTTACCTTAGCAAATCATTAGGTCCTCGTACCCAAGGGTTATCTACATACAAGAAAGAGAGTTTGGCAATTATTCTAGTAGTAGATCATTGGAGGTCATACTTGCAGCACGCAGCTTTCATGATTCGCACGGACCAATGAAGTTTGGTCCATCTTGAAGACCAACAATTGACCACACCCTGGCAACGGAAGGCAATGACCAAATTATTGGGTTTGCAATACCGCCTGGTCTATAAGAAAGGAGCCGACAACAGGGCTGTCGATGCATTGTCACGCTGAACACCTAACTCAGTGGGGGAGTTAGCAGCTATTTCTACTTGTGTGCTGACTTGGCTATCTGAAGTAGCAGAAGGATACGCAAGGGACCCACAGGACAAGCGCCTATTGTCGAAATTGAGTATTGAAGGTGCAACTCATCCTACGTTTCAGTTACAGGAAGGAATATTGCGAAGGAATGGTCGTATTTGGGTGGGTGCCAATACTCCCATGCAGCAAAAAATCATCAATTCAATGCATGCTAGTGCCATTGGAGGACATTCCAGTTTTCAAGTTACATATAGCCAAATTTGTAAGTTGTTTGCCTGGTCTGGGATGAAACAAGATATTCAGAAGTTTGTATTCTCCTGCATAGTATGTAAACAAGCTAAAGTGGGTCATGTTAAATATCCTGGGCTTTTGCAGCCCTTGCCGGTTCCAGAGCATGCCTGGCAGATGGTCACTTTGGATTTCATCGAGGGTCCACCAAGGTCTTCTTCTTACAACATCATCATGGTGGTAGTGGACAAATTTTTGTGCTATGCCCATTTTGTGCCTTTGTCACACACATTCACTGCATTTCAGGTGGGACAGGCATATCTCAATAACATCTTCAAGCTTCACGGACTTCCGCGGTCATTGGTTTCTGACCAGGATCGAATTTTCACTAGCACTCTATGGAGGGAGTTGTTTCGTATGGTAGACACACAATTGCGAATGAGTTTGTCTTATCATCCGCAAATTGACAGCCAAACAGAGAGAGTGAACCAGTGCCTTGAAGCATATCTTCACTGCTTTGTCCATTTTTGCCCGAGCAAATGGTCAGATTAGATATCCTTGGCAGAATTCTGGTATAATCCTTGGCAGAATTCTGGTATAACACTTCCTATCACTCCACATTAGGAAAATCACCTTTTGAAGTCTTATATGGTCATGGTCCAAGACACTTTGGGATATTGGATTCTTCCTCTTGTGCTTCCTCTGAATTATCGACTTGGTTAGAAGACCGAGAGTTGATGACCAGTCTCTTGCGTCAACACCTCCATCGGGCGCAAGAGCATATGAAAATGCAAGCTGATACTAAGAGATCAGAAAGGAAATTTGTTGCAGGTGATTGGGTTTATCTGAAATTACAACCTTATGTGCAATCGTCGGTGGCAAACAGGGCTAACCACAAACTTGCTTTCAGATATTTTGGTCCTTTTCAGGTGGAGAAGGTGGTGGGTGCTGTGGCGTACAAATTAATACTACCTTCCTCTTGCAATATCCATCTAGTGGTGCATGTGTCACAGTTGAAGAAAGCTCTTGTGCCCATTGAAGTGGCGCAACCGGGGGTACCTGACTCGACGAGCAATAGAGTACCAGAACATATTCTGGGCGACGATTGCACCGAGTTGGATCATCCTCCAGTACTCAGCTGCGAGTGTAGTGGTCGGGTGAATCACCGGAGACTGCGACATGGGAAGACTTCGCTGAGCTGACATCCCATTTCCCAAACATGACGGCTTGGGGGCAAGCTAGATCTAAAGATGGGGGGAATGTTACAACTCGAGAGGAGTAAGGAGCGACAAGTCTTGTGATGATGGTGAACAGGACGACAAAAGGAGCAGGAGGCCAAGCAACCGATATCTAAAGGAGGATTGGGTGCACTGAATCTGCGCCAGCTCAGATTGCATGTGTAGGAGACCCACCTGTCATGCTGTATTGTGGCATGGGGGATAAATAGCTATAGTTGTTTGCTGTTAGGGGTATCAAAGAGGAAAAACACTAGAGGATAGAACTCTTTCTTCCCAATTTGTATCTCCCTTTCCCATGTCTAGTTCTTCCTCCAGACTCTTTTCTCTTCCAAAATCTTGAAGTGATTGTTTACTATCTGAGAAATAGTGAGAGGATTGTAACACACACGGCGGCGAATCTTGAGGAGCACCAGTTCTTGCTTTCAACTTGATTGCATTGGGTGGACTCCAACATCTCAAGATAACTGTAACTAATGCTGAACAAATCATTCCGAAATGAAGCTATTAAGCAGGTAGAATGCATACGAAGAGACGCATGTTTCACCTAGACATAGCTAGCTGCTTCGTCTCCGGCCAATAAATGTTGTTGTATAGTGTGCTCTGCACTAGCCATTCCAATTCCATTTGCGACCTGCAGAAAGTGTGTGCTGTCATTTCATTGCTATGGCTCGCTAGTACCATTTCGTTACTACATACATTCGTTTTAAAAGGTTGTGTTTGAAAATAGCGAGACAACATGTTGCATCGAAATGAGTTTGATGATACCATTTGATGTACGGAAGGGACCAGGCAGACTTGCATTAATTTTACTTGCCTACAGTACACTACGACGGTCAGATTAAGCATCTCTCTCGCTCCTTGGTTCCAGCTATATATTGTATTACATGGACTTGTTTCTCAGTGACTTGTGTCTTGTAGTAAGAGAATGAGTTCTGACGGGGAGCAAACATTAGTATCAGATCCCGATCAAAAGAGTCTCAGGGTCTGACAATTCAAGATAGAATAGAGAGCCATTTGGAAGCTCAATTGTTGTAACACCCCAAAATTAACTTTCGACTCAGTTGTTTAAAAATGAGGGATTTCAAAAAAACTTTTTGTCTCACTTCGCCAATGTTCGAACTTCTGGGTTATTATTTGAACTCAAAAGCATGGTTTGGGCCAAAACCTAGCCTAACCATCTTTTCCCTTTTCTTTTTTCTCTATCGGCCCACTCCCGGCCCAGCCACCTGCCGGCCTTTGGCCTCTTCTCCCTTCCAGGTTCCTACGTTCCCTCCTCTGCTCATGCCTGTGCCCGACGGCGCCACGCCACTGCTCCCATCGCAGCATCACTGCTTCCCACGTAGACATCGTCCTCGCATGACTGTCATCCCATCACTGCCACTAACTCCACAGTGCCGGCCAAGTCGACCACTTGCTCCGCCACGCTGCTGCAGGTCGTGTCCTTCTTTCCCCAACCCACTCGGTCCCTCTCTTCTCTCGGCTGCAACCCATGCGCCAGCCCAGCCTACTCCCACGTGTGCCATGCCACCCACGACGCCAACCACCCGTGCCAAGCGTTAGCCCCAGCACCATGCCGAGCCAACTGCCCTGTTGCGCTCTGCCTCACCCTCACCATCTGCTCGCTTCCCATCGCTGCTCCTATAGCCATGCCTCACCCCATCGCCTGCTCCCATCCTCGCGCCACTAGAGCCGCGCTGTCATTGCCATCGCCTCCCACCTTCTTCTATCACGTTGTCGTCACTATGGCCATGTCGTCGCCAAGCTTGCTCCAACTCCCATCAGCTCGCTTGACTGTGCCATCGCCACCACAGTGCCGACGAAGCGACGTCGCCCACACCGTGCCCATGCCGCCACCCTGTGCGTCCACGATCGGCCCCGCTCAACCACCAGCTCCCATCGCCGTCGCCTACTCTCACCTCGCCACGCTCCACACGCACCGTGCCGCCCGGCAGTGCCCCCTCCCTCCCTCCCTCCCCCCCAAGCCTGCCCTAGTTGCACCCTCGCCCCTTCCTCCTACTTAAACCCATGCCCCGACCTTCTTCTTCCTCTGCCTCCTCACGCGAGTGACCCCATTCAGCCGCAGTGCCTCATCAAACCGCGCCGCCGCTCCAGTGAAGCCCCAACACGCGCCATTGCCACCTCCATCCACTCTCTCCTCTCCACCCCCCTTGGGGTCAAGTTGAGAGCTAGGGCGTGTCGTCCGCCATGGCCACTCCACCACTTCCGTCGATCCGGTGAGCTACCACCAAAACCTATCACGTTGCATTGTGTTCTACCATGTCACAAACATTTCCCCTCAATCAATTTTGATTTTTCTTCCTAAGAGCTCACGTCGTGGTTCTCTTCTTCCACTCCGGCTGAGAACCTCCACTACCATCACCACTTCCTACCTTGTAAGCCCCTCCTCGATTCCTCTTGAATGGAGCATCCCCGGACCACCCTGTCCTCTCCCCCACTACTCACTCGCACTTCACCTCTCCACAGCAATCTCCACAGCACCGCCACCGTGTCGACCACAACGCGCTGCCACCGGCTCTCGCCGTCGTGCTGCCTCAGCTTCCCTCCGGCACTACCGTCCATATTGGTGAGTTCCCCTCACTTCCCTTCTGCTCATGCGCACCCTGTTCCTCCCCTTCTTCCCCTCCAGCGTCGTCACCCATTTTCCTACCCCGGCTTCGGCCGTCGCACACCGCCGCCGTCCACCACAAGTCGCGCCACCACCGCTCACAGGTCCGCCTCCCTCTCGGCAGCCCATTTTGGGGGTCATTGCCTCCTCCCCACCACCCTCTCGCTGTCGGCGAGCTAGGCCTGAGGGCGTTCTGCCTTCCCATGTTTTGGAACTGAGCCACAGCCACAATCCTTTCCCCTCTGTAGTCCTCTCTCTGTGTGTTTACATGTGAGTGACTGACAGTAGGCCGCCACATTATTAAGTGATTAGATTTGAAGATCTAATAGGAGGATAGTTAGTTAGAGACAAGGGTACTTGGCAATTGCCCTTTGATCAAACTGAATAGTAAATGATTTAGGCAAACTAGAGGTTCATTATGAATGGCATTGTAAGGTAAGCAATTAGAGGTCAGTTAAAATCATAAGTGTACAATTAACATTCGATTAAAAGAGCAACCTTGATTAGGATTCATATCAAAATATGATTGCCCCAATGATAGTGGGCCTTGTTCCATTGTTATAACAATACTAATAACATTATACATGAATAATTAATTAACAACTGGAGTTAATTAGGTAGATGGGTGTACGTTAAAATGGTATAATCATGTTTACACATATACATACACACGTGATCAAAGGGCCAGTAGGCCCTAGGTCATCGTTATAATAATGATAAATGATAATAACAACAATACGTCAATGACTTTACACCCACCAGTAGAGTAGTAATAAAGTAATACATCATAGCAACATGCACTTACAAGTTGGCCCTTACCAAACTGTCGAATAGGTAAAGTGACCGCTTTAGTTGACATCCAACTAGGAGTGAGACATGTCACGGACACATAGGACCTATACCACAAGTAGTAAGACTAAGCGTTTTGTTAAACAACTCGACAGTGAGTAAGTTTGGTATAATCATTATACTAGGTAAACCTTAATGAAGGTTAGCGGTAGCTATGACCTAGCTTCATGCTAGTGATAGTAATCAAGGCGATAGGGTGGATCGCTAAACAAGGACTAGTAGGTAAGAACCCATAGACCTTGTATTGTAGTTATCTACTTAACTAGAAGTAGCCCCGTTAGCAGATGCTGTAGACAATGATCAGCCTAGTATGCTAGGTATACATTAGTATATGCCAAGGCACGTAGGCAGTAAGACTAAGTATAGATCACCTCAAGGATGAAACCCAAAACTATATACACCACTAGCGGTATAAGACTGATGTCTAGCCAATGCTTAGAAGCTCCAGTTAAGGCTCGTGGAATTTCCTCGATAAATATAAATTAATAAAAGGAATCATTAAGTAAACTAGACCCCATATGTCGGTGAGACTTATGTCTACCCTATGTGAACCCTGAACCTATGCATATGTCTCACCTGACTTTTATGGAACTTCCTCGATAAATAGGAAGTAATAACTAGAAGGATCATTAGGTCAGCTAGGCGCAGTGTATGGATAGCGGTGATAGGTTCCCAAGTGAATGATAGTAGTTCCACCATCAATCAACATCATATAGGCTCCAACTATCATCCATCGTCATCCGTTCCCAGTAGAAGGACAATTTGTAACCCGAAGGTGGATCAGAGAGTTCAACCTAACTAGGTGATCTCTCCCATCCAGGTAATCGATGCGGAATGTCCACGGGAATATTCTCTCCCTTTAGTTAGATTCGTAACTTTCCTTACCAACATACTTTCTAAGAACCTGATCCCACCTTAGGCCCAACGAGTAAGGCTTGGGTGTATCTACTCTGGTCTGAAGTAATTCCTTCATTCCAAATATCCCCGGATGTACTTCATTCCGTTTGAAATGTTTCCTTCATCAACTTCCTTTGGTTATACTTCGTTTGGAGTATTTCCTTCCTCAACTTCCTTTGGATATACTTCGTCTGAAGTATTTCCTTTATCAACTCCACTAAGTATGATTAGTTTCATCTAGAGTACTTCCTTCTTTCAAGATACCATTAGATATGCTTAGTTTCATTTGAAGTAATTCTTGCTTCGCACACTCTTGGGTTGATTGACTTTCATTGAAGTGTTTCCTTTGTTACTTGCCTTTGGATTTATTGGATTTCATTTGGTTGTCTTTCAGACGTTCTTAGGTTTGATCGTATTCTGCGTAGTTATAATATGAAGCCATGACAGGAACAGCCGTCCCAGTAAGAACGAGGTCGAGATCAAAATTATCAAAACATTGAGCAAGAATAGGACTAACGTTATCAGAACATTGAGCAAGGTGAGTTAACACTTTGATCTTTTTGTGTCTACTTTCAAATGCAAATTATATTTGATTTAAATTATGAAATTGCATTGCTATGATTTATACAAATATGTTGATTTAGCTCATAGCTACTACCTTAATGATAATTGCGTCTAAAGTTTCAATCCTTGAACTTGGACACTATCCTTTGTCACCCTAGACTAATAGTATACATACTAGCTCCCAAGTTCGTACCTAAGTGTCATGCTTAGCCTTGCTAATGGTATGCGGGCAATGATTTGCCTGACATCATTTAAAACTTGAAACTGGATTTGGGCAGTCGAGGTTGGAGCCTGGGTGGTATGTTAACTAGAAAAGTATTTCAAAACAAAACAAAACCAAAAACATATTTCGACTTGGACAGCTGGAAAGTGTGGCGGGTGCTGGGAAGAGCACAACAGAGTGGGTATGGGGAAGTACCGCCCAAGTCAATAAAGGACCGAGTTCTTGTAACGGCCTTCTCGTGTAAAAACAGTGCAACCACAAGTTTATAATGGGTACAACCTGGCTGACTAATTTGTTCGCCTCATCACAATTTCGCCATTGGTGGGTGTGTGGTGTGGATTAAGGGTACGGGAGCCACTGAACTACAAAGCGCAAGTAGGAGACCTCCCGAGGGCGTGGCCCAAGGAGGTGATACCTAGCGGGTGGGGTTACGTTGAGGTGGGGTATTGTAAAGGCTTTGTGACAATCATCTTAGTTACACACATATGGAAGTGTGTCAAGATGGACATTATAAGTTGACTGTCTCTTGTAGATAAAGTGTACGAACTCTGCAGAGTGTAAAAATTACCTGGATAGCCGTGCCCACGGTCATGGGCGGTGCCGAGAGCTTACTTGAATTAGCTTTCATTTTTATAAAACAATTTGTGGGAGGGAATAAAAAGATTGGTTGGAGCCCAAATATTTGAGATGAGTTGGAGCCCAGAGATGTGAGATAGCCTGGTTGAGAACCAGTGATAAGTACGGTATGTGACCCAAGAAATAATATGAGCATTGGGTGGATGGAGCCACTCAGTGATATAGGAGGTTGGAGCATCCACTAGTATTTCACAACAAAGCCCAACTTTGTTAAAACCTGTGTTAGTTAAAAATACTAGGTCTCATGATTTGCTACTACTTAATATATTTCAATAAGTGGCTTTATGCAAACAAAAGAACCACAAGCCATTCCTTTGATCAGCCTTGCATATTATATAATTGCATTTTGTGTGTTGGCTCGCGAGTACGGTTGTGTACTTATGCTCGCTCAATATATTATTATTCAGTAAACATAAAAGAAGAATGCTACATTGACACTTAGACGCGTTCTTCAAGACTGGACATCAAGATGGCCAAGAATTAGGTTGCGGGCCCCAGTTGATTACCTGTGGGTATATCGTGAGGGTTTCACGTGGTATATTTTTATTATGCTTCCACTGCTCTTCTTTGAAAGGTATTGGTGATATGCGATTGATATTCAAAGATGTAACTGTGGGCACTAGCTACTGCTTCAGGGACCAGCGCTGTGAACAACGAAATCTGTGTTCTAAATTTCAAATTTGGGGTCTGACAATTGTCTATTCTCTTGAGACAAGAACTTAAATGGCTTCAAATATCCAGAGAGAGAGAGAGAGAAAGAGAGAGTAACACAAAGTATTATGATGCCAAAGCTAGAGAAGAAACACTGTTGTCTCTCTCCATCAAGATGAAGGGATCTGTAATACCCCAAAAATTAAATCGGGAGAGAATAAATAAATCGGGAGAGAATAATTAAATCGGGAGAATGTTTCTTTTAGCAAAGCGATTGAACAGGAGAAAGAGGGGGTTTTTAATGTAATACTCTGATTTATTCTATGAAAGAAAGCGTTCAAAAGAGAAATTAGACATAAAAAAGGGGGTTTCTGCAGTTCTTCGGCAACTTGGGCCTCGGGCCTTGGTCCAGGAGGCCCATGAGGGGCCGGCCACCAATAAAAGGAAGGGGGAAACCCTTGCCGCACTATAGCTACAGTACCACCGCTGCCACTGTAGCACGACTACTGTAGCACACCCCTCTCCTCCATGGTGGTGCCTCCCTTCCTCGCCGTCGGTGCTCCCTGCTGCTGATCAAGAAGAAGAGAAAGAGGAGGAAGAAGAGAGGAAGGGGAGAGATCGTAGGCGGGTGATCATCGTTGTTCTCAGCAGGCCCTTCATCGTGTCGTCAAGAGTAATCGCTATTTCTCCTTGAGTAGATGCTTAATTAGTTGTTTTAGCAAAGTCAGTTATCTAGATCGCGTTCTGTCCAGTAGTTTGATCCACGGATTTCATATCTTTAGAAGCAGAATCTGGGGATCCACCCTCTTAGAGATAGTTGGGTTATGTCATTAGCTTTCCGTGGCTGCCAAGAACGCCCAAATCCGATTAACGGTTAGAAAGTTATGAATTGTTTAGTGCCGCTGTCCTGTTAATCTGTCAACATCCTGACAGTCTGTAGAAATCTGAGTTAATCTATTAGTTAAAGACGAAATCAGAGGATCTCGTTATAATGAAAAAGATGGGTAATTTCCTCACCTTTCCAGAAAGCTAAAGAACGTAAGAATTGGACTTTCGTAGCAAAAGTTATGATAATTTTAGTGTACTGTCTAGAGAACCCGACGTGATAATTGATGTTCTGTAGATTGGCTTGGTAGGGGCAGTAAATGGCAGAATCAGAAGGGCTCCCCAACTAAGTTTATTTAGGTAATTTAATTATATTTCCAGAAAGTATTAGAACATCTTATTTGGACTCCTGAGAAGAAAGTTATGTATTTTAGAAGTTGACTGTTTGCAGTGAACACCAAATCGATCGGTAGAAATTGGAAGATTGAAAACGCTTGGGAGTTTAGCGAGTTCAATTGTGTTCTTATTTATGCTTTTGGTCCAGTATGCTTGTCTTAGTTTGGGTTATCATTATGTTCGGTGGGAGCGTGATCCCACGGCGCCCTCTTAATCCACCGTTCTCGCATGCGGTTGAGGCAAGTATAATGATGGTTATAATTTTTATTGTTGAATGGCAATCTTTGGGTATATGTTATGAGAAATTGTGTGCTCCTGAGATGTGATGACGACATAGCCAGATTGTGCATTATTTTTGGAGATATGAGTTATGTGTTAGATTTGGTTGTTCATTAGTTGTGATGACTTTGTTTATGAGCTTGTAGTATGAAAAGGATTTTCATATGCATTATTATTCGGATGCATGTTTGTTAATTTGAGAAATTCATACATATGCATCATGTTGGCTTATTGAAGACTTGGTCATGTGGTGACCAAGCAACTCTTGAGGTCCTGTCATGTTAATGCGGGCTAAAGGTCCCTATGCTTGAAGAGCATGGGTTTAGGTCCCCATACACGTGAAGTATGGGCAATGGTCCCCTATGCGGATGGTACAGGCATGGGTGTGCATCGACGGATGCGCACTTTGCATTACCGGTAAAATGCAAAAGGGAAAGAGAAGGAAGATGATCATCTTTTGAGCATATTGCATAGCATGCGTGTGTAAGATGGTTGATATATGGGTTTGAGAGGTTTAATTGCTGATTTACATATTTGTACGTTGTTGATGCCATTTATTATATTTGCTGAGTCTTTGGGCTCACATTTTGTTTTTGCTGTGTTTTTAGGTACCACTTACAAAAACGGTAGGCATGAGAGGGAGTAGGATTGCTAGGATGCACTCACTACCACACACTCTTTTAAAGATGATTATCATTAGTTCATACCTTAATAATAAGCAAACTTCTTAAGGATTAATCTTGGTTATGCTTGAATGCATTTGATTATTTGTAATAAAGAGAGCGGTAAATTTTGATTATGCTTGCTTATATTTTAGTTGAATTGATTGTTTATGAATGCTTTGATGAACTTTGGATGTTGAGATATTGCTAATAATATATGCATCTGTTGGAACCTCCGGTATACTTAGTTATACAAAGGAGGTTACTAATGAATTTTGTAAGATGTTTTAGTTTGAATATGTTTAAATTTACTTAATTTAGTAGCATTCCAGGCCCTTGTTTGGCTGGGGTGTTACATGATCATAGAAGGTGATAGGAATTTGATGCATTATATAACCGCATTCTATAAAAAATTGTTTGATCATCCAGATCATTCTGAGATCTCTTTGATCAATGGTGATGAAATCAGAATAAGCAACGTGGAGGGAAAGAAATTAATTCAGGAGTTTAGCATGGATGAACTAAAAACTGCTATTTTTGGTATGGAAAATAATAAAGCCTGGATGGGTTCCCTGTGGAGTTTTTTAAAAAAATCAGGGATGTAATCAAACATGATTTGAAGCATATGTTGGATGATTTTTACAGGGGGACTTTAGCTGTTGAAAGGTTTAATCGAGGGGTAGTTACTCTGATACCTAAATGTCAGGATGCAAAACAAATTTTAAAATTTAGACCCATCTGTTTATTCAATGTTAGTTTCAAAATCTTGACTAAAGTTTTGATTAATAGACTCACAAAAATAGTTAGTGTTGTGATTTCCAAAACCCAAACAGCTTTTCTGAAGGAAAGATATATTATGGAGGGAGTGCTCATGCTTCATGAGATTCTGCATTCTATAAAACAGAGAAAACTTTCAGGCTTTCTTTTGAAAATAGATTTTGAAAAGGCGTATGATAAAATTGAGTGGCATTTCCTTTATCAGATTTTGCATATGAAGGGGTTCCCTGATAAGTGGTGTGATTGGATACTGAAGGTAGTTAGAAGCGGGCATGTGGGGATCAAAGTAAATGATGAAATTGGCCCTTTTTTCAAAACTTTCAAGGGATTAAGGCAAGAAGATCCTTTATCCCCCTTGTTTGATATTGCTGCTGATGCCCTTACAATTATGATTAGTAGGGTTCAGAAACATGGATTAATTAAAGGTTTGGTTTCAGATTTGATCCCAAATAGTCTTGCCATTTTGCAATACGCAGATGACACCTTTTTTTGTTGCAAGATGATTATGAGGGGGCAAAGAATTTGAAATTTATTCTTTGTCTTCTTGAGCAAATGTCTGGCCTGAAAATAATTTTCACAAAAGTGAGCTCTACTGCTTTGGTGAAGCTGTAGAAAAACAAGAGGTTTACAATAAAATTCTTAGTTTCAAGATAGGGGGTTTGCCCATGAAATATTTGGGTATACTGGTTGATAGAAAAGGTTACTAAATAAAGATTGGAAAGATACTGAAAACAAGTTAGAAACTACGGTTGGTTGCGGGCAAGGGAGAATGTTGACCATAGGGGGCAGATTAATTCTGTTAAATGCATGTTTGAGCAGTATTCCCTTTACATTATGTCCTTTGATAAACTCCCTGTGGGGGTGAGAAAAAGGATGGATTATTATTGATCAAGATTGTTATGGCATGAAGATCAAGGCATTAGGATATACCATTTGGTCAATTGGCCAATCGTATGTACTCCTAAGGATGAAGGGGATTTGAGGGTGTTGGATCTAAATATAATGAATATTGATATGTGAGGAAAGTGGATTTAGAAAATGGAGAATGAAGATGGTCTGTGGCAAACCATGTTGAGAAATAAATATTTGGGTACCCAGACTATGGCACAATTGAGCCAAAAGTCAGGGAATTCTCAATTCTGGAATGGTTTGTTAAAGATTAGAGAAGTCTATATGGCTTGTCGCAAAAAAAAAAAACATGGGAGATGGACATAATACTAGGTTCTGGGAGGATATTTGGCTGGGAGATATCTCCCTAGCTGATGAGTATCCAAGGTTATATGGTTTAACCTTCAGCAAACAAATTTCTGTGGCCAAAGCCTTCAATGAGGGTTTGTATACTTTTACATTTAGAAGGGCATTGTATGCTGAAGCTCTATCTATGTGGCAGAGCATAAAGAATCAATATGCTGATATAACTCTGAAGGAGCAAAAAGACAAAACCTTCTGGAGATTAACTGCTATTGGACATTTCTCTTTGAAATCTTTTTACTTGCTACTGAAAACTCAAGCAATTGGCTTTCCACACAAATTTCTATGGAAAACAAGATTACCTCTTAAGATCAAAGTATTTATTTGGCTGGTAGTTAAGAGGAGCATATTAACCAAAGAAAATCTGATCAAAATGGGGTGGAAAGGAAATATAAACTGTTAATTTTGTGGTATGAATGAAACTCTAGACCATCGTTTCTTTGCTTGTCCACTAACTAAATTTCTGTGGAACATGGCAAGATGTGCTTTTGGTTTCAGTAACATACCTTTGAACATCACTCATTTGTTCGAGGCTTGGATAAAGAATTTCAAGGATAAAATGAGAAATTTAATTAACGTGGGAATAGCTGCAATTCTGTGGGCACTTTGAAAGACGCGTAATAAAGCTTGTTTACAAAATAAGATGACCTCAGATCCAATTGCAGTTGTCATGCTAATGTGGGCTGTATTGCAGACAAAAGAGGGAGATACAGAAGCAATTCAGTGGGAAGAAAATGCGATGGGCCTCGGGGCCGAGACCCCTAGAGCAAGTTTCAAATGAGGTCTTCAGATCAAGAGCGAATTCTGGAAGATGGAGGAGTGAAGAGCAGATGGAGTACTGAGACATGATATGGTACAAGAATTCATGGAATAAACAAGAATCTGGGAGACAAGCCATACATTGAAGGCCACTACTACATAGCCTTGCATCAGAAGGATGCAAAAAATCGTTTTTAATAGAGTAAATTTCAGAAGACCTAAGGTTTTGGAAAATTAGTAACACAAAACCCCATGTTTTGAGATTTTTTTTAGAAAACCCTAGGTTTTGAAGTATTAGTAACATAAAACCCTACATTTTAAGATTTTTTTTTTCACAAAACCTTAGGTTTTGAGGTACTAGTAACACAAAACCCCACATCGTGGGGTTTTAAAAAAAATCTCAAAATGCGGGGTTTTGTGTTACTAATGTCTCAAAACCTGATATTTTTTGAAAAATTATATATCAAAATATGAGGTTTTTTGTTACTAATGCCCCAAAACCTAGGGTTTTATGAAGTTTACTCTTTTAATAAGTGCGACCATAGTAGCGTCAAAAACACCAACAACTTCAATTAGACAAATTTCACATAGCTTGCTTCTGTGCCGGCAACAGCCTTGGCGAGCATCACGAGGATAGGTTGGCGGGACGTCGTCCGGGCAGTGTGGCGGCCTTCGCGAGAACTCCTAGACGGGGCGACAGGGGGCGGCGACCAAGCTGTGTAGCTAGGCGACGGGGCTACGGAGGTGGCGAACTCGCTGAGTAGATTGGGGATCTGACGACAGCTGTGATCGGCACAAGGGTGGGTGGAGCGATAGTAGGCAAGCAGCGGAGCCGCCAAACAGTGCAAGACCTGACCCGACTCGGCCGAGACGTCGTAAACCTGATCATTCGCCCACAAACTAAATAGGCCATCTTGTCTTGCCCACGTCTTAACGAGATAGCCCAGACACGGCTCGACGGCCTTTCGGGCCGTGTTGTGTTGGCCCGAGCCTGTTTAGCTTGATGGGCCAATGCCGGCCCACTTAGCCCGTTAGGCCTTAAAAATAAAAAAACTCCAAAAAAATCAGAAAAAAATTTAGAATTCATAAATACATATGAAAATTGTAAAAAATGAAATAAGCATACTGAAAATGTCATAAAGAATTTTATTAATGTTCAAATGGTTGCCTCGTTAAAATATTTGTCATTTAGCTCAGTAAGACATGAAAAATTGAAAAACATGTAAAACAATCCTAGAAAATATATATAATTTTAAAAAACCAAAATAAATTTATATATACTTATAAAATGAACTATATAAAATTTTAAAACTACAAAATAAAACCATATAAGTATTAAAAATGGAAACATAATCATATAAATATTACGGTAATGCTATATAACTTCCGGCAGTTTTTGGTTTAAAGCTATCACTTTTATGTTTGTTAGATGTACTATAAGATACGTGTTATTGATGTGTTGTAAGAAAAAAATCATAATAGTTAAATTTTCATTCGTCCGATATGCTTTGAGATTTGCACATTTTCCCATCTGATGAATTGGGTCTGAATTTATTATGATTTTTTATTTGGAACATAACAGGTTCATCATATTGCCGTATTTTATTGGTATATAATTTTATTTTTTGTCTTTGTTTTTGTTCAACCTCTCAAAGTACATGTGAAGAACATAACGAATTCACCACATTGCCATATTTTGTTGGTATATAATTTTTTTTATCTTTGTTTTTTGCTTAACCTCTTAAAATACATGTGAGATTTTGAAGCATGTGATGGAAATATGAGTTATTAAGGCTTTCAAGAATAATTACAGTGACAAAGAACCAAAATTACATAAATAATTTACTGTAATTTATGTATAATGGAGTTGTAAATGTACTTTCAGAATGTGACAGTTTTTTAGGGAGAAAATAGTCAAATTACGTGTAGACAGAACATTAAATATTAATAAATGAATATATATATATATATATATATATATATATATATATATATATATATATATATATATATATATATATATATATATATATATATCCTAGAGTACGTTCTCCCTTCTCTATACTACTTACATCATATGATGATACCTCTTTATCAATTTGAGCATACTCAATGATAATTATAAGATACCCCAAAGTGGGTTCCATGAATTTTTTATTAAAGTCCACTTTTATGGCAAAAATTGTATATATACTTCTTTTATATATGAAAAAGGGTATATATCAAACAATAAAGAGCTCCAGTGAATTTTTTTCAATCAAATTAGCATTAGAGTATCTTATAATTGGTATTTAAGTATCTTTGAAGGTGATAAAGAAGTATAATATGTTCATTTAAGTGGTATATTGGAAGTGGTAGTATATACTCTCGAGAGTACAAAACGGACATCCTATATATATATATATATATATATATATATATATATATATATATATATATATATATATATATATATATATATATATATATATATATATATATATATATGAAAATACTATCTACTCTCGTGTAGTTACTCCTCTCTATCTACTCTTTAATCCTTGATGAGATCATGTGCCTTTTCCGAGTTTAATGGGTCTAAAAATCAAGGAAAGGAGAGAGACCCGATCCAATACAGCGTTCGTCATCCATCCTTTAATCCTGGCTAACAAATTCCTCAATTTCCGGGATTTTGTATATCTCGGCATTGGTCTATCTTGGAAGCCTCCCGGTAATTTGATACTTTCCTGTTCGGCATCCTCGTCTCGCCATTCTCTTGGCAATTGCAATCAAGTATGTGGTATGTAAAAAAAATATCAATAAAGTATGTGGTATGCAAAAAAAAAATATCAATCAAGTATGTGGTCTTTAACCATTGCAATTTGAGTATCAACTGGAACATGAAATACGTGTGAGTATCAAAGGCGGGGTTTTTTTTTCATCGAGTAGGTAGAAAACATACTAGCAAATAAAAAAAAGGAGTATGTAACCATTGCAATTTGATCAATTAGTGCGTAGAAAAAATTATCGGCAAATAAAAAATCAAACTATTATTACTAGCAACTATCTAATTTTAAATTTGATCGTGGTACGAAGAAAAGCTACTAGCAAATAAAAATAATATCAAGCTGGAACATGAAATACATTATGAGTATCAAAGTGGTTTTTTAATCGGTATGTAGAAAAAAACATACTAGCAAATAAACTACTAGTAAATAAGCAGAAATAAAAAAATGAGTATGTAACCAATACAATTTGATCGGTGGTATGTAGAAAAAACTACTAACCAATCAACTATCGCTTGATCAGGTGGAAATAAAAAAAAAGGAGTATGTAACCAATACAATTTGATCAGGTGGTATGTAGAAATAACCAATCAACTATCGCCTGACGGAGATAACTTCCAAGGACTAACTAACTTCGAACTACATGGCCTGGAGCGGTTACAAAATCAAACGTCAATAACGTGGTATCGGGGAGTTGGATTTAATTCTGATTTTATTTTGCAAGGCATTAAATTACGTAGTATATTTGCGGGTTGTGAGCAACTATTAAGGAGTGGTATCCGAACCAATAATCCAATCAAGTATGTGGTATCCGAGACAGATGGAGGATAGATACAATGGGAGTAACTAGTAACTACACTTGGGAGTAGCAAATAGGCTTCTATATATATATATATACGTATATATATATATATATATATATATATACACATACACACACACACACACATATATATATATATATATATATATATATATATATATATATATATATATATATATATATATATATATATATATATATATATATATATATATATGTATATATATATATATATATATATATATATATATATATATATATATATATATATATATATATATATATATATATATATATATATATATATATATATATATATATATGTATATATATATATATATATATATATGTATGTATATATATATATATATATGTATGTATATATATATATATATATGTATGTATGTATGTATGTATGTATGTATATATATATATATATATATATATATATATATATATATATATATATATATATATATATATATATATATATATATATATATATATATATATATATATATATGTATGTATGTATGTATGTATGTATGTATGTATGTATGTATGTATGTATGTATGTATGTATGTATGTATGTATGAAAATGGTATGGTACTCTCAGAGTACGTGCTTCCACCTCTCATATACCACTTAAATCATATGCTGATACCTCTTTATCAATTTGAGTATACTCCAATAATGATTATAAGATACCCGAAAGTGAGTTCTAAGAAAAATTTCATAAAAATCCACTTTTTATACCAAAATCCGTGTATATACTTCTTTTATATATGAAAAAGGGTATATAGCAAAAATAAAGGTCTCTAATGAATATTTTTTCAATCAAGTCGTATTGGAGTATCTTATAATTGGTATTTAAGTATATTAAAAAGGAAAAAGTCCAGTTTACTCCCTCGAACTATCAGAAAAGTCTGGTTTACCTCCTGAACTACAAAATCGGTTATTTAACCCTCTGAACTTGCAAAATCCGGTCATTTAACACCCTGTAACGGTTTGGAGCGGTGGTTTTGCTGACGTGGCCTCTCATTTGTCCCGGTCAGCAAGTGGGTCCCGCTAGACAGTGGCTTGGCTCATGGCCACAGTGGGTGGACCGAGCCCACATGCACTGAATCTCCCTTCCTTTATCTCCTTCCCCATTCTATCTCCCCTCCCCAATCTCCATTCTTCTCTGAAGTTGCTCCTTGGTTCGGCTCCTCCCCTCGGCCGGCCTCGGCTCTCGGCAGGCCGTCGCCGCCTCTCACCCCCACCCGGCCTCGGCCCCCGGCCCGTGTCGCTGGCGCCCCTAGTTCTCCTTGCGCTCGCATGTCACGGCTCCCTGCGCCTCCTATGGCCAGTGCGGTCGATGTGCGACGACCTGCGGCAGGCGGCCTTGGCGCATGGATCAGGCGACAGCTACCTCGGCGCGCGGCCTCCACACAGAGGTGGGGCCACACCCATGACTTCTCTACGCCGCCGCTGGCGCGTGCGCCGCGAATTCGCCGCCGCCCGAGGTGGAGGGCCATGGCGAGCGGTGACAACCACCGGTCGGCATGGCGGGCCAGGCCTCATCCCGTCGGCTGGCGCGGCAGCGGAACAATGACTGACCAGCGGAGGATGGGTGGGGCAGCGAAGCATGATGGGCATCGGCGGGTGGCAACGGCATGGAAGTGGGGAGGCGTCGGGCGGCAAGGACGCTTGAGAAAGCACCGTCGAGAGGATGTACTGCCACGAAAAGCGAGCGAGGCTGAGTGGGGAGGCGGCCCGTCGTGCACGCGGCGGCAGTGGGCGATCGGCGCTCCAACGACACAGTCGGCGTCGGCCGTGGCCGCGAGACGATGGGCGAGCGAGGCGGAGGCGGAGGCGGTTCGAGGTGGCGAGCTGCTGGAGCAGCATCCTGCACGCATTATTATGCGGGCTGACCCGCGATGATGCTCCCGGCATCGGCGCGGGCATCTGCGGATGGGCGTGTCGGGCGGCGGGTCGCTGCTTGTTGTGGGCGATCCGGTCTTGTCGTGTCGCTAGTGGTCTTGTCGCGGAGAACGTGGTGCCGATGGCGGCGTGACGGCGGCGGCGCAAGTGATGACGAGGCGTGATCGTCTACTTGTCTTTGCCGTGATGGGGTTGGGCCCATCCCCAACATCCTCGCGGAGATCTTCCCTGCAGCGCTGGGGCTCAGACGCCATCGCTCGTTGGCCTCGTCGATCGGTGCGGCGCCATTGGAGTCTGTGAACAAGCGCAGATGGGGAGTAATGGAAGAGGCGAGGAAAGTGCGAGGGTGACGTGGAATTCTTATTTACTAGGAATAAAAGAAAAGAAGAGTGACGTGGATGTCCACGTGGCAAAACCAACGCCACATCGGCAAAACCGCCGCTGAAAGCGGCACGAGGGGTTAAATGACCGGATTTGACAAGTTTGGGGGGGGTTAAATAACGGTTTTTGTAGTGGGGAAACCAGACTTTTCGATAGTTAGAGATAAACCGCCTTTTTCGTATTAAAATGATAAAAAGTATAATATATTTTTTAAAGTGATATATTTGAAGTGGAAGCATGTACTCAGGAGTATGAAACGGACGTCATATATATATATATATATATATATATATATATATATATATATATATATATATAATTGAGTGCTAAATTGCTAATGCCAATCTTACATTGACAAAGATTGGCATTAGCATCTTAGCACTCAATTACCCATTAGCACTATATATATTAAAATAGTGTTGTGCTTGGGTCGTGTCGGGCCGGACCTGATACTATTCGTGCCGTGTCGTGCCACCCCGTCGTGCCGGGGTGGCGGTCCAAAAACGGCCCGGTCTATTGTGTCGTGCTAGCTCGATATATGAACAGTGCGGACCATACCGTATTTAGACTGGACCAACAGTACCGTGCCTCACGCTGGCCGACAGACACAGCCCGTTTGACCAGCTCTACTGGTGAGATAGGACGAGCGACGGTGTTCATGCTCGTGTGGTTCTATCCATCGTGAATCTGGTTTGGTTGAGATAGGATCCAACAAAGGAAAGCGAAAGGGCAGGGGTTAAAAGGGAAGATCTGAGGAATAACGGGAAAAAATAGGAGGAAAAAACGAGAAAAATGGGGAAATCAGAGAAAATGGCATTTAACAAAGAATAAGTCAGAAACTGAGTGGCATATTTCCAACTTCACGAAACTGAGCGACATTTCTGGTTATCTTGATCATTTGGCCATTATTATACCAATCAGCTAGCTATCAGTTGACATTTTATTTAGGAAATTCATGACGTTGAAAAGAGGAGAAGAAATTTCACCCTCTAACCCACATCTGAAAAAGGTTTAGTCACAATAAACAGTGGAACATACGGAGATTTCGGAGCTCAGCGAAGAGCCATGTCCGCGGCAGCGCCACGGATCTTGGGTGCTCTTCAGCTCAACAGAAGCTCCTTCTACCCTTTCAATTGCATGTGCCTCCTGTCGCCCGTGCCTTCGCCCTAACCGAAGGGAACATAAGTAGTAACAATGCAAAATATAGTTATCGGCTCCAAAAAAAAAAAAGAGCTGGACTACCACAGAGGATTCACCCCCCCCCCCACACATCAGCTAGCAGCAGCAATAAAAATAAATCTGAACTCGTACATTCCGTTTAGTGCTAACGATAACAAGGTCTGAACAGTTCAATAGATTTCTTTAGAAAACAAATTAGGATGTAACTAATTCACGTGCATCTGGCACAGACGAACTGAGGCAAAACGTGCCGTGTCCTGGACGGCGTCCGAAGAAAGGCTCCTAGGATGCCTGATCATGAAGGTGTGGGAGTCGAATTCCACTTCCATCGCATAGAGAAAAACCTCCATCGACCAAGATTCCCGATCCAGGATCTGGATCTTCCGGCCTCTGAAGATGGACCGGTGGCGATAGCCCAGATACTGCATGAGTTTGCGAAGGATACCCACAAACTCTCTGTCGTCCTCGCCATGAGAGAAGTAATCCCACGGGCCCTCGAAATATGATCCGATCATCTACAATTTTGAATAAGGGAGAGTCAGCAACATAGTAAAATCATAAGGATGGTATAGGTAAGTACAGAATTAAAATCATAAGGAGAGTATAGGTGAGTACAGAACTAAGAGTAGTGAGTAAGAGCAATAAGTACGCTATATTTTGGCCGAAGTTTTTCTTAGCTTTTTGAAAATAAGACTGAAGTCCTTAGGCATGACCAATCTAACTAAGGCTTCTACAGTCGTATTATCTGATACCAACTCTGAGGGACCTGAATTTAGCCAATCCAGAATCCTCCGTGAATCCATTGCACTATTTCATGGATCAGTAGATAGTGCTCACAGATACATCACTGATTCATTTAATACAGGATGTAAACTGTACCGTACATTAATTACAAAACATCAGAGTTCACATAGACTGTATCGGGTCAAGTTTACAATAAGGCCGATCAGGCCAAAAGGATACATTACATAAAAGCGAAAGCGATAACAGAAATAAAAGGGGAAGGCACATCTCACACCACAAGCAAGCGACTGGGGTAACCTGTGTGCGATCGATATTACTCAAAGACTTGGATAATATTGGTGCGTGCAAGCACCGACTTAGCCGGCTAGACTGGGGTGAGACCTAGACTACTAGAGCCTAATCTAACCTCCACCGTCTTCAATGCTCTCAGCTCCTGGAACATCGTAGTATGCGCAGTGCTCTTGGTCCACGGGTTCTGAGGGATTTGGGGAGCGAGAGTGAGCACAAGCAACAGTGATCCGCGAGCCAACACACAGAATACAATAATTATATATGCAAGGTTTAACAAGGATGACTCAGGTTCTTTATTTGCTAAAGGCAACGTTTTTAATTACAATAATTAGAAACACCTATGACTTACCATTTTAACCAAACCATGTTTTATTATAGAGAGTAAAGATGTGCAATATTTATAGTGGTGCAGGTTCCATCCACCTGTTACCAGTGGCGGACCCAGAATTAAATCTTAGCTATGGCAACGCGAATCTACGAGTATTATCCAACAACGAAGAAGCCATACACAAATCATATTATACTTGCACTAATAAAAGTATACGACAATCAACCAATCACAATCCATGCCATTTGATTTTAACAAGTGAAGAGTCAAGAGAAGAGTTTATCACTTACTATTGGAGTGTTTCCTCATTTTCTTGTTGCCTTGCTTACTCATTTCTTTCTCACCTGGGAGCAGAACCGTCATGCCGCCCGCGCTCCATCGACCGTCGCTCGCTTTGAGTCGCTAATGAGCACCCTTGCACCGGTAGCGACAGTACTCTTGTAATCACATGCCCATGGAGCCATACGTCGCATTGCGAGAGAGAGCAAATGGGGAATTGGGGAATGGACTGGGATTGAATTGGGCGAGGAGGCTAGGAGTAGAGTCCAGTTGAGCGCCGACTGCGCTAGGCCTGGCGCATTGAAGGCTCGGAGCAGTGTCGCCCGGCGCTTAGGGGCTGGGAGCAGCGTCGCCCGGCGCCTTGGCGCTCCATCGCTCATGATCTCGCCTCGCCCGCGCTCGTTCGCCGCCCGCTCGCCCGGCCGCGCTCGTCGGCAGCCGCCCTACTCTGCAGTGCGCGCGCGCTCGTTGCCTCGCCCATGCTCATTGTCTCGCTGCATCGCCGCCGCCTCTTGGCTTTTGCACTCGCCGCCACCACACGGTGCTAGGGTTGGGAGAGACCGAGAGTCAGTGGGACAAGATTGGATCTGGATTCTGGAGTGGAGAAGTGGTCGAGTGGAGGCAGTAGGCAGGTAGTGAGGGCGAGGCAAACTCGGTTTCGGTTGGGCTAGGTGCCTAGGTCTGGGTGGGCCGCGATTCCGTGAAGACTAAAGACACCGCATGGACAGCCCAGCAACGTCGAAGCGTCGAACGGAGGCTCCTAGCCTATTTCTTCTCCAGCACCGGTGCTAGGAGGGAGGACAGATCGGGGGTACAGGGTTTCCCGGACCGGAGGATGCTCTGGCGGACGCCAGAGCACGCCATAATGGTGGGTCCGCCCCTGCCTGTTACATGGTTCCATCTACCATATGCTTAATTTTGATTATTAGGGTTACATCTACCCAATTAACAACACTGGGTTACATCCACCCAGGAAAAAAAAATCAAAATCAGGGTTACATCTACCCGACGAGTTTTCATCCCACCCACAAAGGTTTATAAAATAGAAACTAACTCGAGCAAGTTTCCATGCTTGCCCTTGACCATGGGCACGGCTGTTCGAACAGTTTATACTTTGCAGAGACTGTACACTTTACCCACAAGAGATAATCATCTTGTCGTGTTTCACACATTTCCTTAGACATGTGAATCAAGAAGATAACCACAAGGCCTTTACAAAGCACCCCCAGTGTAAGTTACACCCGCTAAGGTTTCATCTGAGGGTCGTTATGTCTACCACACCTAGACCCCCTCTTACGCCACACGGTGTCTTACACCAGCGACACGACCCATATCCACAACAGCTTAAAACTAGTGACATGACTCCTGGGTCACTCCAATGGTGCAAATCGTACTGGTGGATACAAATTATTTAGCCAGATCGACCTTATTATAGACTTGTGGTTGCACTGTTTTACATTGGGAGGTCATCACAGGATTAAGTCCTTAAAGTTATCTGGGCGATGCATACCACATACCACCATTTCTTGTGCTACATCAGCACCAACCATCATATCATCCATCCAGATATGGTAACAACAAGTTGTTAGGGTTTTGAGAAGCATAAAGCTAAGTTATCTCAAATATACCAGTCATTTCCCGCCAATGACTTCCCCAAAACAAGTTCCATGTTTAAAAGATGATGAATAGGGCAATTAGTGCCCTGGTACTTAAGCAAGACTAGCATGTCGCTTAAGTACGACCTATAGTTAGTAAAGATGCCAATAAATTATCTAGGGTGACAAGGATCATGTGATTCAAATATCAAAGGATGGTATAGTAATACTAAAGTATCAAGTTGGCATGTATCTACCTTAAAGTTTAACATACATTTGCATAATGAATTAAGCATGCAATTTGATAATTTAAATAAATATAGATGTGCACAAATGTAGGTTCAATATGATCAAAGATTAACTCACCTGGTTCAAAAGCAGGTGGGTCTTGAAATTCTTGCGCTTGCTCGAAGTAGGGCTCTTCCGTGTCCTCGTACTCTACTCGGACGATCACATCAAAAAATGAATAAACAAACGAGCAAAGCAAATAAATACGAAAGAAAATTCAAAAGAACTCCAAATTGAACAAAACTATCGCCAACAGATAGATCTTGGAAAATTTTATAAACAAGGATCGATTGATTCAGAGTTCATACGGAAGAGAACGAATACCCAGAAGTTTTGCTGGAAGGAAAAATTGCTGAAAATTGCGAATGAGGGGAATATTCCTAGAATATTCCATTCTGATTTCTCATAGCAACAACCACAGAGTATGACTTCTTGGCCCCACATGCTAGTAAAAGGAGAGAAAGAGAGAAGGACAAGAGTATGACATAGGAACCCACATGTCATTGACTCAAAGCACTCAACAGAGAGCACAATACAGAGCAGAACAGAGGAAGCTCGGGCGGCTCGGGAGCTGCAGCGCGGGGCGGGCGGCCGATCGGAAAAAAAGGAACCCCGTGGGGGTTGCGGTCCCACAGGTCGCGACAGCGGTGCCAAAGAGTGTCTAGGGTGGCGACGCATCTTGCGGCGGCATGTAATGCCGCAGGCTGGCCTTGACAATGTGGCGGCGTAAGGAGTAAGCGGCGGCGCCGCAGGCGTATGGCCCTGAGGAAGGTCTTGAGGCCAAGCGGGAGACAGAGAGTGGTCGAGGTGCCCGACGGTGTAGAAGACGGGCTCACGATGGCGCCTCTCCACGGCGATGAATCAACCGAATTGAGAGAGGGGAAAGGTGGAGGATGACCAGGAACACGACGTGACGCGGTCCACTTGGAGAAATACTCATCGGAGAAGAAGATCGGGCGATGGAGGACTTTCGGCCGGTGATGGGGAAGAAGGGTACGACAGCTCGAGTGACCTTCAAGGGCAATGGAGGCAGTGGGGGAGCAATTGGGAGCTGGGCGGTGGTGAGTGGAGCCTTATATAGCCCCCCGGGGGAGTTGGGCAGGGGTGAGTGGGTCCTGTTTTCGCTTTGTAAAGAAATTTCGAAATTTAGCTTGGAGTTCGAGAGTTCATCTTCAACCTCAACTCAAAATCAAAAATTTCAAATTCAACTTCTCTCTTGGGCCTAACCTTTTCCCTTGCCATTTCCTTGGTTCAGCTCGGCCCGAGCCACTCCCCTACCTTCCCTTGCTACCCCCGTGTGCACGCGCTCCACATTGAGCACGCGCTTCCGCACTCTGCGTCGTCGCTTGCGCCAAGCCGTGCCCAGCTCCAACCTCCCCCGGGCCATCTTTCCCCTTGTGCGGCTATAAAGGAGCCCAGCTCACTCTTGCCCCTCCTCCTCATCTCCCCCTCTCTCACGGTGAGTCTCCCCCAAAGAAACGCCCGAGTGCCCATTTCAAGTAGTCGCGTCGATGAGTTCTCTGCTGGCCAACCCTGTCCCCACGCGTCCCAAGGGCTGAGGAAGCCATCCCCACCTCCCTCGTCCTCCCGCCACAGTAGCCCTCTGTTCTCCACCTCGGCCGTCACCGCCCCGCCACCACGGCCGCCCCAAGCCGACGCGACCTCCCCTCCGGATTCCCCACCCCGGGTGCATCTTGTGCGCGCACTATCTCCTTCCCCGTGCCACCCACGTCGTGTTGCTTGCGCCTATCTTGGCCAGCACCCCAAAGCCAACTCACCACTCCGGCGAGTTCCATCCCAGGCCACCACTGTCATGAGGTGGTAACTGTGCTAGCTATAGGTTGTACTTAAGCGACATGCTAGTCTTGCTTAAGTACCGGGGTATTTATTTACCCCAACCATCATCTTTAAAATTATGAACTTGTTTTGGGTAGTTATTATGGGTAAATGACTGGTGTATTTAAGATAATATGGTTTTCCCTTCTCAAAACCCTAATAACTTGCTGTTGTAACATCTGGACAGATGGTGTGTTGGTGGTGGGTGTAAGTCTATAATGGTGTCGACCTGGCTAAATAATTTGTATCCAGCAGTACGGGTTGCACTAGGTAGATGACCCGCGACGCCGTAAGCCTTTGTGACTATGGGTTGGGGTGCACCGCTTATGCATCTGTGTGGGCGTAAGTCGTGAAGGCGCAAGAGGGGGTCTAGGTAAGGGTTGACGCAGGTGTGGCAGCTTAACCCTTCTCAGGTGAAATCTTAGCGGGTATAACTAATACTGAGGGATACTTTGTAAAGGCCTTGTGGTATAATCTCCCCTTGATTTACATGTCTAAGGAAACACGTGTATATATCAGGACGGTTATCTCTTGTGGGCAAAGTGTACAGTCTCTGCAGAGTATAAAATATTCGAACAGCCGTGCCCACGGTCAAGGGCAGGCATGGGAACTTACTCGAGTTAGATCTATTTATAACACTTTGTGGGTGGGATGCAACACTTGTCGGGCTAATGTAACCCTGAATTTGGATTTTCCTAGGTGGAAGTACCCCAGTGTTGTTAGTAGTGGATGTAACCCCAATAAAAAATAAGCATAAGGTGGATGTAACCTCTGTTGCTATAAATATTGCACAATTAATCTCTTTAATAAAATGTGATTTGGTCAAAATGCTAAGTGATAAGAATTTCTATCTACAATAATTAAAAATGTTGCTTTAGCAAATAAAAGAACCCGAGCCATCCTTGATAAAACCTTGCATGTATAAATATTGCATTGTGTATTGGCTCGTGAGCACGGTTGTTGTGCTCATTCTTGCTCTTTTCCTAAACCTTCAGACCCTGTGGATCAAGGTCATTATGAATACTACGAGGACCTAGACGTTGAAGGCCAAGGAGCCGATGAGGAGTAGTTTATTCTGTAGTTGTTATAGTCTTGCCCCAGTCTGGACGACTCAGTCGATGCTCGTGTACGCTAGTATTATTCAAGTCTTTGGATAATATCAATTGTAGACTAGTTTCTCCAGTAGCTTGCCTGTGGCAAGGTGAGCCCTACCCCTTTTGCTTCCGCTTCCGCAGTTTATGTAATGTAATCATTTGGCCTTGTTCGGCCCTATTGTAAAACTTGACCCGGTGCGGTCTATGTAAACTCTGGTATTGTTTAATTAATGCATGGTTTAGTCTACGATATGTATAAAATGATTCAGTGATGTATTATGTGAGCGCTATCTATTGATCCAGAGAATAGCGCAGTATTGTTCACAGAGGATTCTGGATTGCGAAATCCTGGTCCGACACGCACAAAAGCAAGTGGCGAAGCGATCAAAAGACGGTCTAAATAGTGACTGCGTACAAACATCAAAGCATATATACAACAAAAGGGCATGGTCTACATGGCAAATAGAACCTATGCTCTGTATATGTTTGGTTTATATAACAACTCAAAGGATGAGTGCAATGGAACACAACTATATTAGTTATTGCATATCCTGCAGACGGCTCAATATGTAGTGGGTCGAGCACAGATCCATCATTAGCTACTTCGCACACATATTACAAATAGAATAACCGCAATGGGCTACAATTATACGCATTACAATGGGCTACAATTATACGCATTACTACATCTTAGCTAACTCATTTAGGCAAAATGATGCCTGATCAATAATGTCTATAGTCAACATGGAGTAAGGTACATAAAACTGACCAAGATAATGAGCGTGGTAACATAATCATAATCCGAAAACATGTTACGTAAGTTCTCATAAATCAATTATCAGACAACAATCATCTAGGTGAAGTCTAATTGGTACTAAAAACATGGTGGCAAGGTTCTAACTAAACTTAGTTCTTCTCGAACATTAGGATCTGGAGCGAGGACGTGCGAACGCACCGCTTGACCCGATGGAACGGCCAGAACAGACCGGCAGCATCCGACGCCAGGAAAAACATGTCGATGTGTTCCCCAAACCTGCCTCCTTTTATACAGAAGGATGTTCCTGTGTTGCGGTTAACTTGATCCTGCTGAACACATTCACTAATGCTACTCCACAGTCAAAGTCTCAAGATATAGACTAATTGTTTCTTGGAGGTTGTGACTTGTGAGTTCTCGGCCGCTAGTTTACAACAGCCGGCCCTGAGGCTCTCTTCTCATGTTGCTTTTTGGGTTCTGTCCCAGCTTTGCACTTCCAACTTTTTCTGTTTCATTTTCCTTCTTAATTGAATGGCAGCACTCCTGATCCGGGTTTTTTTAAAAAAAATTCAACCGAAATACCCTGATATAGCCATGCACAATTATAGCAAATGTATACATATAACAGAAATAGGTAACACAAGCACAAATAACTTACAAGACATACGGTCGCCTGATGATGTATGTGTCGTGCAGACGTGCATATGCTTTGTTGCCAGTGGCAGTTACTACTTACTGCCTCCTACTGTACTGTAATGTAGCTCGGCAGGAATAATTACTAGCAAATTAACACACAAAAAATAACACAAGCTAGAGCAGCATGCATGGAGCAGAGAGCATCGCAGCACGCGCGCGTAACCATTACAAGCACCTGCGGGTACGGTTCTCTTTGCACGCGCGAGCGGCCTCACCGGGCCGGCGTCTTGCCGCCGTCGGCGACCTCGACGCTGGTGGTGCAGGCGAGGAGGCGGTGGAAGATGGCCCGCACCGCGCCGCACGACACCTCCTGCAGCCTCCGCACCATGGCACACCCCTTCTTCTTCCTTCTCCTCCTCCTTCCCTTGCCCCCGCGGCGTCCGTCTTCCCTGCTTGCATAATGGCCACCGGCGCCGGCAATGCCGCTCGCGCTGCCGACCGAGCCGGCGTCGGAGCCGCCACCGCTGCGTTGCGGGAGGAAGGGGAAGACGGCTGCGCGCTCCCGGACGCGGCCGAGGCAGGCCATGGTGCGCTCGGGCACGGTCTCCTTCCTCTTGGAGAAGGTGTAGCTGCGGAGGTACATCTGGCGGCACGAGTAGCTGTCCACCACGCGCGGGCTGCAGTACCCCGGCGGCGCGTAGTACGGGTCCCCTGCGCCGGCGCGGCGCATGCTGGCACTGCCGTTGTAGCACGCGGTGCCGGGGCTCTCCAGGCCGACCTGGCGCCGTGCCATGGCCACCGACCTGACGAACTCGGCGTCGGACTCGGGCCACTTGTAGAGACTGACGTAGCTGGCCCGCACTGGCACGCGCGTGTCCAGGCAGCCGATGGCTGCCTTGCACCCGGCGGCCATTGATGGCCACCTAAAGCTCAATCGATCACTAGCTCAATTTCTTTATTGCTTGATCACTATTCACTAGTGGTGGTAGCGGTAGCCTTAATAGGAGGAGGCTTTGTGTTTGTGTGTGGGGGTATATAAGCGAGAGAAGGACTGGCATGCATGTGAGTAGCTGTGTGAGCTGGGACAAAATATAAACGGGAAGACTGAAGAGTGCTACTGTGCTAGAATGGTTGAGTATGGATAACTCGTATCTTAGCCTACTAGGATTTGGATACGTGTTCTATAAAGGTTTATATCGTAATCCTATTATGATTATAATCCCTACTTTCTTTTGGAAGAGAACTATGTGCACTATATAAATCCATGAGAGTGGTCATGAAAAACACAAGCCATAAACCAACTCATCCAAAGTAAGAGGTGCACGTGAGGATTAGAAGCTAGATTATTCTTTAGCACTAGATTCTTGTGTAGGGCAATGATCCAACACTACTACAGAAAAAGTCTTTACAGACGGTTCAAAAACGTCATCACAGATGGTTTCGTGAGCCGTCTGAGTTTATAGGTCAATGATGACATGAGGTCATTACAGACGGTTTCGAACCGTCTGTGATGCACACTATTACAAACAGATATTAACTCAGAACCGTCTGTGATAGCTGACTATCACAAACGGTTTATAGATAAAACCGTCTGTGATAGCTTACATATATCACAGACGGTATATAGTACGTAGTCCCTTGTTAGCTAACTTGATGCTTGAATTCAGCTAGCTAGCTCACTCCTTGGCCGTTCATCCTAAACGTGCAGGTGAACCACGACCTACTTCGCCGAACTGACACCTTTGGAGTGTGCGATTTGCTTCATACCAATCCTCCACGGTATGAAGCAAATCGTACACTCGATGTCGATCGATCGAAGTAAACTGTTTCACCCGAGCGTTTAGGATGAATGCCCAAGGAGTGAGCTAGCTAACTGAATTCGAACTCGAGTTAGCTAACAAAACTCTGAACTATGTGTAATGTGTGTATCTTGCTTAGAGATTTTGTAGAGAAGAGATCGGGAATAGAAGAGGGAGGCGGGCTCGGAGGAGGCGGCCACTGTTTGGAAAACTCTCACAAGGATCGAGACAAAACTCTCATGGATAATTCTTGAATACAAGTCCAGTGAAACATATAAAATATGTTGAAACAAATAATTAAGGCTCAGACAATTACAATCACATCTCACTCAAGTATTTTAATACCAAGTGGCAAATTTCTTCATACTAAATAAGAAGACCACAAACTTATGTAAAAAGAACATGAATGGTAATAAGATAACAATATATGGTAAGTTGACGATATCATGTTAGGATGTAAAAAGAGTTTTCCTTAATGGTTAACTCTCATCTATAAAAGCGAATAAAAGCGACAACTTTGTAGAAACTCACCTCTATCCATATAGAAGTTCGTTTACATTCATATGTGCAAACTATGTGCGAGGATTTTGATTCCATAGATTCATAAGCTTTCATTCCAAAATTATTCATATCTGATTCATCCTATTGTCCACGAAGATTCATTTCATATCTCATCAGTGAACACAACTAGTAACATTTGCGGTTTTCATGTCAAGCAGATAAGAGCAGCAACATGTAGAAACCCACTTATATCCATGAAACACTTACATGCATGGTGTTATTTATCCTAAGAATAGATGATGATCAGACTTACTATTAACAGACAGCCATTTATTAAAATCCTCTCCAGGAGGCAACCAAATTGCCTCCCTCGGATTGCCATTTCTTAAGGTTGCATCAATGTGTTTTTTCAGCAGCACACCCTGCATCATACGTATCAAAAACAAAAAATGTCTTTAAGAACATATCAGCAGTCACACCCAAACACAACCCCATTCCCCACCTCCAGATTCATCCATCCATCCAGCCAGCAGTCACAGAGGGCAAGACAGTAAGGCCAAGGGTGTCCAAACCGACCATCAACCGACAAGCTAGCTAGGTAGCCCACATTGCAACTCGATTCACATGAATACCAACAGCACAAACCAATAGATCTGTCTTACCTCGATCGACATCGTCAGTGTCGGTGGTGAGGTAGCCGAGGCTGAGATCGGTGGGGCTAGAGGTAGCAGGGGGAGGTCGGTGAGGTAGTCGGGGTCACGCATGCCAGGGGAGAGGAGGAAGAGGGGAAGGTAGCGTCACCGTAGTTTGTGGGGAGGGGGAACAGACGAGAGTAAAGGTGCTGGGAAGTGACGAGTTAGAGCGCAAACCCTAGTGGGCTCCTACTAATAAAGAGACTTATCATAGCCGATTCTATTATGGAACCGTTAGTGATACTTATCACAGACATTTCCACAATGGAACCGTCCGTGATATGGTCTCATATTATAGACAGTTCCATAATAGAACCGTCCATGATATGGTGTCGTATCACAGACGGTTCATTATGAAAACTGTCTGTGAAGTATCACATACGATTGTTTGTTGAAAACCGTCTATGATATTTTAAAATATCACAGATGATTATTGTTAAGAACCGTCTATGATACTTCACAGACGGTTTTCATAATGAATCGTCTATGATACTATCTCTTCACGAACAATTTTAGCGATCGATAACACGAGCGCTTGCAAAACCAAAATTATGCGTGATTGCATATATCTGAGCGGTTTTGGTCAACCGTCTATGATGAGGCGTCCAGTATTAGCCTTTTTGTAGTAGTGCAAGGGTCTTAAAAGGTTTAAGAGGGTTGTGAGAGAGTGATAATCCCTTGTACTCTTTCGAGGTTGTGCTTAAGAAATTTGCGGTCGGCTTCGCTAAATCTTTCTCTCTCGTTGTGATTATTTCGTCGCCGTTATTTGGTTCTCTCTACGAGATCTATCTACTTCGTTCTTGATACAGTGTGCGCTCGTGTTGTTTCTCACAAACTCTTATCCAATTGGAGGCTGCTGCACATAAGAAAGGGTATCAGAGTGTAACAAGTGGTATCAGAGCCAATGCCAGATTAATCTTATTTGAGAAGGTCAGTTGAATCAAATGGAGAAATTTGATAGTGGAGGAAATTTCAGCACGTGGCAATGTGTGGTGAAGGATATTCTTGTCCAGCAAGGGTTAATCTATGCTCTTGAAGGGAACAAACCGAAAAAGAAGTCTGATGAAGATTGAAAGGTGATGGAGTGGAAGGCTATTGGTACAATCTGTCTATGTCTCTCCGATGAGGTAAAATACTCAGTGATTAAGGAGAATTCGCTGAAGAAATTATGGAGTAACTTAAAAGAATTGTATATGGCAAAGTCGTTGGCAAATCAGTGGGTGCTAAAGCGGCAACTGTTCAGGTTGCGCATAGAGGAAGCCACACAGTTTGTTGACCATCTCAATGTCTTCAATAAGCTTATCACATTGTTGACTAGTGTGGATGAGAAAATTGAGGAGATCAACAAGGTCTTCATATTGACGTCATCTCTACCGCTATCATGGGAGCAATTAGTGATGAATATTCTTGTCGGGAAAAGCACTCTCAACTTCAATGAGGCAGTGACATCTATTGGAGGTGGAGTCTTTGAAGAAGTCATCGGATTCTTCATCCTCGAGTGATCAAGCATTGGCTGCCATAGGTATCGCAAGCAAAAGTAAAAGGCATAAGAAGAAGAAGGGCAAGAGAAAGTGCACATGTGTTTGCTATCTATGTGACGAGGAAGGTCATATGATAAATGATTGTCCAAGTTTGAAGCAAATGAGGGTGCATGCTTAGTTACGGTAGCTAAAGATGATTTAGACGTACTAATTGTCAGTCAATCAGGTATTTCTCATGGATGGATCTTAGATTCAGATTGTTACTTCCATATATGTTCGGTGAGGGAGATGTTTGATGAAGGATTTATACCCCCGACACATGGAACTGTTCAGTTAGTGGATTGCAAGGAGTATACAATTATCAATGTGGGAACGATTACATTGGAGATGTATAATGGAGCACATCACACATTGATAGGAGTTCGGTATGTTTCGAGCTTAAAGAAGAATCTAATATATGTGAGGTTTCTTGAACTCGAAAGTTATGAGGTATCACTTCGAGATGGAGTCGTGCGAATTACTTGCCAAGGGTAGTTAATCATGAAAAGTATCTGGGGCAATGGAGGATACCGATTATTGGGTAATCATCAGGGAATTGCAATCAATGGGAGATCTGATAAAAATCCTAATCAGGAGAAGAAAACCGTGTCGGCGGCGGCAAGTACTCAGATCTCATCTGCAGTTATGTGTGCAACTGCAAAAATGGTTGCAAAATCTAGCGATCGCAAAGGCGAAGGTGCGAGCTGTTTGAAGAAACAAGACGTGGTGGGACCAATCAAGCGGTACTAACAAGCAGGTGGAGCTCAAAGGTGATACAAACCTATGGCATGGAGGGCTGTAGAAACAGGAGCTGTGGTTAACCAAACTACACAACAAACGAGCTTTTATGTAGAGGGTCCGAGTAGGCTAGTCTAGACATCGACACGTATATTGCAATGATGTGCATGCACTACTGCACAAAGGGTCATCACAACCGGTTCTAAACCATCATCACAGATGGTTTCTGAATTATCTGAATTTATGTGTCTGTGATAACAGACGGTTATCACAGACGGTTTCTAAGCCGTCTGTGATAAGTCACAACACAAACGGTTCTATGAAGCCCTACTATCACAGAAGGCTTTTGGTTGAAGCCATCTATGAAGGCCTACTATCACAGACAGCTTCTACCAAAAACCGTCTATGATACGTCGGCCATCACAGACGGTTATATGTACCAACCGTCTGTGATTGGAGACATATCACAGACGGTTAGTAAAAAAGAATCATCTGTTATATCCAACATATCACAGACGGTTGTTTGTGATAGCCGTCTGTGATATTAGGCCTTCACATACGGTTTATACCACCAAACCGTTTGTGATAGTTCGGTCTATACCTAAATATTTTTCTGTTTTTCGGCTAGCCTCAGGAAATGCTAGTCATGCCCTCTGAAAACAAGCAAGCAGAAAACAGATAAATCACAGATAAGTGAATTACAACTCAAAATCAATTACAAAAGAATGTTCATGTATTATTGCTAGAGTTACAATTGAATTACAACTCAAAGTAAATTACAATTGAATGAATTACAAGTGAATCAATTGTTTGAGCATCTATTAAGCGGTGTCGCTGGAGTAAAACTCTCCTTTCGAGTGAATGATATCCTTCATGATGAAGGTGGAGAGCCATCCTCGAACATCTGAGACTTCGTCCAGATTGAATGCACTTGATTTGATTGTCATGCACTGTTGCTAGGAGGAGTAAAGTAGTAAGCATATATATTTAAATTGATAATTAGGAAATAGTTATTACGAGATTGACAAACCTCTGGATCATTCGTCTTAGCACTCATGATTTCATGCATATAACGGCAAACGTAGAAAGCACATAGGTGGTCTTATAGTTGCTGCTGGCACTATAAAAAAATAGAATTACATATATAGGTATAGTCAGTTCGAGAGATATTATTACGAAGTGTGATATATGATTATTGTGTTGTAGCGGGTACTGGAAATTGTGTCATGTGTTGTAGTGTGGCACTCGATTCCATGTGTCTCCCTTCCCTGGCAACATAGGCGCTGAACGACCTACGTGATTCCAAAAGTTATCCTCGGCCATTTATAACGAAGGAATACTGCAATAGAGTTATGTATGGAGGAAATGAGCATACTTGTCGAGTATTTCTTGTACAAGGGTGAAGTTATGGTTGTTGTTGAGCAGGGAATCAAGGTATATTACCTTGTTCCACTTTGGTACAATGACTATAAGGATCGAGTGCCACCTACTCATGTATGTCGCTATAGTCATTAAACCTAAGTTCGTGTTGCGTATGAAGTATAAATAAAATTTGTATAATAAGTAGTGAAGCACTTACCTCTGGTTATAGAGCACTAGTATGTACATAGTCCTTGTTGGCCTGAGCAAGTAATCTTGTCGTTATGTACTTCTCGACGTAGGATGCGTCTTGGGTGATGCATTGCTCAGAGATCAACTGTGGGTCGAGGAAACCCACCAGTTCTCGCGATCGCCGGGCTTCTTGCATCATGTATCTATACATAAGCAATGAGCTATGATATTTATCGGTATTACGTGTGACGAGGATTAAAACCTCTATGAATTAGTTTAATACATAATAAAAAGACCATACGTCTTCATGGTCGTAACCCCTAAGGCTAACGACCTCACTGGTCGTAAGGATTCCAGAGGTTACATAATAGGTACCCTGGTCGGACAAGATCCTATGCCTAGTCTCCGACCGGTAGGTACTTCGTAAGAAACTACTGAATGGTATCTTAACCGTGTGATGAATGGAACACATGCTGTATATTCCAAACCACGCGATGTTATATACTCCTAAGACACTGACAACAATCACCATACGGTTGGGTGTCTCACAGACACTTAACCGTAGAGTAGTTGACACATTATCAACTGACGCCTCGCTCCGACCAGTCACGACGCTTCACTAGAGACGTCTTCTCCAAGAGTAACTGTCACCTCTTCGGAAGTTATTTAAGGGTGAAGCGCAGAAGACAAAAGGGCAATTCGGAAGACAAGCAAGATAGCAACATCAGATTAGAGCAACGCAATCAGCCTTAGATTCATGCTCTAAGCCTGATTGATTAGCATAGCAGGTATGAGATTCAGTGTAATTAGGATTAGTCCCCATCCGGGTCACAAAGCACCCCCTGTAAATCCAGTTCATTTCAATAAAGAGCAGCCCCATTATCAAAGAGCAGCCCCATTATCTCCCAGGATATATCGCATCATTTTCCTCTTTTATTTCGTAAGATCGACGACTCGATCGTCGACAGCTAGCGTCGTCCGTGGGGAAGAAGACGCAAGTTTCCTAAAGAAACTCTCCGCTCGTCAAATCCTCGCTCATAACTCATAATCGCTCATGCGACTATGGTAGGAGTTTGGGACGAGGAGAATTGGTTCGACCTGGCGAACTACTCCAACCTTGACATGGAGGGATGCATCCGCGCCATGCAAGAAAACGGCATGTCATCGTCCTCCTCCTCCGCCGGTTCGCACGTCGCCGACGTTAGAGAAATCGACCGGATGGATGACGATACACTACTACGACAAATGGCGCTTTCAGCCATTCTGACCAGCTCGGAATGTCCAAAGACCGTCCCAAGCCTGGTCCTTCCGACCGGCGAAAAATGTGACGAAAATTCAGCACCGCAACTCGAGAATCTCTATACTCTCGATGAAATCATGGCTGAAAAGTAATCACCTACGGCTTCTAGCGATTCCAAGAGCCAACCGACATCTAGTAACGGTGTTGATGAAACCTCCACTGATCGTAGGCCAAGTGGGGATGATAAGACTCAGCATACGATCGGCAGTCCGCAGGATTAGACTGAGTCCCCCGAGAAGACCTCAGGAGGTGCTCATCTCCGACCGCTCTCCGTCATGGAAACTCTTATTAGAAGCATTGGAAGGCTCTCCATTAGTTACGATGGAAGCTCGTCGGAAGATCACTGCTGGAGGCACAAGGTCAATGCGATCAGAGATGCAAATCAAGATACCTTGCACGGTCCTACACACTCTGTCACGCCACCACGTGCTGGTAGAAATGGTACGAGCCATCAAGCACAAACTTCTGGAGGCAACAGAACTGATTGACATCCATCAGTTAACTCGCCTGGCTCTGCCCCACCAATAGTAGCTGATCGAACAGAGAAAACCAGGAGGTCGGGGGAAGGTTCAGATCTTCGAACACCTACTACCAGTATGAATCCTCCGAGTCCTTCGGTAACGGTACGAAACCTGCAACGTGTTGAAGATATTTTGAATAATTCTAACCCTGCTCTAGCAGAGGCCCCAGGTTTTGTACAACTCGTAGGCTAAGTATCGGAGATTCTTGACAGACCGTGCTGTGAGCGGAAGCTTTGAGAAGCAGAGGAATTTAGGAAGTCAAACCATGACTTCATCCCAACGTTCCTCCCTTAGTAGAGGGTAGCATGGTCGTGTTGGGGAACAATCGATACCAAGGCCGCCTCGACGATTCCGACCAAGGAGTCACGAGGAGAGAAGGCTGTTTCAGGCAACCACACCCTCACCTTGTCGAGAGGAACAATCGCTTGGGCCAGACGACGTCCGACATCGTCTAAATCAAGCAGGCGGTCGAAGACGTCACAATAGCGTCTACGACTAGATCGGGACACCGGAGATCCGACAATCTAACCTTAGAAACCGGTCTCCGACCGATTACAATCCGGCACCTTTCCAAAGAAGGCGCCATGAATCGATCACAGGTTGTTGAACCTTCTCTGCGAGCTCAAAAGGTGTCGTTGGCCAAACAGTTACGACACGCCTTAACTCGACAAGTTCATCGGGACCCAAAACCCATTGGAATTTCTCCAAATATATACCGCCGCCATCAGAGCTGCTGGTGGTGATGAAAATGTAATGGCTAACTGTCTATCCACAGTACTCGAAGGGTCTGCCCGGTCGTAGTTGCTTAACCTACGGTCGAGATCAATCTACACTTAGGAGCAACTGCGACCTTCTAATTACAAACTTCAAGGCACGTCTGACCATACGAAAGGAGGATGACCTCCACGAATCCGGCAAGGCTCGATGAGACTCTCCATCAATACATCAAGAGATTGACCAGTTCGTAATTCCATACCGAGAGGTTGCGAGAATCATCTGTCATCCAAGCCTTCAAAACAGGCCTAAGGAATCGACGGTTTACGGAGGACATAGCAGTGAATCCTCCACGAACAACCATCGAACTTTTCGATATGGCTGACAAATATGCCACCGCTAGCGAAGCAATTGAGTGGTGTGAGGCCATTGATCGGAAGGATAAAATCCCCCAGCCTGGCTTGGACAAACTAGAGAAGAAGAATAAGAAAGCTCTCAAGAAGAAGAAGAACCGCAGACCCGACGATAAGGAAGTCCTGGCAATTCCCGAGAAGTTTACAAAGGGTAAGAAGGACTATACCAGTCGAGGCAAAGTAAAAACTCCGACCGAAGGATATCAGAAAAACAAAAAGTGGTGTCCACTTCACCAGCAGGTAAGGCATGACTTGCGCACCTATTGAGTCTGGCAGAAAAAGCTGGAGGATTACTATGCAGGTAAAGGACCACTCCCCGCAGTACAGGAACTCGGTGAAACGAGTTCCAAGAAGGACAAAGATGGCGACGAAGAAATGGAGTACCAGGAGCCTCAACATACAGTCAACATGATCTTTGGTGGATCTTCTTCGTATGAGTCAAGGCGTCATCTGAAGGCCGCGGAGCGGGAGGTCAACATTGTCGAGCCTCCGACTATCATGAAGCCATCAAGGTGGTCGGACACCATAATCTCCTTCAGCAAAGAAGACTGCCCTATTCCTTCAACTCGACCAGGTAGGTTTCCTATTGTTGTAAATATTTTATTTTTGGGAGCTTTAGAAGAGATGCAGGTTCCTAAGTCAAAGGTGAAACCAGTGAAAAATGCCTTTCATGGTATAGTTCCTGGCTCCACCGCTAAACCGATAGGACAAATTTCCTTACTGGTCACGTTCAGAAGACCTGACAACTTCCGAACAGAAAATATTCCGTTTGATGTAGTGGATTTTGAGTCCACATACAACGGAATCCTAGGTCGACCGGCTTTAGCAAAATTCTTGATAGCCACGCACTACGGTTATCAAAGTTTGAAAATGCCAGGGCCTAAGTGAGTCATCATGGTTCGAGGAGATCAGAAAATGGCTTACGCATGTGATCGAAAATCCTTAGAACCGGTCGATGAACTTCCGACCAGAGAGGCTAATCCATCTACCGTGCAGGTCAAGCACTCGAGGCCAAGGATGACGCCAAAGCCTTCCAACCAGACAAAGAAAATACCACTCGACAAAGGCGCTTCTCTAGACAGCGCCAAGTCGCCACCTGGGTTAGGAAACTCTGACTCATCTACCCGAAAAATACTGGTCGAGGCAAGACTCGACCCCAAATAGGAAGAGTCACTCGTCTCTTTCCTCCAAGCAAATCAGGACGTATTCGCCTGGCAGGCGTCCGATATGCCCAGAGTCCCCTAGGAGGTGATCGAGCACAGGTTAGCTCTCCAGCCTGACAAAAAATCGATCAAGCAAAAGCTCAGGCGTTTTGCATCTGATTGGAAGGAGGCAATCCAGTCAAAGATTGACAAGCTCCTCAAGGCTGGATTCATTCGTGAAGTCGACCACCCTCAGTGGCTCGTCAATCCTGTAATGGTTAGGAAAAATAATGGGAAATGACAAATGTGTATTGACTTTACAAGTCTTAATAAAGCTTGTCCGAAGGATGATTTTCCCCTTCCACGTATTGACCAACTTGTAGACTCTACTTCCGGGTGTGAATTACTAAGTTTTTTAGATACGTGTTCAGCAAATTAATATGTGTAAAGAAGATGAAGAGAAAACTTCCTTCATCACCCCATACGGTACTTATTGCTATATTAAGATGTCGTTTGGTCTCAAAAATGATGGTGCAACTTTTCAAATATTGATACAGAAAACCTTTAATCCACAGATAGGTCGAAATCTAGAAGCTTACATTGATGATCTGGTCGTAAAGAGCATCAACGCTGACGATCACATTCCAGACCTACAAGAGACTTTCAATAACTTAAGAAGGCATAGCCTCAAGTTGAATCTGGAAAAGTGTGTGTTCGGAGTTTCCGCTGGAAAACTGCTCGGTTTCCTAGTTTCGACTAGAGGTATTGAAGCAAATCCAGTAAAAATATCGGCCATCGACCAGATGCGCCCTCCGAGCACGAAGAAGGAGGTCCAAAAACTAATCGGCTGTATGGCAGCGCTAAGTCGTTTCATAGCAAGGTTAGGGGGAAAAGGATTACCTTTCTTTAAGCTTCTTCGAAAACATGAAAGTTTTGAGTGGACTAAAGAGGCAAACAATGCCTTTAAAGATCTTAAAAAGTACCTCACAAGTACCCCGGTCTTAGTCTCTCCAAGACCGGGAGAAACATTGTTAATTTACGTGGCTGCAATGCCACAGACAGTTAGCGTTGTACTGGTCGTAGAGCGTGACAACGTCCAACGACCAGTGTATTACGTAAGCAAAGTCTTACATGGACCAAAGAAAAGGTACCCACAAGTACAAAAGTTGCTCTATGGTCTTCTTATGGCTTTAAGGAAACTAAGGCATTACTTTCACACCCACAAAGTGGTCGTACCAACCGGGTATCCCCTTAGTCAAGTCCTTAGAAACAGGGAATCATCAAGACAAATAGCAAAATGGGCGGTTGAGCTAGGGGCATTCGACCTCCATTTCATCTCACGAACAACAATCAAGTCCCAGGCAATAGCAGAATTCATTGTCGAATGGACGAACCCTGAACCCTCCCAAGGGCCCGAGTACGAACACCACAATGAGTGGATAATGTACTTTGACGACTCCTTGATGTTAAAAGGTTCGAGGGCTGGAGTTGTCTTGATATCCTCTACTGGCGAACACATCAAGTATGCCATCCAGTTAAATTTTCCTGCTACAAATAATTTGGCAGAATATGAAGATTCTTGGCGGGACTCGGCGACACGTTAAGCTCGGATTCGATTACTAGTGAAAGGCGATTCTCAACTATTAGCGAATCAAGTAGAGAAAGAGTATCAATGCTCAAGTACCAAGATGCCATCTTATTTGGCGAAAGTACGGAAACTCAAAAAGCACTTCTTCGGTTTTCAGATCCAACATATTCCTAGAAAGGAAAACTTTCTGGCAGGCCAGTTGGCACGGATGGCCTCCACGAGGTCGACCATCCCGCCCAGAGTTTTTCTCGAGCAACTCGATTCACCCTCGGTGGTCAAGCCTTCCGAGAACATACATGATTCTTTATAAGTCGTACAAACCGATCGTGAGAACATGGATGCTCCACAGGTCGTTGACGGTTGGCGCTGTCGCGATCAGGGTAGAGATTGGATGACGTCGATCTACAATTATCTTCAGCATGACATAATTCCAGAAGATGATGTAGAGGCTGATCGTCTAGCACGAAAAGCCAAATCATACACTCTGATCGAAAGTACCTTGTATAAGCGAGGATCTCACGGAGTGTTAATGAGATGCATATCTCAAGCGGATGGCATTAAATTGCTAACGAAATCCATGAAGAGTCGTGGAGCACATCATTCCTCTGAGAACCTTTGGTCGGTAAAGCCTTGAACGCGATACTATTAGCCAACTGCCCTTCATGATGCAAAAGAGCTTGTGATGAAGTGCGTACAATGTCAGTTTCATAGCCGACAAGTACATCAGCCGGCACAAGCTCTGCAAACTATTCCTCTTTCTTGGCCTTTTGCAACCTGGGGACTGGACATTCTGGGACCTTTCCCAAGAGCACCCGGGGGCTTTGAATTCATTTTCGTCATGATTGACACGTTTACAAAATGGATTGAAGCCGGGTCTGTTATTAAAACAACAACTGAGGCTGCTAAGAGATTTCTCACAAAAAATGTGATCACATGATTTGGTGTACCTAGTCGTATAATCACAGACAACGGTGCCCAGTTCTCAAGCAGTCAATTCCAAGAATTCTACGACGAGCTTGGTATCAAGGTTCATTTTACTTCGGTTGCTCATCCGCAGAGCAACGAAGCAGTTGAGCGAGCCAATGGTATCATTATGCAGGGGATCAAATGTCGAGTGTTCGACCAGTTAATCAAACGGTCAGGAGCTTGGGTTCAAGAATTTCCTTCTGTATTATGGGCCGTTCGAACCACAACCAGTCGTGTGACTGGTGAAACACCATTCTTCTTAGTTTATGGCGCTGAAGCCATGCTTCCTCCAGAACTAAAACTTGGCTCTGCTCGAACTGATTGTTTCAACGAAAACAATTAGAATGAATGATGACTCGATAACATCAATTTCCTTGAGGAACGACGAAACCAAGCCCTGGTATGATCAGCGGTCTATCAACAAGCCATGCGAAGGTACCATAGTCGTAAGGTGCAACCTCGTTGTAGGTGGTCTGGTTCTCAGAAAAATTCAAAACCAAGCAAATCGCAACAAACTTTCTCCCAAGTGGGAAGGTCCTTACACTGTGCTCGAAGTCACCCGACCAGGTTCTGTACGACTAGCAGTTTTGTCTAATTCTTGGAACATTGGTCAATTGCGTAAGTTCTATGTTTAATTATTTTTTACATTCTTTCAATTCTTTTCATTTAAATAAAGATTTGTCATTCCTTTATTTATTTTTGCTAAGCAATATTGTTTATATGTCTGTACCTATACTCTAGTCGTCTACAGTTGTTATACTGGTCGGAGAAGACAACCTTCTCTCCGACATCCTTTACAAGGATCTCTGTTACTCTTTGGCAACGACTTATAAGTAATACGCTGTATGGGTCCTAGTCGTGATCATTCCCTGAATGATTACCACGTGCGACCACACTCTTTTCTCAAAGAAATATACAAGTAACAAGAGCATAATAAACAATAACTTCATGTAGTAATTCATATGCTTAAGACTATGAAGACATATTTCATCATTTCAAAATTCTATTCTACTCTTGTTTGGCTACTGGTCGGGACACGGAAAGCCTCCTAGTCGAAGTCTCTCCTTTTTACAGACGTGGTCACGCTTAATGGAAGGAGCTTCCTAGCGATGGTTCTTTTCCACGATCCTCATGACCCGATCGGACTTGAGTCTGAATACGTTTCGCGAAGTGTGTTTCATGTCTTTAGTTTTTAGCAGTTCTTCTGGCCAGTTTTGGATACTATATATAAATAAGCTTGTTTATTATTCATTGCATACATCTTTGTATATTTTATTTTTTTTCATCAACACAAGTCTTTTTCCAACCATATACTGCTTTGTTTGGTGTTTCGATTATTACAAAATAGATCTACAACTAGTCGAAGTCATACACCGGTTCCGACCAAATTGATTTCCTAGTATTACTACGATCAGTTTTATCATATAATCAGCATATGCCTTCAAAACAAACAGAATGGGTAAGACTTCAAGTTCTCTTTTTCTTGGCTTACTATTATATAGTAAAGTTCTTCTACTATAAATCAGTTGGGGGCTAGGGCATATCTGAGTACTTTAAAAGTCAAAAGGATAAACAAAAGATTTGCTGATGACAAAAGGTAAGTTTTATAAATTTCATAATTCTTATATTACAATGTCCTACTCTTGAATATCTCCAGACTAATTGCTGCTTGATGGAGATCCAATTTCCATTTCCCTTGCAACCTTGTTTCGAAGAGGTTTCATTTCCTTGAGAAACTTGTTTGCGTCTTCATGCAAACAGTTGAAGTCTTCTTTAACAGCTTGAAAATTGATGGAAGGGTTGGAAGCTTTCAGTTTTGTCAAAACAAAACCAACTCCACTGGCTACGCCTTCTTTCATAGTCTGGGCATAGTTCTCTCGAGTAGTTTTGAGCAGACCCTTGAGATCTTCTAGAAGTTGGCCCAAGTAGGTCATTTTCTCTGTTAGATCTCTTAAGGGAGGTAGATTTGATCTTGATCCCATATCAAAGATCATCGTGTTCAATGCATGGATCTTTTCATCAAGACTTTGCACAAGAGCCGCCTCCTTATCATGCTCAAATTCCAGAGCCTTCTTTGCTCTATTCAACACTTGAGTTTGCTCTATACGAGTAAAACAAGTAGTAAGTAAAAATGATTAGGAGAGGTTAATAAGTCAAGTCTACGACCAAATTACCTCCAATCCTCTTTTCATAAGTTTCATGTCTGGTCATCACCTCTACGATCGACCGGTCCTTAGCCTAATTTTCTTCTTCAAGCTGGGTTATTCTGGCTTTATCAGCCACGACCTCTTCTTTTATTTTCTCTAAATCTATCGAATATGATAAGGGAGAATAATTAAACAAAAGAAGAACAAAGCATTGAAAAAGAAAGAAAGGTTAAGGATAAAGTTCTTACTTTCCAATTCGGAGTGTTTTTTCTTCAAGTCCTTTATTCGCTGGGTCAGTCCTCCGACCACAGCAAAATTCTCGACTATATGCTACATAAATAGCATTTTTCTTTAAGTTTCCTATAAACTTTTTAAGAGAAGCTATGAAATTGGTCGTAGATACTTACCCGGATTTCCACGTCATTATAATCGGCAAAAATGATATCAGGACCTATCTTGTTTTGATGGTCCGATATTCTTCCCCATGCCTCGTCAAGCTCCTTATCCTCAATAAATCAGGGGCAAAAAGGGAACTTGTTAGGTTGAGAGGGATTACCAACAGGGGTTGGGACCTGTTGAGGGCCTTTAGGGGCAGCTACCTCCGTTGAAGGAGTTAGGATCATCAATGGATCCTGAACGACCGCCGGCACTGACTCTTGCTCGGGGCTTCCTCGACCACGTTATCCTTAGGAACTTTGTCCTGAGAAGTGCTTTGGACGAGGACTTCCACCGGTGCCTGGTCCTCAGGAACATTCTGGTCGGAAAAGACCGGAATGCCAAAAGATCTGTACAAAACGAAGAAAGGAAACTCAAAACTCCAAATCATCAAAAACTACTAAAGGTATGCACTCATACGACCTTTTCATTTGTACATACCTAGTTGATTTTTGGGTTTTGATTTTAAAACGCGGTAGAGTAAACTCCGTACCACCAACCTTCCTTTTCTTCTCAACCAATTTCACCTGCTCTAGGCTGGTAGGGTTGGTTATACCCTCCACATCTTCCAACATGAGGTTGGAAGCGATATCCTTGACCAACTGATCGAGGGTAGCGTTCCTGACCATCGGGTTGGAGGGTGTAGTTTCATCAACCTCTAGGTCAGTTGTCTCAGTAACAACTGTTAGGTCGTAAATGACTACTCTGGAGTTTACTACTTCCGCAGCTCTGCTATGCGAGCCTTCAGTCTTTTCCACCTAAGTTAAAAAAAAATTTGGTTAGGTGATGAAAATTTCTATCTAAGTATATATCTTCTTTCAAATGCTCTATTACCTCGGGAGAATCATCTTCTTCCAATGCCTCTGGACAAGAATCGGTCAGAACCACGGTAGGATTATGATCCTCACTGGATTGTATGACTTTCAGTTCGACCGCCTACAAAATTAGAGCAAGATCAATAAACTGATTGGAGGATATGTATATATGATAAAGGATAATTGATTATCTACCTTAAGTCTTGCCAGTCTCTCTTCAACAGAGACTATCGCCAAGATGTCGGGGAATGCAACCTTCTCACCAGGCTCCCCGGCGCAGATCATCTTGATCTGCTCTCTGATTTCCTCAGGAGAAAGGGCTTTAAAAAAAGGAGACAGAGCATATTTTAAGGTTTTACAATAATCAAGTAATAAGTTATGCTGGTCAGAGCTTTTCTCAAAGATTTACCATCTCATGAGTCCGTGATTGCTTCATCACGACCAATGGACCAGAGTAGGGATTGAGTCCGGAGCTTCAAAGGACTAATTCAGCATTTGGTGAAATCTCTCACCACATGCCAGGAAGTCAAGCCCTTGATCCTCAGATCTTGAATGGCATCCACACATCTTCCGACCATCCCTGTCTTCTCCACGGTTCTCCTCCATTTGGGATTCTCGTTCGCCCTGAGTCCGGCAAAGTAGAGGCCGTCATCCCTCATAATCGTCATGTAAAACCAGTTCTTTTTCCATGACGACCACGAGGACTTCGAGTACATTTGGATGTACTCATTAGCCTTCCCGTCATGAAGGCGCAACGTGCATTCTCCAGGAGCCGCCGTGGATCTCCCTGACATTGCCATCCGATAGAAATACCTGAAGAGTTTTAAGTTTGGTCGCACTCCAGTCGCCGCCACACAGTAGGCTAAGATACTAATGTTGGCGATGGAATTGAAGCGATTCAAACAACTCCACCCCGTAGTACTCTAGAAGCGGGGAGGAATTTGTGCACCGGAACCCTCAATCTGCACTCGATGTAGGCGAGGAAAACTGGGATTTCCCCATCTTCGCGGCTTGAAAAGTGCTCTCTAGCCGCTGACCTCCACTTGATCAGATTCTTGTCTGAGAGCATTCCGATTTTCTCTAGCGCCTCAAGCTTCTTCTCACTCAGATCCAAAGCTATCCACTTTGTAATTTGCTCCGACATGGTGAAATTTCTCAAATAGATGAGTAGTGGTCGGAGGAGGCTTTGAGGTCGAAAAGGCAATAAGAGGTCGGAAATTTTTCTTAGCAAGGAACTGAAGGGGATTAAAGGAAGATCTGAAAGCGTAAGAGTTCTAAAGCCCAGCAATGAGGATTTTATAGTTTCAGATCTTTAACTACAATTGAGAGTAATTTAAAGTCCAACGGACAAAACATTATTGTCCAACGAACAGAAAAACTCTTTAGTTCCCAAGGCAAGTTCTCAACTTTAAAGTGAACACAGACCACTTTGTATGTCACGACATTAAATAAGGTCTGCCCGATACGACTTCATTGGAAGAAAGTGTTCACACGACATGTTCATTTAAAGTTCGAGGGCTAACTAACGAGGATTAAAACCTCTATGTATTATTTTAATACATAATAAAAAGACCATACGTCTTCATGGTCGTAACCCCTAAGGCTAACGACCTCATTGGTCGTAAGGATTCCAGAGGTTACATAATGGGTACCCTGGTCGGACAAGGTCATATGCCTAGTCTCCGACCAGGTAGCTGCTTGGAAGAGTTACGAACTGGTATTTTAACCGTATGATGAATGGAACACGTGTTGTATATTCCAAACCACGCGATGTTATATACTCCTAAGACACTAACAACAGCCACCATACGGTTGGGTGTCTTACAGACACTTAACCGCAGAGCAGTTGACACATTATCAACTGACGCATCGCTCCGACCAGTCACGACGCTTCACTAGGGACACCTTCTCCAGGAGTAACTGCCACCTCTTCGGAAGTTATTTAAGGGTGAAGCACAGAAGACAAAAAGGCAATCTGGAAGACAAGCAAGATAGCAACATTAGATTAGAGCAACGCAATCAGCCTTAGATTCATGCTCTAAGCCTGATTGATTAGCATAGCAGGTGTGAGATTTAGTGTAATTAGAATTAGTCCTCATCCGGGTCGTAAAGCACCCCTGTAAATCCAGTTCATTTCAATAAAGAGCAGCCATATTATCTTCCAGGATATATCGCGTTATTTTCCTCTTTTATTTCGTAAGATCGGCGACTCGATCGTCGACAATGGATTCTGGGGAACCGTCTGTGATGAGACGTCTAGTATAGCCTTCTCTGTAGTAGTGATGGGCTCATGTGGTGGGGGCACTCCCAAAGGTGGGTGGAAAAAGAAAAAAATGGAAAAACAAAAATAGTGGAGCTGACTTGGAGCGAATTCTTGGAGGTGCATAGTGACTTCAACGGATAGGAGTAAAGGTGGAGATTGTTGAGTATGGGTGATTCATATCCTACTAGGACTTGGAGATGTGTTCTACAAGGATTTCTACCATAATCCTATTAGGATTAGGATTCATACTTCCTTTTGGAGGAGAACTAAGGGCACTATATAAAACCATGAGGGATGGTCATAGAGAACACAGGCCACAGACCAACTCATTCAAAGCAAGAGGTGTGCGAGATGATTACAAACTAGGTTATTCTTTAGCAATAGATTCTTTTATAGGGCAAGGATCTGATGATCGTAAATAGTTCGAGAGGGTTGTGAGAGAGTGACAATCTTTTGTACTCTTTCGAGGTTGTGCTTAAGAAATTTGCGGTCGGCTTTACCAAATATTTCTCTCTCGTCGTGATTGTTTCGTCGCCGTTATTTGGTTCTCTCTACGAGATTCAACTACTTCGTTTTTGATACTGTGCTCGTTCGTGCCATTTCTCACAAACTCTGATCCGGTCTGGGCTGTTGCGCATAAAAAGAGATACAAGAGTGTAACAAGTACTAGACTTTGGTTGCAAGGAAAGGGGTTGCATTTTTTGGCTGTGGGAATTATGCGGCATCATGATCGTCACTGCATCCCATGCAATGAGTGCTAGCTAGCTGCTTATGGTGCAGCTAGTGCAGCCTTGTCGGTCCTGCAGGTCAAATTGTGTGACCTTCAACAAGCACTCTCAATCTGTGCAATTATCAGTAAAACAATGCCATAATTAACTTTGAAATGGACCAAGTAAGCTAGCTATCTGCTTGATATACCAGTCTATCTGCAATGCTTTTGTGGTGCTTCATTTGGATAATCTCAGTACAGGGGAATGTTAGTTTTTCCTGGTTTGGTAGGAAAGTGAGTGCGTTAACTTGTACTGCTGTTTGGTCAAGAATTAGTTGCTTTCCAAACCTCAAGATGAATGGTTACCGGTTGATCAGTTCAGGACTTCAGGGAAGTAGAGTTGACCCTGATAGAAGGTGCAGATCCATGCCTGATCTGTATATGAGTTCGACACACAAACACCCAGACAAGCATGGATTGGCATGATTGAAACTTGTGGTTAAGGATTAATACGCATATGCGGGTGCTTATACCGAGGGCCACGCTTACTATTAACAAATACCTAACCATTGCTTAATGGGCTGCAATTAGGGGCATGACAGTGTATATATATACTATTAGGCTAGAAGCTACTGATCAATTTGAGTCATCCGGAGAGCTGAGCTGAGGCAGGAAAGGGACAGTAGCAGCAGGCTTGAGAAAAGTCCGGTACACTTTAACTAATTCCCAGCACTGAAAGTAACAGGTCTCTGTCTTGTTGACGGAATGCGAATAACATGTCTCTCGGAAGCCAGAAACAGCAGAAAAGCTAGTTGCAGAAGCCATTTGATTAGCTGGATTTGTCAAAAAAAAATGATGTGGTTTACTCTCTTGAGAATGGGAAGATCAGCAGGCAAAATTAATTTCTGATGTGGGATACAGACACGGCATTGTCAAGTGAAATGATCAACTGTGCTTTGTTAGGCACAATCAAATAGGCTGTATGCATGCATGGACAATAACCTGAACCTTGTTGCATTGTGTCATTGTGCTTGTGTGACTCACTGACTCGACTATATGTGATATGGAGGAGGTGTCAAGTGCTAAATTACAAAGGAGGGCTTTTTCATCAATAAATTTAGGTGACAAGGCAACTTTGTTCTTCAGAATGATTCAGGTTTCATCTTGATCTTCAAGGAAGTGTGCACTTCGGGCCCCTGAATTAAGGAGCTAAATGAGACCTACATATCCTTTGCCCTGTAAAAGAACACTCCTTGTGGCTAATCAACGCCTTGCAAAGTAAACTACGGCAATCATTTTTTTCTTTGTTATTGATGGATAAATCCATTGTTTCCTTCAGAAAAAATAGCACCCAAGAGATTCATGAGTGAGCCCCTAAATTTAACTCCGTTATTCTGAAGGAATAAGAAAACTTCGGCCTTCAATCATCCAGCAGATTACTTCGTCTGACTATAATAAGCTGGCCTGTCATTTGTAGCAACTTCAAATGTGGTCAAGTATAAAGAAGCAAACATAGACAGAGATCAAGACAGGACATGGTGAAGCACTAGATGAATTGAGTTGAGTTGAATAGCCATCAAGAGCAGCACACATGCACGGATTATGATTGTGGTCACCATGCACGCCATTGCCGGTTTGCCTGCTGCACGCAGTGTCAATTATAATCACTCTTGTCAATTCATGGCAGATGATGATGTGTTCCCCCAATCCTTCCAGAGTGCTCGTGTAGCACTCACTCATCAAGATCTAGGAAAGAAAATATTCATCTTAAATCACACACATCCATCCAGTGATCCAGTAAGACCACAAGCACATGAAGAAAAATACACGGGGCCAATCTCAAGACGTAGTACAACAGTGCCACGAGACACCATCATGATCCATGAAAGGAAGTATTTCTCTGTTCTTTACAGTTGCAACCTTAGCCCATACTGCAAGCAAGGCAAGGAGACGGTGCTCTATGTACCAATCGCCACTACTCATACGTATACGTATAAAAAGTATTGTATGCGACCGACACGGACGGTGGACGATCAACTTCAGATGATGCTGTGGAGTGGAGTGCGTCAGACTGACGGGTGCTGCTTGTCGAGTTCCATCTATCTGTCGGAGACCAACTCAGATAGAAAGGTAGCAAATCGTCGGTCCTTCCTTTCTTTTTCCTTTTTTGAGAGTACACGTGGGACTCATGCACATACATCATACGTACGCATATATACGTCCTAAACACATATCTAATCTAGAGAGCGGAGGCTAGAACCCCGCGAAGCGTAGGCACGAGTTTTGACCACTCAACGCACCCATATGTGCGTGTACTATTATGAAATACACAAAAAAAAAAACCCTGTGAGACACTCACGCCGAGCCAACAGCTCGAACACGGGCGGGCTAGGCGAAACAACCTCGCGCCAACCGACCGAGCATAGCTCGGTTCTCTTCTATCTTTCCTATCTCACCGGCTTTAAGTTTTTTGGTGAATTGATTGGTAGACGCAACTTATTTTGGCATCTTGTAACAGTAGCTCGGAAGGATATTGAATTGTTGCCTCCTTTTATTTTTCTAGTATGCCAGTGAGCTTGATTAGCTATCATAAGAGATGATGATGATTTGCCACGCATTGACCATCGACGCATGAATAGCACATCTCGCATTAATTCTCACGTGATAACGAATGCCAAAATAATACTAGCAAGCGTACCCTTACGAAGGAACAATGTGTTGGTGCAAAAATGTGACGCGGAACATTAATACACGATTTGATAAATACCAGTAAAATTAAATCCAGACGACGTTAGGATTCAACCTCATTGAGAACCACAGCGCACAACACCTAGGCAGAGCTAGTCATGGTGTTGAAGCGGCGGCGATGTCCTGACAAGATCCTTGAACCTGGCCAGGAAAGTAGAATAGAAAGAAAAGAGAAGAAGACTAATAGAGAAACTATGGCAGAAGAAAAAAGTAGATGCAAATTGTATTGATCGATTGGTTGATTTCAATTGGACATGACCCTCTTCTATTTAAAGGGTAGCAGGTTTTAGCCGTAAGAGATCAGGACTCCTAAACCGAACAAGATTTACAGATATGATTCGGTTACACCATCTGATTTCCAGACTTTCTATAACTGATAAATCTTTCCTATTCAAACACATAAGTTTCCTTGATGAAGTCTTCGTGGAAGGTCCTGAAACCTTCGTGGGAAACCCTGACGAAAACCGCGCGAGATCTCCGAAAAAGGTCTTGAACGGCCCTGATGAAACCGCGTAACACTCCTGAGGAGATCTTAGACGGCTCCGATGAAAATGAGTGAACACTCTTGAAGAGGTCTTGGACGGCTCTGATGAAGCTACGTGGCGCTCCTGATAAATCCTGAGCGGTTCTGATGAAACCGCGAAGCGCTCCTGAAGAGATCTTGAATGGCCTTGATGAGGCCACGTGAGAGCCTTTGAGGAGGTCCTAGACGATTCTGATGAAGGCGCACGAGTTTCTCCTGGAGAGGTCTTGTGCGGCCCTGATGAAGCCACGTGAGCGCCTTTGAGGAGGTCCTGGGCGGCTTTGATAAAGCCACGTGACACTCCAGATGAGGTCTGGCGACCACGAGGAGGTCTTTGGTGGTCACGATGAACCGCACATCACTCCGGAGGAGGTCCTGAATGGCCTTGATGAAGACGCGTAGCACTCCGGAGGAGGTCCTGAGAGGCCCTGATGAAGGCACGCAAGCGCTCTTGAGGATGTCCTGAACAGCCCTGATGAAGCCGCGTAGCGCTCCTGAGGAGGTCTTGGCCGGCCCTGATGAGGCCACGTGAGTGCTCCTGAGAAGGTCTTGGGCGGTTCTGATGAAGCCACGCAGCACTCCGGAGGAGGTCTTGGCCGGCCCTGATGAGGCCGCGTGAGTACTCCTGAGGAGGTCTTGGGCTGTTCTGATGAAGCCACGCCACACTCCGGAGAAGGTCTTGAGCGGCCCTGATGAAGGCGCGCGAGCGCTCCTGAGGAGGTCCTGAGCGGCCCTGATGGGGCCACGTAGCACTCCTGGGAAGGTCTTGGTCGGTCCTGATGAGACCATGTGAATGCTCCTGGGATGTCTTGGGCATGCTTTTCCTTGTCCTCACGACCTTCTACTTTGCAAAGACCACCTCTTGGACGTTTTTGCAAGGACCATCCTTTTGAACCAAGACCTCCTGTTTTACGAAGACCACCCTTTTGATCGTTTTACAAAGACCCCCCTCCAGGTCCTCCTAGGAGATCTTTACGGATCTTTTCCAAGACCACCCAGGACGTCCTCCAGGACCTCCAAGGAGGTCCTTTGAAGAGGTCGTTCAAGACCTTGCGGGCTGTTCACCGAAGTACTGTAGCGAGGAGGTCTTCCGAAGTACCGTAGCTCCAAGTACTGTTCACCAAGGTACTGCAGCGATGAGGTCTTCTAGTACTGTAGCAAGGATGTCTTCCAACACTATAGCGAGGTGGTCTTCCAGTACTGTAGCAAGGAGGTCTCCCAGCACTGTAGCAAGGAGGTCTTCCGAGTCTTGAAGATGTCGTTTTTGAAGCCAGGACCTCCCAGAAGATCTTTGGAGAGGTCGTCTAGGACCTCAGGAGGTCTTTGATGCCAATCTGCCTTCCGATTCAAAACCAAAATTAGTTGAATCAGCGGTAGCTCTAAATTCCTTATCGTCAAACCTAATAAGCATTGCAACGACCATTATAGATGCCAAATCTTGTCATCAACACATGCCCCCCTGTTTTTTGGTAAACAAATGTGTTTGCCGCAAAACAATAATATCTTCAATTGCCTTTCAGGACGATGATTAAACACCGGCCTTATCTATGCTTCTCAGGACGATGATAACCAACTTATCGGCCATGTGTGCTTCTTAAGCATCCTGCCAAGCACTCGGATAGTACTTTTTCAAATACTTGCCATTAAGCGCTTTAGGTAGCCTATCTCCTTGTAAACATGCACTATATAAGAATTTCCAGGAACAATCTCTACAACCTTATATGGACCTTCCCAATTCGGAGACCACTTCCCAAACTTATTATCTTTAGATCCAATAGGTAAAGTCGTCTTCCAAACTAAGTCTCCTATTTGAAACGATTTTTCCTTCACTTTCTTATTGTAAGCCTTGGCTACCCTTACCTTATCCTTTTCAATCTCCCTCAAAGCTTTTAATCTCTCATCTGCAACTTCATCTATCCTATCCATCATCAAGTTATGGTAGTCTACAGCCGACAAATCATTTTGCCTGGCCAATCTAAGGGCACCTAGATTTACCTCAATAGGTAAAACGGCCTCTTGCCCATAAACTAACTCAAACGGTGTTACCTTTGTAGCACTATGCTTAGATATACGATGGGCCCATAATGCCTCAGATAACACTTCATGCCATCTATTTGGATGCTCCTCTATTTTTTTCTTAATGAGCTTAATTAAGGTCTTATTACTTGGCCCGGCCTGACCGTTGGCCTGAGCATAATAGGGTGAAGAATTAAGGAGCTTGATTCTAAGCGATTCGGCGAAAACACATACTTGATGAGACATAAAAGATGAACCTTGATCAGTAGTTAAAGTCTGTGGTATACCGAATCTATGAACAATACACTCCAAAATAAAACTAATCACCTTCTTATGTATCATGTTTTTAAGAGGAACAGCTTCTGTCCACTTTATAAAATAATCAGTGACTACTAAAACAAAACGATGACCTTTAGAAGATGCAGGTTGTATTTGGCCGATGAAATCTAAGCCCCAACCACGGAACGACCATGGTTTAACAATAGGATGCAACATAGCAGTGGGTGCCAATTGCACATCACCAAACTTTTGACATGACTCACACCCTTTATAATATCTAAAACAATCTTCCAACATAGTCGGCTAATAGAAACCAGCTCTTCTTAACAGCCACTTCATCTTATGAGCCAATTGATGTGTACCACATATACCTTCATGCACCTCACCCATAGCAACTTTAGATTGATCTGAACCTAAACATTTTAAAAGCAGCCCATCTATAGTTCGACGATACAACTCTCTATCAAGCAATGTATATCTTAATGATTGTCGCCGAAGCTTTCTATCAACAGATTGACTAGGGTTTTCTAAATAACTAATTAGAGGTCTTCTCCAGTCATTAGGCTCGGCAAGACTTGATATTTTCAAAGCATCCGAACTACCATTATACTGTTCAGCTATACAAATCGTAGTACCCACTAGCATTGGTTTTTCTATCATGAACAATTTACCTCTTCTAACTTGATAACCAGATGCTTGTTGCGCTAAATCATTTGCTCTAATATTCTCTTCTCTAAATATATGACTGATAGTAAAATCGTCCAAAGTTGCTATGATCTCTAAGCACTTTTCTAAATAGTTGCTTAGTGATCCATCAAAGCATTGATAAACTTTAGAAACCTGCTGCACAAGTACAATGAATCACCAAAAGCTTCTATATTCTTTACACCCATGGACTATAAAATTTGTAATCCTAACAGAAGAGCTTCATACTCGGCCTGATTATTGGTACAAAAATATTCTAAGCAAACCGATGTTTCAAAAACAACATCTCTAGGCGAAACTAAAACAATGCCAACACCTTGTCCTTCTCTACAAGCCGAGCCATCAAAATACAATTTCCATGGACGTACAGATAAACAATCAACCAGCTCTACCTCATTATCAATCCTATGATCAACAATGAAATTAGTTACGACTTGGCCTTTCATAGATTTCAAAGATTCATAAGCCAAATCATACTCTATCAATGCATAAGCCCACTTTCCGATTCTACCACTTAAAATCGGCTGTTACAACATATATCTAATAACATCGGTTTGTCATGCAACAACACAAGTACTAGATAGCAAGTAATGCCTCAACTTGGTACAAGCATAATACAAAGATAAACATAATCTTTCTATAAATACATACCTCGTTTCAGCTCCCAGGAGACGCCGACTCAGGTAGGTAATCACATATTCCTTGCCATTTATTACTTGTGTCAAAACAGCGCCAATGACACCTTCTTCTGCAGCAATGTATAGCCGAAACGGCGTCCCAACTTGAGGTGCCCTCAACACAGGAGGTGTAGACAAATACCTTTTAATTTCCTCAAATGTCTGCTGCTGTTCTGCCCCCCAAGTAAATTCGGTCTCTTTCTTTAACCGAAGTATAGAAGTGAATGCACTAACCTTTCCAGACAAATTTGATATAAACCTCCTTAAATAATTCACTTTTCCTAGGAACTTTTGCATTTCCCTTTTACACTGTGGCGCCTTTACCTTCTTAATAGCCTCTACTTTGGTAGGGTCTACTTCTATGCCTCTCTCATGTATTATAAATCCTAAGAACTTACCAGCCGACATACCAAAGGCACATTTGAGTGGGTTCATCTTCAAACCATATCGACACATTCGTTCGAAGGCTAGGCATAAATCGGCCAAGTGATGATCCATACCATCCGAGTTAACAACTATATCATCAATGTATACCTCTAGGATAACACCAAGTAGATCATGAAAAATTAAGTCCATAGCCCTTTGATAAGTAGCACCGGCATTCTTTAAACCAAAAGTCATGACAGCCCACTCAAACAAACCAACAAAACCAGGACATCGGAAGGCCATTTTAGACATATCTTCTTCGGCCATAAAATTTTGATTATAACCAGCATTACCATCCAAGAAACTAATTACTCTATGTCCTGAAGCATCATTGATTAGCATGTCGGCTATAGGCATAGGATATTCATCTTTAGGGGTAGCTTTATTTAAATCTCTAAAATCAATGCACACTCTCAACTTACCAGTACTCTTCTTCTCGACAGGGACGATGTTAGAAATCCATTCAGCATACCTACATGGCCTAATAAAACCAGCCTTCAACAATCGGTCTATCTCCTCTTTGATCCGATCATACATGTTTGGATTAAATCTTCTAGATGGCTGTTTATAAAGCCTAAAACCAGATTTAATAGGCAACCGATGTTCGACCAACTCTCGGCTGAGCCCTGGCATCTCATGATACTCCCAAGCAAAGCAATCAACATACTCTCTAAGCAATTTTATCACTTTGCTCTTATATGCGGTAGACATGTTTTTGTTAATGAACGTCGGCCTAGGAATAGTCCCATCGCCTATATCAATCTCCTCTGATGGGTCAACTGAAGAGAAACCTTGTCCTAACTTTTCTACTTCATCAAAATCATCAATAGCTTCACAGATATCGTTCTTGCTTGACCGATATTGCTCTGTACACTGTTGCAACCATTCTAAACTACTTTCTTTATTCATTTATAACATCATATTACTAAGCCGATGTAACACCCCAATTTTTCTGAGCCTTTTTGAAATTTTCAAAAATAAAAAGAACCAATTGGTTTAGTTGAAATCCTAAAGCTTAACCTGAGATTTTTAGAATTTGGGTGTTTAAAATGACTAAATCAAACTTCAACTAATCCTAAAGCTTGGTTTATTTGGAGTTGTTGGAGCTCTGGAGTAGTCTCTCCCTTTCCCTGTTAGTTCTGTTCTCCTCTTAGCGCAGCTCTTTCTGTCCAGACTTCCTTTGTGGCCAGACCTCCCTCTTGTTCGGCTATCTCCTTGAGTCCAGGTCTCTTTGTGTCTAGAACCCTCCTGTGTGTCTAGACCCCCCTTGTATCTAGACTTCCCTTGTGTCTAAACCTCCTCTTTGTTGGTTTGAATCTCTTTTTGGAGTTAAGCCTTCTTTTGATCTAAACTACCTTCTCTGTTTAGGCCTCCTTATGGTCTAGACCTCCTTCTCCGTTCGAATCTTCCCTTGGTTTTGACCTCCCCTTTGGGTCACGAACACCCCCGAGGTGTTCCAAGCTCGGGTTTGTGTTTCAAATGCCCTTTGAAATCTGAGATTCAAATTTGGGTTGAATTCCCCCTTCGTTTGAACCTCCTCTTGTCCATTTGAATTTCCTTGTGCACCTTTAGACCTCCCTGTGTTTATTTGGACCTCCTCGTGTCCCTCTGAACCTTCCTCGAACCTCCCTCACGTTCGTTCGAACCTCCCGCTTGTTCCAGACCTTCATCTCTTGTGGACCGCCCGATCCGTGTTGGACGGCCCGATCTTGTTGGCACATTCGGCTGGTCCAAACATCCTCATCGCTTTGCTCCGTTCGATCGTAATCTGGCACCTCCGTGCCTTTCCTCTCTGTTGCTCCATCTCCCTTTGATTCCATCTTGACCGTTGAGACCTCCTCTGTGTTGGTCTTGACCTTCGAGATCTCCCTTTGATTCCATCTTGACTGTTGAGACCTCCTCTGTGTTGGTCTTAACCGTCGAGATCTCCCTTTGATTCCATCTTGACCGTTGAGACCTCCTCTGTGTTGGTCTTGACCGTCGAGATCTCCTTTGGTTCCATCTTGGCCGTTGAGACCTCCTCCGTGTTGGTCTTGACTGTCGAGATCTCCTTTGGTTCTATCTTGGCCGTTGAGACCTCCTCTGTGTTGGTCTTGACCGTCGAGACCTCCTTTGATCTCATCTTAACCGTCAAGACCTCCTCTTGATCTCCTCTGGACCGTCGGGATCTTCTTTGAGTCCATCTTGATCGTCAAGGCCTCCTTTGGACCACTTTCTGTGGATCTCCTCCGTTGGATCCCTCTTCCTTTGAAACCCCTCCGTCCAGACCTCCCCGCGCGGCTCAGCTCCGCGCCTTCATTTGGAACCATCCGATCTGTATCGGACGGCCTGATCTTGGGGCACGTTCGGCTAGTCCGAACGTCTCATCCTTTTTGAGTCACCCGATCTGAATCAAACGGCTCTGTTGCACTGTGCCTTTCCCTTGCCCTTTTGACCTCCTTCTCTTTAGGACCTCGTGGTCTATTTGTAAAGACCACCTTTGCAGGGTTTCCTCAGGACCCCTTTGTCCTCCCGACCTCTGGTCATTTTGGAAAGACCACCCTTGTGGTCTTTTTTGTGAAGACCACCCTCCTGGTCATGACCACCCCTTGTGGTTAAGACCTCCCTCTTAGCCGCGACCTCCTCTCTTTTGTCCTTTAGCCGTGACCTCCCCTTGAGGCCGCGACCTCCTCTCTTTTGTCCTTTAGCCATGACCTCCCCTTGAGGCCGCGACCTCCTCCTCTTTTGTCGTTTTGCCATGACCTCCTTTGGTCATGACCACCCGATTGGTTTGACCACCTCGCCCGTGTAGTTGACTAGTCCCACCTGTCAGCTTAACTCGTTCCCTCCTTCTCCCCACCATAGAAGTCTGTGCGCATTAAATGTGGTCACTGCTATGGTACCGTGTGTTCTCCTTTCTGTCTTTTCCTTTACCTGCTCCCATCTTTTCGTCCACTTACTTTTTGGACACGCGTGTGCCTTGAAACTCACAGAAGCTCTGGCTATAAATAGCCTGAGCAGCCCTCCTTTCCTCACCTTTGGCCATTTAGCTCTCTAACTCTTTTCCATCTTGCTCAGTGCTTGAAGCTTCGCCAAGGAGTCTGTTGAGGCAGTGACGTCACCTCCTCGTCGAAAAGAAGCTCGCTGGAGTTTGCGCCATCACTTCGCCACCAAGGGAGTTCGCCGGAGCGCCGCGCCGTCCTCAACCGTCGCCGCCGAGCCCTCAACCTCCCTCTCCTCTTCTATCTCCCTCTCGGCCTTGGTGAGTACCTCCGTGTTGTGTTCCTTCCTTGGTTCCGTGCGACCATGTTGCGAAGTCGTATATCTCTTATGACCACGCAGCATAGTTGTGGCCCTTGTTGAACCTCCTCCTTTGGATCTCCCGAGGATCTCACTTTTTGCAAAGATGACCTTCTTGGCCTTCTTGCAAGACGACCCTCTCGGTCTTCTTGCAGAGACCACCCTCTTGGGTCCTCCTCTGGACCTCCTCCTCTGGACCTCCTCCTCTGATACCTCCTTTTTGCTCTCCTGGGACCTTCTCAGGACTTCCATTTTTGCAAGGACCACCCTTCTGGTCTTTGCTGGCTTCTTTGCAAAAGACCACCCTCTTCGGTCATTTGCAAAGACCACCCTCCCGTGGACCTCCTCCTTTCCGTTGGACCTCCTCCTGAGAGCCCCTTCTTAGTTCTTCTTGTTCTGCTCTTTGCTATTTGGGTTTGTTTGAAGTTCATTTGGATCTTATTTGGCTGTTATTTGATTTTGATTTGCTTTGTCTCGTGTAGATTGTGACTCTTCGGGGAGCCTGAGTTCTCCCAATTAGTTCATCAAAGCTTTCAAGCCAGGCAAGTTACACTCTTGATCATGTTGCGCCCAGTATCTCAAATTATTTAAGTTATGTTTCAAAATTATTGCATGCTTATTTATGCTAAGTATTTCAATACATGTTTTAAATTCATAGCTATGCTGAATCCTTTGTATGGCCCATGTTGACATTGATTCCACTTTGTTGTCACCCTAGTTAAAATCTGGTTGATGCAATAGTGTGAACCAGGATCTCTTGAAAAATGTATGCTTAGTCATGCTTAGACCCAAAAGCATTTGATTTGGGAAATTTTTACCATCTAAGACCAACTGCTGTTTTAAATGCTTAGCCATGACATTGGGCTGTCATGGAGATTTGAAAATGTTTTCGAAAATTAAAGGAAAAGGAAAATGGTTTGGACTTGGGTGAATCTGGTTGTTTGGTTGGTGCATATCTATGCACGGGGGTCGTGTGATCCGATGCCCTAGGGTTGAGGATGTCGCCCAAGTCAGTTAAGGACCGGTCTGCGAGCGACAACTTTGCTATGCCTATAATGGGCTATGCCTTGTCATACAACCACATGTCCTAAGTGGGCGGGACCTGGCTGACTAATTTGCGAAGTTCCATTGCGGTCGATCCTGTGGATGAGGTGGGAGGTCTTTTATGGCTGTCTTTCATGACTATGTTTTTCCACCTGGCGCAAGAGGGGGCCCTTGATCTTTGTAGAGTCGCGCTCCGCAGGGTGGGGCGAAACCTTAGCGAGGGTGGGCTGCGGCGGAATGATGCATTGTAAAGGACTTGTCATGAGCTCTAGACTACTTACCTTCGGGAGTGAGTGGTGGCATTGCCGGTCGCCAAACAAACTAGAGAAATCATGTCATGTGGGTAAAGCTGTACACCTCTACAAAGTGTAAAACTATTCGAATAGCCGTGTCCATGGTCATGGACGTGCTGGCAAAGCCTCTCACAGTTAGATGTTGGTTTTGGTTTCAAAAGGATTTTTTTTGTAAATCGTTTTGGATCTCTATCCAATTGGGTTTCGGGCAAGGAGCCTTGTGACAGGAGGGTATCCTTCACCACTTGTTGATGAATATTATCCAACTGAAAACTGAAATTTAGAAAAATGAATTTTAAATATTGTTATCTACCTTGGAACTTAGTACTTGTATTTGAAATAAAATTGGCTTTATGCAAATTAACCATATTAAGCATTCCTTTGAGATATCCACTTATGTATGTCATTCTGTTATTTGACGGGTATAACTTGCGAGCACGATTGTTGTGCTCACTCTTGCTTGATAACTGTTTTGAGCAGGAAAGAAAGATTGAGGAGGTCTTCGCAGTGGACCTAGAGGTCCTGGTTGACTAGGATGCGCCCTCCAGCCGATTGCCTGTGGCGTATCGAGTGGTCTACTTATTTGCCTTCCGCTGTATTTTGTTTGTAGGCTTGTAAGCCCTCTTGTAATCAACTCCTTTGTTATTAATAAAGCTTGCGTTTGATGTATGTTACCACTGTTGTATGCTGTGAAGAGCTAGCTATTGATCCTTGGGACTAGCTCGGTTCACACAGAGGACCATGGGGTGATCCCTGACCACCACGACACCCTCGGGTTTGGTCGTGGGAGGTCTTTGGAGTGATCCCAGCCCTCCATGACCCCCCTCGGGACTGGTCGTGAGAGGACTTGGGTCACCTCAGGTCTCACGACCTCCTCAGGATTGGTCTCTCGACCTCTCCTGGGTTGAGCCATGGCACTTGAGGTCTTCTCGTGGCTGTCTCGAGTTCACATTGGGGACATTCGGGTGGTCTTGAAGGACCTTCCAAGAGGTCTTGCTAGACCTCTCGAGTGGTCTGTAAGACCTCTCGGGTGACCTCGAGTCAGGCGTTACAGCCGAGCTACGGAGGCCGGCTGCACAGACACAAGTACAAAACCATCTTTAGTAACACTAAGATAATCATAACCGGAAAGGTCTAGACCCGTCAAGCATTGAACATCACCATGCTGCCAATCAGCTAAAGCATCGGCCAACGCAATACAAGCCGATGTGTCCGCTTGAACCACTTCTATGTCATCATCAATCCATTGCACTAAAGTTTGATGCAGGGTAGAAGGAATGCAGCGATTTGCATGTATTCAATCACAACCCAATAAAACACTATAATTACCTTGTACGTCAACGACGAAGAAGGCCGTAGGTAGAGTCTTGCTCCCAACAGTAAGTTCCATAGAGATGACACCCTTGGCCTCCGTGGGCTCACCCGTGAAACCATTAAGCATTAAATTAGTCTTTATAAGCTCGCTGTCTTCTCGCCCCAATTTCTTGAAAACTGAATACGGCATCAAGTTCACGGCAGCCCCACCATCAACTAACATCCTAGAAATCGGCTTGCCATTGATATGTCCCCTAACATATAATGGTTTCAAATGTTGGCTCGATTCCTCGGGCTTCTCGAAAATGGCTTCTTTAGGGCCAAGACATAACTAGGCGACCTCCTCACTAGCAATCCGAAAATCCGAAGGCAATGTAAATACCATATTAACATCCATACCTTCACGAGGAGGAGTATCATCTTTAATCATTGGAGATCCCTCATAGTCCAGCAAATCATCCTCGTCACCATTAGGTGTCTAAACTGGTGTCTCAACTGATTTTACCCTCCACTCTTTTCGGATAGGCACCATAGGCTTTATTTCGTTAAATATTTTGTCTCTCACCTTCTCTACCCGGGCCTCTCTAAGTTCTTGCATACGTAGCCGCTGCAACCTTCTCTTTTGGGAATGAGAAAGACTGAGAGGACACCAACGGGGCTGTGGCTTTGTCCTGGGCAGCAAATATATTTTTCCTTTAAACTTCCCCACTGTTTCTGGTGCTTCAAAATCAACATGCGATGCGGTCTGCTCGGTTGTCACCGCAGTTGCTACTGTAGCCGATCTGATGTCCATGGGTATTGTGGCTACTGTGTCTACTGTAGACGCGCTGCTGCTCGTATCCGAACCATGCACTGCTGCTGCTGCTATGTAATTCCCATTGCTAATATTTGAAACAACGATAGCCGACCCTTTTTGCTCCTGAGAGGTCCTGTACGGCTTCTTCAAAGACCTCTTGGGAGGTCCTAGAGGATGTCCTGAGTGGTCTTGGAAAACATCCACAAAGACCTCCTTCTCGATGATTGGCTTTTTTCCCTTTGAATTCAGACCTGATCTTTCACCTAAATTACCATTGTTCTTCACACGATAAACTTTCTTCACCACTTTATTACTCTTCCTATCATAAGGCCGATTTCTTTGATCAAAACGATCATTATTAGGATGTGATAACCTATCAAACACAAGCCTTCTTGGTGCTGTCCACCCCGGATGAAATGGTCTAAAAGGCATCGGATGTGGCATTCATGGACCACACCAGCCCCACGGTGGACAGGGAGGAAAACCAGCAGGAGGAGGTCCCCATGGGACGGGCATTGGCTGCTCAAAAGGATGATACAGCACTGCTGCACGGAAGTCCTTTCGACGACGATCTCGACCATCAAACTTTTGCTTTGTAGGTGATCTTGGTCGCTTAAAACCATTGAGCCGACTAGCACTGTTTTGGCCGGCCTTGCCATCCTCGTACTTAGTCAGAAGCTCCTTAAATGTGGGCTTTGGCTTCTCAAACCTTTTGTTGGTCTTGCTCCTGCCTTTATTAATCTTCCAATGCTCAACCTCCGAGCTCTTTGGTTTGATCATCTTTGGCTTAACATTTTGCATAGCCCCAGAATTAGATGTTCCTATGCCCCCCTCGTCTATCACCACATTCTTGCCTCTTGTAGACTCAGCCTGAGATGGCCGAACAAGCACCTTCTTGTTCTCGAAATCAATTACATTGACAGGAAAGGGATTGTGGTCTAGCTGCATTTTCGGACTTTCAGCAAATTTCAATCGTCCTTCGTAAATGGCTGATTGAACCTGTCGACAAAAAACATTGCAGTCATTAGTAGCATGAGAATAAGAATTATGCCACTTACAATATGCACTCCTTTTTAATTCTTCAGGTTTTGGTATAACATGGCTGTCAGGTAATCTAATTTGTTTCTCCTGTAGCAAATAATCAAAGATTCTATCGCATTTAGCAATATCAAAGGTATACTTAATTTCTTCTTGCCGATTCTTTTGTGAAACCTGTTTTAAATCTCAACAAATGAATGGTTTATATTTTGAAGACCAAGCCCATTCGGCCACACAAACATCAATATCATCATCGTCCGAATTCTCCAATTCATACTCAAGCATGTGAACATTAGGACGATCAATCTTCACTTTATCACTTGACCTCTGGAAATTCCTAGACTCTTTAGCTCGGCTCTCTTGTGCCAGAGCTTTTTGTAGCACTTGGCTAACATCCAGGAAATCATGATTTTCTAGCTTCTCCTTCAAGTGAGAAAGTAAAGCAGAATATGCTAAATCAGCTAGGTCTTTATCAGAAATTATTAGCTTAAAACATCGGTTCCTTGTTTCCCTAAACCTTCTGATGTAATCAGCAACAGGCTCATTGTATTTTTGTTTAACCGATGTTAAATGTGACAACCTTAACTCAGTATCATCAGTATAAAAATATTCATGGAATTTTTGCTCTAACTGGGACCATGTATGAACGGAGTTAGGTGCAAGTGAAGTAAACCAATTGAATGCAGTGCCAGATAAAGATAAAGGAAATAACCTTAACTTTAAAGCATCACTAGCACTAGCTTCACCACATTGCACAATGAATTGACCTATATGTTCTAATGTGGATTTATTATCATCCCTAGTAAACTTAACAAACTCAGGCACTCTAAATCCTCTGGGATATTGCACAGTATCATAAATATCAGGGTATGGTTTTTGATAGGCACGTGATCTTCCTTTAGGCTCTACCCCAAATATCTCTCTAAACATACTAGCTACTTGTTCTCTAATATTTTCAGGCCCAACATATGTCTCGGCCGTGGTAGCCTCATTGATCGGTTGTGGTAGCCTAAAAAACATTAGGTTGTGGAGTGTCATAAGCATACTATGGAGCTTGGTTCGGCTGTGCATGTAATACATGTTGTAAAGGACCATTAAAATGACTGGCTGGCAATGGCCCATATGCAATGCTCGAACCTTGAGGAGGTATGGGAGGTGTACTATATGCTACAGTGCGGTAAAAAGGTGTTTGTAAATTTGCTGAATTCTCTCCCATACTAGTGTAATTGCCAACATTAGGTGCACCCGAATTGATCGTACTAGCATCTGTATACGATGAAGGCATAAGGGGTGTAGATTCGGGTCCAGCAATATTTGGAACTGCATGCAATGTTGCACTGCGACCAACCGAACTTAACACATTGGTTCGGCTGTGCATGTGTTGCATCAGCACCCCCTGCGGGATGACTCTAGATGGTATATTTGCCGCCGATGCATTAACAGGCAAAGAGCTATGCTGAATGCTGCTATCATTGCCAACATTGTAAGCATTAGCATGAGGCAAGATGGGTCATTTCAAATCTTTTTCACTTTGCACTTCAAGACCCATAGCTTTAAGACGATTAGATAGCAATCTATCCAAAGTATTAGATACAGAAGCACCTATTTGCTGATCAATCATCAAGGCAACTTGCTCTTCGGTAAGGGATGAATTACTCACAATGGGAGTTACCTCGGACTTGATGTAAATAGATGGCAGTTCACCCTCTTTCTTGATAACACCTTGCCTTGTCTTCTGGAAGCACGATAACATAAGCTTGTCGAATTCCAATTTGCGCTTCTTGTATTCCTGACGGTACTCCTCGGGTAGATCTTCAAGTGTAGGAGTAACGATGTTCTTAGAATCGATCGTAGAACCATCTTTCGCCATGGCCGGAGAATAGATCGATTCCCCAGCGGAGTCGCCAATTTGTGTTGGCGCAAAAATGTGACGTGGAGCACCAACACACGATTTGATAAATACCAGCAAAATTGAACCCAGGCGACGTTAGGATTCAACCTCATTGAGAACCACAGCGCACAACACCTAGGCAGAGCTAGTCATGGTGTTGAAGCGGCGGCGATGTCCTAACAAGATCCTTGAACCTGGCCAGGAAAGTAGAATAGAAAGAAAAGAGAAGAAGACTAATAGAGAAACTATGGCAGAAGAAAAAAGTAGATGCAAATTGTATTGATCGATTGGTTGATTTCAATCGGCCATGACCCTCTTCTATTTAAAGGGTAGCAGGTTTTAGCCGTAAGAGATCAGGACTCCTAAACCGAACAAGATTTACATATATGATTCGGTTACACCATCTGATTTTCAAACTTTCTATAACTGATAAATCTTTCCTATTCAAACACATAAGTTTCCTTGATGAAGTCTTCGTGGAAGGTCCTGAAGCCTTCGTGGGAAGCCCTAACAAAAACCGCACGGGATCTCCGGAAAAGGTCTTGAACGGCCCGGATGAAACCGCGTAACACTCCTGAGGAGATCTTGGACGGCTCCGATGAAAACGAATGAACACTCCTAAAGAGGTCTTGGACGGCTCTGATGAAGCTACGTGGCGCTCTTGATAAATCCTGAGCGGTTCTAATGAAACCGCGAAGCGCTCCTGAAGAGATCTTGAACGGCCTTGATGAGGCCACGTGAGCGCCTTTGAGGAGGTCCTAGGCGATTCTAATGAAGGCGCGCGAGTTTCTCCTGGAGAGGTCTTGTGCAGCCCTGATGAAGTCACGTGAGCGCCTTTGAGGAGGTCCTGGGCGGCTCTGATAAAGCCACGTGACACTCCAGATGAGGTCCTGAGCGACCCTGAGGAGGTCTTGGGTGGTCCTGATGAACCGCACATCACTCCGGAGGAGATCCTGAATGGCCTTGATGAAGACACGTAGCACTCCGAAGGAGGTCCTGAGCGGCCCTGATGAAGACGCGCAAGTGCTCCTGAGGATGTCCTGAACGACTCTAATGAAGCCGCGTAGCGCTCCTGAGGAAGTCTTGGCCCGCCCTGATGAGGCCGCGTGAGTGCTCCTGAGGAGGTCTTGGGCGGTTCTGATGAAGCCACGTAGCACTTCGGAGGAGGTCTTGGCCGGCCCTGATGAGGCCGCGCGAGTCCTCCTGAGGAGGTCTTGGGCGGTTCTAATGAAGCCACGCCACACTCCGGAGAAGGTCTTGAGCGGCCTTGATGAAGGCGCGCGAGCGCTCCTGAGGAGGTCCGGAGCGGCCCCGTTAAGGCCACATAGCGCTCCTGGGAAGGTCTTGGCCGGTCCTGATGAGGCCACGTGAATGCTCCTGGGATGTTTTGGGCGCGCTTTTCCTTGTCCTCACGACCTTCTACTTTACAAAGACCACCTCTTGGACGTTTTTTTGCAAGGACCGCCCTTTTCAACCAAGACCTCCTATTTTACGAAGACCACCCTTTTGATCGTTTTACAAAGACCCCCCTCTAGGTCCTCCTAGGAGGTCTTTACGGATGTTTTCTAGGACCACCAGGAGGTCCTTTGAAGAGGTCGTTCAGGACCTCCCGGGCTATTCACCAATCATCAGAGCGAGGAGGTCTTTCAAGTACCGCAGACTCAAATCTCTATTCACGAGGCTTCAGAGCGAGGAGGTCTTCTAATCATCAGAGCAAGAAGGTCTTCCAAAGATTTGTAGCAAGGAGGTCTTCCGAGTCTTGAAGATGTCGTTTTCGAAGTCAGGACATCCCAGGAGGTCTTCGACGAGGTTGTCCAGGACCTCAGGAGGTCTTTGATGCCAATCTGTCTTCCGATTCAAAACTGAAATTAGTTGAATCAACGGTAGCTCTAAATTCTTTGTGGTCAAACCTAATCAGCATTTCAACGACCATTGTAGATGCTAAATCTTGTCATCAACACAATGTCGGCTAGCTAAGCTAGCTCATGTAATTTGTCACTAATTGTGAGGCCATGAGATTAATTGGAGGTGCCAGTGATGAATCGATCATCTCCTACATCCGGAGCCTGTACTGAACTGGAGGAACGCATCAACATAACAGTCAGAAGAGTAGCTCGTGAGTACAAAGCTTCCAGTTAGGCCTAGCCCATGTAAATGCACATTGCTTCTTCTGAAAAAAAAAAAGAGGCTTATGGGCCATGCTTAATAGAGCGGTGACACATTTGAGCCCAATAAAAGTAGAGATAGGCCGACCCAGGCCCAAGCGGCATACCAACGCCAACCACGCATACCTTATGCAACGCGAGTAGCACCGTAGCAGAGCTCTCAGCCACGGTTTGCTTGCTTACAAAAATGACTAGTGTTTATTTGAAACGCGCGAGTTGGACAGCAATTTTACAAGATTTTGCATTGTTTTCGGCGAGGTTCCACTAGAATTTCAGCTGCTTCCATGTACCCATTATTTTGCTTCGTAATAAAAAGTAGGGCCATGTAGTACCAAACAGACTGGACGGGAGGTACCAAGTTAGCACCGATGACAGTCTAGGTACCGGCGCCACCAGTGGCGTAGCTGGCCCATGGTCAGGACTCAGGCCACCCAGACATGGAGCTTGAACTGTGTGTAGCCTCACACAACAGGACAGTTATAGAGCCGTTGATTCACGTGGTATTTAGACTCTTGGCCTTGGGCCATTGTCCCGACGACCTAAGACCTAGCTCCGTTTCTGGGCGCCACAAAGGTGGAGTCAGCTACGACTCAAGTATCGGACTGAGCCAACTGTTCTTGTGTCAAACTCGAATGTTTTGATATTTTTTAAAAGATTTTTATAAACTTTTAACACTGATAAGATTTATAAGCCACATGGGCCAACGACTGAATCCACGCTCGAGCGCCAAGGGAATCTTGCTGATATGGGCCCACGTGACAGTAGGCGGGAGAGGGAAAAAAAAAGCAAAATTAGCTCCCGAGTGATGTATGGCCGTGATATGGTATTTCTTAGCGTATGTACAGGGATTACATGCTTTAGATGCCTAGGCGGTGAAAGAAGAAAGAGACCGTCAATTTTGTCGGGTCAAGTCAAGAACGATCTCCTCCGATCAATCCTCCTCTCTCCTCTCCTTGATGGGCGGGCGTCGGTCGGCCGAGCAGTTGGAACTTGGAGTTGCGTTGCCAATTCAAGTGGCTGGGCTGGCTCCCGAGTCCAAGCGGTAGGTAGACGAAGCTTGGACTTCGCTGCCGCCTTCGCCTTCCTTTTTTTTCTCCCCAAAGCCATGCCGCAGATGCAGGTCACGCTCACGGGCACGGCAACCACCTCGCTGCAGCAGCTGGTGAATCAATGGAACCGTGAAGCGAGCCCATCACCTCTTCGTCTAATGTCCTGACAGCCAACTTTGATACTTTTCGTGCTCCACGTCAGCAGCTGCACTAGTGCTGCTGCTGCAGAGCAGCCATAGCTACGGAAGAATGCAGCTGCTGCAGAGCAGCCATAGTTACAGAAGAATTAAAGTAAAACGACCGTTTTTTTCTTTTCATATCACTGGGTATCCGTGCGACACTGTAAACGCTAACACTGCAAAATCAAAGTGTTCTCTGTTTTCTCTCAAAAAGCGAGAGGACACAGACATGAATGAATTAGCTAGCCATACAGATTAGTTGGCGAGTAGTACTATTTTCAAACTTAAATTTAAATTTAAATCAATTTCTAAGTTCAATTCTCACGATTTTAGGAGATAAACTCACCACCTCTAGTGAGCAGGTTATCACATCCAAATTCATCCATCAAACCAAACAATATCTTGAACCATCTAGAATCATCCTATACAATCAACCAAATAAAACCCTGTATCATCTCATACAACCAACCAAACAGACTAATTGTACTATCTCATACATAACGATCTCATCCTACCTATACCATCTTATCTCATTCAACCTCATCCCATCGCAGATTAATTTGGCATGCATATGCTGTTCCTCGCCCAGGCCACCAACAGTATTAGTAGGCATGCATTGCATGCTAAGCTAGGTTGCAGCCGTGGTCAGAGTCAAGAGAGACATGCATTCGTAATTAGTACATAGATACAGGAATCAAGGACAGCAACCTAACTCTTGAGGTTGAATTCGCACGAGTCAATTCCATCCCCCATCCCATCTGAATGTGCCATGACCGCTGCTGGTACAGGTACTGCATCAGTTAGGCAGCAGCAGCTGCTTATCTCCAGCTCATCTGGAAGCATGCATTAGGCAGAGTAGAGACAAAAAGAAAGAGGGATTTCATAATTTGTCATTATGACATAGATGAACTTTAGAATTTGTCTCTTATGTGTCTATAACATACGGGTTTTGAGATATGTGAGTCTATGGCCTATATGTCTATAACATATAGGAGGCAAATTCTGAAATTCATCTATTCACTATGACAAATTCTGAATTATTCCAGAAAGGAAACTATCATGAAAAACACCCCAAAAAAAATCCCTCCATTTTCGTTGTTGCTGCTGCAGAGGAAGCTTCACGAGCTTGGAAGAAACAAGGACTCAAAACGAAACAAGACAGGATGAAAACACAACCAAAACACTGTACATATATGTGCACAAGTTTGAAGGCAAGAACTTCATATATAGTCACTCGTGTGCTTCTCAAAGTAAGCTTTTCTTGTACTTTTCGTTCATATATATTGACCAGCCCGCCGTGCATGCATGTCTGAAAATCTATCCAAACATGTTGATTTCCTGCCTTCCTGTTCCAAGCAAGAACAAGCACGAGTTTCAAAGCAACATAATCGGTTTGGTGATGGCTTGAAATGACATTGGTTTCTTCCATTGATCTTGCAACGCTCTGCATAGACTAGTACTAGTAGTACCTTGAGTAATGATGCACAAGAGACCATCAGGTCTGGACACATTTGCTGACATTTTATCCGCCATTTTTCTTTTCTAATGGTTTCAGTTCGATTCTTCTCCGAGACCCTTCTGAAAGCAAAGGCAAAAAGAATTTGGCTGCGGGGGCTATCAGAGGTAGCCCAAACACTTGAGCAAACATGGAGCAGCCAATGGCAATGCATTCCCGATTAGAAACGTGAGGAGATAAGATTTGGCTAATGGATCATCACAGCCACCATTTGGCCTTGCCATCTTGTCACCTCTCTCTCCATGACAACACATTTTCCTTGTGATATCAAACTAACCAGCCAATTCTGACATACGGGTTCTCAGCTTCAGGTCGCCTTGCCTCGTGTTTGACTTTGCTAGGTAGAGGCCAAACCACAAGTCTCGAGTGTTGCCATCAAGACAGGTATTTGACCACAGATATGTACATGTCGTGTACAAGAAAACTACGGTTGCAGTTGCATTGTACTAGTAGGATAGGAAGAGGCATGCCTGCCTGACTGCTAATAGCAAAATTTCTTACAGTCTGATCTAAGGAAACACTTTCCAGTTTTCACTGTCAGAAAAGGTGTTTGGAATTCACTCGGACTTGTCAAGCCAGGTTGGTATGCCTAATTTGATAAGATAGATGTTACCGGCACAAGGTTCTTCTTATTTTCCCCTGACAAAGATAAGAAGAAGATTGCACCAAACTGCTCCAGAAAAAAGGAGGTTGTCTGCAAATACAAGTCTCTTTAGACATCGTAACAGCTGGTTATACACTGTGTATGTAGTATCAATACAGTGAATGGTCAATAATTAAGGAAGTAAGGGTCATCAGAAGAACGGAAGGAATTGAGTTGAAGTGTCTGAAACTGCAGCAGCCATTTTATATTGACCAAATAAGCTCTTAGGACGCACATCTCACTTTAACCATCCACTAAGCAAAGCACCCGAACAAGAATTCTGAATAATCGTGTCTGGTGCAACCTTTTCTCTACTGCACAAATTTAATATTGTACGAAACAGAACCAATCAAAAATAAACTTCTTTGAAGATTTCCCCATCTCAGCACATTATAAAAATCACAACTTTCAGCTGCATCAATTAAATAAAAGGATCAATGCAACGAAACATCTTTTATTTTTATTTCCTCGAAGAAATCCAAAGGTGCAGCAACTTGTTAATTGCATCCTCTGTTGAATACTTGTGTCATCCTATCGTTTTCCCTTGCGACAGAGCAAGGCATCAGCTCGCTAAAGCTGTTTTACTTCGTCCTGATCCACTAAAAAAGGTTAAGGAAGAAATAACATAGTACAGCAGCGTTTGAACTAGGCTAAAATATGTCAAATGTTCTAAAATACAAATCCACTATGCCTTTTCTATTCAAATTATCCAATCTGATTACCTCGTTGTTCCTCTTGTTAATTCTTGATCACAACAGATTCCTTGCCAGAAAAGGGACACATTGTTCCTTGAAACTCTCTGCTTTACTGAACACTAGCACTAAGATTTCGTAAAAAAGATGTTAGTACTACGAATGTTAGTACATCGTTCAGAACGAATAACACATTCAGAAAACCAAACAAGAGAAATTGCTGGCAAAGAAAAAAGAACACATTGTTCTTTCATCATTGCTGAGCAAAACATTAATTAACCGCTGTCAAATAGCAGTAATCTCGCTTGTCGTTCCCACATCCAAAAGACATCGTAAGAAGATTAGAGAGAATCTGAAAACAACCCGACCATTGAACAAGAGCATAGAACCTGTACCACTGTATGGCTGTATACATAGTGTATAGCAAACCAATAGTAAAGCTGAACATTTGACATACACGAACTGTTCCCTTCAAAAACAAAAGAACAAACCAAGAGAGGACCACAACTAAACTGCTAGTATGCCACAGATTCACAGTGAAATGTATACATGATGCCTTTATGGGGTTTCTTCTTGCTCTCTGCATGTAGACGTATATCGCTTGATCGGGCTCTACCTCCTCTTGTTCTTGCTCCCGATGAGCAAGACCACGTAGAAGAGCGCACGGAAAAAGAACCCCCATCCCACGGTCACTAGCAGGCACTTCCACTTGCCGATGTCAGTGACGGCCTGCTGCGCCAGCACGTCGGCGCCGGTGGTAACGCACGTGTTGGCCGTCGTGTTGGTGCCGAGCGTGCTGCTGATGGCGTCGAGCACCTTGAGCTTGACTGCCTCCGACATGCGGCCGATGGGCGTGCCGTCGAATATCTCGACGCCGCGCGAGAAGCAGCGCGACGCGTCCCCGAACTCGTTCTGCAGCACCGCCTGGTACGGGTACTTGACCAAGGATAGGTAGTGGAACCATATCCAGTAGTCCGGGATGCGGTCGCGGTTGATGAAGAAGCCGGAGAACAGGAGGAAGTAGGCGAGGATGGCGACCACCACGGTGTACCCCAGCATGACGTGCGGCACCACGGCGGACAGGAACGTCACGAACCCGCTCCCGGCCCAGAGGAGGCCAGCACGATCAGCACGAAGAACAGGAACGACCTCCCCTCCGGCGAGGCCCACGGCGAAGAACGTGGTGACCGCGAACGCCAAGGACAAGAGGACGAGCGGCGGGAAGGAGACGACGGCGTTGGCGAGCACGTAGGAGAGTCGGCGGTAGGCGTTGTGCGCCGTCTCCCGCAGGTAGATGTAGCGCTCCTGGACGAACACCGGCAGCGCGTCGGCGCAGACGTAGAACATGGTAGACATGGCCATGGCGAAGAAGCCGAAGCGCTCCTGGACGCCCTTGGGAGTGTCGTCGAGGCGCCAGAAGATGGTCGCCAGGATGAAGCCCGTCACCATGATCGTGCCGAGGCGCATCAGGAAGAGCTCCGGCATGCGCCTCGTGTTGGTGAAGGACCGCTTCATCAGCACCCACACCTCCACCGACAGCGGGTTCGCGAACGTGGGCACCGACGTGGAGGACGCCGTCCCCAAGCCGCTCCCGGCGACCAGCTTCCCCCGGGAGACACTCTCGGCGATGGCGAGCTCGAGCGGCATTGTGCACAGCTTACTGTTGTCCTTGTCGGCTGAGGCGGCCGGATTAAGGGCGGCGTGCGAGGCCTGCCACTTGACGTTGAAGTCGGCGAGCGGGGCGGCGCCGTCGGGCTCGCGCTCGAGCTCGCGGATAGTGTCGAGCGCGAACTCGGCTGGGTTCTCGTTGTCCGGGATGGGCGCGCCGAACTCGGAGAAGAAGGGCTTGAGGCCGGACGGCGTGCCGGCGTAGACGGTGCGGCCGCGGGAGAGGAAGAGGAGGCGGTCGAGGATGCCGAGGATGCGCGCGCTGGGCTGGTGGATGGTCATGATGACGACGCTGCCGCTCTGCGCGATGCGGCGGAGCACCTGAACCACCATGAAGGCGCTGGCCGAGTCCAGCCCGGAGGTGGGCTCGTCGAGGAACAGCAGGATCGGGTCGTGGATGATGTCCGTGCCGATGGAGACGCGGCGGCGCTCGCCACCTGACACACCGCGGTGGCCCTCGTCGCCGATGACGGTGTCGGCGGCGCGGGAGAGGCCGAGCTGTTCGATGAGCGCGTCGACGCGGGCGCGCTTCTTGGCCGAGGAGAGCGCGCGCGGGAGGCGGAACTCGGCGGCGAAGAGCAGCGTCTCGCGCACGGTGAGCATCGGGTACAGCAGGTCGTCCTGCATGACGTAGGCGGAGATGGCCCGGAGGCGGCGGCCGTGGAGGGGCTCGCCGTTGAGCGTGACGCGGCCGCGGAGGCTCTCCCGCGCGATCCGACCGGCGAACGCGTCCACCAGCGTGGACTTGCCCGACCCGCTGGTGCCCATGACGGCGAAGAGCTCGCCCTCGCGCGCCTGGCCGGAGATGCCGTCGAGCAGCGTCTTGGTCGGCCCGGCGGGCGCCGCGTCAGCGGACGCCAGGCGGTTGCTGGCACGCGACGGCAGGTAGCGCAGCCCGCCGCCCTTGTTGACGCCGTAGGACAGGTCCGTGAAGGACAGCAGGTACGGGACCGGCGTGACGGGCTGCCCAGAGGCCTCGTCGGCGTCGATGTCGACCACGGCGTGGCCGGAGGTCGCCATGTAGAACGATCGACACAAACTCAGCAGACTGTGTGTTTGTGCAGGAGGAACCTAGGCCGTTGGTGCGAGTGTTGGTGGTGTGTGCTGCTCGCTCGCTACTTATAGCCGGAGGGGAGCGGAGCCACGCACGGCATATTTGACGCTCGCGAAAATAGTCCTCTCTTCGCGTGAAATATATAACGGATTTGCTATGTCTAGGTCACCTAAAATTTTATTACGTTTAAATTAATTGTTGTGATCATTGAATTTGTACAGAGATTGATGTATTTATATGATTATATATTGATCTAACGGATAAAAAAATGACCTATACCTAAAAAATTGCAATCACCTTACGAATAAACAAAAAATGAAATACTATGTACAATACTATTAACGCTTCGAAAAACTTCAACGAGAGCACTTTTTCTTGTTTTTTTTTTATCTTGCACCAGCAGTTTCTAGTGTCTTCTGGTGCACGAATAAGATATCATTTTTTTGTATTTGACATGAAGATGAGGCTATTTTTAGTATTTAAAGTGCCCAAAATTTCCCGATGCGACGACCGTCCTGTCCAGACTCCAGAGCGGATTGATCTGCAGGTGCTCTCTCCTTGACGAACTGCACTGCCCTATGCATGTGCTAACTAGGTACAAATCAAATGATTTGGGGATTTATAAAGTAGTAGTAATATTTGAACAAGAAATAAAAATACCATCAAATGGAGCAACTTTCAGAGGGAAAAGGGTTTTTTAAGTTTCTTTAGGACAGAAGAAGAGGACTCGTTTATTATTGCTTATCATAGTTAAAGAGTAGACATCCCCAATCAATCGACACAACCAGGTCCCCCGTAAGAGAACCGGCCGGCTGAATCAAAAGAAAGAAGAAAGAGGATAGCAACCTGCAGGATCTACCTGACATCGCAGATTTTGTGTTGACGAGATGGTGGTTACCATCTGCGTCGATAAGCTTGAGACTAGTGAAGGAAGGATGCAAAGCGGTGCGCCGATAGGAAGAGAGCCACTTCCCATTGGATTGGAGGACTTGGGCGTGTTTTCTGGTGATATACAAAGCCACCAAAACTAATCTCCACTGGCTTATCATCCATCATTCCTGGAACACAAGGATTTCGGGAAGTAACCCACTGGTTTGGGAGCACCATTGAATCCGTAGTGGACGTGCCAATCACTAGACGATTTATCCTGCAAGCCAGCAACAACAAATGCGTGGTTTGATTTGATTTGATTAGTATAAGAGTAACATATATAGTTAGTTGTATACTACCTCTGTGCATATGTAAATATCCTTCTGCTACCTTTGTTCATAACTAATATCCTTCGACAGAATGTCTAGTCAGACTAGCTTTGACTGTTGACATTAATAAAAAGTACCGAGATTGGACGCGTGAAGGTAAAAATATCATTAGATTCACATCAAAACAGCCCAATTAAATTTGTGTTATTTAGTTAGTTGCGATAAATTAGGGATTTTTTTTAAATAATATATTTTTTTATTAGAAATTACGAAAATATTCCTGCGATATTTTTTTTTACCGAAATATACGTCTGTCGCCCAATGGTTGAGCGACTGGATCCAGTCGCTCAACGGTTGGGCATTTATACTACAAGCGCCAAACCGTTGGGCGGCATTATTGCAGTCGTCTAACCGTTCACAGCGATAGGATCGATCGCTTAACCGTAAATGATTGCGAGGTTCGATCGCCTAACCGTTCAGCGACTAGATTGGCTATATAAAGCCCCGTGCGGTCCCCCTGGTCGATCGCGTTTAGAGAGAGAAAACATAAGTTTTTGAGCGTGAGAAGGAGAAGAAAGAGAGGGAGAGGAGAGGAAAAAAGAGAGGGAGAGGGAGAAGAGGAGGAAAAATTCGACTGTGAGGTAAGTTTGTTTTATTTTATAGTGTATTTTTTAGTAGGTAAATAGTTTATTTAGTTAAAATAGTAGTATAAGTAGCACTTGTAGGAAATTGTAGTTGTCGACGATCGAATCGCCGATCTTATGAAAATGAAAGAGGAAAATGACGCGAAATCTCCTGGGATGGAATGGGGGGCCGCTCTTTATTGATATGAACTGGATTTACAAGACCTGACTAGGAACTACCCTAAATACACTGAATGTGTGGAATGTCTAACTAAGTAATCAGGCTTAGACTCTAAGTCTAAGACTGACTATCTTGCTCCTAATTCCACCGCTTAGGCTTCTGTGTTTGTCTTCTCTTGTTTTCTGTTGTCTTTTGTTTCGTCCCTTCGTCTTTTGCGCTCCACCCTTAAATAACTCCTGAAGAGGTGGCAGTTACTTCTGGAGAAGGCGTCCCTGGTGAAACGTTTCGACTGGTCGAAACGGTAAGGCAGTTAACAATGTGTCAACTTCCTTGTGGTTATCTGTGAGATGCTTAACCGTAGGGTAGTTAATTGTCAGTGTCTTAGGATTATATCATCGCACGGTTTGGAACATATAACACGTGTTCCATTCATCATACGGTAAGAAATGACAGTTCATAGCTTTTCCGAAGCGACTACGGTGAGCCTAGGCACAAAGCCTTGTCCGACCAGGGTACCCATCATGTAACCTCTGGAATCCTCATGACCAGTGAGGTCGTTAGCCTTAGGGGTTCGACCATGAAGACGTATGGTCTTTTATGTATTAATTAATATATAGAGGTTTTAATCCTCGTCAGCTAGCCCTCGAACTTTAAATGAACAGGTCGTATGTGTATCTTTATCCGATGAAGTCGTATCGGGTAGACTCCAATTTAATATCGTGATATACGAAGTGGTCTGTGTTCACTTTAAAGTTGAGAACTTGCCTTGGGAACCGAAGAGTTTTTTTGTCCGTTTGAACAAAGAAGAAACTTTTGCCTGTTGGACTTTTGTGGGGAACTTCCGATCGTAAAAAGATTAGAAGCTATAAAGTCCTCATCGCTAGGCTTTTAGAATTTCTATGCTTCCAGATCCCCTTTTGATCCTCTTCAGCTTTTTGCCAAGAGAAATCCTTTAGACCCCTTTCTTGTTCTTCCGACCACAAAGCCTCCTACGACCATACTCCTCCTTAAGGACTTTCATCATGTCGGAGCAAATCACGAAGTGGTTGCCTTCGGAATTGAGCAAGAAAAAACTTGAGGCGTTGGAGAGGATCGGGATGCTTCCAAACAAGAACCTGATCAAATGGAGATCGGCGATCGGAGAGCATTTTTCGAGCCAAGATAGGAAATCCCGTTTTCCTCGCCTACATCGAATGTGAAATTTGAGGTTCTTGATACACAAATTCCTCCTCCGCGTTCTTGAGTATTACAGGGTGGAACTGGTAAATTTGGCTCCGAATTCCATCGTCAATATCAGTATTTTCTCCTATTTGTGTGAGGCATATCTGGGAGTGCCACCGAATTTGAGGCTCTTTAGGTATTTCTACTGAATGGTGATGGGGAGAACCATGGCGACTTCTAGAGAATGTACATTACGCCTTCACGACGGGAGGGTCGATGAATACATCCATATGTACTTAAAATCCTCGTGGTCGTCATGGAAAAAGAACTGGTTCTACATGACGATTACGAGAGACGATGGCCTCTACTTCGCCGAAATTAGAGCAAATAAAAACCCCAAGTGGAGAAAGACCGTGGAGAAGTCAGGGGTGATCGGAAGATGGGTGGATGCCATCTACAACCTGCGAGTCAAGGGCTTGACCTCCTGGCATGTGGTGAGGGATTTCACCAAGCGTCAGATTAGCCCTCTGAAGCTTCGGACTCATTCCCTGCTTTGGTCCATTGGTCGTGATGAAGCTATCTCAGGAGGTGGTAAGTCTTTGAGATAAACTCCGACTAGTATTTTTTATTTGATTAATGTACTACCTTAAAACCTGTTCATGTTTTGTTTTTTCTCCTTTTCTTTTAAAGGTCTTTCCCCTAAGGAAATTAGAGAGCGGATCAGGTTGATCTGTGCAGGGGAGCCTGGAGAGAAGGCCGGATTCCCTGAGATCTTGGCCATAGCTCCTGTTGAAGAGAGACTGGCAAGGCTTAAGGTAGATAATCAAATAATCCCTTTTATCTTGTATATATATTCTCCGATCAAATTTTTGATCATGCTCTATTTTTGTAGTCGGTCGGATTGCGAATCACACAAACTGATGAGGATCAACATCCCACCGTGGTTTCGATCGACTCGTGTCGGATGCTTTGGAAGAAGATGAATCTCCCGAGGTAATAGAACACTTCAGATGGACATATATGCAGTTTAGATAAAAGATTTCATCACCTAACCAAATTCGTTTTTTGATTTAGGTGGAGAAGGCTAAAAAGGCGAAGTGTGATCATGAGGTCAGATCCTGCATCGGCCGTTCACGGCCGGACGATTGTTATCAAACAAGCTGGTCTAGAGGTTGGTGAAACCACTCCATCCGACCAGATGGTCAAGGATGCAATCTTTGACGAACTGATCGAGGGCATCGCTTCCGACATCTTGTTGGAGGATGCAACGGATTTGACCAACCCTACCGGTTTGGAACCGGCAAATTCAGAAGAAAAGAAAAGGAAGGGTGACAGCACAGAGTTTACTCTTCTGCGCTTCAAAGTCAAATATAGGAAGTTAACTAGGTATGTACAAATGAAATTGGTTGTATAAGTGCATACCTTTAATAATTCCTTGATTATTTGGTATTTTGAATTTCCCTTCTTCGCTTTGCATAGGTATTCGGGTGTTCTAGTTGTTTCCAACCAGACTCCTCCTGAGGATCAGGCACTCGTGGAGGTCCCCGACCAGAACGCTTCTTAGGATAGAGCTCCTGAGGAAAAAATGGTCGAAGAAGCCCCCGAGCAGGTGTCAATGCCAACGGTCGAGTTGGATCTAGTGGTGGTTCTAACTCCTTCTGCGGAGGTAGATGCCCCTAAAGGCCCTGAATAGGTTCCGACCAATGTTGGTAATCCTTCTCAACCTGACAAGTTCCCTTTTCACCCTCGATTTATCGAGGATAAGGAGCTTGACGAGGCATGGGGAAAATATCGGGTCATCAAATCAAAATGCATCCTGATTCAATATTTGGCGGTTATAATGATTTGGCGATCAGGGTAAGTATCTACGACCAGTTCCATAGTACTTCTCAAAAGTTTACAAGGAACTTAAAGAGAAAAAATACTATTTGTGTAGCATCTGGTCGAGAACTTTGCTGTGGTCGGAGGACTGACCCAGCGAATTAAGGATTTGGAGCAAAAACACTCCGAATTGGAAAGTAAGAACTTCCCACTTAACATTTTTTTTCCTTTCTTCAAAACGTTGCCCTTTTCTAACTATTCTCCCTTATCGTATTCGATAGATTTGGAGAAAATGAAAGAAGAGACCATGGCTGAGAAAGCCAGATACCGCTTGAAGAAGAAATTAAAGCTAGGGACCGATCGATCGCAGAGCGGCGACTCAAAGAATGAAACATTTAACAAAAGAATTGAAGGTAATATGTCGTAAACTTGACTTATTATCTTCCTTCAATTATGTTTGTGCTTATCACCTGCTTCACTCTTGTAGAGCAAAAACAAGCTTTAGACAGAACAGAGAAAACTCTGAAATTTGAGCAGGATAAAGAGGCGGCTCATGTGCAAAGTATTGATAAAAAGATTCTATTTTTGAACAAGGTGATCTTTGATATGGGATCAGGATCAAGTCTGCCTACTTTAAGAGATCCAATAGAGAAAATGAACTACTTGGGTCAACTTCTAGAGGATCTTAATAATCCGCTCAAGACTACTCTAAGAACTATGCCTGCACCATGAAAGCAAGGCGTTGCTAGTGGAGTTAGTTTTGCTTTGGCAAAACTAAAGGCTTCCGACCCCTCCATTAATCTCCAAGTTGTTGAAGATGACTTCAACTGCCTACCTAACGAGGCGACCAAATTCATGGAAGAACTCAGGCCACTCGGAGACAAAGTTGTAGAGGAGATGGAGGTCGGATCTCCATCAAGCAAAGAATTAGTCTAGAAATATTTCTAGAGTAGGCCCTCGCAAATGTAAAAATATTGAATATGTATAAAACTTACCTTTTATGTCGTTAACAATGCTTTTGTTTATCCTGTTGACTTTTAAAATTCTCATATACTTCCTAGCACCCGACTGCTTTATAGTAGAAGAACTTTACTATATAAGCAGGTAGCCAAGAAAGAGAATGAAAGTCAAAACCATTTTTCTGAAGGTATGTGCTGATGTTAAGACAAAACTGATCGTTGTAATACTAGGAAATCACTGTAGTCGGAACCAGCGTATGATTTCGACTAGTTATAGATCCTTGCTTGTCATAATCGAAATACCAATCAAAAATTATATATGGTCGGAAAAAAGACCTTGATGTATTCGACATAAGAAAAAAATACAAAAATGTATGCAACAAATTATAAGTGAACTTTACTTATATCTATTATCCCAAAGTCTGGTCGGAAGGAATGCTTAGACCTGAAGTCATATAACATATTTCGTGAAACGTGTTCAAGCTCTTTATCCGACTGGTAGCGAGGATCGTAAGAAAAGAACCGTCGCTAGGAAGCTCCTTCCAGTGGGCAGAACCACGTGTGAAAAAGGAGAGACTTCGACTAGGAGGCTTTCCGTGTCCCGACCAGTAGCCAGACAAAAGCAGAGCAGAATCTTGAAATAATGAAATATAATCTTCATAATCTTGAGCATATCATTCAGTATATAAAGTTATTTTGTATGATGCTCTAATTACTCATATATTTCTTTAAGAAAAGAATGTTGTCGTGTGTGGTAATCATTTAGAGAATGCTCACGACTAGGACCAATACAGCGTATGACATAGAAGTAGTTGCCATAGAGTAACAGAGATCCTTGAAAAAGGATGTCAGAGAGAAGATTGTCTTCTCCGACTAGTTTAAATTCACAATAATGAACGACCAGAGTATAGGTATATATATATATAAGCAAGGTTACTTTTCTTAATAAATAAATGAATTTATTGAAATTGAAAGAATTGAAAGAATGTAAAATAATTAAACATAGAACTTACGCAATTGATCAATGTTCCAAGAATTTGACAAAATTTGCCCATCAGACATAGCTAGTTGTACGGAACCTGGTCGGGTAACTTCGACCACAGTGTAAGGACCTTCCCACTTGGGAGAAAGTTTATTGCGATTTGCTTGGTTCTGAAATTTTCTGAGAACCAAATCACCTACAAAGAAGGTCTGCGAGGTTGCACCTTACGACTATGGTACCTTCGCATGGCTTGTTGGTAGGCGCCGATCGTATAAGGGCTTGGTTTCGCGTTCTTTAAGGAAATTGACGTCGCCGAAGTCTTCGTTCATTCTCGATCGTTTTCGTTAAAACGATCGCCGAGCAGAGCCAATTTTGAGTTACGGAGGAAACATGGCTTCAAAGACCATAAACCAAAAAGAATGGTGTTTCACGGTCGCGACGACCGGTCGTGGTTCGGACGGCCCATAATACTGAGATGGGAGTTCTTGAACCCAAGCTCGACCATTTGATTAATCGGTGAATACTCGGCGTTTGATCCTTGCATAATGATACCGTTAGCCCGCTCAACTGCTCCGTTGCTCTGTGGATGAGCCAGAAGCAAAATGAACTTTGACACCAAGTTCATCGCAGAATTTTTGAAATTGACTGCTAGAGAACTGGGCACCATTATCTGTGATTATACGACTGGGTACACCAAATCGTGTGATCACATTTTTCATGAGAAATCTCTTAGCAGCCTCAGTTGTTATTTTAACAACTGGCTCGGCCTCGATCCATTTTGTAAACGTGTCAGTCATGACGAAAAGGAATTCGAAGCCCTCAGGTGCTCTTGGGAAATGTCCCAGAATGTCCAGTCCCCAGGTTGCAAAAGACCAAGAAAGAGGAATTGTTTGTAAGGCTTGTACTGGCTGATGCACTTGTCGGCTATGAAACTGACATTGTACGCACTTCATCACAAGCTCTTTTGCATCATGAAGGGCAGTTGGCCAGTAATATCCTTGCCTGAAGGCTTTACCGACCAGAGTTCTGTAGGAATGATGTGCTCCACAGACTCCTTCATAGATTTCGGTTAGCAACTTAATACCATCCGTTTGAGATATGCATCTCATCAACACTTCATGAGATCCTCGTTTATACAAGGTACGTTCGATTAGAGTGTATGATTTGGCTTTTCGTGCTATACGATCAGCCTCTACATCATCTTCCAGAATTATGTCATGTTGAAGATAATTGTAGATCGATGTCATCCAGTCTCTACCTTGATCGTGTGGCGCCAACCGTCAACGACACATGGAGCATCCATGTTCCTTTGATCGGTTTATACGACCAGAAGAATCATGTATGTTCTCGGAAGGCTCGACTACCGAGGGTGAATCGAGTTGCTCGAGAAAAACTCTAGGCGGACGGTCGACCTCGTGGAGGCCATCCGTGCTAACCGGTGCGCCGAAAGTTTTCCTTTCTAGGAATATGTTGGATCCGAAACCGAAGAAGTGCTTTTTGAGTTTTCGTATTCCGCCAGATAAGATGACATCTTGGTACTCGAGCATTGATACTCTTTCCTTACTTGATTCGCTACTAGTTGAGAATCGTCTTTCACTAGTAATCTGCGAATCCCGATCGAACGAGCTGCTCGGAGTCCTGCCAGTAAACCTTCATATTCTGCCACATTATTTGTGGCGAGAAAATTTAACTAGATGGCGTGCTTGATGTGTTCGCCAAGAGGGATATCAAGACCACTCAAATTTCGATCCTTTTAACATCAAGGAACCGTCAAAGTACATTGTCCACTCCTCGTGGTGTTCGTACTCGGGCCCTTGGGTGAGTTTAGGGTTTGTCCATTCGGGAATGAATTCTGCTATTGCCTGAGACTTTATTGCTGTTCGTGAAATAAAATGGAGGTTAAACGCCCCTAGCACAACCGCCCATTTTGCTATTTGTCCTGATGATTCCCTGTTTCCAAGGACTTGACTAAGGGGATATCCGGTCGGTACGACCACTTTGTGGGCCTGAAAGTAGTGCCTTAGCTTCCTTGAAGACATAAGGAGACCATAGAGCAACTTTTGTACATGTGGGTATCTTTCCTTTGGTCCATGTAAGACTTCGCTTACGTAACAAATTGGTCGTTGGATGTTATCCATTTCTATGACCAGTACACCGCTTACTGTTTGTGGTGTTGCTGCCACATAAATTAGCAATGTTTCTCCCGATCTCGGAGAGACTAAGACCGGGGTACTTGTAAGGTACTTTTTAAGTTCTTCAAAGGCATCGTTTGCCTCTTTAGTCCACTCGAAACTCCCATGTTTCCGAAGAAGTTTAAAGAAAGGTAATCCTTTTTCCCCTAACCTTGCTATGAAACGACTTAGTGCTGCCATACAGCCGGTTAGTTTTTGGACTTCCTTCTTGGTGGTCGGAGGGTGCATCTGGTCGATGGCTGCTATTTTAATTGGGTTTGCTTCAATACCTCTAGCCGAGACTAAGAAACCGAGCGCTTTTCCAACGAAACTCCGAACACACACTTTTCAGATTCAACTTGAGGTTATGCCTTCTCAAGTTGTTGAAAGTTCCGTAAGTCGGGATGTGATTGCGGCGTTGGTGGTCTTACGACGGATCGTCAACGTAAGCTTCTATATTCCGACCTATTTGTGGACTAAAGGTTTTTGCATCAACCTTTGAAAAGTTGCACCGGCGTTTTTAGACCAAATGGCATCTTAACATAACAAGAAGTGCCATATGGGGTGATGAAGGAAGTTTTTCCTCATCTTCTTTACACATACTAACTGGTGGTACCACGAATACGATCTAGAAAACTTAGTAACTCACACCCAGAGGTAGAGTCTACGAGTTGGTCAATGCGTGGAAGGGGAAAATCATCCTTCGGATAAGCTTTATTAAGGTCTGTAAAGTCGATACACATTCGCTATTTCCCATTATTTTTTCTAACCATTACAGTATTGGCAAGCCATTGAGGGTGGTTGACTTCACGAATAAATCCAGCCTTAAGGAGTTTGTCAATCTCTGACTGGATTGCTTCCTTCCGATCGGGTGCAAAACGTCGCAGCTTCTGCTTGATCGGTTTTTTTATCAGGCTGGAGAGCTAGCCTGTGCTCGATCACCTCCTAGGGGACTCCAGGCATATCGGACGCTTGCCAGTCAAATACGTCCTAATTCGCTCGGAGGAAGGAGAAGAGCGACTCTTCCTATTTGGGGTCGAGTCTTGCCCCGACCAGAATCTTGCGAGTAAATGAGTCGGTATTTTCTGACCCATGTGGCGACTTGGCGCTGTCCGGAGAAGCACCTTTGTCGAGCGGTACTTCTTTTGTCTGGTCGGAGGGCTTGGGTGTCATCTTCGGTCTCGAGTGTTTGGCCTGCATGGTAGATGGATTAGCCTCTCTGGTCGGAAGTTCATCGACCAGTTCAAAGGATTTTCGATCACATACGTAAGCCATTTTCCGATCTCCCCGAATAGTGATGACTCCCTTTGGCCTCGGTATTTTCAGACTCTGATAACCGTAATGCGTGGCAATCAAGAACTTTGCTAATGCCGGTCGACCAAGAATTCCATTGTTTGCGGATTCAAAGTTTACCACATCAAACGGAATTTTTCTGTTCGAAAGTTATCAGGCCTTCCGAACGTAACCGGTAGGGAAACTTATCCTATCGATTTAGCGGTGGAGCCAGGAACTATGCCATGAATAGCATACTTCACCGGTTTCACCTTTTACATGGGGACCTGCATTTCTTCTAAAGCTCCCGCAAATAATATACTCAAAGAACTACCTCCATCTACTAAGACTCGATTAACCCTACAATTATTAATAGTTGGTTCAACAACAATAGGGAACCTACCTGGTCGAGTCGAAGGGATGGGGCGATAAATCTTTTGTCAAGGAAATTGCCGTGTCTGACCACTTCGATTGCTTGATAATGGTCGGAGATTTGACTAGGTTGACCTCCCGCTCTATGGCCTTCAGATGACGTTTGAACTCGTATGAAGAAGATCCTCCAAAAATCATGTTGACCGTGTGTTGGGGATCCTAGTACTCCATCCCCTCGTCGCCATCCTTGTCCTTTTTGGAACTCGTTTGTCCGGGTTCCTGTATTGCGGGAAATGGTCCTTTACGTGCATAATAATCCTCCGGTTTCTTTTGCCAGACTCGACAGGTGCGCAAATCATGCCCTGCCTGCTGGTGAAGTGGAATCCACTTTTTGTTTTTTTGGAACCCCTCGGTCGGAGCTTTCGTCTTGCCTCGACCGTTGTAGTCCTTTTTACCCTTCATGAGCTTATCAGGAATGGCTAGGACCTCCTTGTCGTCGGGTTTGTGGTTATTTTTCGTCTTGAGAGACTTCTTATTCTTTTTCTCTGGTTTGTCGAGGCCGGGCTGAGGAATCTTGTCTTTCCGATCAATGGCTTCGCACCACTCGATTGCTTCGCTAGCGGTGGCATACTTGTCGGCCATGTCAAAAAGCTCAACGGTTGTTCTTGGAGGGTTTATTGCTATATCCTCCGTAAACCGTCGATTTCTCAGATCTGTTTTAAAAGCCTGAATAACAGATGACTCTGCGACTTCGGGTATAGAATTGTGAACCTGGCTGAACCTCTTAATGTATTGACGTAAAGTCTCATCAAAACCCTACCGGATTCGGTGGAGATCATCCTCCTTCCCAGGGTGATCGTACGTGCCCTGGAAGTTTGCAATTAGAAGATCACAAAGTTGCTCCCAAGTATAAATTGATCCAACCGGTAGGTTCAATAACCACGACCGGGCAGACCCTTCGAGCACGGTGGGTAGATAGTTGGCCATCACATTCTCATCGCCACCAGCAGCTCTGATGGCGGTGGTATATATTTGGAGAAATTTCAATGGGTTTTGAGTCCCATTGAACTTGTCCAAGTTGGCCGGTCGGAACCGGTTAGGCCAACATACAGCTTGGAGCCCTGCAGAGAAGGCTCGACAACCTGTGATTGATTCATAGCACCTTCTCTGGGAAGGTGCTGGATTGTAATTAGTCGGAGACCGGTTCCTAAGATTGGAACGCTGGAACTCCGGTGTGCCGATCCGATCGTGGACATTGATGCGATGCCTCCAACCGGCCACTTGATTCAGACGATGTCGGAGATCGTTGAGTCCAAGTGGTGGTTCTTCTCGACGTGATGGGGGAGTGGCTACCTGAAATAGCCTTCTCCCCTCGTGACACCTTCGTCGGAATCGTCGAGGGGGTCTTGGTATCGATTGTTCCCTAGCATGACCATGTTGTCCCCTGCTGAGGGAGGAATGTTGGGATGAAGTCATGGTTTGACTCCCTGAAACCCTTTGTTCCCGGTATGCTTCCGTGCGTTGCATGGTCTGTTAGAGAATTTCAGATACTTGACCTACGAGCTGTACAAAACTTGGAGTTTCTGCTAAAGTAGGATCAGAATTATTTAACATATCTTGAACAGGTCATAAGTTTTGTACAGTTACCGAAGGTCTCAGGGGGTTCATACTGGTCGTAGGTGTACGCAGGTTTGAACCTTCCCCCAACCTTCGGATTTGTTCTGTCCTATCAGTTACTCTAGGTGGGGTAATGCCAGGCGAGTTAACTGATTGACGTCGATCAGTTCCGTTGCCTCCGGAAGTTGGTGCCTGACGGCACGGATCATCTCTAACAACACGTGATGGCGTAGTAGAGAATGTAGGACCGTGTAGAGCATCTTGATTATCATCTCCGATCGTATTGACTTCGTGCTTCCAGCATTGATCTTCCAATGAGCTTCCATCGTAACTAATGGAGAGCTTCTCAGTACTTCTGCCAGAAGTTTCCACGATGGAGAGCAGTCGGAAATGAGCACCTCCTAAGGTCTTCTCAGCCCGATCCGACGAACTGCCGATCGTATGCTGAGTGTGATCATCTCTACATGGCCTACGACCAGTGGAGGCTTCATCGACACCGTCACCAGGTGTCGGTTGACTCCTAGAATTGCCAGAAGTTATAGGAGAATATCTTTCAGCCATGATTTCACCGAGGGTATAGAGATTTTCGAGTGGTGGCGCTGAAATTTCTTCACCTGTTTTGCAGGTCGGAAAGACCAGGCTTGAAGAGGTCCCCGACATTTCGAAATGATCGGAATGGTGGTTCCTCGACACGCCATCGTAGTGGTGGCGCATCCTCGTCCATCCGGTCGACCTCGCTAACGTTGGTGACGTGCGAGCTGGCGGAGGAGGAAGAGAAGGATGACATGCCATTTTCTTCCATGGCACGGATGCATCCTTCTAAGTCGAGGTCGACGTAGTCCGCCAAGTCGAACCAATTCTCCCCATTCCAAACTCCGGGCATAGTCGCATGAGCGATTGCAAGAATTTGGGCGAGGGTTTGTATGAGCGAAGAGTTTCTTCAGGAAACTTACGTCTTCTTCCCCACAGACGGCGCCAGCTGTCGACGATCGAATCGCCGATCTTATGAAAATGAAAGAGAAAAATGACGCGAAATCTCCTGGGATGGAATGGGGGGCCGCTCTTTATCGATATAAACTAGATTTACAAGACCTGACTAGGAACTACCCTAAATACACTGAATGTGTGGAATGTCTAACTAAGTAATCAGGCTTAGACTCTAAGTTTAAGACTGACTGTCTTGCTTCTAATTCCACCGCTTAGGCTTCTGTGTTTATCTTCTCTTATTTTTTATTGTCTTTTATTTTATCCCTTCGTCTTCTGCGCTTCACTCTTAAATAACTCATCAGAAGAACGGAAGGAATTGAGTTGAAGTGTCTGAAACTGCAGCAGCCATTTTATATTGACCAAATAAGCTCTTAGGACGCACATCTCACTTTAACCATCCACTAAGCAAAGCACCCGAACAAGAATTCTGAATAATCGTGTCTGGTGCAACCTTTTCTCTACTGCACAAATTTAATATTGTACGAAACAGAACCAATCAAAAATAAACTTCTTTGAAGATTTCCCCATCTCAGCACATTATAAAAATCACAACTTTCAGCTGCATCAATTAAATAAAAGGATCAATGCAACGAAACATCTTTTATTTTTATTTCCTCGAAGAAATCCAAAGGTGCAGCAACTTGTTAATTGCATCCTCTGTTGAATACTTGTGTCATCCTATCGTTTTCCTTGCGACAGAGCAAGGCATCAGCTCGCTAAAGCTGTTTTACTTCGTCCTGATCCACTAAAAAGGTTAAGGAAGAAATAACATAGTACAGCAGCGTTTGAACTAGGCTAAAATATGTCAAATGTTCTAAAATACAAATCCACTATGCCTTTTCTATTCAAATTATCCAATCTGATTACCTCGTTGTTCCTCTTGTTAATTCTTGATCACAACAGATTCCTTGCCAGAAAAGGACACATTGTTCCTTGAAACTCTCTGCTTTACTGAACACTAGCACTAAGATTTCGTAAAAAAGATGTTAGTACTACGAATGTTAGTACATCGTTCAGAACGAATAACACATTCAGAAAACCAAACAAGAGAAATTGCTGGCAAAGAAAAAAGAACACATTGTTCTTTCATCATTGCTGAGCAAAACATTAATTAACCGCTGTCAAATAGCAGTAATCTCGCTTGTCGTTCCCACATCCAAAAGACATCGTAAGAAGATTAGAGAGAATCTGAAAACAACCCGACCATTGAACAAGAGCATAGAACCTGTACCACTGTATGGCTGTATACATAGTGTATAGCAAACCAATAGTAAAGCTGAACATTTGACATACACGAACTGTTCCCTTCAAAAACAAAAGAACAAACCAAGAGAGGACCACAACTAAACTGCTAGTATGCCACAGATTCACAGTGAAATGTATACATGATGCCTTTATGGGGTTTCTTCTTGCTCTCTGCATGTAGACGTATATCGCTTGATCGGGCTCTACCTCCTCTTGTTCTTGCTCCCGATGAGCAAGACCACGTAGAAGAGCGCACGGAAAAAGAACCCCCATCCCACGGTCACTAGCAGGCACTTCCACTTGCCGATGTCAGTGACGGCCTGCTGCGCCAGCACGTCGGCGCCGGTGGTAACGCACGTGTTGGCCGTCGTGTTGGTGCCGAGCGTGCTGCTGATGGCGTCGAGCACCTTGAGCTTGACTGCCTCCGACATGCGGCCGATGGGCGTGCCGTCGAATATCTCGACGCCGCGCGAGAAGCAGCGCGACGCGTCCCCGAACTCGTTCTGCAGCACCGCCTGGTACGGGTACTTGACCAAGGATAGGTAGTGGAACCATATCCAGTAGTCCGGGATGCGGTCGCGGTTGATGAAGAAGCCGGAGAACAGGAGGAAGTAGGCGAGGATGGCGACCACCACGGTGTACCCCAGCATGACGTGCGGCACCACGGCGGACAGGAACGTCACGAACCCGCTCCCGGCCCAGAGGGAGGCCAGCACGATCAGCACGAAGAACAGGAACGACCCTCCCCCTCCGGCGAGGCCCACGGCGAAGAACGTGGTGACCGCGAACGCCAAGGACAAGAGGACGAGCGGCGGGAAGGAGACGACGGCGTTGGCGAGCACGTAGGAGAGTCGGCGGTAGGCGTTGTGCGCCGTCTCCCGCAGGTAGATGTAGCGCTCCTGGACGAACACCGGCAGCGCGTCGGCGCAGACGTAGAACATGGTAGACATGGCCATGGCGAAGAAGCCGAAGCGCTCCTGGACGCCCTTGGGAGTGTCGTCGAGGCGCCAGAAGATGGTCGCCAGGATGAAGCCCGTCACCATGATCGTGCCGAGGCGCATCAGGAAGAGCTCCGGCATGCGCCTCGTGTTGGTGAAGGACCGCTTCATCAGCACCCACACCTCCACCGACAGCGGGTTCGCGAACGTGGGCACCGACGTGGAGGACGCCGTCCCCAAGCCGCTCCCGGGGAAAATTTCCCGATGCGACGACCGTTCTGTCCAGACTCCAGAGCGGATTGATCTGCAGGTGCTCTCTCCTTGACGAACTGCACTGCCCTATGCATGTGCTAACTAGGTACAAATCAAATGATTTGGGGATTTATAAAGTAGTAGTAATATTTGAACAAGAAATAAAAATACCATCAAATGGAGCAACTTTCAGAGGGAAAAGGGTTTTTTAAGTTTCTTTAGGACAGAAGAAGAGGACTCGTTTATTATTGCTTATCATAGTTAAAGAGTAGACATCCCCAATCAATCGACACAACCAGGTCCCCCGTAAGAGAACCGGCCGGCTGAATCAAAAGAAAGAAGAAAGAGGATAGCAACCTGCAGGATCTACCTGACATCGCAGATTTTGTGTTGACGAGATGGTGGTTACCATCTGCGTCGATAAGCTTGAGACTAGTGAAGGAAGGATGCAGCGGTGCCGCTGATAGGAAGAGAGCCACTTCCCATTGGATTGGAGGACTTGGGCGTGTTTTCTGGTGATATACAAAGCCACCAAAACTAATCTCCACTGGCTTATCATCCATCATTCCTGGAACACAAGGATTTCGGGAAGTAACCCACTGGTTTGGGAGCACCATTGAATCCGTAGTGGACGTGCCAATCACCAGACGATTTGTCCTGCAAGCCAGCAACAACAAATGCGTGGTTTGATTTGATTGGTATAAGAGTACCATATATAGTTAGTTATATACTACCTCTGTGCGTATGTAAATATCCTTCTGCTACCTTTGTTCATAACTAAGGGGGATATCAGATGCACATGAGCTAAACTGTGAACATATGCACATGACCAATCTTGGCCCTCCATCGCGAAACGAGTGGCGCATGGCGGCGAAGGCGACCGGGCAGCGAAGCGAGGCATTTTGCGTTCGCCCATGAGACCTCCTTTCTTCGTCGCCTCCAAGACTTGGCACCAGCCCGAGCGCCTAGCCTCGCCCCTACTCGCCTCGCCACCGGCCCCCTGCGCCTATCCTAGCCCCTACTCGGTGACGTCCCCCGCCGCCTGCGCTGCCGCCTCGCCTTTCGGCGACGCCGCCTTCATGATATCCTCCTCTCGACTCTCCCTTCCTCCGCCTTTCAAACCCGAGCCTCCCACCTGCACCCTACCTCCTCCCGCCCGTGCTCGCCTCGTCTCGTCTCTCGGATGGATCTGCTTGGTCAGGGCGTCACCGCCGCCAAGGTGAGATTGGTTGTCTTTGTCCTCGTATGGTTCTTGGTTTGCTTTGGGGTTGGGGAGCGAGATGGTGACGTCGGGCGTGCCTTCTTGCAGAATTGGGCGGGAGGGCCGCTAGGAGCAATGCAGGCATGAGGCGTCTTGGTCATGGCCGTGGCGGATCGGGAGGTGGGTTCTTGGCCCTTTCTTCCTTTTCTTGCGCCTTGGTCCCTTCCTTTTCTTACGACTGGGTCCCGATCTGTGCTGGTTCCATGCTTTCTAGCTCGGGATCAAATGAAAATTGTGGCTTCTTTCTTGGGTTGTTCTTGAATCCTTAATCAATAGTACTGCATTCGCAGGTAGAACAAACTTAGCACCTTCGGTAGCAACACACACTTCTCTTAGATGTGTAAAATGTGCTAATGATGCAATCTGGAGAGCATTGTTGTTGGCAATTGATTTCCTGTGCCATGAAAAGTTGACAATTCATGGGAGTGTTTGCATCCCTCTCTTTTATTTGTCATAAAGTATTATGCCAATGTCGATGATCTCTCATAAAACACTGCTTCTTTTTTTCTCCCCAATCTTGGCACGTACTCTCGAGTAGCTAGATAAAATGGAAGCATCACACGCTGTTTAGTGTAATTCTACTCCAGCTTCAATTAGTTCAACTTTAAGTCTCCACTCACATCATTGCGATTCTGTTGTGCACTGCCCATAACGGTAGGTTATATTGTTTTGCAACAGATCTAAGAACGCGAGTCTATGAATTTTTCTATCAAATTTTCTATTAGCTGTAGGCTTGTACCTCAGCATTTTTTTTCTTCTGATGTAGTGTGTGCCTGATACAAGCAAGTGACTTAACTCCTTGGCTATGTTCAAGAAATATGATCTGGAGTTCAAGTCTGCAAAGAAATCAGGGCAGAACTTCAAAATTGGTTACGATTTGATTGAGATGTTACATGGCAGTTTTTTTTGGAATGGAAGCATGGAAAGGTACTGCAAGAGAAAGACTAAAAGTGAAAGACTTGAAATGTTACTTGTCTAAATAGAAAGGTACTGAAAGAGAAAGATTGGAAACAAAGGTTCTGAATCCTGAGTGAACCGAATTTGGAATGTGTAATTGGTAGTTGAGAAAAGGAGTGTAGAATTCTTATTGTAATGGCTCTGTTATATCTATGTAATGGTTCTTCTGAGAATTTGATTGTTGAATTGTGATTGTGAGAATATGTTATATCTATGTAATGGTAATCTGATTGTAATGGCACTGTGTTGAATTGAGGCTTGAAACAAATTGTGATTGATGATTGTCTTGTAGCAATGGAGTCCAGAATTGTTTCAGCCAGAAGAATGACAGTCACAAAGAATTGTTTCGACCTCAAGAGGAAAGATTGGACGACAGTGACCAAAGGCCTAGAGGGAAAAGCACTGAGCAGTTCAGCAGAAGTACTTGTAAAATACCAAAGGCAGAAAAAGGACTAGCAAAGGGAAATTTGATGTTAGCATTGAACACATAAACATGGTTCGAAAAAGCTCATAATTCTGGCCGTATTTCAAGATTCTAACAAAGGTGTTGTTGAAACAATAAGAAAACATTGCATGAGACTACAAGACCGTGCTCCCTACAAGACCATGCTCCCATTTCATTTTAGTTTACACTACGACTTCACATGACATGATGACATCAGTTCGTAGCCATCCTCAACTACCTTGCACCAGTGCTCATAATCAAACCCAATATTGTTTACATTCTGAATGCATGCACTACTGTTGTATACTTGTTACTTGTATGAATGTGAATGGAAGTATGAACTTGTCCATTTATGGATGATTGAAATTGAGATTGTGAAATTGATATTATGAGCATGGCACATGTTTACTTTCTTTGTTCTCCATGATAACATCTACCTGAAGTTGTTCAGCTAACCATACACCATTTCTATTGCGCCAACCCATTGCATTTAAAGTAAGTATGTCAAAATCAAGACATATTGCTAAACTGGACTTTCTCAATACCATTTCATCCCATCATCAAGTTCAGACAAGGCAATCACAATGTTGCTTACATTGCCTCCATTTACTAGACATTTTCAAGAATAAGTTTACATATTCAAGTCCATGCTTCCATTCCAAACAAAAAAGAAACTTAGCAAATACATTTTGATCATTCATACAACAGAAAACATACATAGGACTACTTCAAATAAGAGGACTACTACAAATTCATACTTCCAGTCAATCGAAATCTGAATCACAAGTTGAAATCTGAACTTCCAGTTGACGCCCATCCATTTATGATTCATACATAGGATTTGTGATGAATTTGTAGTTCCCATTTCGCTTTCTTCTTGATTTCAACCGGAGGCGCTTGTTCTTGTTCTCGCTAGTGAACGATGTCGTTTTGCAATTGTTACTTCTTGTTTTGGTATATCCTTTTTCCAAATTTTAACTTTTGGCTCCTTGGTAATTTTACTAGCTTCTCCACCTTTTTAATTATGTCATAAACAACATTGTGAACCACATCCATGTTTGTCCAAATCCTACACCAAAGTTACAAAGAAATATTAAAGGCTCATCACACCTAAGTTAAAAAAACATGGGAATATTTACCGATATGTCATCTTGGAACAAATTGCCATGAAGAGTAAATGAAAGTTCAGAGTATCTGAGGTTGATTTCTCCACCTACAAAGTCAATAGGTATTTGTTACCTGACCAGTGCACACGCACGCACTACACACGCAGAGAGGGGTACCGAGGAAGCGAGAGGTTTCTTTTGACAACTGGGCTGAAATTGGTAGACTGAGAAGCACCAGAGTATGAGAAAAACTGGCTAGATAAAAAAATAATTGCATCCAAATAATGATGGACAAAATTAAACCTCTTTGATTCCTTGCACATATCGTTAGCACTGCAAATAAAACCATCTGCCTCTATGAGTTTCCTCTCCCCTTATCGGTACAGTTAACCATTGAACGCATCCACGTGTGTACTATTTAAAAATCACCTAAATGACTTTAAAACCACCTAAATGATGAGGCTGGTTAGGTTCAAACCCAGGTGGGCTACGTGCTCGACGGCAACGCAAGCCAACTGAGGAAAGCTCAGTCCTCTAGACTGAAACACCTGAAACATAACAAGCACAGATATAGGAGTAGCTCAACTTCCCTCATGGATGTTTGGATGGGCCTTGTCCCGGCCCACTCGTAGGCTCAACCCAATCCCATCCGCTCGTACACGCCCAGGGTGATCCTGTCCGTCCGTACAGATCGCGGCGCCGCTTAAATGCCTCCGCCCCACGCTTGGCCGCCCCTGCTCTCCTCCCCCATCTCTATCTCCAGGACAAAGCCGCCGCATCCACCCCCGACCCCGGCCTAGGGTTCCGCGGCCGCCTCCTGTTCCAAGGTTCGAGATCCCACCCGATATCCAAGCTTTCTTCGATTTATCTAGCAATTGTGCGATCCCGTCTATGCGCGCTCGTCTTGCCGGTGTTCTTCGTGCGATTTTTGGCGGGGTTCTAGGTTTTACGCGCCGATCTGTGCCCCCCTTCGATTGGGGATTTTAGGATGTTTTGGGCAGATCTAGTTGGATTAGGCCTTGCCGAGCAAAAAATTACAACTTTTTTGGGGCGTAATCCGTGATTTGTGGGCGCGGAGAGTTGCTTAGGGTTTTGTTGTAGAGGTTCTTTTGCATCCTGAGGATTTCTAGCGCGAAATTTAGTTTTGTTACCTCTAGCTCAATAGGGTCATGTAATTTTAATGTGAGCAGCTACAGATAATTGCGACTTGAAATTACGAGGCTTAGGTTAAAGGGGGTGAAACAGCCAAGTCCCCAAATCCATGCTTATCCAATCTCATCTTACCTCCTCTTGCCTAAGCTTAATCACAATTTTCTCCACACCGTGTACCTTCAAGTTCATTAAATTTAAGTGTGAACTGCAGCGTATTCGGATATGATACTTGTCAAGTGATATTACTGCAGCGGTTCACTGTCCAACAGAAAGATATTGATGTGTTTCTTAGTATATCCAAGGCTCCAAGCAGCACAACATAAAATTTAATAAACAATATGCTACTATATCAACACACATAAAAAATATTTCTGAGTAATCTTAACCATAGTACTCATATTCTTATGTTTACTCTAGCTTTTTTTTCATTTTTTTAAAGGACTGATTGACAGTTTTCTTGTTTTCAGGAGATGCCTCGCTATGATGATCGTCATGGAAACACACGCTTGTATGTTGGTAGATTGTCCTCCCGCACTCGTTCTCGCGACCTAGAATATCTTTTCAGCAGATATGGAAGGTAATGACAATACTATGAGCAGTAAGAGTTCTTCAAAAGTTTTCTGAAGTAAAAGAATCTTGACAACTGACAAGCTTTGAAGTTGTGAATATGGTTTTGCGTAATAAACTCAATTTTGGTGTCAAGTGTCAACTGTCAAGCACCGATATTGGTCTAGTGCTTATTATGAACAGCTTTAACTGTAACCCTTCCAAACTGTGGGGTGCGTGTCATCTGCTATGTAGAGTAGACTAGTAAGCAAGTGTTCCAAGTCCCTAGTCCCTGGGCAGCTTATAGCAGGTGTTGGGTTCAGTTGTACTATGAGTCTTTCCAAGCCATTCTGTGTTTGGTGTTTTCTGTTATTTCTTTTAAGTATACTGTAGAAGTTTGACCCCAGGGCCTTGTGTGTTTAACTTGAATGATCTTGTTGAAGGTTTTTCGGTTTTTTACACAACCCGGGAGGTATGTGGTGGAAGGGTGCCCTTGGTGGAATTGGTGGCCATTATTCCAAAGTTTGTGGAGGACTTTGGTGAAGGGTGCCCTTGGTGTAATGTTAGACTGTTTTAGTGGAAGTTGCAAGATGGTGATGCATTTGAGTTCTTGAGTCATCATGGCTTACTGTTTGTGGCAACCGTTTGCGCAGAATACGTGAAGTGGAGTTGAAGCGCGACTATGCATTTATTGTATGTGAATTTCACTTTCCTAAATTTTATTCTGCCTTTTGATTTTGTTAGCCTACTTTTTTTTTTGTATGGGATGTATTTTGTTCACATATGAGGACAACCTATTTTTGCCCTTTATTGCCGATTACCAAACAGGAATTCAGTGAACCTCGTGATGCTGATGATGCGCGATACAATCTAGATGGCAGGGACGTTGATGGAAGCCGCATTATTGTTGAGTTTGCTAAAGGGGTAAGTTGCTGTTTTGGTTATACATCTTTTGAGCATACTGAATTACTGATGATAATACTCAATTTTCTTTTTTTATCAAGACTACCGAAACTTGCTTATGATGCTCCTTTACACGATCTTTGCGTTCAGGTTCCACGTGGTCCAGGTGGTTCACGTGAATATATGGGAAGAGGGCCTCCTCCAGGAACAGGCCGTTGTTTTAACTGTGGGGTTGATGGTCATTGGGCCAGAGACTGCAAGTCTGGTGACTGGAAGAACAAATGCTACCGTTGTGGAGAAAGGGGTCATATAGAAAGAAATTGCCAGAATAGTCCAAGGAATCTCAGGTATTGATTGATAACATTTCCAGCTGTTGTAATGCTTCAATGGCATCGAAGTGCTGCATTTTAGTTTGTACTTGAATGGTCTTATTTAAAATTCTGTTAATGATTTTTTTCAGGCGTGAGAGAAGTTATTCACGGTCCCCATCTCCACGCCGCGGCCGCAGCCGGAGTTATAGCAGAAGCCGTAGTTACAGGTACGCTGAACAAAAGCCACCTGCAAATTATTGCTCTTTAGTTCGTTTATATATGCCATAGTTTTGTTTGTGTACTTGGTATTCTGTCACCCAGCTTGTTTTAACATTCCTTTTGTGATAATCAGCCGATCTAGATCCAGATCCTTATCTGGATCTCCTAGGGGAGGACGCCGAGAGCGAGATGAGAGGAGGTCAAGGAGTCTTAGCTACAGCAGGAGCCCCAGGCGATCTGTCTCCCCACCAGCAAAGGAAAAGGAGCGTAGCCTGACGCCTGGTGGCAGTCGGAGCCCCAGGCGATCTGTCTCCCCACCAGCAAAGGAAAAGGAGCGTAGCCCCACACCTGGTGGCAGTCAGAGTCCCAGGAGTCCTCAGGATCGGGTGAGCCCTCCACCAAAGGATAATGGTGAACGCAATGGCTCAGACCATGGTGACAGCCCTCGGGGCAGGGAGACCAGCAGGAGCCCATCTGAAGGCTACCGTAGCCCTGCTGCCAATGGGCGCAGCCCAAGTCCTAGGGGCAACGGCAGCCCAAGTCCTAGGGACAATGGCAACGGTGACAGTGACAGCCGCCTCGGCTCAGGCTCACCTAGAGGAAGCCAGCTCCCCTGAAAGGCAAACCTGGAACGAAATCTCCGTTTGTGGGGCGGTCCTTGTGGATGCGATGCTATAGTTGTAATGGCTATATTTCCATTTTAAGACTGGACGAGTGTATTTGTTCTTTTTCTCGAACGACAGCTTATTCTGTTACTTGCGAGCTAGAGACCTCAAAAAGGATTTGTTGCCCTCGGGCTATGCTTGATGTGTTATGGATCGGTGGATTCTTTATTAGCCTGGTAATTTGGACACCCTGGTAGCTTTGGTTTGTTGCAATATCTGGTGCTGCGTGATGGCAGAATAGGTTCGTGTTTGGAGGTGGAAAATTTTGCTCTGCTCAGTGACAGCTAGCCTAGCGTTCAGTAGCTGCCTTCGGATTTGTGCAGACTCGTCATGGTACGGCTGCTGAAGTCGATGGCGGTTTATATTAGCTAGTGGTTCCGATTCGTATCAGGTGGTGCTGTGGTGGCCGCATATAGTGAATGAATCCATCGGACACTGTCTCTCTGCTTCATCCGCCAACATGGTACATTCTCACATTTTCTTCCCTTGTTCCTCGCATGCTCCTCCATTCCTCCTCTAGACAGCTCCCCCCATCCATTATGTTGATAACATGCTCTAGAGGCAATCATAAAGATGATTATATCATATCTATGTTTATAAGTAATAAAATAAATGTCATTATGTTTGTTGGATAAGCTATCATTTATAAATATTAACAAGTATGTGACTTATTATTAAAACCAAGTATGTGACTTATTGGTAAAACCTTTTAAGTTATATGATGTCATTCTAAATGTATCACTGGTCGGATGTCACTGGTCGGGATACTAGAGACTTATCAATCAGCACATGTATTGATTGATGACCATGTTTCACCGATCATGTATACGGGGATATCGAATAAATAATGTGAACACATGTTAGAGAACATGGTATTGGATCGACCCCGCCTTAAGACACTATTGAGATTGTTAGGATTTGAGAAAATTGCACTATAGGTCCCTGAACTTGCGAGGATGTGTCACTTAGCTCCTTAAACTTGTATTTTACTTTCTCAGCCCCTGAACTTGCGAGATTGTGCCACTTAGCTACCGAAACTTGCATTTTACTCTCTCAGCCCCCTGAACTTATGATATTGTGCTACTTAGCTCTCTGAACTTGCGTTGAAGCGAAGTTCGTCGGATGCGATGCCGGCGACTTCATCCCCTCCGAGTCTATTGTCTCTGTTACCTCACGTCGGCAAAAACAAATTCTTTGGGTCTGGGAAAGCACTGTGCTCACATCTTCGCCGGAGCTCCACCGTCGGAGCTTGCCGCCACCCTCATCCTTGCCTCCTCTGAGTCGGCCATGAGAGAGAGAAATACATTCCAAGTGCCATTCTAGGGGCACAGTATTTCTCTCTCTCTCTCACGGTGGTTCGCTAGCTCAACTTTTTTTGTTAGCAAACAGTCAAAGAGACTTTGTGCAATGTGAGTAGCTTCTGCTCTGGCATTAGGAATGTATTTCTCTCTCTCTCATAGCCGACTCAGAGGAGGCAGGGGCAAGGGTGGCGGCAAGCTCCGACGGTGGAGCTCCGATGAAGACACGAGCACGGTGCGTTCTTGGGCCCGAAGAATCCGTTTTTGTCAGCGTGGGATGGCGGGGACGATGAACACGGTCAGAATGGGGTGGTGACGAGTCCACCGGACTCGGAGGGGACAAAGTCGCTGATATCGCATCCGATGAACCTCGCTTCAACGCAAGTTCAGGGAGCTAAGTAGCACAACCTTGCAAGTTCAGGGGTTGAGAAAGTAAAATACAAGTTCAGGAAGCTAAGTGGCATAACCTCGCAAGTTCAAGGGGCTGAGAAAGTAAAATACAAGTTCAGGGAGCTAAGTGGCACAACCTCGCAAGTTCAGAGGGCTGAGAAAGTAAAATACAACTTCAGAGAGCTAAGTGGCACAACCCCACAAGTTCAGAGACCTACAGTGCAATTTTCTCTTATGATTTTGTGTGTCATCAGTTGGTCTCAAGCAATGATGATGTATAATCCTTAAATCTGAGATCAACATAGTTTTCTACATGTGTAATAGTACACTTAGGGATTGCCAAACGCTAGTAGTTATAAAAGTAACTTTCAGGTATGCTATAAAACATGTGGAGGGATGTGATTGGTTGGATATGTGATTTGTCTCTCCTAAAATAATATGAGACATATCTCTGGTCCTCTCGATGTGGTCGGATAAAGAAAGTGCATGGTCATGTCACTACGACCACTACATCGAGACGATTGGTGCTGAGGACGTTGGACGATCGACTACGACCACTACATCGATGCGCTCGACGTTTGATCAGGCTGCTCCAACTCTTCTTCTGTTGCACTGCACGTTAGTGGTAACAATATATAATCTCTTACTTGCATGAGTTCCTAGTTTACGTGGTAGAAATTTTGAATTGTCAACTAGTATAGCCTATTCGTATCCCTTCACATCCTTCATCTCATTCCTCTTTCTCCTCTGAGCGACTCCTCTCCAGTGAATCCACCCCAACGGCAGCTCCTCCCCCTGCGACTCTACCTCTTCCACGGCCCCTCTTGGAACATTCGACGATTTGTTCTCCTCCTCCTAAGTGGAACCGTGGGCTCGCTATCCGGCATACTTTGCTGCTGGGGCGTCGGAGACTAGGGGTGGGACGTCGCCATTGTCTCCTCTGAGCTTAGCTCATAGCTAGGTGACACCCACACTCCTTCTCTGGTAGGCTTGTTGCAAGCATTTTTTTCGATTTATTGCAGTAACTTTTTTTAATTGTTGCATGAAGTGTTTCTTTTTGTTGCTATGTGTCTTCTCAAATGTTGTAGCAAGAGGAATATTGTTGCAGCTGGGTCATGGATTTGTTGTACTAGGAGGAGCCACTCAGGGGTGACCAGGATGTGGTGTCGAGGCCGCTAGATCCGGCTGCCGACGAGGTGGCGTTGTGGGCTAGCCACCGCCTCCTCCTCCTACTCCGAGCTCATCTAAAATATTGGCACCAATATATCGAGTTGTTGCTGTGGTTATTTTCGAAAGTTGCAGTACTCTCCAAAATATTAGGGCTGGTTTAGTGGATTTTCATTTTTTGTTGTAACAATATTTTAATTTTGTTGCAATAGATTCTTGTATTTATTGCCATAATTGTTCTTATTTGTTGCACAATATTTTAGTTTGTGTTTATGCTTGTGTTTGTGTTTGTTGCATCGGAGTAGGAATAAGATCCGACAGCTAGGAGGAGATCTGATGGCTAAAAGAAACGTACGATGGGTACGTCCGGGGCCAGTGGCTCCCGTAGAACATTTATCTGGCAAATGGGAGTTTGATTCTCTGAACCTAATGGACAGAGCTTTGAATGCATGGGCCGAGCTTTACGAGCAAGTCCCAGTTTGTCGGCTTGGCCAAGTCAGTGCCCATAAAGAAAGGACGGCAAAGGTTACGCTCTGTAGCTGGCAGCCTGCCTGGTACTCACCACTTCACAAGCAGGTAGCTAGGAAAAGTCTCGACGTCCTGGAGCATCATGCATTCGAGGATGCAGATGCAGTTACTGTCACATGGCTCGCAGTAAGTAGTAACCCCGTGCCGTGCGTTGCTAGTGTCTGGCACACTTGTTAGGACATGTACAGTGGATGATATTAGCAGTCTATAATCTTTGTCACGTAAGATTTTTAATGATGTGGATGAGAAAGAATAAGAAGAGAGAATGAAGCTGTCTAGTATGCAACAGATAGTCTATAAAACCCTTATAGACAACACAAAACACTATTGTATGAGTTGTTGTCTATAACAAATATTTTTTCCAAACAAAAACTAAAAGATTGTGAGATCTCATATAGACAACTTAACAGACAGTGTTGTCTATAGGTGATATAGATAGCTGATATAGATACCAGTTGTCTGTATCATTGTATATGCCCTTAGTGGTACAGCCAATTGCATTTGCTACTACAACTGAACCACTCCCTGCTTCGCTGTTGCAGTTATAGCTGTTAGCTGTTATACTCGCGAGCTACTACTCCTACCCAGCAAGGACCGCAAGCAGTGGATTAAAGCCAAAATTAAAAAAAGAAACCTCGCTAACCAATTTTTTTAGGGGCTCGGCTCACCATTTTAAACCTGTTATCAACATATGACATGAGTACTTAATACTGTCACGTGCTCCCTCCGTTTCAGAATACACTGACACTGAAATCAGAGCCGCACTCTTTCAAATGGCCCCACGAAGGCTCCAGGCCCAGATAGTTTCCCGGCATTGTTTTTTAGAAACATTGAGAGACGGCTTGCGATGATGTCTGCCTGGCGGTAACTAGTTTTCTGCAAGGGGCGGAAATACCGGAGGGACTGTGCGATAATACTATTGTTATTGTTGAGGAATCGTCACTGACGGGTTCAGATCGAGAGATTAATAGTAGATTAAACACGGAGATATGAGAGGACTTCTGACTTCTCTTTATTGCTCTTCTATAAAACTTTAGAACACTGGTTGGGGTCCGCTCTCCTTTATATAGGCTACTGGATAGATGAGGAGGCTATCGTGGGCCAGGATTGCCGGCCTGGGTCTTGTTTCTTAACACTCCCTATTGGGTACTCATCTGTCATGTTTATGCGTCGTCAAAACTCCGTAAACACCCAGTAGAAAATTTTGGAGAAAGAGTACATGAAACACGTTCTGCTGTGCTGCATGAATTACCTCATTAAAAACTTTAGCTGATGAACTTCAGGAAAACTCATCAAGAGAAAAAGAGTACAATCCACTCAATTTCATTTAATCTCCGGAATTTATTTTTTGGTACTCGATCTTCGTGATCAAGCTTCAATAATAAGTTCGTGGAGATTCCCCTCTGAATTCTGCACTTCTCTAAGTCTCATCATTTCAATTCTATGTATGCACCTTTCAAAGCTAGATGCTAGAAGTGACTTAGTGAATAAATCTGTAAGATTTCCACATGACTTAGTATGCAGTACCTTAATTTCGTCCATCTTTTGCAATTCATGAGCATAGAAGAACTTGGGGTTGATATGCTTTGTGAGTTGACTCTTCACGTAACCCATTTGCACTTGTGCAACACAAGCTACATTATCTTTATAGATAATAGTTGGGTTTACGTGGTATTCAATTCACATAGCTGCTGGATGTGATGAATCATCCGTCGAAGCCAAGAACATTCTCGCAAAGTCTCGTACAGTGCTATGATTTTCAAGTGGTTCGTCGAAGTTGATACACAACTTTGCTTAGACGATTTCTTTGAAATTGCAGTTCCACCACATAGGAATACATAGTCTGTTTGTGACTTAGCTGTATACGGGTCTGACAGGTACCCAGTATCTGCATAGCCAGTCATAGTTAGGTCTTAGTTCTTTCTATAAAACATATCAAGATCTTTGCTTCCTTAGAGGTATCGGAAGATGTCATTTATTCCCTGCCAATGTCTTTTGGTAGGTTCTGCACTATACATTACTAATAAGATCACTGCTGTAGGATCAAGGACAACCGATTAGAGGAAGGGGGTGAATAGGAGGTTTTTAAAACTTTTCAACTAATTAAACAATTTTAAACAAGATTGTCTATAACAAAACTTCCTAGCACAAATATGATGATAGAACTACTAAGCCTTAGAAAACAATAATGAGCTAATGTCAATACTAGAAACAATTCTAGCAAAGCAAAACTTACACAAGTAAATTGCTATAAATGTAAATGCGGAAGAAGTAAAGACAAGAGTAAGCCACAATGAAGACAATGAAGTTTTTCCCGTGGTATCAAAGACTTGTCGGTCTTCACTAGTCCACGTTAAGAAAACTTGAATGAATCAAGTCAGCTTCACGAATTAAGCCTTAACCCTCAATCACTAAAGTTGCTCTCCCTCCGCTCCGGAGTTGGTGAGCACAACACCAATCACAATCTTGCCGGGCGCAAATTCTTTCTCCAAGTCGTCTAGGTATCGGCAAGCACCAAGAGTAATAGATCACAAGTTTTGCTTGAGAGATTACAAGTTCCTAAATGATCAACTAATGAATCAATGCACTTCAATGCTCTCAACTACCTTAAGAATGAGAAATCAATACAAATGAGTAGTTGAAGAGTAAATGAACTCAAGAGAGTTTAATACAAGAGAGTAATGCTCAATAATCTTAAGAGTTACTGCTAGAAGGTAGGTGGGGGGTATTTATACCCCTCACCAACAAATCTAGCAGTTACAATCACTTTCGTGGAAAAAAAATCAAGATTTGCGGTAGTACCACCGTTGAATCCCAGTACTACCGATTTTTCGCTCAACGGTCGGAACAGTAGCATTTAATGCATTGAACTAGCTGTTACACATAAAGTTGCAGTACTACCACCAACTAGAAATCAATACTACCGTATTGCGGTAGTACCGCTCGGTTAGAACGAAACTACCATTTTCTAGAGCTCAAGAAATCTCAGAAAATCACCTTCTCTAGAAAAAGCATACCACCATTAAAATATCGGTACTACCGCACTCCGGTAATACCGATCAAATCATGCGGTCATACCGATTTGCAAGGGAGATCAAAACTTCCAAAAACACACTCTCTGTAATTTACGTACCGCCATATAGATATCGGTACTACCAACTTGCGGTAGTACCGTAGTTCAAATGCGGTCGTTTCGATTTTCAGAGAGAATAAAAAAATACTTAAAGCTTGCTCTCTGGAAAATTCATACTGCTATATAAGTATCGGTACTATCGACCTGCGGTAGTACTGCAGTTCTCTTGCGGTCATACCGATTTACAAAATATTTTTCCAGAAGCTCAAATCAAAACAATATATGAACCCTAGTTGATCATTATGGCACAAAAATAGTCTCTCAAGCTACTAATCATGATCCCTCTTTATAGTACGGGTTTTATCCTATAAACCCAGTCTTTTCTCCAAACACCAAGACTGGTAAAAACTATAAAAGGGTCCTTAGGCTATACAATACCGTTGTCTTGATCCATGTTGATCTTCCATTACATTCGCATTGCTAATAACCTTGTCATCAATCAATCATTGGGACTTAACCTTTAACATATCTTAGCACACATATTAGTCTCTTAACATAATGTTGACATTAATTACCAAAAATAAATCTGAGGACCTAGATACTTTCAACTGCAAAAGTAGTATCCGGTTTAGTACAGTTTGCTAAATATATGAGTGTTTCTACTGCGCTTAAGTACGGAATCGATGATGTTTACAATTACCTTTTGGCATCTGCGGGAGGCGCGCAAGGATTTATGTGAAGATTAAAGCGTATGTGGATAGGTTATCGATGCACACTTTTCAAGTATTTTCACAAGGTGCGAGCCAATTTTCACAAGGTGCGAGCCAATCTTTCTGTTGCAAAATGGACAGCACCGCCGGAGGACTGGGTGATGGTGTGATAGGCAGTGCAGTTCGGCAATGAGAGAGGACATCTGCAGCTCATTGCGGAATCAGACTGTCTGTCCCTAGTGCAGAAACTGAACAATCTTAAGGCGACAGATCGACGACGGTAGATCATTGCAGAAGTAGCTCATCTGCTGCTAGATCCTCTGAACTCCATCCGGGTCAGTTTGGTTGTATGAACCACCGGACTTGATCTGGCGTCCTCTTTCTAACGACCTGAATGGGTAATAAAGAGGTGCTCACTAACTAAAAAAATAGTTTGCTTGTATTGAGATGATATTGTTAGAGTTGTCGCAACAAATACATTTTATACACTTCGTAACTTTTTACACATCGTATATTGTTACTTCAAAATTATATATATTGTTATATGTATGATGAAATAGTGAACCCTAATTATTTTCATTCTAGTTTCGCCCCCCGCCGCGGGGGGTGCTGGCTCGTGCTCGGACTCGGACTCACAGCCCTCTACAAGTAACCAACCCGCGCCACGCTCTGCGTACCAACCAAACTCGGATTGTGTCGTGTCAACTCGTTAGTAAGCCACAGGAGCGTCGTCATCAAATACATGGCGACCTCCGGTCACATCGTCGTCGTCGACATCGACGACGGCGAAGCCGTGCAGCCGGTCACGCCAGTCCCGTACGTGCTCTCCTTCACGGACCTGTCGTACAGCGTCAACAAGGGCGGCGGGCTGCGCTGCCTGCCGTCGCGGGCCAGCAACCGCCTGGCGTCCACGGACGCGCCGCCCGCCGGTCCGACCAAGACTCTGCTCGACGGCATCTCCGGCCAGGCGAGGGAGGGCGAGCTCTTCGCCGTCATGGGCGCCAGCGGGTCGGGCAAGTCCACGCTGGTGGACGCGCTCGCCGGCCGGATCGCGCGGGAGAGCCTCCACGGCCGCGTCACGCTCAACGGCGAGCCCCTCCACGGCCGCCGCCTCCGGGCCATCTCCGCCTACGTCATGCAGGACGACCTGCTGTACCCGATGCTCACCGTGCGCGAGACGCTGCTCTTCGCCGCCGAGTTCCGCCTCCCGCGCGCGCTCTCCTCGGCCAAGAAGCGCGCCCGCGTCGACGCTCTCATCGACCAGCTAGGCCTCTCCCGCGCCGCCGACACCGTCATCGGCGACGAGGGCCACCGCGGTGTGTCAGGTGGCGAGCGCCGCCGCGTCTCCATCGGCACGGACATCATCCACGACCCGATCCTGCTGTTCCTCGACGAGCCCACCTCCGGGCTGGACTCGGCCAGCGCCTTCATGGTGGTGCAGGTGCTCCGCCGCATCGCGCAGAGCGGCAGCGTCGTCATCATGACCATCCACCAGCCCAGCGCGCGCATCCTCGGCATCCTGGACCGCCTGCTCTTCCTCTCCCGCGGCCGCACCGTCTACGCCGGCACGCCGTCCGGCCTCAAGCCCTTCTTCTCCGAGTTCGGCGCGCCCATCCCGGACAACGAGAACCCAGCCGAGTTCGCGCTCGACACTATCCGCGAGCTCGAGCGCGAGCCCGACGGCGCCGCCCCGCTCGCCGACTTCAACGTCAAGTGGCAAGCCTCGCACGCCGCCCTTAATCCGGCCGCCTCAGCCGACAAGGACAACAGTAAGCTGTGCACAATGCCGCTCGAGCTCGCCATCGCCGAGAGTGTCTCCCGGGGGAAGCTGGTCGCCGGGAGCGGCTTGATGACGGCGTCCTCCACGTCGGTGCCCACGTTCGCGAACCCGCTGTCGGTGGAGGTGTGGGTGCTGATGAAGCGGTCCTTCACCAACACGCGGCGCATGCCGGAGCTCTTCCTGATGCGCCTCGGCACGATCATGGTGACGGGCTTCATCCTGGCGACCATCTTCTGGCGCCTCGACGACACTCCCAAGGGCGTCCAGGAGCGCTTCGGCTTCTTCGCCATGGCCATGTCCACCATGTTCTACGTCTGCGCCGACGCGCTGCCGGTGTTCGTGCAGGAGCGCCACATCTACCTCCGCGAGACGGCGCACAACGCCTACCGCCGCCTCTCCTACGTGCTCGCCAATGCCTTCGTCGCGTTCCCGCCGCTCGTCCTCCTGTCGCTGGCGTTCGCGGTCACCACGTTCTTCGCCGTGGGCCTCGCTGGCGGGGGAGGGTCGTTCCTGTTCTTCGTGCTGATCGTGCTGGCCTCCTTCTGGGCGGGGAGCGGGTTCGTGACGTTCCTGTCCGCCGTGGTGCCGCACGTCATGCTGGGGTACACCGTGGTGGTCGCCATCCTCGCCTACTTCCTCCTGTTCTCCGGCTTCTTCATAAACCGCGACCGCATCCCGGACTACTGGATATGGTTCCACTACCTATCCTTGGTCAAGTACCCGTACCAGGCGGTGCTGCAGAACGAGTTCCGGGACGCGTCGCGCTGCTTCTCGCGCGGCGTCGAGATGTTCGACGGCACGCCCATCGGCGGCATGCCCGAGGCCGTCAAGCTCAAGGTGCTCGACGCCATCAGCAGCACGCTTGGCATCAACTTGACGGCCGACACCTGCGTCGCCACTGGCGCCGACGTGCTGGCGCAGCAGGCGGTGACGGACATCGGCAAGTGGAAGTGCCTGCTTGTGACCGTGGCCTGGGGCTTCTTTTTCAGGGCGCTCTTCTACGTGGTCTTGCTCATCGGGAGCAAGAACAAGAGAAGATGAAGACTAGAAGAGACTCTTATCGCTTTTTGTGCCGCGCTGATGAAATTTCTTGCTGATGCCGAGGAATTTATTTGTAAGAGATATTTCTTGCTGATTTGTTCCAACGAATTCACGAACAAGTGTGCCATGCATAATGCATTGTTGAGCAATCGGCGGCACAGTTAACAGTAGCAACTCGTAGTAATGAAATGAGACCCTCACACTTGACGTATGTTGGAAATGGAAACAGTATGCCCATTGCAGAGGGAGCATAACAACATCAACATCAACATCCGTAGTGCTCCTGGGATGTGACAGCATCATCGATTTGGATTTGGTTTTGGTTTTGGTTTCGCTGTCTACCGCCGGTAAGTATCCGTACCAGATCCTGCTGCTCCAAGGCGTCGTCGAGATGTTCGGCGGGAGCAACAAATTGCCACCACCTGTGGCGCCATCAGAAACTGCGTCGTTTTTGAGCCTCTTAATGTCTCTGTGTTGTGTAGCCAGATATGAACTGACGAGAGAGAGTCAGTGTTCGTTTTCAATAGCGTGCGAGGTAGTCAATCCAATCTAGTAAATAAAGAGGTATGTCTGCTGTGATCAGAGAACAAAGTCATTTACCTAGACGAACAAACAGGACAATGTGCTTCTACGATATCAAAAGGAAAAGAATTTTGAAAGTTGTATGGTACAACTTCGAGCGTAATTATTCTAGTTTAGCTCAAACGCTGTCGTGCTTGATTAACCCTTTTTTTCTTTCTGTAAGCTACTTTTCTAATGCATCAAGAATTCGAAATGAAGTGCTAATCCTTTAAAGTAAAACAACTAATCAACAGATGACGCAACAAATGACAAGGGAAGAGAGAGAGAGAGAGAGAGAGAGAGAGATATGTTTGATTGCATTTTGCATTGCTCATGTTGTTTAAGCAGTACAACTAATTACCTGCAATTGTATAATGGTCTGTCAGCAGTACAGGTGATGAGTTTTAGTTGTTGTCGGTAATTTCTTTTCTTTTCTTTTTCTTTCCAAAATATGTATTTTTTAAGGCGTGGTATGAGAACTGTCAACACTGCATTAAAGACGGAAAGAAAACTAAGGTTCAATAATTACAAAGGCACACAAAAAAAGAAGGGAAAGAGAACAAAAAGACTCAAAACGAGTACATCACAAAGTAAAACGAAGGCCCAAAAGACAACAAAACAAAAAACACAACACACACACACAAAACAAGTCGAAAACCCCCTTAAACCCCTGAACCGAACTCTCTGTCTCCTTCGCCCCTCGCTGAGTGGATGCCTTGAGAGATGTTCATGCTCATGTTTTCCGGTGCTTACTTGCCCCGGTGCCTGCGTACTGATCCCAGGGTTATGTAAGCACTGCATCGCCTGAGGGAAGATATGCCGCCAGACTGTTAGCCCCTCTTATTATCCAAGCCCTGGCTTCTTCTTTAATTATCACTACCAGTCCAGTTACCTCGTTCCTTTGAGCTTGGAAAATTCTTCTGTTCCTTTCTTTCCAGAGTTGCCAAAAGGTTAGCATGATTAAAGAGCTTTGGCCCTTTCTGCTCAATACTACTTCCTTTTCCGAGGTTTCCACCCACCAATGCAAGACCGATTCATGAGTGCGACCTTGCATTGGTAAAATGCTATTATGATGTGATCAAGATGCTATAGCATTCCACACCCTCTTTGCATAGGTGCAGTTGAGTAGAAGGTGTCTTACTGTTTCTAGGTTTACTGTACAGAGAGGGCACCAAAAATCATTTTGCATATGCCTTGTTGCTAGTATATCTGTCGTTGGTATCCGCTCCTGTACTACGAGCCATGCAAAAAATTTACACTTTTGCGGCGCCGAAGAATTCCAAAAGAGACTGACGTAGGGCCTTTCAATTGATCCTACGAACTGCGCCTCATATGCCGACCTGGTAGTATATGTGCCTGTCGATATCTATTTCTAGGTGATGTCATCCGGTATTTCTGGAGTAAGTGCCACCCGCGTGACCTTGCCATATAGGTGCACAAATTTCGGAATGTGATGCTCTGTAATCCTTCGCCTGAGATCAGCAATCCAAGAATTCCGCTCTAGTGCCTCTCTCACCGTCCTGTTTTTTCTGACCGCAATACAAAAGAGGTTGAGAGCCACTTCTTTTAGGACAGTGTTCCCTATCCACACATCCTTCCAAAATATGTATAGTTGTTCGTCTTGACTGGTGTGTCATGCTGCCATCTAATTTTCTGCACTTCTAGGAAGGGATCTGTTGCGATCGTAGAATCAAATCGTTAGCTAGACGGAAAACAAGACAATGTCTCATGTGGTCTATACAGTGTGCATGCCGGTTCAGATGAAGGCAAAAGTCATTTCGTTTGTTCAACTTTTCCCAGACACGATAATATTTATGCCAATAAACAAGTGCCCCACACATCTTAACACCACTAGTAGCAACTCGTAGTGATGAAAGGACAAACTCACACTCGCTGTATGTTGAGAATGTTGAGAATAGATGAAGTATATATGCCCACTGCAGAGCATAACAGAGAGACAGAGATAGCTGTTAGGATGGGGTTTTGGCACGACAGGAAACTCTAGTCTCATCTATCACCACTATTTATCTAGCACCTTTAACTCTCATCATATTTTCTCTCCCCACTACACACATCCACATGTAAAATTCATAATGTGGATAGATGACACTAGAGTTCACTAGCATTATATATATATATATATATATATGATTTATCTAGCACCTTTAACTCTCATCACATTTTCTCTCCTACTACACACATCCACATGTAAAATTTATGATGTGGATAGATGACACTAGAGTTCACTATATATATATATATATATATATATATATATATATATATATATATATATATATATATATATATATATATATATATATATATATATATGGACCGAGCTGCCCCCCTACGGAGCGCCGAACAAGCCATTTTGGTCCACTAACCCATGCCCCCCCCACGTGTGACGTCATGCGTCCAGTGCGCTCTACGACGAGGTCGAAAATAATTGTGATAGCAATTTTACGGCCACATGTATCAACACGTTTATTTTTTTTACGATTGTTTCATACGCGCATGGTTGGATGTGTAGTAAACTACAAGTGGAGTCCAGTAATTTTTTGTGAAACAAAGCAGTAAAGTCATGTAGAGGTTGTAGTAAATCTCTTTTAGCGATGCAGTAAATATTTTTTAATAAATACACAGAAAGGTTTTTATTTGCGAGACTTATGTCATTCTGTTACCCTCGTCGTCACCAAGCTACCGGTGAAAACCTTTCGTGAATCGGATCTTCCAATCAAAAGTTATTGTGAAAACAAGAAAATAAACATTCGTGTACAAAACAAAGAACCGATTTGTCGGTGTTTTAAAACCGAACTTACGTAAAGATTGTTTGATTCGGGGGTTCCTCTAAGCTCAAAATCACACAGAGATGGAGACACATGGATTTTTATATAGGTTCGGGTCTTCTCCTGGGAGAATAACAATCCTATTCCTGTGTGTGTGTGTATTTGAGTATGCTGGATTACAAGATGGAGGCAAAAACTAGAGTATTGTGCTTTTGATTGCCTTCTGTCCGCTCCTCCGTCCTGATGATTCTGTCTTTTATACAGTCCTTGAAGTGCGCTGTTGTATCTCTAGTTAAAAGGCCACCTTAATGTTTCCAGATCGTGGAGCCTTTACTGGAGGTTATTATGGGAGTAGTAACGTTCCCATGTCGCCAGGCAATTATCATCATAACAGGAAGTTTAAAACGAGCCATTATTTTAGAGAATAATAGCGTAATTGATCGCTCATATCCTTAGATACGGTACAGAAGATTCCCTGATCGACTTAGGCCCACATGTCTGTGAGCCTTATCGACTAGGGATTGGTCGTAGAAGAACTTACGACCTGGTGGTGGTGGTCGTCGTAGAAGAGCTTATGACCACGGATTGATCGTAGCAGAACTTACGATCATGGTATGGTCGTAAAAGGACTTACGACCATGGGGTAGTCGTAGGAAGACTTACGACTATGGAGTGGTCGTAGAAGACCTTACGACATCCAGCTTCTCCCTTATGACTATTAAGAGGTATACTCAAGAGTTATATGATGTCATTATTATCCATAATATGAATTATAGATAAATGATTAAATGAGGATTGTTATATCCTCATCATCTAGCCCCTTAGCTTCAAGCGAAAATAACTTACTTGGGAAAGGAGACCAGTAAGTGGTCGTAGAGAAGTGGTCGAAGGAAGAACTCTTCGACTGGTGTTCCATTTGACCAGAAATTTACTTGGTCAAAAAGGTTGTGGAACAATCTTGCAACTTACAAGGTGGTCATAGGAAATCTTACGAACACTGAGTGGTTACAGTACCGTGGTTGGAAGCAAAATCTTTCCAATCGCTGTTGCATTTGACCAGAAAAAGACTTGGTCAAGAAGGTAATTTCGCTTGAGGTGTAAAGTCTGACTTGATTTCCTCAAGCAGACAAATTTAAGAATCTCAATTGACTCCTTCATATCTGTCTGTTGAAGCGGTTCCCAAAGCGTTGGCAACCGTTGGACAACTATGTCTTTTTAACTTCAGGCGTGCGGTTATAAATATTCACCGCGGGTGAGACTAAGGTCTTTTACCTTCCCCCAAATCGCTCATACAATTCAAACTTTTGAGTTCTTCGCCGCCGACCAAATAGAAATTTCTTCCCGAAATCTTCCCAAATCCGAGTCTCCGATTCCTGAGAGACATGGCCGGAGGCGCTTCCCAGTGGGCCGAATCGGAGATGGACGTGACCAAGATCGATACTTTGGTTGCCACCGAGAAGATTCCGAAGAGGGATTTCGTGAAGTGCATCGAGGCTGTGGGGCAACATTGGCCATAAGGGGAGATTGGGGAAATCCCTGTCTTCCAAGCGTTCTGTGAGTGTGGTCTTCGATTGCCCGCTCATCATTTTCTTACATTGGTGCTCGAATACTTCCAGGTGGAGTTGGTGAACCTCGTTCTCAATTCCATCACAATGTTGGGGGTGTTCGTGTACTTGTGCGAGGCCTACCTGGGGATTCCGACCGACTTGGAGTTGTTCCGGTACTTCTACGGAATGACTAGGCTGTTCGAAGTCACCGGTAGTTGCAGTCTGAAGCTCCACGACGGGAAGTCGAATGAGTTAATTCAGATGTTTACCCGGTCGTCGTGGCCGGGGTGGAAGAAGATGTGGTTATATTGGGAGATAACCAATGAGGACAACCTCTCCTTCGCCGGGAAGCCGGCTGAGAAGATCTCTTCCTGGGATTCGACTTCTAAGGATCTCGGTCGGATTGCCCCCTTTATTCAAGCCATTGCAGACTTGAAGGAAAATGGGCTTACCGGATGGCATAAGGTGAAGGATTTCATCACGCACCGCATAAGTCCTCTTAAGAAGAGGGCTCATCCGAGAGACCCGACTAGGGACTACGAGGAGGGTAAGTAAACTTCAAGCTTAGTCTTCTTTCTGTTAATTTCGAAATTGGCCTATTTAAAGTTTTCTTATCCTTGCAGGCCTCTCACAAGAGGAGATTGACGCTCGGGTCAAGCTCATCTGTGAGAAAGCGCTAGCCCACGTGGCGGCATCTCCAATTCTGGCTGACCTGTTGTAAGATCAAGGAGGCCGACTAGAGGGGGGTGAATAGGCGGTTTTAAAAACTTTTTTTTGGCTAAATCCGAGTTTTATGAGGAATTATAAATCAATTTGTTTTTGCACAATTAAAGCTTAAATCAACTAGTCTTTACTAAGTGCACCAACAATATGAGACTATATAAATGATAGCAATCATACACATACAAGTAAGCAATTTAAATACAATGAATGTAAATTGCACAATGTAAAGCACAAGGAATCAAACCACAATGACACAACGATGTTTTACCGTGGTGATCGGAGACTTGCCGATCTCTCCTAATCCACATTGAGGTAAGCCCAAAATCAATTGGATCGGCTTCACGAAATAAGCCAAACCCTCTGAGGTAAGTCCAACCACTTGGACCGGTTCCAACAAGAACCAACACCTCGATCCACTAGGGTTGCTCTTCCTCCACTCCGGAGATGGCGAGCACCAAGCCACTCACAAACATCTGGGTCTTCTCACAACCTTCTTTGAGAAGATCACCGAATCACAACGCCTCCACGCTGTCTAGGTGTCGGCAAATACCAAGAGTAACAAGTCTAGAACTCTCACTTGAACTAATCAAGTGTCTAAGCTCAAGTGGATACTCAATCCACTACCTAATGCAACACATGCAATTAGGGTTTGCCTCTCAAAGCTCACTAAGTGCAACACATGCATAAATGAGAATAGAGGGATTGCTCTTAGCTCAATGGAAATGAATAAGACACCAGCAACATTCCCATGTGGGTATTTATAGCCCACACACAAAAGCTAGCCGTTGGGGAAAGATTTCAGAGAATCTGGGGGGAAATCGGTCTAACCGCCAACTAATGGCGGTCTCGATCGCTTCAGCCCAACGACTATAAAACTAGCCGTTGACTCACTCACGGCCCGACCGCCAACTAATGGCGGTCGATCGCCCAATAGTCAAGGCGGTCGTTGCTTCCACAAAAGTGGCCAAGGAAAATAAATGTACCGCCAAGGAAAATATCGGAACAACAAGACAATGTAGTATCAGAAAACCACATGTACTACTACCGACAACCTTGCGGTGAACAATGCCGGTCAGACCGCTCCAAACATGCCGGTCAGACCGATACACAACCGGTTAGACCGCTGATATGGGCGGTCAGACCGCCCACTACAAACAAAGCTGAAAACAGTTATTTGATCTTTGTATCAACTCAATTTTGCAAACAACATTTGCCAACTTGATGCAAGATGCACACAAGGTTAAAAGCAAGATTCTCAACAAGTTGCAAAGCACGTTTGCCGACTTTTAGAATCAATACCATGAGGAATAAGGTACATGGACTAAGCCCGTTTGCAAAACACGTTCTCAAACTAAAGTCACATGCTACAAGAATTATGTATGAGTCTCAACTATTTGCAAAACGCATTCGCAAATATTGGCAACATGCTAACAAGAATTATGCATGAGCTAGAGCAAACACAATGAGCTATCAACACATGACTAACTCAAGCTACTAGTCAAGACCTGTCCCCAGAGGACAAGGTGGAGCACCTAAAGGTAATCGAGAATTGATTTCATCTTTGGGACTTGACAGTCATAGAATAACTTATGACTAGGTACTGGTCGTAGGAAGGCTTACGATCAGTTTCTGGTCGTAGAAAAGCTTACGATCAGAGGATTGTCACAGAAAAGCTTACGGCATGGTGATGGTCGTAGAAGAGCTTACAACCGCTTTATAATATCTGTTTTTCTGATTTTTGCAGAAAGTAGGCATGGAGAACCATTAGGATGATGAAGAAGTCGAACTGATGGTTGTCGGTGTTGCTTGCAGAGTAGCTTGTTTCTCCCCCTGCCAAGAGATGTCAGCTCATGCGAGTTGCGGATAAGGGAGGAGCAAGCTCGAGTCCTGCTGTTGAGCAAACAGATGCTCCTCAGACCAAGAGGAGGAAGCTCGTTTGACGAGGATTAAAACCTCTATGTATTAATTTAAATACATAGAAAGACCATACGTCTTCATGGTCGTAACCCATAAAACTAGCGACCCCACTGGTCGTAAGTATTTCAGAGGTTACACGATGGGTATCCTGGTCGGACTAGGTTCCGACCAGGTGGCTGCTCGGAAATGCTATGAACATGTACCAATAACCGTATGATGAATGGAACACGTGCTAAACATCCCATAACTTACGATGACATACAAGACTCTGACGATAAATCACCTTGCGGTTAAATGTCTCACAAATACTTAACCGCAAGGCACTTAGCACATTGTTAACTACCTTGAACCTCCAACCAGTTGTAACGTTTCATCAGAGACGTCTTCTCCGAGGTAATCGCCGTTCTTCGGGAGTTATTTAATGGTGAAGCGCAGAAGACGAGAAAAAAACAAAGAAACAATGTAAGGCAAACACGGTCAAGCAAGAGTATTCAAGACATTCAAGTAATTGGAGATAGTCCCTAGTCAAGTCTTATAAACCCAGTTCATATAAATAAAGAGCAGCCCCCATTCTCTTCGAAGATACTCTACGTCATTTTTCTCCTTTTATTTTCATAAGATCGGCGATTTGATCGTCGACAGCTGGCGCCGTCCGTGGGGAAGAAGACGTAAGTTTTTCGAAGAAACTTTTGTTTCAGAAATCCTCACCCAAATTCCAAAGAATCGCCAATGCGAGTATGCCCGAGTTTGGGACGAGGAGAATTGTTTCGACTTGGCGGACTACGCCGACCTCGACATGGAAGGATGCATTCGTGCCATGGAGGAAAATGGCGATCATTCTCATCTTCCTCCTCCGCGGCTCGCATATCGCCGGCGATAGCGAGATCACGGATGGGCGAGGATGCGCCACCGCTACAAGTGGCGCATCGGAGAACCCGCCATTCCGATCGATCGCCGAATGTCGAGATCTCTTCAAGCCCGCCTTCCGACCGCAAAACAGTGAAGAAATTTCAGCACCTTCACTCGAGAATCTCTATACCCTCGGCGAAATTATGGTGAAAGATACTCTCCTACAACTTCGGCGATTCTGTGAGTCAACCGACATCTCGTAACGGTGTCGATGAAGCCTCCATTGGTCATAAACCACGTGGGGATAATCACGCTCAGCATACGATCGGCAGTACGCCGAATCAGGCTGAGGAAACCTCAGGGGGTGCTCATCTCCGACCGCTCTCCGTCGTGGAAACTTCTGGCAGAAGCCCTGATAAGCTCTCCATTAGTTACGATGGAAGCTCATCGGAAGATCAATGCTGGAGGCACGAGGTCAACGCGATCGGAGATGAGAATCAAGATGCCTTGCACGGTCCTACACTCTCTACCACGCCATCACGTGTTATTAGAGATGATCCGGGCCGTCAAGCACCAACTGCCGGAGGCCAAGGAACTGATCGACGTCCATCAACTAATTCGCCTGGCACTGCCCCACCTAGAATAGTTGATAGGGCAGATCAAATCCGAGGGTCGGGTGAGGGTTCAGGTTTGCGTACACCTACTACCAGTCTGAACCTCCCGAGACCTTCGGTAACTGTACAAAACTTGCAACGCGTTCAAGATATATTAAATAATTCTGATCCTGCTTTAGCAGAAACTCCAGGTTTTGTACAGCTTGTAGGCTAGGTATCCAAATTCTCCGAAGAAACCATGCAAATGGCCGAGGCATATCGGGAACAAAGGGTTTCAGGAGTCAAACTATGACTTCATCTCAACGTTCCTCCTCGGTAGGGGACAAGATGGTCATACTGGAGCAATCGATGCCAAGGCTTTCTCGACGATTCCGACCAAGGAGTCATGAGGGAGAAGGTTATTTCACGGCCACTCCCCATCACGCCGAGAAGAACCATCGCTCGGACCGGACGATCTTCGCATCGTCTCAATCATAAGCGATCGAGACATCATACCAATGTCCACGACCGGATCAAGACACCGGAGTTCCAGCGTTCCAACCTTAGGAACCGGTCTCCGACCGACATAATCCGGCACCTTTCGCAGAAGGCGTCATGAATCAATCACAGTTGTAGGGCTTTCTCTGCGGGGCTCCAAGTCGTGCGTTGGCCTAACCGGTTCCGACCGCCAATTTGGACAAGTTTAACGGAACTCAAAATCCGCTGGAATTTCTCCAAATCTATACCACCGCCATCGAGTCTGCTGGAGGCGGCGAGAATGTGATGGCCAACTATTTACCCAACGTGCTCGAAGGATCTCGCCGGTCGTGGTTGTTGAACCAACCGGTCGGAACAATCTATACTTGGGAGCAACTCTGTGACCTTCGATTATGAATTTCGTGGCACGACGATCGCCCAGGAAAGGAGGATGATCTCCACCGAATTCGGCAAGGCTCTGATGAGACTCTACGTCAATACATCAAGAGGTTTAGCCAAGTTCGCAACTCTATTCCCGAGGTCGTAGAATCTTCATTATTCAGCCTTCAAAAGCAGTCCGAGGAATCGACGGTTTCACGGAGGACATAGCAATGAACCCCCAAGGACAATCGTTGAGCTTTTTGATATGGCCGACAAGTATGCCACCGCCAGCGAAGCAATCGAGTGGTGCGAAGCCATTGATCGGAAAGACAAGATTCCTCAACCCGGCCTGGACAAATCAGAGAAAAAGAACAAGAAATCTCTCAAGAAAAAGAAGAACCGCAGATCCGACGACAAGGAGGTCCTAGCCGTTCCGGATAAATTCATGAAGGGCAAAAAGGACTACACCGGTCGGGGCAAAACGAAAGCTCCGACCGAAGGATCCCAGAAAAAGAAGAAGTGGTGTCCACTTCACTAGCAGGCAGGGCATGATCTACGCACCTGTCGAGTTTGGCAAAAGAAATTGGAAGATTATTATGCAGGTGATGGACCATTTCCGCAATACGTAACCCGGGAAACGAGCTCCAAAAAGGACAAGGATGGCGACGAAGAGATGGAGTACCAGGATCCCCAACACACAGTCAACATGATTTTTGGAGGATCTTCTTCATACGAATCCAAGCGTCATCTGAAGCCCGTGGAGCGGGAGATCAACCTCGTCGAATCCCCGAACACTATCAAGCCATCGAAGTGGTCGGACATTGCAATTTCCTTCGGCAAAGATGATTGCCCCATTCCTTCGACTCGACCAGGTAGGTTCCCTATTGTTGTTGAACCAACCATTAATAATTGTAGGGTTAATCGAGTCTTGGTAGATGGAGGTAGTTCTTTGAATATATTATTTTCGGGAGCTTTAGAAGAAATGCAGGTCCCCATGTCAAAGGTGAAACCAGTGAAATATACTTTTCACGGCATCGTTCCTGGCTCCACCGCTAAGCCGATAGGACAAGTTTCCTTACCGGTTACGTTCGGAAGGCCGGATAACTTCCGAACGGAAAAAATTTCGTTTGATGTAGTAAACTTTGAATCCGCATACAACGGAATTCTTGGTCGACCGGCGTTAGCAAAATTCTTGATAGCCACGCATTACGGTTATCAAAGTTTGAAAATGCCGGGGCCTAAAGGAGTCATCACTGTTCGGGGTGATCGTAAAATGGCTTATGCATGTGATCGAAAATCCTTAGAACTGGTCGATGAACTCCCGACTAGAGAGGCTAACTCATCTGCCATGCAGGCCAAGCACACAAGACCGAAGATGACACCAAAACCCTCCGACCAGACAAAAGAGGTATACCTCGACAAAGGCACTTCTCCGGATAGCGCCAAGTCGTTACCTAGACCATAAGATCCTGGCCCACCTGCTCGCAAGATTCTGGTCGGAGCAAGGCTCGATCCTAAATAGGAAGAGTCGCTCGTCTCCTTCCTCCGAGCAAATCAGGACGTATTCGCCTGGTAGGCGTCCGATATGCCCGGAGTCCCCCGGGAGGTGATCGAGCACATGCTAGCTCTCCACCGATAAAAACCGATCAAGCGAAGGCGGCGTTTTGCACTGACGGAAGGAGGCAATCCATCGAGATTGACAAGCTCCTCAAAGTTGGATTCATTCATGAAGTCAACCACCCTCAGTGGCTTGCTAATCCTGTAATGGTAAAAAGAATAATGGGAAATGGCGAATGTGTATTGACTTTGTAGATCTTAATAAAGCTTGTCCGAAGGACGATTTTCCCCTTCCACGCATTGATCAGCTAGTAGATTCTACCTCTGGGTGTGAATTACTAAGTTTTTTAGATGCATATTCAGGGTACCACCAGATTAGTATGTGTAAAAAGGATGAAGAGAAAACTTCCTTCATCACTCCATATGGCACTTATTGTTATGTTAAGATGTCGTTCAGTCTCAAAAACGCTGGTGCAACTTTTCAAAGGTGTCGACGATCGAATCGCCGATCTTACGAAAATAAACGAGGAAAATGACGTGGAATATCCTGGAATGGAATGGGGGTCTCTCTTTATTGATATGAACTGGATTTACAAGATGTGGCTAAGTACTACCCTGAATTACACTGAATGGAGGAATGCTTAATCGGGCAATCAGACTTAGAATATGAGTCTAAGGTTGATTATCTAGCTTCTAATTCCACCGCTTAGGCTTCTGTGCATATCTTTGCCTTGGCCTTGTTTTGTGTGTCGCCTATCGTCTCCCCTCTTGTCTCTGTCGTTGTCTCTTGTGCTTCACCTTTAAATAACTTCGAAGAGGTGGCGATTACTCTGGAGAAGGCGTCCTGGTGAAGCGTTACGGTCGGGTCGGAGCGGTAGAGAAGTTAGCAATGTGCTAACTTCCTTGCGGTTGCTTGTGAAAAGCTTAACCGTAGGGTGGTTAATAGTCGATGTCTCGGGGTTGTACCATCGCATGGTTTGGAGCGTATAACACGTGTTCCATTCATCATACGATAAGAAATACCGATTCAATAATTTTACGGCGGTTATACGGTCGGGATTAGGCACAAAGCCTCATCAGGCTGTGGTACCCGATAAGTAACCTCTCGGAATACTAACGACCGTGGAGGTCGTCGGTCTTAGGGGTTACGACCATGAAGACGTATGGTCTTTTATTATATATTAAAATAATACATAGATGTTTTAATCCTCGTCGGCTAGCCCCGAACTTTAAATGAACTGGTCGTGTATATACCTTTTCCGATGAAATCGTATCAGGCGGAACCCATTTAATGTCATGGTATCTGAAGTGTCTGTGTTCACTTTAAAGTTGAGAACTTGCCTTGGGAAGCGAAGAGTTCCTCGTCTGTTTGAACAAAAAGAAGCTTTTTGTCGGTTGGACTTTTGTAGAAATCCTTGAAAGTATCGGAAGGTTATAAGATCTCCTCTCATTTGGGCTCTTAGAATTTTTATGCTTCCGAATCCCTTTCGATCCCCTTTAGCTTCTCGCCAAGAAATCCTCCGAGTCTTTTCTGTTCTTCCGACCACAAAGTCTCCAACTTTTGCTACTCATTCTTGAGGATTTTCGCCATGTCGGAGCATTACAAAGTGGTTGCCTTGAATTGGGCAAGAAAAACTCGAGGCCTTGAAGAAGATGGGAATGCTCCCAGATAGGAATCGATTAATTGGAGACCCGCGACTAGAGAGCATTTTCCGAGCCGTGAAGATGGCGAAATCCTGCTTTTTCTTGCCTACATCGAATGTGGGCCGAGAGACTCTGTACACAAATTCCTCCTCCGCGTTCTTGAACATTACGGGTGGAATTGGTGAATTTGGCCCCAAATTCGATCGCAAATATTAGTATTTTCGCATATTTGTGCGAGGCATACAGGGAATACAACCGAACTTGAAGCTCTTTAGTTATTTCTACCGCATGGTGATGGGAAAATCTGCGGCAAAATCTGAGGCGCTCTGGGGAATGCACATTGCGTCTTCATGACGGAAGGCCGATGAGTACATCTTCATGTCGTGAAATCTTCGTGGTCGTCATGGAAAAAATCTTGGTTTTACATGACGATTCTGAAGACGATGGCCTCTACTTGGCGGAACTAGAGCAAGTGAAAACTCCAAGTGGAAGGAAACCGTAAAGAAGACGAGGATAGTCAAGAGATGGGCGGATGCCATCTCGACTTCGAGTCGGGGCTTGACTTCGTGGCATGTGGTGAAGGATTTTACCCTTCGCCAGATTAGCCCATTGAAGCTCAGGACTCATTCCCGCTCCGTGCCTTGATCGTGATGAAGCTACCTCGGAAGGTGGTAAGTCTTTGAGATAAATTCGATCGGTATTTTGATTTGATAAATGTATTACCTTAAAATCTGTCTATTCTTCCATCTTTGTTAAAGTTCTTACCCTCGGGAAGTTAGAGAACGAGTCAGCCGATCTGTCTTGGGGAGCTCGGAGAAAAGGTGAATGCCCCAAGATCTTAGCCATAACTCCTATTGAAGGGAGACCGGCAAGGCTTAAGGTAATTTATTAAATTCCTTTTACCATGTATATACATATATTCCACCAGATCTCCAATCGTGCTCTATATTTGCAATCGGTCGGATTGTGAATCATACAATCTGGTGAGGATCAACGCCCCACCTTGGTTCCGACCGAGTCGTGCTTACGAGGCACTTGAAGGAGATGAATCCTCGAGGTAATAGAACATTTTGGAGTCATATATGTACGAAAATTTTTTAGATAAAGGATTTCTTCACCTAATCAAATTTGTTCTTTGATTTAGGTGGATAAGCTCAAGGCCCGAGAATGTAACTACGGAGGTGTAGACTCAGAGTGGTCGCACGACCTTACGGTTATTCTTGAAACAAGCGATCTGGAGATTGAAGAAACCACTCCTCTCACCGGATAGTCGGGAATGTGGACCTTGACGAACCGGTCGAGGACATAGCTTCCGACATCTTGTTGGAAGGATGTGAGGGTTCCAACAAACCCCGTTTGGTCCGTAACCACAAAATTGGAAGAGAAGAAAAGGAAGGCTAGCGGCATGATTTCTCTCTGCGCGCGTTTGAGTCAAATCCGGAAATTAACAAGGTATGTACAAATGAAAGTGATCGTATAAGTATGTATCTTTAATAATTCCTTGATGATTTGATATTTTGAACTTCCCATCTTCGGTTTGCATAGGTCTTCGGTGTTCCGGTCATTTCCCACTGTGTTTTTCCGAGGACTGCTTTGTGGAAGTTTCGACAAAGCACTTCTCGGGACAAAGTTCCCGAGGAAGTAGTGGTCGAAGAAGCCCCGAGCGGTGACAAGGGCAACGGTGAGTTGGATCCTTTGGTGATTGAAACCCCTTCGTGGAGGTAGATGCCTCGAGAGGTCTCAACAGTTCCGATCATCGCCGATAACCCTTCCCAACCTAACAAGTTCCTTTTCGTCCCGATTCATCGAGGATAAGGAGCTTGATGAGGCGTGGCGAAAGTATCGGATACTCACTCAAGATGCACCTCGATTTGATTTTTGCGGTTATAATGACCGAGCAATTCGGTAAGTATTCTCGACCCGTTACATAACTCTTTTTTACAAAGTTTATAAGGAACTTAAGAAAGAGAATGCTAATTGTGTAGCATTTGGTCGAGAACTTTGCTGTGATCGGAGGACTGACCCAGCGAGTTAAGGACTTGGAGCAAAAGCACTCCGAGTTGGAAAGTAAGAACTTTTCCTTTTAAACTCGCTTTCTTCTTCAATACTTTGCTCCTCTACAATTATTCTCCCTTATCGCATTCGATAGATCTGGAGAAAATAAAAGAGGAGGTTGTGGCTGAGAAAGCCAAGACAACTTTTCTTGAAGAAGAAATAAAAGCTAAGGATCGATCATTTCTTTGAAGCAAGTTCATTAAGGACGGGTTGATCGTTGAAGCAACGACCAAATATGAAACACTTAGCAAAACAAATAAAGGTAATATGTCGTAAACTTGATTTTCCTTCAATGATGCTTGTGTTCATTAAGCGATTTGTTTTTGCAGAGCAAGCGCAAATGCTAAGCAGAATAAAAAAACTCGAAATTTGAGCGGGATAAGGAGGAGGCTCTTGCTCAAAATATTGATGAAAAGATTCATACTTTGAACAAGATGATCTTTGATTTGGGATCGAGGATCAAGCGTGCCTATCTTAAGAGATCCAATAGAGAAAATGAACTATTTGGGTCAACTTCTAGGGATCTTAAAGTTCGGTCAAAACTACTCGGATTTAATTATGCCGGTGCCCTAAAAGCAGTGTTGCAAGTGGAGTTAGTTTTGCTTTGGCAAACCGAAAGCTTCGACCCTCCATTGATCTCCAAGCTGTTAAAGATGACTTCAATCGCCCACTGAGGAGGCGACCAAGTTCATGGAAGAACTCGGGCCACTCGGAGATATAGTTGTAGAGGAGATGGAGGTCGAATCTCCGACAAGCGAGAGTTAGGCGGGAATATTTCTTAGAGTAGGTTCTGCAAGTGTAAAAATATTTGAATATCTATGAAAACTTACCTTTTATGTCATTGACAAAGCTTTTGTTTATCTGTTTGACTTTTTAAAATTCTCGTATATTTCCTAGCCCCGAACGCTTGATAGTAGAAGAACGTTCTTGTACAAGCGGTGAGCCAAGAAAGAGAATAAAAGAGGTCATAACCATGTATGTGAGTTTTTGAAGGTATGTTTGGACATGTAAGACAAAAGCGATCGTTGCAAAGATTAGGAAATCAAATGTGGTCGGGACAGATGATTTCGACTAGTTATAGATCTTTGTTTGTCATAATGGAAATACAATCAAAAACACTATATATGGTCGGGAAAAAGACTTTGTCAAACTTGACATAAAAAGAAATGCAAATATGTATGCAACAAATTATAAGTGAACTTTGTTTATATCTATTGTCCCATAATCTGGTGGAACTAATGCTAAGACACGAAGGCATCGACACATTTCTTGAAAGCGTGTTCAAATCTCATATCCGATGGTAGCGAGGATCGAAGAAAAGAACCGTCGCTAGGAAGCTCCTTCCATTAAGGTGACCACGTGCGAAAAAGGAGAGACTTCGACTAGGAGGCTTTCCGTGTCGACCGAGAGCTGACAAGAATAGACCGAGAATCGTGAAATAATGAAGCATAATCTTCAAAATCGTAAGCATATCATTCATGAGATAGGTAGTTGTGTGGTGCTCGATTACTCATTTTCTTAAAAAAAAAGAGTGTAGTCGCGTGGGAATCATTTGAAAAAATGCTCACGACTAGGACCATAGAGTATCGAGATCCTTATAAAGGATATCGAGAGAAAAATGTCTTCTCAGGCCGGACTAACAATAATAAAGCGACGAGAATGTAGGTGTATATATATAAGCAAGGTTGCACTTCTTAATTAATTAATGAATTTAATGAAATTGAAATTGAAAGAAATGAAAGAATGAAAATTAAACATAGAACTTACGCAATTGATCGATGTTCCAAGAATTTGACAAAATTTGCCCATCGACATAGCCAATCATACGGAACACGGTGGGTTACTTCGACCACGGTGTAAGGACCTTCCCATTTAGGAGAAAGTTTATTGCGATTTGTTTGGCTCTGAATTTTTCGAGAACAGATCACCTCTGACAAAGGTGCGAGGTCGCACCGACGACTATGGTACCTTCGCATGGCTTGTTGGTAGGCCGCCGATCGTATAAGGGCTTGGTTTAAATCGTTCTTCAAGGAAATCGGCGTCGTCGAAGTCGTCGTTCATTACGATCATTTTCGTCAAAACGATCGATTCGGCGAGCCAATTTTGAGTTACGGAGGAAGCATGGCTTGACATCATAAACCAAAAAGAATGGAGTTTCACCGGCCGCACGATCGGTCGTGGTTCGAACGCCCATAACACGTAGGGAAGTTCTTTAACTTAAGCGCTGACCGTTTGATTAAGCGGTGAATACTCGGCGTTTGATCCCGCATAAGGATACCATTAGCCCGCTCAATCGCTCCGTTGCTCTGCGGATGTGCAATGAAGCAAAATGAATTTTGACACTAAGTTCATCGCAGAACTCACGGAATTGATCGCCGGAGAAGCGGGAACCATTGCTCGTGATGATCTGTTGGGTACACCAAATCGCGTGATCACATTTTTCAAGAGAAATCTCTTAGCGGCCTCGGTTGTTATTTTAACAAGCGGCTCGGCTTCAATCCATTTTGTAAACGTGTCAATCATGACGAAAAGGAATTGAAGCCCCGGTGCTCTTGGGAAAGGTCCCGTAATGTCTAGTCCCAGGTTGCAAAAGGCCAAGAAAGATGAATTGTTTGTAAGGCTTGTCTTTGGTGATGTACTTGTCGACTATGAAACCGACATTGTACACACTTCGTCACAAGCTCTTTTGCATCATGAAGGCGGTTGGCGATAATAGCCTTAGGAAGGCTTACTGACCGAGGTTCTCAGAGGAATGGTGTGCTCCTGACGCCTTCATGGATTTGGTTAGCAATCTAATGCCATCCGTTTGAGATATGCATCTCATCAACACTCCATGAGATCCTCGTTTATACAAGATACGTTCGATTAGAGTGTATGATTTGGCTTTTCGTGCTATCGATCGGCCTCTACATCATCTTCTGGAATTGTGTCATCTGTGAAGATAATTGTAGATCGATGTCATCCGATCTCTACCGTGATCGTGGCGGCGCCAATCGTCAACGACTGTGGAGCATCCATGTTTCCTTGATTAGTTTGTTCAACTTGCAAAGAATCATGTATGTTCTCGGAAGGCTCAACTACCGAGGGTGAATTGAGTTGCTCGAGAAAAACTCCAGGCGGGACGGTCGACCTCGTGGAGGCCATCCGTGCTAACCGGTTGCGCGAAAGTTTTCCTTTCTAGGAATATGTTGGATCTGAAAACCGAAGAAGTGCTTTTCAAGTTTTCATTATTCGCTAGATAAGATGACATCTTGGTACTCGAGCATTGATACTCTTTCCCCACTTGATTCGCTACTAGTTGAGAATCGCCTTTCACTAATGTCTGCGAATCCGAGCGAGCGAGCCGCTCGAGTCTGCCGATAAACCTTCATATTACGCCACATTATTGGTGGCGGGAAAATTTAATTGGATGGCGTGCTTGATGTGTTCGCCGATGAGGGATATCAAGACCACTCCGGCCCGATCCTTGTAACATCAAGGAACCGTCGAAATACATTGTCCACTCGTCGTGGTGTTCGTACTTTCGGGTCCTTGGGTGGGTTCGAGGTTTGTCCATTCGCAATGAATTACGCTATTGCTTGGGACTTTATTGTCGTTAAGTGAAATAAAATGGAGATCGAACGCCCTAGCTCGACCGCCCATTTGGCTATTCGTCCCGATGATTCCTGTTTCCAAGGACTTGACCAAGGGATATCCGGTGAGGTACGACCACTTTGTGGGCACGAAAGTAGTGCCTTAGCTTCCTTGAAGACATAAGGAGGCCATAGAGCAACTTTTGTACTGTGGGTATCTTTCCTTTGGTCCATGTAAGACTTCGCCACGTAATAGACCGGTCGTTGGATATTATTCCTTTCTACAACCAAGACACCGCTAAGCGTCTGCGTGGTGTTCTTTGCCACGTAAATTAGTAATGTTTCTCCGATCTCGGAGAAACTAAGACCCGGTACTCGTAAGGTACTTTTGAGTTCCTCAAAGGCATCGTTTGCCTCTTTAGTCCACTCGAAACTCCCATGTTTCGAAGAAGTTTAAAGAAAGGTAATCCTTTTTCCCTAATCTTGCTATGAAACGGCTTAACGCCATCTGACCGATTAGTTTTGGACTTCCTTCTTGGTGGTGAGGGCGATCGGTCGATGGCGCAATTTTTCTTTGGATTAGCTTCAATACCTCTAGCGAAACTAGGAAACCAAGCGGTTTTCAGTGAAACTCGAACACACACTTTTAGGATTTAACTTGAGGTTATGTCTTCTCAAGTTGTTAAAGGTTTCTTGTAAGTCGGGAATGTAGTGCGCCGTTGGTGGTCTTCTGACGGATCGTCAACATAAGCTTCTAGATTCCAACCGATTTGTGGACTAAAAGTTTTTGCATCAACCTTTGAAAAGTTGCACATTTTTTAGACCAAATGGCATCTTAATATAACGAAGAAGTACCATATGGGGTGATGAAGGAAGTTTTCTCCTCATCTTCTTTACACATACTAATCTGGTGGTACCACGAATACGCATCTAAAAACTTAGTAACTTCGCTGTAAGTAGAGTCTACTAGTTGATCAATGCGGAAGGGGAAAGTCATCCTTCGGACAAGCTTTATTAAGATCTGTAAAGTCGATACACATTCGCCATTTCCTATTATTTTTCCTAACCATTACAGATTAGCAAGCCCTTGTGGGTGGTTGACTTCACGAATAAATCCTGCCTGGAGAAGCTTGTCAATCTCCGACTGGATTGCTTCCTTCCGATCGGGTGCAAAATGTCGTAGTTTCTGCTTGATCGGTTTTTTATCAGGCTGGAGAGCAAGCCTGTGCTCGATCACCTCCCGGGGGACTCCAGGCATATCGGACGCTTGCCAAGCAAACACGTCTTGATTTGCTCGGAGGAAGGAGACGAGCGACTCTTCCTATTTAGGGTCGAGTCTTGCCCGACCGAGAATCTTCTGGCGGTTGGATCTGGTTGTCTGACCCATGTGACGACTTATTTGTCCGGAGAAGCGCTTTTGTCGAGTAGTACCTCCTTGGTGCAGTCGGATGGTTTGGGTGTCATCTTTGGCTTCGAGTGCTTGACTGCATGGGAGGCGGATTAACCTCTCGGTCGGAAGTTCATCAACGGTGCAAAGGATTTCCAATCGCATCGTAAGCCATTTTACGATCTCCTCAAATTGTGATGACTCCTTCGCCCGGCATTTTCAAACTTTGATAACCGTAATGCGTGGCTATCAAGAATTTTGCTAATCTTTGGTCGATCGAGGATTCCGTTGTATCGGATTCAAGTTTACTACATCAAGCGGGATCTTCTCTGTTCGAAATTGTCGAGTTTTCCAAACGTCACGGAAGGAAACTTGTCCTATCGGTTTAGCGGTAGAACCGGAACTATGCCATGAAAAGCATATTTCACGTGTTTCACCTTTGACATGGGGACTGCATTTCTTCTAAAGCTCCTACAAATAATATATTCAAGGAACTACCCCATCCACTAAGACCCGATTAACCCGACAATTATTAATAGTTGGTTGAATGGCGATGGGGAACCTACCCGGTCGAGTCGATGGGATGGTGCGATCGTCTTTCTTTGAAGGAAATTGCGGTGTCAGACCACTTCGAGTGCTTGATTACGCTTGGAGATTCGACGAGGTTGACCTCCGCTCCATGGCCTTGAGATGGCGTCTGGACTCGTATGAAGAAGATCCTCCAAAAATCATGTTGGTGTGTGTTGGGGATCCTGGTACTCCATCTCCTCGTCGCCATCCTTGTCCTTTTGGAGCTCGTTTCTCCATGTTCTGTATTCTTTCGAAATGGTCCTTACCGCATAATAATCCTCCGTTTCTTACGCCAGACACGACAAAGTCGCAGATCATGCCCTCGTTGGTGAAGTGGACACCACTTCTTATTAAATGTCTGAATCCTTGGTCGGAACTTTTGCTTTGCTTCGACCGGCATAGTCCTTCTTGCCCTTCTGATCTTGTTTGGGCAGCGAGGACTTCTTTGTCGTCGGTCTGCGGTTCTTTTTCTTCTTGAGAGACTTCTTGTTCTTTTTCTCTGTTTGTCGGATCAGTGGGGAATCTTGTCTTCCGATCGATGGCTTCACACCACTCGATTGCTTCACTAGCGATGGCATATTTGTCCGCCATATCAAAAAGCTCAGCGGTTGTTCTTGGAGGGTTCATTGCTATGTCCTCCGTAAACCGCCGATTCCTTAGACTGTTTTAAAAGCTTTGAATAACGAGAGGACTCTGCGACTTGGTATAGAGTTCTGAACTGGTGAACCTCTTGATATATTGGCGTAAAGTCTCATCGATCCTACCGATTACGTGGAGATCGTCCTCCTTCCTGAGGCGGTCGACGCGTACTCGAAGTTGGCAATCGAAGATCATGAGTTGTTCCCAAGTATATATGGATCCGGCCGGTAAGTTTAACAACCACGGCCAGGCGGACCCTTGAGCACGATGGGTAAATAGTTGGCCATTACATTCTCATCGCCACCGGCTGACCACGATAGCGGTGGTATATATTTGGAGAAATTCCAATGGGTTTTGAGTTCCATTGAATTTGTCCAAGTTGGCGATCGGGCATCTGCTAGGCTAACGCGACGACTTGGAGCCCCAGAGAAGGCTCGACAACCTGTGATTGATTCATGGCGTCTTCTCCGAAAGGTGCCGGATTATGTCGATCGGAGACCGATCCCTAAGATTGGCACGCTGGAACTCCGGTAGTCGATCCGGTCATGACATTGATATGATGTCCACGATCGCCACTTAATTCAAGCGATGTCGGAGATCGTTAGGTCCTAGTGGTGGTTCTTCTCGGCGCATGGGGAGTATCCTCTTGAAATAGCCTTCTCCCTCGTGTCTCCTTGGTCGGAATCGTCGAGGAGGTCTTGGTATCGATCGCTCTCTGGTATGACCATGTTGTCCCCTCACCGAGGAGGGCGTTGGGACGAAGTCCTAGTCGACTTCTGAACCCCTCTGTTCTCGTCGCTTGCGTTATTTGCATGGTCATTGGAGAATTTGGATACCGACCTACGAGTTGTATTAAAACTAGGCGTTCTGCTAGAGCAGATCGAATTATTTAACATGTTTTGAATCGCCATAAGTTTTGTACGATTATGAAGGTCTCGGGTGGTTCATCTTGGTTGTAGGTGTACGCTGTCTAAACTTTCCCCGACCTTGGATTTGTTCGGTCTGTCGGTCACTCTGGGTGGGGCGGTGCGAGCGAGTTAAGCGATTGGCGTCGATTAGTTCCGTTGCCTCCGGAAGTTGGTGCTTGAGCGGCCGGATCATCTCTAACAACACGTGATGGCGTGGTAGAGAGTGTAGGACCGTGCAGGGCATCTTGATCTTCATCTCCGATCGCGTTGACCTCGTGCTTCCAGCATTGATCTTCCGATGAGCTTCCATCGTAACTAATGGAGAGCTTGTCAGTGCTTATGCCAGAATTTTTCACGATGGAGATCGGTCGGAGATGAGCACTTCCTGAGGTCTTCTCAGCCTGATCCGATGAACTGCCGATCGTATGCTGAGTGTGATCATCCCCACATGGCCTACGACCAGTGGAGGTTTTATCGACACCGTTACCAGGTGACGGTTGACTCCTGGAATTGCCAGAAGCCGAAGGAGAGTATCTTTCAGCCATGATTTCATCAATGGTATATAGTTTCGGGTGATGAGGTGAAACTTCTTTCACTGTTTCACGGTCGAAAAGGCCGGGCTTGAGAGATCCTCGGCATTCGAGGCGGTGAACGGCCGGTTCTCTGATTCGCCACCGTAGTGGCGGCGCATCTTCATCCGTCCGTCGACCTCGCTAACGTCGGCGACGGCGAGCCGGCGGAGGAGGATGAGGAGGATGACTGCCATTTTCTTCCATGTCGAGGTTGGCGTAGTCCGCCGTCGAATCGATTTTCCTCATCCCAAACTCGGGCATAGTCGCATGAGCGATTGCGAGTTTTGGGTGAGATTTTCTTGAGCGAAAAAAAAATTTCTTGAAACTTCGCCTTCTTCCCCACGGACGGCGCCAAATTGTCGGCGATTGAATCGCCGATCTTACGAAAATAAGCGAGGAAAATGGCGTGAAATATCACGGAATGGAATGGGGTCGCTCTTTATTGATATGAACTGGATTTACAAGATGTGGCTAAGTACTACCCTGAATTACTTGAATGGAGGAATGTTAATCAGACAATCGACTTAGAATATGAGTCTAAGGTGATTATCTAGCTTCTAATTCCACCGCTTAGGCTTCGTGCATATCTTTGCCTTGGCCTTGTTTTGTGTGTCGCCTATCGTCTCCCTCTTGTCTCTGTCGTTGTCTCTTGTGCTTCACCTTTAAATAACTTCCGAAGAGGTGGCGATTACTCTGGAGAAGGCGTCCTGGTGAAGCGTTACGACCGGTTTGGAGCGGTAGAGAAGTTAGCAATGTGCTAACTTCCTTGCGGTTGCTTGTGAAAAGCTTAACCGTAGGGTGGTTAATAGTCGATGTCTCGGGGTTGTACCATCGCATGGTTTGGAGCATTATAACATGTGTTCCATTCATCATACGATAAGAAATACCGATTCGATAATTTTCTGGCGGTTATCGGTGGGGATTAGGCACAAAGCCTCATCAGGCCGTGGTACCGATAAGTAACCTTCGGAATACTAACGACCGGGAGGTCGTCGGTCTTAGGGTTACGACCATGAAGACGTATGGTCTTTTGTTATATATTAAAATAATACATAGATGTTTTAATCCTCGTCAAAAGGTTAATGCAAAAAACGTTTAGTCCGCAAATAGGTCGGAATTTAGAAGCTTACGTTGATGATCCGTCGTAAAGACCACCAACGCTAGCAATCACATCTCGACTTACAAGAAACTTTCAAAGAACTTCGAGAAGGCATAACCTCAAAAGTGAATCCAGGAAAAGTGTGTGTTCGAATTTCTGTTTGGAAAATTGCTTGGTTTCCTAGTCTCGGCTAGAGGTATCGAAGCAAATCCAGTAAAGATAGCAGCCATCGACCAGATGCGACCTCCGACCACCAAGAGAGAAGTCCAAAAACTAACCGGCTGTATGGCAGCGCTAAGTTGTTTCATAGCAAGGTTAGGAGAAAAAGGGTTACCTTTCTTTAAGCTTCTCCGGAAACATGGGAGTTTTGAATGGACTAGAGAGGCAAACGATGCCTTTGAAGAACTGAAAAAGTACCTTACAAGTGCCCCGGTTTTAGTCTCTCCGAGATCGGGAGAAACACTACTAATGTATGTGGCAGCAACTCCACAAACAGTGAGCGGTGTACTGGTCGTGGAAAGAGATAATATTCAACGACCAGTTTATTACGTAAGCGAGGTCTTACATGGACCAAAGGAAAGGTACCCATAGGTACAAAAGTTGCTCTATGATCTCCTTATGTTTTCAAGGAAGCTAAGGCATTACTTTCAGGTCCACAAAGTGGTCGTACCAACAGGATATCCCCTTGGTCCAGTCCTTGGAAACAGGGAATCATCAGGACGAATAGCAAAATGGGCGGTTGAGCTAGGGCGTTCGACCTCCATTTCATTTCACGAACAACGATAAAATCGAGCGAGAGCGTAATTCATTGCCGAATGGACAAACCCCGAACCCACCCAAGGGCCCGTCTATGAGCACCACGAGGAGTGGACAATGTACTTTGCGGTTCTTTGATGTTAAAAGGGTCGGGTGGAGTGATCTGATATCCCTCTTGGCGAACACATCAAATCGCCATCGGTTAAATTTTCCGCCACAAATAATATGGCGAATATGAAGGTTCTTGGCGGGACTTCAAGCGGCTCGTTAAGCTCGGGATTCGCAGATTGCTAGTGAAAGGAGATTCTCAACTAGTAGCGAATCAAATAGGGAAAAAGTATCAATGCTCAAGTACCAAGATGTCATCTTATCTCGGCGGAAGTACGAAAACTCAAAAGCACTTCTTGGTTTCGGATCCAACATATTCCTAGAAAGGAAAACTTTCGCGGCACCGATTGGCACGGATGGCCTCCACAAGATCAACCGCCCGTCAGGAGTTTTTCTCGAGCAACTCGATTCACCCTCGGTAGTCGAGCCTTCCGAGAACATACATGATTCTTCTGATTGAACAAACCGATCAAAAGGACATGGATGCTCCATGTGTCGTTGACGGTTGGTATTTACGCCACGATCAAGGTAGAGATTGGATGACATCGATCTACAATTATCTTGACATGACATAATTAGGAAGATGATGTAGAGCCGATCGTATAGCACGAAAAGCCAAATCATACACTCTAATTGAGCGCACCTTGTACAAACGAGGATCTCATGGAGTGTTGGTGAGATGCATATCTCAAACGGATGGCATTAAGTTGCTAACCGAAATCCATGAAGGAGTCTGTGGAGCACATCATTCCTACAGGACTCTGGTCGGTAAAGCCTTCAAGCAAGGATACTACTGGCCAACTGCCCTTCATGATGCAAAAGAACTTGTGACGAAGTGCGTACAATGTCAGTTTCATAGCAAACTAGTACATCAGCCGGCACAAGCCTTACAAACAATTCCTCTTTCTTGGCCTTTTGCAACCTAGGGACTAGACATTCTGGGACCTTTCCCCAGAGCACCCGGAGGCTTCGAATTCCTTTTCGTCATGATTGACACGTTTACAAAGTGGATCGAGGCCGAGCCGGTTGTTAAAATAACAACTGAGGCCGCTAAGAGATTCCTAATGAAAAATGTGATCACACGATTTGGTGTACCTAGTCGTATAATTACAGATAATGGCGCCAGATTCACTAGCAATCAATTTCAAGAATTACGTGATGAACTTGGTGTAAAAGTTCATTTTACTTTGCTCATCCACGAGCAGCAGGCGATTGAGCGAGCTAATGATATCATTATGCAAGGATCAAACGCCGAGTATTCGACCGATTAATCAAGCGGTCGAGCTTGGGTTCAAGAACTCCGTCAGTATTATGGGCGTTCAAACCACGACGATCGTGCGACCGTGAAACACCATTCTTTTTGGTTTACTGGTGAAGCCATGCTTCCTCTAGAACTCAAAATTGGCTCGCTTTCGAATTGATCGCTTTAACGAAAACGATCGAATGAGCGAAGACTCGGCAGCGTCAATTTCCTTGAAGAACGACAAAACCAAGCCCTTATACGATCGCTAGTCTACCAACAAGCCATGCGAAGGTACCATAGTCGTAAGGTGCAACCTCGCTGACTTTCTTGTAGGTGATCCGTTCTCGAAAAATTGAGCTAGGCAAATCGCAATAAACTTTCCCCAAATGGGAAGGTCCTTACACCGTGGTCGGTTACCAGACCGTGTTCCGTCTGTTGGCTATGTCTGATGGGCAAATTTTGTCAAATTCTTGGAACGTTGATCAATTGCGTAAGTTCTATGTTTAATTATTGCTTTCATTTCTTTCAATTTCAATAAATTCATTTACTTTCTACAAATAATAATAAGTAACATTGCTTATATATATATATACCTATAGGCTGGTCGTATATGGTTGTCGATTTAAACTGGTTAGAGAAGATAATTTTTTCTCTCTAATATCCTTTCTAAAGGATCTCTATTACTCTCTGGCAACGATTTCTAAGTTGTACGCCGTATTTGTCCTAGACGTGAGCATTTTACCACGCACGACAACATTCTTTTCCTCAAGAAATATATGAGTAATCGGAGCATTGTACAAATAACTTTCCATACTGAACGATATGCTTAAAGATTTTGGAGGTTATATTTCACTATTTCAAGATTCATGCTCGCTCATATCGCTCTCGGTGGGACACGGAAAGCCTCCTAGTCGAAGTCTCTCCTTTTTCGCACGTGGTCACGCTTGCTGGAAGGAGCTTCCTAGCGACGGTCCTTTTCTTCGATCCTCGCTACGATCGGATAGAGAGTCCGAACACGTTTCGCGAAATATGGTATATGAATTCAGATCTAAAGCATTCCTTCCACTGCACTTTAGGATAATAGATATGAACAAAGTTCACTTATAATATTTGCTGCATTCATTTTTGCATTTCTCTTTATGTCGCAATACAAGGTCTTTTATCCAACCATATATAACTTTTTGCTTGGTATTTCGATCATGGCAAACAAGGATCTCTAACTAAGCGAAGTCATAAGCTGGTTCCGACCACAATGATTTCCTAATGTTGGTACGATCAGTTTTGACTTCATATCGGTACATACCTTCAAAATTATGGTTTCAACTTTTATTCTCTTTCTTGGCTACACCTTGCATAGTAATGTTCTTCTACTATGAAGCAGTCGGGGGCTAGGAGGTATGTGAGAATTTATAAAATAGTCAAACAGGATAAAACAAAGGCATTGTTAACTGACATAAAAGGTAAGTCTTACACATATTCAATATTTTTACACCCTTTTTGCAGGAATCTACTCTAGAAATATTCCCAGACTAATTACTGCTTGATGGAGATCCGATTTCCATTTCCTCTACTACTTTATTTCCAAGTGGCTTGAGTTTTTCCATGAACTTGGTTGCCTCCTCAGGAGGGCAGTTGAAGTCATCTTCGACAGCTTGGAAATCAATAGAGGGGTTGGAAGCTTTCAGTTTTGCCAAAGCAAAACTAACTCCACTAGCAACGCCTGTTTTCATGGCCTGGGCATAGTTCTTCCGAGTAGTCTTGAGCAGGTTGTTAAGATCCTCTAGAAGTTGACCAAAATAGTTCATTTTCTCTACTGGATCTCTTAAGGTAGGCAGGCTTGATCCTGATCTCATATCAAAAATCATCTTGTTCAAAAATATAGTCTTTTCATCTAGACTTTGAATGAGAGCTGCCTCCTTGTCTTGCTCAAATTTGAGTTTCTCTACTCGACCAAAATTTGTTTTTGCTCTGCAAGAGTAAAATGGGTGATAAGCAAAAAAATTGGCGGAAAATAATAAGTCAAGTCTCGACCTATTACCTTCAATTCTTTTGTTAAGATTTTCCTTCGATCGTAGCCTCGGCGATCGATCGATCCTTAGCTTTGATTTCTTCTTCAAGCGAGGCGATCTTGGCTCTCTCACCAAGATCTCTTTTTATTTTCTCCAAATCTATCAAATACGATAAGGAGAATAATTAACAAAGGACGAAGCATTGGAGAAAGAAAAAGGCTAAGGGGAAAATTCTTACTTTCTAATTCGGAGTGTTTCTGCTCCAAATCTTTAATCCGCTCGGTCAGTCCTCCGACCACAGCAAAGTTCTCGACCATATGCTGTTCAAATAGCATTTTCCTCTTTAAAAAAAATCATGTCTAAAAGACTTTTTAGGAGAGATTATGAAACTGGTCGTAGAGACTTACCCGGATTGCCAAATCATTGTATCCACTAAAAATGGAGTCAGGATGCATTTTGATTTGATGGTCCAATATCTTTCCCCACGCCTCGTCAAGCTCCTTATCCTCAATGAATCGGGGGCGAAAAGGGAACTTGTCAGGTTGAGGAGAGTTACCAACAATGGTCGGAACCTGTTGAGGGCCTTTAGGGGCATCTACCTCCATGAAGGAGTTAGGACCACCAATGGATCCAACTCAAGCTGTTGGCCTTGACGCCGCTCGGGGATTTTTCGACCACCTTTTCCTCGGGAACTTTTTTCCGGAAGTGGTCTCGCTCATGGACCTCTTGGTATTGGGTCCTCGAAGGAACCGGTGGGAAACTTAGGAACTCCAGAGGACCTATACCAAGCAAATAAGGAAGTAAAAGAGAAGGAGAGATGCATCAAATCAAAGAAATTATTAAAGGTATGTTCTTATACGACCACTTTCATTTGGGCGTACCTAGTTAATTTCCGGGATTTAACTTTGAAACGCGGCAGAGTAAAATCTGTACCGTCTCCCTTCCTTTTCTTTTTCCGACCTGCGGTTCTAAACCGGCAGGATTGGCCAAGTCTGTTGTATTATCCAACAGAATATCAGATGCGATGTTTTCGATCATCTCGTCAAAAGCAACGTCCTTGATGACCTGGTCGGACGGAGTAGTTTGACCTGCCTCCATATCGCTTGTTCCAAAGAACAAGCGCTCAGTCGTTAACGACGATCTGGGTCGGCAACCTCCGTGGTCGCGTGCTGGTGGCCTTCAGCCTTCTCCACCTAAACTAACAAATGAATTTGGTTAAGTGATGAAATCTTTTATCTAAACTATATGTATATCTCTTTTGAAATGTTCTGTTACCTCGGGAGATCCATCCTCTTCCAGTGCATCTGGGCACGAGTCGGTTGGAACAACGGTGGGATGTTTATCCTCACCAGTGTGTGCAATTCGCAACCCGACCAGCTACAAAAACAAAGCATGATCAAAAAACCCGATCGGAGAATATATATATATATATATATATATATATATATATATATATATATATATATGTGCATGATAAAAGATTTGTTACCTTAAGCCTTGTTATTCTCTCTTCAACAGAGACTATGGCCAAGATCTCAGGAAATCTAGCCTTTTCTCCAGGCTCTCCTGCGCAGATCAGCCTGATCCTTTCTCTAACTTCCTCGGAGGAAAGAACTTCAAAAGAAGAGAGAAAATAAGACAAGAACATGTTTTAAGGTAATACATTAATCCAATGAAAATACTAGTTGGAGTTATCTCGAAGACTTATCACCTCCTGAGATAGCTTCATCACGACCAATGGACCAGATTAGGGAGTGAGTCCGAAGCTTTAATGGGCTTATTTGACATTTGGTGAAATCCCTCACCACATGCCAAGAGATCAAGCCCTTGACTCGTAGGTCGTAGATGGCATCCACCCATCGCCCGACCACTCCTGTCTTCTCCACGGTCTTTCTCCATTTGGGATTTTCCGTTGCTCTCATTTCGTGAAATAGAGGCCGTCCTCAGAATCGTCATATAGAACCAGTTTTTCTTCCATGGCGACCACGAGGATTTTGAGTACATATGAATGTACTCATCGGCCTTCCGTCGTGAAGACGCAATGTACATTCCCGGAGTCTCCGTAGATCTCCCCATCACCATTCGGTAAAAATACCAAGAGCCTCAAACTTGAGGCAATCCTGTATGCTTCACACAAATATGTGAAGATCTTGATGTTGGCGATGGAGTTTGGGGCCAAATTCACTAATTCCACTCCATAGAATTCAAGAACACGGAGAAGGAATTTGTGTACAAGCAATCTCAAATTACATTCGATGTAGGCGAGGAAAACGGTAATTTCCTCATCTTCGCGACTTGGGAAATGCTCTCCAAAAGCTGATCTCCATCTCGATCAAATTCTTGTCAGGAAGCATTCGATCTTCTCCAAAGCTTCAAGCTTTTTCTTGCTCAACTCCGACGGCAACCACTTTGTGATTTGCTCGACATGATGAAAATCCTTGAGGATGAGCGAGAACTCGCAGGAGATTTTGTGGTCGGAAGAACAAGAAAAGGAAGGACGAAGATTTTTGTGCGGATGAAAGAGATCGAAAAGGATCTGGAAGCATAAGGAATCCAAAAGTCTAGCGATGGGGATTTTATAGCCTCGGGTCTTTCAATTACGATCGGAGTTTATCCATAAAAGTCCGAACGACAAAAAGCTTTTTTTGCCCAACAGACGAGAGAAATTCTTCGGTTCCCAAGGCAAGTTCTCAACTTTAAAATGAACACAAAATCACCTCGAATGTCACGACATTAATTGGTGGTCCGCCCGATATGAATTCATCGGGAAGGCGTTCACATGACTGTTCATTTAAAGTTCGGGGCTAGCCGACGAGATTAAAACCTCTATGTATTAATTTAAATACATAGAAAGACCATACGTCTCCATGGTCGTAACCCATAAAACTAGCGCCTAATCGGGTCGTAAGTATTTGAGAGGTTACACGATGGGTATCTGGTCGGACTAGGTTACGACCGGTGGTCGCTTCGAAATGCTATGAACAGGTACCAATAACCGTATGATGAATGGAACACGTGCTAAACATCCCATAACTTGCGATGACATACAAGACTCTGACGATAAATCACCTTGCGGTTAAATGTCTCACAAATACTTAACCGCAAGGCACTTAGCACATTGTTAACTACCTTGAACCTCCAACCAGTTGTAACGTTTCATCAGAGACGTCTTCTCCAGGGGTAACCGCCGTCCCTTCGGGAGTTATTTAATGGTGAAGCGCAGAAGACGAGGAGAAAAAAACAGCAAACAACAGAAGGCAACACAGAAGCCGAAGCAGTAGTATTTAGTACATTCAGTGTAATTGGAGATAGTCCCTAGTCAAGTCTTGTAAACCCAGTTCATATAAATAAAGAGCAGCCCCCATTCTCTTCGAAGATACTCTACGTCATTTTCCTCATTTTATTTTCATAAGATCGGCGATTTGATCGTCGACATCGTTCAAGTCGCCGACAAGGATGGCGTAAGTTTGAGCTCTGCTACTTCATCATGAGATTTTTACATACCTTGGCATTCTGCCTTCAATTGTGAATCCAGAAGATACCTTCCCTAGGAAAAGTCTCTTTCTCTTCTTCTCTTCGACCACCTCAATATTCACGACGCTTTTAGCCTTTGGGGGGCTTTCGGTGCCATGAGATTGGGAGGTCAGGGCTTCTTCGACCACGTTTGGTCGAAGACCTTGTTGAGGACCTGGGACCTCTATGACCATGTCTGGTTTGTAGGTCTTGAACGAGAGCCAAAAGTCTAGAAGCTTCCTGCCCCTCTTGGTGGTCGGAACTTGTTTCGATCACCTTAGGGGTAGCGCTTGCCTCGACCTCGGTTTCTGTTGATGCAGTAGTATCCTTTATAAAAGATACAAAGCTCTTCCAGATCTCCTTTTCTAGTAGCTTGACAAAGCCGTGAGAAGTAGAAATTAAAAAAGCTTTGTTGTCATAGTAGAATGGTATCTTGGTCTTGGGGGTTCTGGGAGCAGGCAATTCGACTGGTCCTTTCTTCTCTGCAATAATTACGTCTGTAAAGAATTTCTTGATGGGACTAGTCAGAGGAGGAGCAGAGCTTGAGCCTCCGCCTTGCTTATCGACGACCCTCACAAGGCGGCATCTTTTAGCTAGAGGAACTTTGACTTCCTCCACCTATGAGGGTCCTAAAGAAGAAATCAATCTTTGATTACCTTTAGACGATCCTCTCTTTCCTTTGCGGACACGGCCGCTAGGATTTGGGGAGACACCGTATCAGGTGGCAGAGCTTTTTTATAGACGAGTTTGACTCGGGAGTCAGTCTCCGTCTGTGAGACATCTGCATAGGTAGATAAGACATTCAATAATCAAGCTTGAAATCAACCAAAAAGAGCCGATTTGAAAGATTATCTACTTCCTTCGAAATCTTTGGTCGAATCTTTAGTCCCCGAGTACCTTCACATGGGATGTGCTTGTTTCTTCAAAGGACTGCTGCGGCGCGTGATGAAATCTTTCACCTCGTGCCATCCGGTAAACCCCTCTTCTTTCAAGTCTTTTATGGCTTGAATGTAGGGGGCGATACGGTCGAGGTTCTTGGGAGTCGAATCCCAGGAGGAGCTCTTCTCGGCAGATTTCCCCACAAAGAAGAGGCTGTCGTCCAGTAGAACCACTTTTTCTTCTATCTCGGCCATGACGACCGGGTGAACATCTCAATGTACTCCTTCGACTTCTCGTCGTGAAGCTTCAAACTGCAGCTATTGGCGATTTCAGCCTATCTGCTCATCCCGTAGTAATACTGGAAGAGCTCCAAGTCAGGTAGAATCCTCAGGTAGGCTTCGCACAGATACACAAATACGCTCAACATTGTGATGGAATTAGGAACGAGATTCTCTAATTCTACCCCAAAGTGAGCAAGTGCAAGTGTGAGGAATGGATGAGCGGGCAATCAAAGGCCACATTCACAGTATGCTTAAAATACTAGAATGGTGCCCTCTTCGCCTAACAGCCAATGCTGCCCAGCAGCCTCGGCCCACTTCACAAATTCCTTCTTCGGAATATTCTCGGCGGCGACCAGGGCTTCCATCTTCGTCGTGTCCATCTCCGATACCGCCCATTGAGAAATGGTTTCGGCCATCTTCTCTAAGTGCGAACGATTTGGATTTGGAAAGGTTTTGAGGAAGATTTCGACTTGGTTGGCGGCGGAGAGAGCGAGGGCTCGAAGAATAGATGAAGCAAATAGGGAGAAGTAAAAACCCTAAAGTCACATCTGCGGTAAGTTTTTATAGCCGCACGCTGGAGTTAAATATCGTGAGAACTCAATAGTTACAACTTCTTCAGGAACTGGTCAAACAGACAGATCTGTGAAGGTCAATTGGGATTCTTAAATTTGTCTGTTCGAGAAAACCGATTATGTCTTTACAACTCAAGCGAAATTACCTTCTTGACCAAGTCAATTTCTGGTCAAATGAAATACCAGTCGGAAAGATTCTACTTTCGACTACTATTCTACGACTCATTTACCAAGTATGTTGTTTTCACTTGAGGCTAGGGGGCTAGATGACGAGGATCTAATAATCCTAATTTAATTATTTATCTATAATTTATATTATAGATAGCAATATCTTTATATTACATGCGAATATATCCCTTACCATTCATAAGGGGGAAGCTTAACCGAGTGGTCCTAAGTCTTACTACGACCACCCCCTAGTCGTAGGTCTTTTCTACGACTAGTCTTTAGTCGTAAGCGTTTATACGACTCGCTTTAGGTTGTGAGCCTTTTTTACGAGCATCTTGTGGTCTTAAGTCTCTCCACAACCTAGTCAATTACGACCCCCTGTCATCGATGACACCTACAGGTATGTGGGCCCAATCGGTGAGGGTCTTATGCGCTGCGTTTAACGCACAGGGTAGTTAACATATGCTGTTATTCTCCATGAATAACTGCATGTTTTATACCTCTGTCTTTGAAAATAACTACCTAGGCGACGTGAGGGAGTTATTTCTCTGACAGTAACCTCGACCAGCGATTCATCATTTGGAACATTGGGACGTTTCTTAGCTTGGAGGAACTGTCACCTCTCCATGCGCTATATAAAGGATGAAGTTAGTAGCAGAGAGAGGGACAATTAAGGAGCAAGGCAATTTAGAGCACAAGATATTAGACTTTAGTCTTCCTCTTGATTGTAAACAACACACTCAATATAACCACACATGAGTAGAGTTGTTATTCTCCCCGGAGAAGACCTGTACCTGTATAAAATCTCTGTGTCATTCTCTACGTGGTTTTATTTCCAAGACTTCTTTCAAAACAAACAATCATACGTAAAATCGATAGTAAAACACCGACAATGTTCATGTCGGAAGGTGGGTGGCACCTTATCTTCCTTCTCTTCGTTCTCCTAAACATCGGCAAGCAGCAAGTATGCGTTTGGGGTACTAATATTCGCTGTCAACATGTGATAAGCAACAAAGTATCGTGGCCTTGTTTTTTTTTTTTTGTTACCGCGATTAATGGCATGTGAAATAATAATACAAAAAAGATGCTTGGTTCTGATTTGTGAACAACTCCTCTGATCCTCTCCGTTTTATTTTGCTTGGTTCTGCTTCGTGCAGCGTTGGAAAGAATGCATTACGGAAATGACCAATTCCCCTCCTTTTACACGCAGTGCCATGGCATGGACGATGCAAAATTTGTTAAAAGATTTAGAGAGACAGGCCTGCAACAAAGGATTCAACCCGAATTACAAGCTGAAGTGAGCTAGCTTTAGCTAGTCTAGTACACAAGTGAGGGGTCCATGCAAAATTAAGCTATATCGCGTGCATAACTGCACGTCCCAGAAGGTTTACCCAACAATACTGAAGAAAATGGTAACATTGCATAGCAATACCAGATCTAGATGACATTAACTGGGGAAGCAAATCAACTGGGAGACATGATCAGGGTATTTTGGGTCAACTGCTGGCAGGCAGGTCTTGTGCTCCTCCTTCCCTGCACCGGAAGCCCTATTTATTTTGGGTCCTGTATGGGCCTAACAACTGCATGGGCTGGATATTGGGAGGCCTCAGCTTCGTGGGCCGCGCGTCCATTGGGCCCCTGTTTAAATGGAGGCCTACATGTCAGGATCAAGAGTTTGTTTGGTCGTGTAAAAAATTGTTGGTCTGGTGGGATGTGAGTCGAGTGTGTCGGTCTGCCTTCAACCTCTAAAAAAGAACGGTAATGCAGGCATCTGATATGATAAGGACGTTTGCCGGTAGAGAAGTGGGAGCTTTTTTTTAGATACACTCACGCACATATACCATACACACGTACGTTCGTGCTTAATACATGTCTAATCTAGAGTGGAGTCTCAGACCACGTAAGACGAAAGACGCTTTTGACTATCAATACACCCACGTGAGTGCGTATACTATTCAACATGGGAATTTTCATTGGTGAGACACGCCGGAATTCGACCTCAAGGATCGAACCCGGGTAAGTTACTCGCACAACAGCGTAACCAACCACCCGTTAGCTCGGTCCTCAGAGAAGTGGGAGCTGGGTCGACGATCGGAAGGCCAGAGGCACCACAACAGTCTGGGTTGGCGACGAGAACCGGGCTCACCTCGCGCCGTGCAGATCTAGGTTTGTCGGTGACGAGACACCCGGCCGCCCTCTCCTCCAACGATGAGCTTTGATACTTGTTGTCGTCCGCACGCTTCCCGCCATGTACGTTTTTTTTTGTTTCAGGCTTTTGCTCGAATCCTCACAGAAAGTGTTTTGGTTTGTTGCAGACGTTCGTTCGAATTGTTACAGGAGGCGTTCCTTTTCGTTGCAACGTTGTTGCATATTTATTTAGTGTGGCGTGGTTGTTGCAACCGAAGATGGATTTTGTTGCGTTGCGTGGGTATCAACCCGTGTTTCCTCTCCAAAAACCCAACGCGAGCAATTTTTGTCGCGAGAGGGAGAAACCGGGTTATGAAAGAAGAAGAAAAGTTAAAACGTTAGTTGGAGCAGCGTTTTCCTGTGCCTTTTGGGAAGGGGAGGGCTAGAAAAAGATCGCAGCCGTCCGATGCACGCAATTTCTCGCGAAAGCGAACTGGAAAGCTCCATGCATGCTTGTTGCCGTAGGGCAATGCAAGGTCGCCGTCGGCGTCGCACGTCTCCGTCATCATGCACCGAAGGGGAGTAGCATTCGAGCGTCTTAATTATTTGCCTCCGCAGATAGGTGACGTGACACCTAACTATGACAGTGCAGATTAAATTAATGATTATATTGATCAAATATATACTAGATATGCTATAGTTGCATAACAAACACGGGCTTATAGGTGCTGCTGCTTGAAGCGTTGTACGATTAAGGATTAACAACTATATTTTCAAATATAAATACATCTGTATATTATTGCAACGTAACCCTCCTTGTCAGTTGATAGATCAGCGTCACTGGCGGAGCTTCAGCTAGGCCGGTACTCCATTCCAAATTGAAAGCCCGTGATTATGTATTGATATCTCATCGAATAGATTCTTACCAAGCCATAGATTAACTCTTTACACAAAGGATTAATACACGATGCATTGAATTCTTACCAAGTCGGTGACACCTAATTCTTCAAATCCGGAGCAACGCCTTACAAACATGCATGCTGCGTCCTATGCATGCGAGCACGTACCTAGTGGAAGATTGTACCACAATCTGTTTCGTTGTCAAGATGCTAAATGAATCAATGCAAGGAAGGATCTTCTTTACTTCTAGTACTAGGTTTCTTTATCCCATACAAGAGAAGATGATAAATTGGGGGTGTCGTGAACATTTAAGAACTATTTTTATTATTTAATCTATTTTTAAAAATTATTTTATAGATAGCCTCTTCTTAACTTTATTTTCAATTCTGACCCCTTTGATCACGCCACAACGTATGGTGTTGCAAAAACACGTTGTCACGTCACGGACCTCGGCGTGGCAAACGAGTGCTGTCACACCACTCCTCTTGGCGTGACAGCACAGTTAGATCACACCGTGGTCGGTGGCATGACAGCACAGTTTGATCATATCATGGGTCATGGCGTGACCAAATGGGTTAGAATTGAAAATAAAGTTACGAAAAGTCTGTTTTTAAAATAATTTTTTAAAAGGACTAAAAAAAAAAGGCTCAACATTTAACGGCCTTGTATGGTTAATTGGCTGGCCATCTTCTGATTCTTTTCCTCTCTTTTTTTTTCTGTTTAACTATTAGAGCATTTTCCTTTTTTGCTAATATTAATTCACATGTTCACTGATGTGCACAGTAAGCACTAAACATATAGATGAGGTGTGGCCTATACAACGAGAATTATGATTAATTATCCTCGAAAAGAGTTATACTCAGATATGCATTAATACGCCGAAAAGCATAGTATTTTCAATCAATTTTTAATTTAAATAGAAATATATTGTCACAGCATATAGTTGCTCGTCAAATTCGGACCAATCAGACGCAGGAGGATTAATCCATTTCCAGATAATATTACTCTCCCTAATAATGGTACCACAGGTCCATAAGTTTGGTGGTACTGGTGCGTGCATCGCAATCAGTTGGTGAAGGGTGGTGGTGTGAGTGTGACCTCAAGAGAAAGCGTTGATTAGCACGCATCAGCTAGCCATTATTATTGTTTTTTTGCACTAGTCACTAGAGGTAGAGGAGCATCTGCACCTGCTTCCTTTTGCCTTTGGCTTTGCAGCCTTTTGCCTGCTCGGTCCGTCGCAGTGTGGGCGACGCCCCACTTCTCTCTCTCTCCCTCCTCCCCTCCTCCGCCGCTCCACTCGCCGGCCATGTCCACAATGCTGCCCTCCAAATCAAGGTGGTTTTCTCTTTCTTTCTCTCTCTCTCTCCCTTGCGTTTTCGTTGGCTGGTTCTTGGTTTGTGTGTTTGATTGGGTTGGTTTTATCTTCTTCTTTACTGCGCGGCAGATCTCAGCGGTTAGTGCATCGGGAAGCATTTTGATTTCCTCTTTCCTATTGCTTTTCTCTCACCGTTTCTTTTCTTGTTCATTGCACGTGCCAACTTGAGCATCGCCAATTCCATAAACTTGAGTTGCAACGGCTTGTTGATCCACTAAATTTTTGCCTGTCCATCTTGAAGTTTCGATTTTTTGCAAGATTTTCCCTTGATCGCAGCACAAAATGTGCCTTGTTTGAACCGTGATTTCAGCTGCATTTTGCCACTCGTATCAACAAAAAGGTTGGGGCTTTAATCAATTGGTGTGCTGCCATTGACAGATCTGGGCCTAATGAATCCCCCATTAGCAAGGGCAGGCCGAGCGCGCCGTCCTCCAACCACCGCCCTTCCACGCCGTCCTCCAACCACCGCCCATCCACCCCCGGCGGCTCCAGGAGGAGCACCGGCGGCACGCCGTCCACGCCGCGCTCGCGCAACGGCGGCCCTTTCAAGTCCGAGTCCAACTCGCCGGCAGCCCAGAATTCGCGGCCCCGCCTCTCGTTCGACCGATCCCCGAGATCCGCGGACACCAAGCCCGCCGTCGAGCGCCGGGTGCCCAAGATCGGCACGCCTCCTGATGTAAGTGCGCTGGAATTGGGATTTTGTCAATGAAAATGATGTGCATTGCCTGCATTTGTGTGAGTTCTTGATGCAAATTGTGCCATGGTAATGCAGAAGCAGCCGCAGAGGGAGGCCGAGTTGCAGGCGCGTCTTGAATCCATTCAGGAAGACCTCAAGAAGGCCAAGGATCAAGTGGCCTTCATCGTGGGAGAGAGGGACCGTCTTGTCGGGGAGCTGAACGAGGCCAAGAGAGTGGCTGATGAGACGCACGAGAAGCTCCAGGATGCGCTCATGGCCAAGAGGTGGGCTGAGGAAGCCACGGAGATCGAGAAGTTCCGGGCAGACGAGCTCGAGCAGGCATGCATCGATGAGGCGCAGAAGCGGGAGGAGGAGTGGCAGAGGGAGGTTGAGTGTGTGCGTGGGCAGCACGCTGCTGATTTGGAGACATTGGTCACCACAACGGAGGAGCTGGAGAGGTCCGGGCGTGAGCTTGCTATGGCGAATGAGGCCAAGAAGGCTGCACTTGGCCACGCAGATGATGCCATGAAGATCGCTGAGGTCAATGCAGAGAAGGTGGAGATCCTCTCCAGCGAAGTCGTCCGCTTGAAAGGATTGCTTGATTCGAGCGCGGCGAGTGAAGAGAGTAAAAATCGTGAAACTGAGGCGCTTGTTAATAATTTGGAATATGAGATTTCAGCTCTGAAAGGCAAATTAGAGGAGGCAAGAGTTGTTGAGGAGAGGTTGGCCGAGATGGAAAAACTGGTCAAGGAGCTTAAATCAGAGTTAGCTAATGCAAATAAGGCTAAGTCAGGCGTCTGTCAGCTGTTGGAAGAATGGAAGCACAAAGCAGGATTACTTGAAATGGAATTGGAGGAAGTCGCACTCTCGGAGAAGTTAAAAAGCGAATCTCTTGCCTCTACGCAAGAAGAATTGGACAAGGTCCAGTCTATGCTACAAGATAGAGAATCTGAAATCGAAGTGCTCAAAGGAAAGACAACGGCCTTGGAAATTGTGGTGGCAAGGCTTTTAGCAGATATCAACGAATCCAACGAGCACTTGGATGCATCTCAGCAAGAGGTGTTTGGACTGCAGACAACAATAGATGTTCTGAGAAACAAACTTGAGGCCGCCGAAGAAGCAGTTTCAGAGGCTTTAAACGATGAGAAGACTGCTAATGCAAAGATTGAAAGCCTGACCGAGGAGAAAATCAAGCTAATAAGTGAGTTGAATGATGCTAGGGATAGAGAAGAGAAAGAGAAAAGGGCAGTGGAAGATCTTACTGCTACATTGAGTGAGGCATCTGGCAAAGCAAAGGAAGCACATGAGAGGTTTCTGAACAAAGAAGATGATTATGAGCATGCCCTCGTGCAGATTGGTGATCTCAAGATGGCCCTAAAGAGTACCAAAGAGAGTTATGAGGTAATGCTTGATGAGGCAAACTACGACATCACTTGCTTAAGGAGAACTGTTGAAACATTGGAGGCTGAAGTGAACAAGTACAGAGAAGAATGCGAATCTAAGGAGCTTGACATTGCCAAGTCAAGCAAGCAGTCGGAGGAAGAAATTGCCGCTCTTAAAGTAGAAGCCGACAAGGTGGTGGCATCACTGCGAGGTGCAGAGCACGAACTCCAAGCTGTCAATGAGGAGAAAGAGAGGCTTCAAGAAAAGCTGATGTACACAGAATCAGTGTTTGCTGAAGCCAACAATGATCTGCAGGAGGCAAAGGCTGAGAAAGAGAGTCTTCAAGAGAAACTGGTTTACACGGAATCAGTGGTTGCTGAAGCCAACAAGGCTGTGCAGGAGGCAACATCCGAGAGTTTGCAACTGAAGGAGAGGTTACTTGATAAAGAGAATGCATTGCAGAGCGTAACCCAGGAGAATGACGAATTCAGGTTGCGAGAAACTGACGCCATGAAGAAGATAGATGAATTGTCTGCTTTGCTTGCTGAAGCCATGACAAAGAAGCATCCTGAGGAGGAAGAGAAGCTAGTGGTTGTTGATGAGGCGCACAATTCTGCGCGTGAGCATGAAGATGTTGCTGATTCGGCTGCAGTAAATGAAGGTACGGAAGGAGATAATGATAAAAAACCAAAGCTGGAGCCTGATGCTGTCAATGGTAACTCTAACGGGGACATGAATCACAAAGAAGAGAAAGACGACAGTAAGGTTGAACAGGAGGAAGTGAAAACTGAGTGTACCGTACAGGAGAGCGACGAAGTTGTCGAGAAGCAGCCACAGACAGACAGAAAACAAGAAACGGAGTCCCCCAAAGATGAATTAGACTCCAAGAAGGACAGCAGCACTGAGCATGCAAATGGGACGGTATCAGAAGATACCAGTAAAGTGGCAATGTCCCCGACAAAACCGCTGCAGCAACAGAAAAAGAACAAGCCTCTACTGAAGAAGTTTGGGAGCTTACTGAAAAAGAAAAACAGCAAGTAGGTGAACAACACATGTACTATTGGAGTTACTCTGATTTGTTTTTTGTTTGACGAGGTAGTGTGCTTTTCTACGCGTTTACTGTCAATGCCTGCACTTCTTGTGGTGATTGCAGTAGTTTGTGGGTTTCTTCTCTCTCTCTCTTTTTTTTTTTAAAAAAATTGGACCTCCTGTTCGTGCCCTATGGTTGTGGTTGTTATCTACACGATTGTGGCAGTTTGTGTGTAACTGGAGTTCCTCCTAAATCCTAATCAGAATGGTTATTCAATTCTGAACACTGTGCAGCTCCTTATGATAATTCATATCATGTAATGTAATGTAATGTACCAGTGATAACTCCTAATCATGTTTGTTGGCATTCTAATCATGTTTGTTGGCGTGTTGATGATCGATATTGGTATTTCGAACAGTCGAAATGGATTGAGTTGAATTCGCCTATTATTATCTTGGTGTACCCTCCTAACCTTGGTTGCTTAAGAGGGTGGCATCGATCAAATCAGGTGCATGAAATTTTAAAAAGTACAGCTAAATAGCTGTAATTTTATAATGGTCTGTCAGACGGGGCTGGATTTTGTCACATGCATCCATGTAGTGTGCAGTGTGCACGCATCGCTGTTTGGATGTACAGTTTCAAATGAAGGCAACAATCATGTGGTTTGCAGTTTGGTCACCGTGAAGTGATGCTCATGAAATTCTTTTGTCAGTGTTTTGATTGCTTAGGGATTTGTTGCTGATTTGTGTTTTTGACAAACTCACACTTGCTGTATGTTGGAAATGGAAATAAGATGATCACTGTAGAGCATAACAGCAATATATATGGATGCAATTGGCATTGCAGGAGACGAAGCAGCTGTTTGAAATTAGACTCATCACTCATTACCTGTATTACTTGTGTTAATAACTTGCTACTAATATTCTCTTCTACAAAAAAAAAAGAAGTATATTTTGAGAACTCCAAATCTGAAAGTGAGAGTCGGCGCATGTCGGAGGCCGTCAAGCTTAAGGCGCTCGGCGCCATCGGCAGCACGTTCGGCACCAATACTACGGCCGACACCTGCGTCACCACCGGCGACGCGCAGCAGCAGCAGGCCGTGACGGACATCGGCCAGTGCACGTGCATATAGGACGGAGACGCCTATCCATCGAGTGCAAGACAGACATACTTCAAGATTTTTTTATAAAAAAAAATACATTTTTAAATAGAATTACATAAATAAATGCTCGTCTAATAAAATTACAAAAATAGATTTACATCGCAAAATTTGACGACATAAACCTATTTTTATAATTTTATTAAACAAACATTTAATCCTATAATTCTATTTTTAAAAACAAATCCGTAGAGCAACGGTAAACATTAAGATTACTGAAGTTGAGCTTTAAGTACTGATCGCTGTCGTATTGACATACTGATTCTGCTCTTATTTTTCTTTTTGTTTCTTCTTTAATTTGTTTTTACGAAGGAAACAAATCATATATAAATATATTAAATATAATTCCTTATTTGCCACTGAAAGTTAACCAGTTCCCTTATTTGTCATTGGAAAATTTTTGCTTTCCTTCTATACCACTACTTCTCAAATTCTGATCCTTATATGCAACTATTGTCCATTCACCGTGAGTCTTCTGTCAGATGGGCTGCAAAAAGACCATGTTGCCCTTCATCTACCTCTCCCTTTCCTCCTCTTCGGTTGAAACAAAAGTCATGCCATGATCTCACCAAGCGAAACTGCAGTGGTGGCATCCGGCGACTCGACGGGAGCAACAGAGGTGGAGATCGATGGCGGTCCGTGAGCTTGGAGGCGGAGCTCGACCGCCACTTGGAGATGCCCCATGGAGGTTGAGCTCGACGGCCGCACGGAGGTAAAGCCGACGGGTGAGCTCGATTCAGCAGCGGAGGAGCTCGATTGGTCGGCGCTTGAATCAATTCGATGGTGGAGGACCACGAATCCAACGTCTTTTCCCGTCGTCGACCATGAATCCTGCGCCTCCACTAAGCTCACCTCCCTTGTCTTCTTGTGAGAGCCGGGGGTATTTACCTTGTAATACTTAACCATCCAATTGGTCCTAGCATTACAAATCAAATAACCCGACTCTCGGAGTAGTATGTACCTCCCAGGAGCGGTACACATACTCCTTCACAAAATATAGCATCCATTCCATACACAAGTCATTACAATATCAAGTCTTCAATTTTACATCACAAAGACATATACATAATAGAGTTATTACAAAAGGGGCCGACCGGCCAAAAGACAAAGTTAAAGTAGCAGCGGAAACAAAAGCCATAAGATTGCGATAAACAGAAGCCAACCGGTTTGCCCTTACCTACAAGACAACCGACCGGGCCGCCAAGCTAGTCGTCCTGCATGAAGTCGGTCTCACAATAGTTAACCCCTTGGGGGTCAACCTCCTCTACAACAATAAAACAATGCACTTGAGTACAAAAACGTACTCGCAAGACTTACAGATAACAAACCTATATATAGCTGCATGCAAGCTGAATCAAAGAAGAAGGCTATAGGGTTCATTTTCAGCACAAAGCAATATTTTATTTGCAATAGTGTAATAGATTAAGGACAATTTTAACAAATCTGTTTTTATTTGTTTAAATAACAGCGAAACACATTTATAAACATAATTAGCATCCTGAAGGTGACTTCCCAGCAGCCACCATAACATAGCACGAATTACCCATTCGTACCACCCGATTTCAAGTTTTATCGAAAATGTTATAGTCTAATTCTTGTGGGAAATAACCAAGCATGTCCATAACCTAGGATGAGGCTATTCGAATAGATTAAACCCTGCAGGAGTGTACAACTTTACCCACATGTCAGACCACTCCTTTTGCCACATGATAAAGCACACATCCGAAGGTATGCCGGCAGAGCTAAGTCCTACGAGACGTTTTTCAATGGAATGAATTAATTAAGACTCGCACGTGTGGGGGTTAATCCTTCGCGAACCGCCCATCATGGGCTCCCACAGAGGACCCACACGTTGTGTCGGACACATCGGCCCTGCCTTAGCAACTGTCAATGCTTCTTGGGCAAGGGAACCTAAATCCGGAACCTACCCCGCACATTCCCAACAACAATAGAATAATAGAACATTTTTCTCCTAACATCTACCACCGGTGACTCATTAATTAACACACCCCAAAGTACCAAGTCAAGAGGGTTCACATATGCCCTCATGTGGTTGCACGCAAAAATGTTTGGATCAATGGCACAAGTAATTTGGTCCTTGTTGACTCGGGCACCAAGCACACACCTAAGAGCACACCATCCAACCAATGTGCCTAAGTCTAAAATATTTTATTTTCAGTTTTAGTTTCTCAAATACAATACATACATGGGTACTCTGACCCAAGTAATTTAAGTGATGATATAACGACCATTGCCGAAGCGATAATCCCCATTCTACCGTTCTAAGCATTTCTAAGCGACATCAACTCGCATACTAAATATAAAGTGACTAGAGCCCATCCATCGAGCTCTAAATCACAGCGGATATAAACCTAGGCTCAGTAGTAAAGGATAGATGTTTATCTACAGTTCAAGTAACTAACTAATCAGGTAAACTATCACGACTGAGAAAATACTTGTCAACATAGCATGTATACATACAGTTAAAACTTTGAAATATTAACATGCAAAAATAATAGGATCAACGTGCATCAAAGGAAAAACTACTTGCCTTGCTGGAGGTAACTTTCTTGCTGCAAAGGATCACTCTCGTATTCAATGAATTCGTCGGAACCTATCGAAAGAGCGAAAAGAACCAATAAGGACAAATAACACTGAATAAACTCAAAAAATCAAAGTCATCCAAAAATCATAAAATTTACACAGAAGGTAGAGAATGATTTTAAATAAATTTAGCAATAAAAATCAATTGATTTGGATGTTGCATGCAAAAGTTATGACCAGAACAAAATCAGCTTTTGCTAAAATGCTGAAAAAAATCCCTCTCGAGTACTATTCATCCGAATTAAAAGTTTTGGCAAAAAAAAACCAAAGAAGTGGTGAACAAGAAAAGTTTATGGTAGTCAGAGAACCACATGAGATGAACAATGAAATTTGATTCACCTCATTTGGAGCTAAAATGAACTTCTTATGATTTTTCAAAGTCATGAAAGTAGTGCACAAACCATATATAAAATAAGATTTTCAGAGGCAGTAACATACTCAAAACCTATTCTATAATAAAGTACACTAACAGAGGAAACCAACAAACTTGAGTTTGCTCCAATTGGAGTTACAAAGAAATATTTATGCATTTTTGAAGTTAGAACAATTTTTAGTGCAAGAAATAATGCTAAACTGAAGATAATTCTACTAACTAAAATTTCTGGAATAGAAACAAGATCCAAATCCATTTCAGATTAAAGTATATTTTAAAAGGAAACCAACCAAATTTGTTTCATGCAAAAGGAGTTAAAATGAATTACTTATGCAGTTTTGAGGTTTAAACAATTTACAGTACTTAAATAATTGATATACGGATTTTCTTATAAACCCTGAGCTGAAAAAATTGGATTGTTGAGATCTAATCGGATGGTCCACGCAAACGGTTACGCTCGGACGGTCCGAACGACCCAAACGATCCAAGCGGTCCGAACGGCCCAAACGATCCAGGCGGTTGAATCGAAATCAGATGGTCCAAATGAAAGGGACGTTCGGACGGTCCAAACAGCCTAACTAATCCGGATCGTTGATCTCAACATGGACGGTCTAAAGTGAGGGGTTACTAAGCACTTAACGGCTGGACCCACGCGTCAATGATTCATTATGAAAATCTAACCGGTCATTGAATTTAACTAACCATTACTGTGTCCTAACGACCAAGATTAGCCCTAATCATTGAGCTACAGTGACTGCCGGCTGTCCGACAAAATGAGCTCTGGCTTCACCGGAGCATTGCCGATGATTCAGGCCACGGCAAAACCGGCCAAGGGCATGAATGGAAAGCTAATAGTAATGTGCACCTAATGGTGGTGGTTACGATGGATGAGCTGGCCTGTACCGGCGGCTAGCCAGAGAGGGGCGACGCTAAACTACAAGCAAAATGTGCATGTTGCAACCCGAGTGTGTCTCAAGCCTAAAAATGCATGCATGTGTCTCTAAAGGTTACTAGGAACCTTACCAAAGGATGGAGAGATCCGAAGAAGCTCTGAGGTGGCTTGACATCATTAATGACAACGGCAACGCTCAGCTCCACGCAGAGAGAACAACCTGAGCAAGGAAAAGACCCATGAAGCATCAAGATAGCTCAACTAGGTTCAGTAGGTGGTGGGAGAGCGTGGAATTGGGAAATGCCTTACCGGATCGATAAGGAGATGAAAAGGGATCTTGTCGGCAGACACTGGAGGAAACTAAAAATCCATGAGTTACTGTGACACATTGCGCTCTAGGGTGGAAAATGGCACAAAGGCGTTCTGGGCACTACACAAGAAACCAAGAGCTCGCATTAGCCAAAATGGAAATGGAATGCAAGAAGGAAACTAAGGGACTTGGAGGTGAGGATTTTACCGAAAGGATGAGTCAATGGGAGCCTCCTTCTCCTCCGTCGAAAAGAGGAGAAACTAGGATTTGGAGGGGTTTTAACCAAGGAAGATGACGGCAATGGAGGCGGCGTTAAGCAATGAAGCTCCAGGAGTGGTCGCAATGGGTGGTGGCTCACGGCGTTGATGGGGCGGCGCAGCATGCAACAAGCGCGTGGCGTTGAGCTTCTGCGCGAGCGCCAATGGGAGGTAAGAGACGAAAGTAACAAGTGGGTCCCACCGTGTCAGCGACTCAAGCGAAAGTGGCTTGGGTCAGTGTTTTGATGAATGGGTTGGGTTGAGTCAGATGGTCGAGTCGGAAACTTTTGACGGTCCGATTGAAAATGGACGGTCCAGATTGTGCGCGCGTTCGGACGATTGATATGAAATCTAACGGCGCACGTGTGTTTGCTTGTTCGGACGGTCCGAACGACACAAAGGATGTGGGTGGTTTGATTGAAATCGGATGGCCCAAATAACTTTGCGTCCGTTCAAATTGGCTCGAGCACGAAGATGGTTGGGTTCAACCAAGAGGCTTGGGTTCAACCTAAGCCCAAACAGTAGTAAGGACTAGGTTTGAAAAACAGGCTGAAGTTTTGAGGAATTTTTAGATAGAGTTGCATAACTCCAAAAATTCTGAAATTTCTATTGGAGGTTCCTTACTCCAAGATTAACCTTGCATAAAATTTTCAGAGGTTTTTGTGCACTGAAGTTTTCTCTAGAAATTTCTCAAAGTTCTGCCCTAGGGTTTGACTAAGGATCTAATTGGTTTGACTGGCCTCTGAAAAATAGCAAATAAAATCTAAAAATTTTGAAATTTTTCAGAGGAGTCACTAGGATGGTCTAGAACCTGGAAAAAATATTTCCAAAGGCTAATCACAAGATTTGTTCCAAAAGTTTAAAAAGGTTATGCTTCTAGTCAATTGAAACATTAGGTTTTTCATAAACAACAAAACCTTTTGGAAGAATTTCCAGAAAATTCAAATAACAACATGATGCACCAAATTTTTTAAATTCTCCATATTTTTATACATTTGAAATACAAACCTGAGTTTGGGATGTTACACTTCTCCCCACCACCTATGGACTCATGGGCCCACGAAGGGCATCGCTCCTGATGTCGCGGTGGTGGAATCAGATGCGGCGGCTGTGGCGGAGGCGAAGGCGATGGTGGCTGGTAGGGGCACGGTGGAGCAGAAAGTGGAGGTTGCGCGAAGGGTGGTGCCCGAGGCGGAGGCACTGCATGGGGACACGAAGGCGACAATGGCTGGTGGTAGCACTCAGCCATGGACTGCTAGTTTGGGTGATTGCAGGAGGGGCAACTCCAGCGTGGGAGGTGGGAGCAGAGTCGAGAGATGGCGCGGGAGGTGGGAATGGAGGCCGGAGGCGGTGCGGGAGGTAGGTGTGAGACCCCGACGTTTATTAAGCTCATAATACTTAGTCATCCAATTGACCCTAGTATTATCAACCAAATAAACCAGTCTCGAGAGATGTATACTTCCTGAATGCAAGATACATACCTCACAACAAAAGAATGTATCAATTCCATACAACACATAGTACATAAGCAACAAACCGTGGTTAATATTAATAAGGAATAGGTTATTACAAAAGAGGGCCTTCCGCCAAATAACAACAAAACTACAAAGATACACAATGAATCAAAAGTGCCATAAAGATGGCCCAAAATAAGAGCCAACCAAGGTGCCTTTAGCCCACAAGGCAATCGACCGACCGCCAAGCTAGTCGCTCTCCCAACCACCAAGACAAATATCACAAAAGTAAAGCCCTTTGGGCTCTACCTCCTCTGCAACAAAGTTGTTAAGAAGCAAATGAGTACAATAAATTGTTTATTGTACTCGCAAGACCGACGTAAGATAATGTAACTATAATTTAGCTATATGCAAGCTTTATTTAGTGGATGAGGCTTTGGACTCATTTAAGCACAAAGCAAGTTTTCATTTGCAATAATATAGTAGATTGAAAGCAATTTGACAAAGCATTTTTAATTGTTGAAATAACAACGAGATAAATAACATGGTAACAACAACAAGAACAACCCGAAGTGACCAACCCAAGTCACCACAACAATAGCATGAACTCCCTGCTCATACCAACCATGTCAAGTTTTAATTAAAGGTTGTAGTCTAGTCTTGAACGACCTTACCAAGCATGTCCATAACCTAGGACGAGGCTATTCAATAGTTTTATCCTCGCAGGTGTACCACTGCACTCCACACGCCGACCGCCTTTCCATTAGGCACACTACCTTTGGTATGCCGCACGGCTAAGTCCTACGAGACATTTCCAATGGACAATGCTAATTTCGAAGTCGCACAACCCACGGGAGAAGGAGACATCACACAACCTTCCCGGAAGCTAATGCTCCTCCCACATCACACACACATTTTATCTTTAAAACACACCAACCGAGCGACCCCAATTAACACCGCCCAAAGTACTTAGTCAAGAGGGTTCCATATGCCCTCGTGTGGTTAGTACGTAAATCGCTTGGCTTAGTGACCCAAGTACTCGGTCCTTAGGGACCCTGCATACCACCACATCCAAAAACCACGCCATCCATCCAATATGCCCAAGTCTAAATCAATCTTTTATTTTCAGTTTTTGATTTTACAATTAATCAAAGCACAAGTGCTGGACATATAGGAGTAATAATCAATTTTGAGTGATCAAGACCATCGACTAAGTCGATGATCGCCCATTTCTATCGTTACTAAGCATGTCTAAGCAATTTAATCGAAACTACTAAGTGATAAGAGCTCATCCAACGAGCTCAAACCACAGCAAATAACCTAGGCTCATGGTAGTAGAGGATAAACAATTCCTACAGATCATGCAACTATAGGCTTGCTAGCTTACATTTAACACAAAGTAGCATGCATACATAGAAGTAAAACAATATATTAAGCTTTAAAGTAATGGGACAATGATGGAAATGATCAAACTGCTTGCCTTGCTGTTGCTGGTCAATTTGTTGCGGAGGGTCACTCTCGGGATCACCACAAATGTCGAAACCTAACGGAAAGGCGAGAAAGAACCGATAAGAACGACGAAAAACAACAAAGACAGCACAACAAACGAACTCCAAATTCTCTGAATTTTCTACAGCAGCAAGAGGGTGATTTTAGGAATATTGCAACAAGAACCAATTGATTTGGATTCTCAATGCAAAAGTTATGAGCAAAACAATTCTGCTCAGCCCTAAAATACCAAACTGCACTATTCATTAATTTAATTATGAGGCAACATTTTCTAGAACAGAAGTGAAGCTGAAATTTTTACTGTAAAACCAGCACCTCATGAGATGAATAACACAATTGAGTTCATCTCATTTGGAGCTATATTGCACTTTCTATAATTTTTCAAAAACAAGAACTTGAACAAAATTATAATGCACACGTCCTCATTTTTATAACAGCAACAAGCTCAAAACTAATTTTCACAGTGAGTTCATTATTAGAGGAAACCAACAACGTTGGTCTCACTCAAAAATAATCTACCGAGCATTAGTTTTGTATTTTACAAGTTAAGCATTGATTTAAGTGTATATTTTAAAGTTGGTTTTAAAATCTAATGGCAAATCTGTGCTCTGGAGTTGAACTCAACTTACAATCATTTTTGGATTAAAGTCAAGTCCAAGACAGAGCCAACATACTTTGAATGACCTCGCTGGATTAAAAACGAAAAAGATATGCAATTTTAAAGTTATACCTTTCTCGCCTCCCAATTTAACAAATTTCACTAGGACTTTCTAAAACTCTAAAGACCGGGAGAACATATGCTCAGATCAAACACGGGAGGTCCTCAACGGTTGAGATCTTCCAAAGGAAGATCCAAACTATCAAGATCTCCCCGAGGAAGATCTACATCGCCAGACCTCACGGGGAGGTCCCGGACGGTCCAGATGTTCCAAGGAGGTCATTGATGGTCCAGATCGTCCGAGGGAGGACCTTGACGGTCAAGATCTACCCGGGAGGTCATGAAAGGCCGAGATGGCTTCGGGAGGTCCTAAGCGAGGTCTAACGCCGCTGCACCTCCGTGGAGGTCCGGACGGCCAAGATTGCGCAAGGAGAGGTCTTGGACGCCCGCATCTCCTGAGGAGGTCATGGATGTCCCGAGCTCGCGATAAAATTAGCGCGACGCCAAGACGCCGCTGGACAAGAGATTAAATGCGCTACCGACATCAAGGAGGTCCGCGGCGGGAGGTCTTAAATGCGCAACACGGAGGATTAAATGCAGCTAAGACATGCCCATGATTTCAATGATTTGAGCACATGATTAGTGCATTAACTCGGCGGATCTTTGTCCTAAAACGGCAATAGCGCCGCAGCTTGTCCGACAAGATCTCGAAGCTCAAAGAAGTGGTTATTGCCGGCGATGCGGACTCGCCATGACAACCAAAGACATCCCCTGCAGCGCAATAGTGTTTGCGACACCATGGGCTCACTCTCGACGGCGACGACGACCTTAATCGCCGGCGAGCCGAGAGGACGAGATGACCAAGACGGCCAAAAGACAAAATGCAAAAAGGAAGCTCCGCGACATTCAAGCTTGTGCTCAACAAAGCTCCGCGACATCATTCAGCGGTGCCAAGAACTAAGGGACTAACAGGGGAGTACCGGAGGTCCTTAAGATGCCGGGAGGTTGAGGATGGTGATGGCCCGAGTTGGAGAAGATGGGGTTGCTCCACGGCCAAAGCTCTGCTCCAAGCTCCTCTTTGTCCACCTCAGAAATGCCCAAACCAAAGCGAAGTTAGGTCTTGGTCCCAGAGGATGGTACAAATGGAGCTCAGAGAAAAAGGAGGAAAACTCCAGGACCCTTGTCCACCGAGGAGCTCCAAGCTCCAAAGAATGGCGTGCCAAGAATGGAGGTCAAGGAAGAGCAAAGCTTAGAAGGCACCAAAGGCAAGCTAGAACTTGAAAGAGTGCCAAAGAAGCTACGGAGGAACCCAATGGGGCTTTATACTTGGGCACAGGAGGTCATGGACCATGGCTAAGCTCATGGTGAGCTTGGCCCATGGCACGGTCCAGGACATTGGACAAGATGTAAAGTTGACAGGTGACAGCCTGTCTTGACCAGAGAGGCGGAAGGCCGACCTGATTAAATGCGGTCACAGAGAGTCATGAAAAGGACACAAGGGGCGGGCGCAAGAACTCCACTGGCCGAGCACGATGCGTGACCAAGGTAGGAGAAGAACAGGAGGTCCTTATGACCGCTGGATAAGACCCAGGAGAGGTCCTGCCCTCCGATGTCATTTTTGAACCGTTACGCCAAAGGATGGGAGCAGTCCCACCACACGATCAAGGATGGGGAGGTCGTGGGCCTCCGATTTCCTTAATGTGTAAGCGACGTGAGAAAATGGGACAGAGGTCCAAAGCGTTGATCTCCATCCAATCTGCACGGACCTCCTGTGAGGTCTTAACCGCACGCGAACATAAAAGCCTGAGGGGGGAGGTCATGGCCTTTGGATTAAAATCCAAGGGCGCTGACCTGATGGGGAGGTCTGATACGCACAAGGTGAAAGGGAGGTTTGAGGCCTTGCCAGAGAGCAAAGGAGGTCTTAGCCTCCGATTTGGATCTAAGGGTTTCGGCGATGGTCCGAATCGCCCATTGATTATCGCATCGCGAGATGTAAATCCAACGCCAATAAAGGGTGGTCGAATAGCCCTTTGATCTCGTGCGCTGAGCAGAGATCCAAAGGTGAAAAAAGACAAGGGAGGTCATGGCCGTGGATTTTCACCCAAGGGCTATGACCTCAACAAGGCGGGAGGACCTTGTTGTAATGTTTTTTTGAGGAGGTCGTGGCCTTTGGATGTAAATCCAACTAGCTGCGACCTCAAGTGAGTGCAAAGGAGGTCGATAGTTAGGTTGAGAGGAGGAGGTCACGACCATGGATTTAATCCAATGGTCAGTGACCTCACGTAGGTGCGATGCCTAAGTGGTTTAACAGCGAGGGGAGGTCAGGGCCGTGGATCTTGAATCCAAGGGCCAAGACCTCAACAAGGTGGAAGGTGGTTTTTGAGGTTTGATAACAAGGGGAGGTCAGGGCCGGTTGGATCTTAATCCAAGGGCCAAGACCTCAACAAGGTGAGAGGTGGTTTTTGAGGTTTGATAACAAGGGGAGGTCAGGGCCAGTTGGATCTTAATCCAAGGGCCAAGACCTCAACAAGGTGGGAGGTCTTCGCGGTGTTGATCATGGAGGAGGTCGTGGTGTTGGATGTAAATCCAACGGCCGCGACTGATCAAGGTGGAGAGGAGGTCTCTGTGGGTGCAGACATGGTCTGGCCGACCACTTTGAACATGGCTAGCCCAAGGAACAAAGGTAGGCTTTTGAATTTAGTTTTCAACAATTGGGACTTTGCAAAATTGTTTGGGATAGCATTTCAACTCCAAAATTCATGAAATTTTTACAGGAGCTTGTTGACAAGAAGATTAACCTTACATAAAATTTCCAGAGGTTATTATGCAATGCATTTTTCTCAGGAAATTCATTAAGGTTGTTCAATGATTCATTTTGCCTCCAAAATTATCAAACAAGTTTTACAACTTGTGATATTTTTCAGAGGGTCCCACCTCAGTTTTAGGACCAAGGAAAATACTTTCCAATTGTTTGGCACAAGATTTAAGATAATTGGAAAAGGAATTTGACTTTTGGTCAACAAGAGCTTTGTGTTTTTGGATTACACAACTCTTGGACAAGAATTACATGAGATTTTAGGGTTTTCAAGTTGTGAAAAAAGTTTTAATTTCTACACATATAATTATACTTGATTAACCCTAATTACACATTTGGGATGTTACAAAATCTCTCCCTTACAGAAATCTGCCCCGAGATTTGGCTCACTCGATAAAGAAAGATGGATAGTCCGCACGCAGACGATCTTCTCTTTCCCAAGTAGCCTCATCCTCGTAATGGTTTGACCAATCGAACTTTAAGGAACTTGATGGTCTTATTCCTTGTCCTTCGCTCGTGACTCATCGAGCACGCGAACAGGTGCTCGCGATAGGTCAAATCGGTTGACATCGAGAGTTTCCAACGGAGCTTCCTCGGTTGGAACACGGAGGCACTTCTTAAGCCGACACATGGAAAACATCATGTACCCCTCAAGTGCGTACCGGCAACTCCAACTTATAGGCAACAGCTCCCTTCTTCTCGATAACGCGGTAGGGACCGACATATCGAGGAGCTAACTTGCCCTTGACGCCAAACGTTGATGGCCCTTCAAAGGAGAGACTTTGAGATAAACAAAGTCATTAGGCTCAAAACGCAACTCACGCCGACGGCGATCCGCATAGCTCTTTTGCTCGATTGAGCTCAGGCGCAAACGCCACGAATAAGCCGGACTTGGCGCCGCCTCATTGATTGAGTCCGCCAAAGAGAGGTCTCTCACGGTCTCGACCAGCTCAACGGGTTCTACACTTTCTCCGCATAAGGCCTCAAATGGTGCCATGCCGAGACCGCCCGAAAAGCGTTGTTATAAGAAAACTTCGGCGAATGGCAAGCATTTCTCCCAATGCTTCCCATATGAAAGGACACAAGCACGGCATGTCTTCCAAAACTTGGTTGACCTCTCGGCCCGACCATCGTTTGGGGTGAAATGCCGTCTTTCGAAAGCAAGACGAAGTTCCCATAGCCTCTTGCAAGCTATGCCAAAAACGAGACGTGAAAAGGATCCACGATCCGACACGATCGTCTTCGCACACCGCAAACTCACGATGCGGGCGATGTAGAGCTCCGCCAAAAGACCTACCCGGTTCGGCCTTGACGGAAGGAAATGTGCCACCTTAGTCAATCGATCGATGACGACCCCAATGGCATCATTCTTCTTCGGGACGGGTAGACCGTGATGAAGTCCATTCCGATCGAATCCCACTTCCACTCAGAACCGGCAAAGGAAGCGAGCTGCCCCGCAGACGCCGATGTTCGGCCTTGACACGACGACACGCGTCGCGACTCAAGAACGAACTTCGCATCTCCTCTTCATTCGGGTCCACCAAAATCTCGACGAAGATCTTGATACATCTTTGTGGCCCCGGATGAATGGATAAAGGCGAATCATGGGCTTCATGGAGGATTAAATTCGCAACTCCATGTCCTTTGGAACCACGAGGCGTGTTCAACCTCACAACACCATGCTCATCCTCGTAAAAGCACTTGGTTGTTCCGTTCATGACATTTGCCTTGATGTGGCTCACTCCAACATCCGATCGCCGAGCGGACTTGATCCGATCCACCAAGGTTGGTTGCACAACCAAGGCAATGAGAGAACCATGCTCAACTAACCCCAAGTTGAGACGCTGAAATTCTTCCGTAAGAGCGGGTGAAGCTCCTCGACAACAAGGCATGGCAATGCGCTTATGATTAGCGCATCGGCAACGACATTAGCCTTGCCGGATGGTAGTGTATACCCATGTCATAATCCTTGATCAACTCCAACCATCTCCTTTGCCCGAGGTTCAGTCAGTTGGGTGAACAAATACTTAAGACTCTTGTGATCCGAATACACTTCACAACGACACCGATTAGGTAATGTCGCCAAATCTTAAGTGCATGAATCACGCAGACCAACCCAAGTCATGAGTAGGGTAGTTGAGCTCATGAGGTCTCAATTGCCTTGATGCATAGGCCACTACCTCGCCTTCTTACATAAGGACACAACCGAGGCCTCGACGAGAAGCATCGCAAAAGATATCGAAACTCGATGGATATCGGAAGAACAAGAACGGAGCGTGGTCAAACGCTTTTTGAGTATTTGGAAACTTTCTCACACCCAGCGGACCACACGAACTTCTTGTCCTTCTTGAGCAACTCCTCACATCGGCCATGATCTTGGAGAAGTTCTCGATAAAGCGACGATAATATCCCGCTAAACCGAGAAAACTCCGCACATCGGTGACCAAGCAAAGTTGACTCCATGAAAGAACATCACGACCTTGTTAGGATCAACGGCTACGCCTCCGCTGAAAGAACGTGGCCTAAGAAGGCCACTTTTCAACCGAACGCGACTTGTCAACTTCGCAGATTTGGTGCTCACGTAGCTTGCCTAACACAAGCTCCAGATGCTCGGCATGTTCCTCATCGTTCTTGGAGTAGATAAGGATATCATCGATGAAGACCACGACAAACTTATCCAAATACTCCATGAATACCGAATTCATGAGATTCATGAACAAGGCAGAGCATTGGTTGCCAATGACATGACGGTGTACTCGCACAAGCCGTAGCGAGTAGAGAACGCCGTTTTGGAATATCCTCAGTCGAATACGAACTCGATGATATCCCACTCTCAAATCAATCTTGGAGAAAACTCGAGCTCCACCAATTGATCAAGAGATCGTCAATGCGGGCAATGGATACTTGTTTTACCGTCACTTCATTAAGTGGGCGTAATCGACGACATACATAAAGTACCATCCTTCTTTTACGAAGATTGCCGGACAACCCCAAGGAGATGAGCTAGGCGAATGAAACCCTTCTCTTGCAGCTCACTTAATCGCTTCTTCAATTCCACCAACTCGCTCGGTGGCATCCGATAAGGCCTCTTTGAGATAGGGGCGTACCAGAGCCAACTCAATGACAAACTCGAGGTCTCGAACGGGTGGCATCCCCGAAAGATCTGCGGAAAGACATCAACGAAGTCACAAACTGCTGGGACTTCGCTAATATCTAGAGCGGCTTCGCTTCAAGCGCCAAGAGATGCGGATCTAGCAGCCTTGGCGAAAAAGCTTAACCTCGCCACGAGGGACTAGATAGAGAGATGAGCTTCTCGGCGAATCGATTTGCCCCATGTGCCTTTGGGACAACCAATCCATGCCAAGAATCACATCAAGACTCATTGAATGGAGAAGGATAAGGTTTGCTAAGAAACCTACCCTTCGATCTCGATAGGAACATCCCTACACTCAGATTCAGCTCTCAACTCCGAACCAGAGAGCGAATGAGAAGCGGGACCGACAATGGAGAGAAAAGAAGCTCTCCAACAGCAAAGAAAAGACTCGTAAACAATGAATGAGATGCTCCCGAATCAAACAAAACAAAGAGCGGGATGAGAGTTAACAGAAAGTGTACCTAGCACGACGCCGGTGCCTCCGAGCCTCCTCTCGCAAAGGACGGCGTTGACGCGACCACTACCCACGCCTTTGGGTAGCCGGACGATCTTTCCGTCCCGAAGCCGCACCACTCTCGCCCGCCCTCCATTAGGACGAGGGGCGCTTGTCTTCTTAGGGCATTGGTTCGCATAATGCCCCTTTCGTTGCATGAGAAACATGTGACCCCGGCACGGGTTGCGGGGTCGCTCACGACTCGCAGTGCACGGATCGAGACACGGCTCGCGATTTAACGAGGAACAGGGGTGTAACCTCGGGCGCCAAGAATGAGACCGGTACTTCGAGATCGCCTCAAGCGGGACGGAAGAATCGCCTCGATGACTTATGGGCCTCCCACTTGCGCTATGGAGTCCATAAGCTCGAGCCGCATGCTCACGACGATGGCCTGGTCGACCAAGGTCCGAAAATCGTGAAAGTCGACAATGGATAGCTTGTCCTTCACTCCTCGCACAAGCCACGCCTGAACTTGGCCTACTTAGCTATATCGGTGGCCACGCCCTCGAGAGCATAACGAGCTAGATGGTTGAACTCAGAGACATACTCCATGATCGAGCCACGCCTTGCTTGAGCAAGAAGAAACTCCCCGCTTGATCTCCATCAAGCCGGCAGGATGTGAGCCCGACGGAAAGCAAGACGAAACTCCTCCCAAGAGACGGTGTGGTTCAAGGGCTGCATGGCGAGAAAGCTCTCCCACCATGACAAAGCCGCACCTCCACCGGTGTGATGCGAACAGCGCTTCTCGTGCTCCGGCATCAAGGCGATGCGGAGCTTCCGCCCACCAGACGGCCAATCGTCTGCGATCCAACGGGTCCTCGACCGAAAAGGTAGGAGGCCGAGTACGAAGAAACTCCGCGAGTCCTCCACGCGCCGATGGGCGTTCCTTGCCCGGATCCTCAAGCTCCGGTAAGTAGGTGGTGTTGCGCGATGACGCCCAAGAGAACTCTCTCACATCCGCGCGGTTGCGCCGATCCAAGAAGAAGAACTCGCCATGGTCGGAGGAGGAGGAAGCTCGTCCGACCACCGATCGCCTTGGCCGCTACGAAAAGGCCCGCCATCCTGTTATAAGAAATTTTGGTTAGCAACTAAACTCGAAAATCAAAGCCTTAAAGAGAAACAAAAGCGATCGACTAGGGAATGGAATATCATCCTAAACGAAAGCCAAAACCATGAGTAAATTAACTTTAGAAGCTTCTAAAAGACTCTAAAACAGCCAAGAAACACCAAAAGAAGGCTCAACTTCTCAACTCAACTAACCCGTATTGAATGAACGAGTAATTGATCGAGAAGATTAAAAATCAGATTGTAAGATGAGATCTAAAACTATTAGAGAGCAAGGTTAATGCAGCGAAATAAGTGTTAGATACTTAGCTAACTAGTATCACATCTTACCCTTTTATTCCCACAAGTTTTTGTTGATTTAACCTCTCATTCTCTACCCTAATTGGAACCTTTGAGCTTGTTGTCCGAAATTGACGCTTGCTGTCCAGATTTTGCATCCAAGCTTCCAAATGAAATTGTCCATTCCGAAGCTTCAAAACCTTGTAAATGGGCAGCTAACACTTCAATTTGCCAAACTCATTGATTCCCCAAAACCCCATTAATCGATAACAACTATTTTGTAGAAGGAAGAGAGGAAAACAACTTTTAAAACTTAAATTAGAGTGAGATGAGAAGAGAAAGCTCAGATAGATGAGGAGTAAAATCGAGAATTTTCTTAAGCTTCCAAAACTCATTTGACACTTTGAAATTAGGTTTTCCAAATATCCTAAAGGCGATTAAGCTTTATTATTACTTGTCGAACGGCTCGATACCAACTTTTAGAGACCCCGACGTTTATTAAGCTCATAATACTTAGTCATCCAATTGACCCTAGTATTATCAACCAAATAAACCCAGCTCGAGAGATGTATACTTCCTGAATGCAAGATACATACCTCACAACAAAAGAATGTATCAATTCCATACAACACATAGTACATAAGCAACAAACCGTAAATTAATATTAATAAGGAATAGGTTATTACAAAAGAGGGCCTTTCGCCAAATAACAACAAAACTACAAAGATACACAATGAATCAAAAGTGCCATAAAGATGGCCCAAAATAAGAGCCAACCAAGGTGCCTTTAGCCCACAAGGCAATCGACCGACCGCCAAGCTAGTCGCTCTCCCAACCATCAAGACAAATTAAAAAGTAAAGCCCTTTGGGCTCTACCTCCTCTGCAACAAAGTTGTTAAGCAAAGCAAATGAGTACAATAAATTGTTTATTGTACTCGCAAGACCGACGTAAGATAATGTAACTATAATTTAGCTATATGCAAGCTTTATTTATGGATGAGGCTTTGGACTCATTTAAGCACAAAGCAAGTTTTCATTTGCAATAATATAGTAGATTGAAAGCAATTTGACAAAGCATTTTTAATTGTTGAAATAACAACGAGATAAATAACATGGTAACAACAACAAGAACAACCTCGAAGTGACCAACCCAAGTCACCACAACAATAGCATGAACTCCCGCTCATACCAACCATGTCAAGTTTTAATTAAAGGTTGTAGTCTAGTCTTGAACAACCTTACCAAGCATGTCCATAACCTAGGACGAGGCTATTCGAATAGTTTTATCCCTGCAGGGTGTACCACTGTACCCACATGTTAGACCGCCTTTCCATTAGGCACACTACCTTTGGTATGCCAAGACGGCTAAGTCCTACGAGACATTTCCAATGGACAATGCTAATTCGAGTCGCACAACCCACGGGAGAAGGAGACATCACACAACCTTCCCGAAGCTAATGCTCCTCCCACATCACACACACATTTTATCTTTAAAACACACCAACCGAAAGCGACCCCAATTAACACCGCCCAAAGTACTTAGTCAAGAGGGTTCCATATGCCCTCGTGTGGTTAGTACACTAAATCGCTGGCTTAGTGACCCAAGTACTCGGTCCTTAGGGACCCTGCATACCACCACATCCAAAAACCACGCCATCCATCCAATATGCCCAAGTCTAAATCAATCTTTTATTTTCAGTTTTTGATTTTACAATTAATCAAAGCACAAGTGCTGGACATATAGGAGTAATAATCAGTTTTGAGTGATCAAGACCATCGACTAAGTCGATGATCGCCCATTTCTATCGTTACTAAGCATGTCTAAGCAATTTAATCGAAACTACTAAGTGATAAGAGCTCATCCAACGAGCTCAAACCACAGCAAATAACCTAGGCTCATGGTAGTAGAGGATAAACAATTCCTACAGATCATGCAACTATAGGCTTGCTAGCTTACATTTAACACAAAGTAGCATGCATACATAGAAGTAAAACAATATATTAAGCTTTAAAGTAATGGGACAATGATGGAAATGATCAAACTGCTTGCCTTGCTGTTGCTGGTCAATTTGTTGCGGAGGGTCACTCGGGATCACCACAAATGTCGAAACCTAACGGAAAGGCGAGAAAGAACCGATAAGAACGATTTAAAAACAACAAAGACAGCACAACAAACGAACTCCAAATTCTCTGAATTTTCTACAGCAGCAAGAGGGTGATTTTAGGAATATTGCAACAAGAACCAATTGATTTGGATTCTCAATGCAAAAGTTATGAGCAAAACAATTCTGCTCAAAGCCCTAAAATACCAAACCGCACTATTCATTAATTTAATTATGAGGCAATATTTTCTAGAACAGAAGTGAAGTTGAAATTTTTACTGTAAAACCAGCACCTCATGAGATGAATAACACAATTGAGTTCATCTCATTTGGAGCTATATTGCACTTTCTATAATTTTTCAAAAACAAGAACTTGAACAAAATTATAATGCACAAGTCCTCATTTTTATAATAAAGAACAAGCTCAAAACTAATTTTCACAGTGAGTTCATTATTAGAGGAAACCAACAACGTTGGTCTCACTCAAAAATAATCTACCGAGCATTAGTTTTGTATTTTACAAGTTAAGCATTGATTTAAGTGTATATTTTAAAGTTGGTTTTAAAATCTAATGGCAAATCAGTGTTCGAGTTGAACTCAACTTACAATCATTTTTGGATTAAAGTCAAGTCCAAGACAGAGCCAACATACTTTGAATGACCTCGGTTGGATTAAAAACGAAAAAGATATGCAATTTTACAGTTATACCTTTCTCAGTTCCCAATTTAATGTACTCACTAGGACTTTCTAAAAACTCTAAAGACCTGGGAGAACATATGCGGCTCAGATCAAACACGGGGAGGTCCTCAACGGTTGAGATCTTCCAAAGAAAGATCCAAACTATCAAGATCTCCCTGAGGAAGATCTACATCGTCAGGACCTCACAGGGGAGGTCCTGGACGGTCCAGATGTTCCAAGGGAGGTCATTGATGGTCCAGATCGTCCGAGGGAGGACCTTGACGGTCAAGATCTACCCGGGGAGGTCATGAAAGGCTGAGATGGCTTCGGGGAGGTCCTAAGCGGAGGTCTAAACGTCACAGACCTCCAGGGAGGTCTGGACGGCCAAGATTGCGCAAGGAGAGGTCTTGGACGCTCCAGATCTCCTCGGAGGAGGTCATGGATGTCCCAGAGCTCGCGATAAAAATTAGCGCACGCGCTTGGACAAGAGATTAAATGCGCGCTGGACATCAAGGAGGTCCGCGTGCGGGAGGTCTTAAATGCGCAACACGGGAGGATTAAATGCAGCTAAGACATGCCCATGATTTCAATGATTTGAGCACATGATTAGTGCATTAACTCGGCGGATCTTTGTCCGAAAACGGCAATAGCGCCGCATTCTTGTCCGACAAGATCTCGAGCTCAAAGAAGTGGTTATTGCCGCGATGCGGACTCGGGCGACAACCAAAGACATCCCCTGCAGCGCAATAGTGTTGCGCACACCATGGGCTCACTCTCGACGGCGACGACGATTTTAATCGCCATGAGCCGAGAGGTCGAGATGACCAGACGGCCAAAAGACAAAATGCAAAAAGGAAGCTCTGCGACATTCAAGCTTGTGCTCAACAAAGCTCCGCGACATCATTCAGCGGGTGCCAAAGAACTAAGGGACTAACAGGGGAGTACCGGAGGTCCTTAAGATGCCGGGAGGTTGAGGATGGTGATGGCCCGAGTTGGAGAAGATGGGGTTGCTCCACGGCCAAAGCTCCGCTCCAAGCTCCTCTTTGTCCACCTCAGAAATGCCCAAACCAAAGCGAGTTAGGTCTTGGTCCCAGAGGATGGTACAAATGGAGCTCAGAGAAAAGGAGGAAAACTCAGGACCCTTGTCCACCGAGGAGCTCCAAGCTCCAAAGAATGGCGGCCAAGAATGGAGGTCATGGAAGAGCAAAGCTTAGAAGGCACCAAGGCAAGCTAGAACTTGAAAGAGTGCCAAAGAAGCTACGGAGGAACCCAATGGGGCTTTATACTTGGGCACAGGAGGTCATGGACCACCTGGCTAAGCTCATGGTGAGCTTGGCCCATGGCACGGCTCCAGGACATTGGACAAGATGTAAAGTTGACAGGTGACAGCCAGGCCGACCAGAGAGCGGAAGGTCGACCAGATTAAATGCGGTCACAGAGAGTCGCTGAAAAGGACACAAAGATGGCAGCGCGCAAGAACTCCACCGCCAGAGCACGCATGCGTGACCAAGGTAGGAGAAGAACAGGGAGGTCCTTATGACCGCTGGATAAGACACCGGAGAGGTCCCGCCCTCCGATGTCATTTTTGAACCGTTACGCCAAAGGATCGGGAGCAGTCCCACCACACGATCAAGGATGGGAGGTCGTGGGCCTCCGATTTCCTTAATGTAAGCGCACGTGAGAAAATGGGACAGAGGTCCAAAGCGTTGATCTCCATCCAACTGCACGGACCTCCCTGTGAGGTCTTAATCGCACGCCAACATAAAAGCTCGAGGGGAGGTCATGGCCTTTGGATTAAAATCCAAGGGCACCGACTGATGGGGAGGTCTGACACGCACAAGGTGAAAGGGAGGTTCGAGGCCTTGCGCAGAAGCGCAAAGGAGGTCTTAGCCTCCGATTTGGATCTAAGGGCTCCAGCGATGGTCCGAACTGCCCATTGATTATCGACCGCGAGATGTAAATCCAACGGCCAATAAAGGGTGGTCCGAACAGCCCCTTTGATCTCGTGCGTTGAGCAGAGATCCAAAGGTGGAAAAAGACAAGGGAGGTCATGGCCGTGGATTTTCGACCCAAGGGCTATGACCTCAACAAGGCGGAGGACCTTGTCAGTAATGTTTTTTGGAGGAGGTCGTGGCCTTTGGATGTAATCCAACTACCGCGACCTCAAGTGAGTGCAAAGGAGGTCCGATAGTTAGGTTGAGAGGAGGAGGTCACAACCATGGATTTAATCCAATGGTCGTGACCTCACGAGGTGCGATGCCTAAGTGGTTTAACAATGAGGGAGGTCAGGCCGTGGATCTTGAATCCAAGGGCCAAGACCTCAACAAGGTGGAAGGTGGTTTTGAGGTTTGATAACAAGGGAGGTCAGGCCTGCTGGATCTTAATCCAAGGGCCAAGACCTCAACAAGGTGGGAGGTGGTTTTTGAGGTTTGATAACAAGGGAGGTCAGGCGGCTGGATCTTAATCAAGGGCCAAGACCTCAACAAGGTGGGAGGTCTTCGCGGTGTTGATCATGAGGAGGTCGTGGTCATGGATGTAAATCCAACACTGCGACTGATCAAGGTGGAGAGGAGGTCTCTGTGGGTGCAGACATGGTCTGGCCGACCAAATTTTGAACATGGCTAGCCCAAGGAAATGTGTAGGCTTTTGAATTTAGTTTTCAACAACTAGGACTTTGCAAAATTGTTTGGGATAGCATTTCAACTCCAAAATTCATGAAATTTTACAGAGCTTGTTGACAAGAAGATTAACCTTACATAAAATTTCCAGAGGTTATTATGCAATGCATTTTCTCAGAAATTCATTAAGGTTGTTCAATGATTCATTTTGCCTCCAAAATTATCAAACAAGTTTTACAACTTGTGATATTTTTCAGAGGGGTCCCACCTCGCTTTTAGGACCAAGGAAAATACTTTCCAATTGTTTGGCACAAGATTTAAGATAATTGGAAAAGGAATTTGACTTTTGGTCAACAAGAGCTTTGTGTTTTTGGATTACACAACTCTTGGACAAGAATTACATGAGATTTTAGGGGTTTTCAAGTTGTGAAAAAAAGTTTTAATTTCTACACATATAATTATACTTGATTAACCCTAATTACACATTTGGGATGTTACAGTAGGGGTGCGCATGGAGGCCCTAGATTTGCGACAAGTCGATAGGGTATGGAGAGAGGAGAGAAGGAAGAAGACAAGGACATCAATGACATTGGGCCAACTTAAGGGTAGGATGAGTATTTTCTGAGGAAAAAAATGACAAGTTCATTGGGTTCAAGGGCAACTAAGCCATTGAAAGTTTTTTAATAGCATACGAAGGATCTGACCAACTTCCAATCACAAATAAGGAATTATCTTAATATATTAGCATCTTCGTTGGACTTCCATGTAAATTTTAAAGGTTTTGGGCTATCGTGCAAAAAGTTGTGGGGTCAATTGACCCCGCAGCTTCTACATAGCTCCACCACTGCCCTAGTCAACAGATGAATGCAACATTTGGATTTCCTGAATGTTTCTTAAGATGACATCGTCAAATCAAAGTTTTTGCCTGCTCATCAAAAGATCGAACAAGTGAAAAGCAGTAAGCATAAATTAAGAGTACTATTCGCTGCCAATCTGTGATAAATGACAGGCAACAAGTAGTGTAGTTCATGGCCAGAGAGAGAGAGAGAGAGAGAGTAGTCAGTCAGGGACGGAGCCAGCGGCCCTTCGAAGCGTGAGCAAGCCCACTGCCGTCTACTAGCGAGCAACGAAAATTTTGGTACAGCATCATCAAGGGCGTGGCGTCGGCGCTGCACTACCTGCACGACAAGTACGACCAGCGGGTGGTGCACCGCGACCTCAAGGCCTCCAACATCATGCTCGTCGTTCTCGCTGTTTAGCTAGTACTTCCCTCTCACCTCCAGCATTCACATCTATTGTTGCCATTGCTGGCACCCTTGTGGCATCTTCCAACGATGACCTTTTTCTCCTTGGCATCGCCGTTGCCATCAGCATCATTGCGGTTGCTGCAGCAAGGACCTTCTTCTCCTTAGCAGTGCCATCGGCATTGTGGTCATTCTGGTTTGCTGCAGGCCCAGGCTATGTAAAAGGTAAGTGGTAATTAGAGGCACAACACGGCCATGGATTTCAGCCTTCATGACATGGTATCGACCTCCTCGCCACGCTTTTTCCAGCAACCCGGCCCACTTCGCCGGTGTCGAAAACCCGCAGACGCCGTCACGGTTGAGGACATCGCCGAAGATCTGAACAACTCCACGGCGAGAACCTATCTCGGCAGACGGCGAAGCCGTGTTGGGATCCATCGGCGCGTCGGGGTGCCGGACGCCTCGGTCCATCGGAGTGAGCCGAGGTCAAGCTCGAACAGCTTCCACACCACCTTCTCCCTCCGGTTCACCGGCCCGTCGCGGTCGCACCACGAGACGCAGAGCATGAACAGCCGAGAGGCGCAGCACACCAGCGCCCAGGGACGGAGCCACGAAGCCCGGGCAAGTGCCTGGCCAATAGGGACGTTGGCTCCACCCCTGAGTGCAATTGTGCTCATGTTTTGAAACAATTAATGGCATGTGAAATAAAACAAAATGCTTGGTTCTGATTCATGAACAAGCTCCCTAGTTTTTTTTTGACAGATAACAAGCTCCCTCGGTTTTATTTTGCTTGGTTCTGTTTCGTGCAATATTGGAAAGAAGGTATCAGGAAAGAATGCTGTTCCATCATCGATATTTTTCCTCTTTTCACAGGTAATGTCTGTGCAAGTAATTAAGTAAGCGCTACCATGGACGATGCAAAGCTATAAGATTACGATCTGCACAACTGCATGTCCAAGAGAATTTTTTCAGGATAGAAGGTTCTGAGAATACGACCCAGTGAGGACGTAAAGCCCACGGTCCATCTCACAAACAAACTTTCGGCCCAAGGTGCACATGGCGACGTGCCGCGCAGCACCCGCCGCGACCAGACCCCATGCATCCATGGGACCCACCATTCAGAGACTCGATCCCCCCGAGCCCTGCCACTTCTTCTCCACTACCAGCTACTCGCCAGTGCTGCCAACCAAGCACAAGCATCTGTGTAAGAAGACTGTTAGTGCTGTATTCGTGCTCTTCTCCTTCCCTATCCTCCTCCTCCTGGTTTAGAGATGGCATATAGACATAGTCCACGGCAAATGTAGGTAACGGACATTAACCGTACCTTTCAGGTCTGCACTTTCTTGCTGATATCCTCATCACTTTCCTGTCCTTGTGTGAAACGAGCTACGAGTAATGATCAGTTGGAGAAACCCAAGCAAAAATTGATCAAATCTTGTATGCATTTCCAGAGAAGGTGAAGCGAGAAACGCTGGAGGAGGCAGGCAGGCACAGGACAGGATGCTGCAGCGGGCGGCGAGCAACGCCTACTCGTGGTGGTGGGCGAGCCACATCCGCACCAAGCAGTCCAAATGGCTCGACAACAACCTCCAAGGTCCGTCTCCTTTGATTATTTACTTAGCCCAATGCACATGTAGTCATGCAAAATTGGGTTCTTGGTGGTGCAAAAAAGTGTTGGACCTCCCAGGTTCTCGAATGATGATTTGCCATGGAGATTTCAGATATCCCATTCCACATCAATGTCATTTAAAACACCCTATTCAAGGGAGAAGACAGAAAAGATCAGGTGTTTGAATTGCGCCGTTCCAATTATATGGTTTTAGCTTGGAAGATTGGAAACTGCACATATGATTGCACTTCAAGGCTCATTGTACTAGATTGCAAAATAAGAGAGAGATCAGCTTTGCTCAAGATGCTTTAGGTGATATCTAATATCTAATGCGTTTGCACAGCTACAAAAAGAAACAATTTCAGAACAGGATGTCATTGCAAACTCAAACAAACCAGAAAAGGAGCGAGACAATGCATGTAATGGTCTATGAGCAAATTTACCTTCATCACATTGCAGCTTTTTTGTTTGTGGAATGGAAAGCCAAGACCAGGAATAAGAAATTGAGTAATGGAAAGAATTTTTCTGAACTGTTGCTTTTCTTGGTCTTGGCTTGCGCAATATCCTGCAAAAGTTAACAAATAAACTAGTATTTAGTATGATCAGTTGCCACCCGAGTTCTATCATGGAATATACGTACAACATTACAAGTTATTTATATCAGCATTCTGTCCAAGAACAAGAAGCACCTGATTTCTTGAGAATATACACTACTTAGCCACAGCTGTATAGCTCTGCTCAGCAGGAATACATTAGTCACTTGACAATGAGTATGGTTATGTTTGGTCCTTCAGAGAAAGAATATTGTGCTTTTCCTGCCAGTTCTAATGTTCTTAGCATGATATACAGTTCTTCACAATAAAAACATACGCATGAAGAAAGTGGACAAGCTGAAACCACTGTGATATAAACCCCATACTAATTAAAATTGCTTTGGAGTTTACACATTTTTATCTAGAGTGGCATATAACATCCTTTAAAACATACTATTGCAATTCTGCTCGTGCACTTGGATACTGATTTTAAGCAACTGCTTTTACCAGTGAGTATTCTCCAAAATAGGGTTGAATTGTGCTTGCTTTATAACTGTTTAATAATATTGTATTTGGAGTATTAAGAGATTGCCGTGGATGTGCAGATATGGAAGATAGGGTCAAGTGCATTCTTGTACTTCTCGGGGAGGAAGCTGATTCTTTCGCAAAGAGGGCAGAAATGTATTACAAGAGGCGACCAGAAGTGATCGGTTCTGTGGAAGAAGCATACCGAGCATACAGAGCTCTTGCCGAACGCTATGACCACATATCAGGAGAGCTGCACAAAGCAAACCATACTATTGCAACTGCCTTCCCTGACCAGGTCCAGTATGCAATGCTAGAAGAGGATGATGACAATCTTCCAAAGGCATTTACAACAGTTGATCCTCGCAAAATCCACAAGTCAACGGTGGAGGGACTAATGAAGAAGAAGAAAGGAGGGAAATCAGGACTGAAGGATGGAGGCAAAAATTCTGCCGCTCCAATCAACAAGGAGAATGCACGAGCAGAGATCAGCAGGCTGCAGAAAGAGATACTAGTGCTACAAACCGAGAAAGAGTTCATCAAGAGCTCTTATGAGAGTGGAATTGCAAAGTACTGGGATCTTGAAAAGAAAATTAATGACATGCAGGAAGACGTTTGCTACTTGCAAGAGGAGTTCAATGAAAGTGCAGTGATTGAAGATGACGAGGCCAGGGCTTTGATGACAGCAACTGCCCTTAAATCTTGTGAAGACACCATTATCAAATTGCAGGAACAGCAGAAGATATCATTCTGCCAAGCAATAGTTGAGTCAGAAAGAGTCAAGGTTTCCAGAGAGAAGCTGAAGGATATTATGAGAGGACATTGTAAATCACTATCAGGTTGCACAAATTCTCCTGACAGGAATGAGAGAAATGATGCCACTGTTAAGATAGATGAGGTGTACTCCATGAAGCAGGAGAAAATTGAACTGCAAGCAATAGTAGATAAGATCAAGGAATACTTTCAGAAAGACTCTGATATTTCCGTGGTAAAGGTTGCAGAGAAAATTGATGAACTAGTCAATAAAGTTGTGGATTTGGAGCTTATGGTTTCATCACAGACTGCTCAGACAGATAGGCTGTGTCTGGAAAACTCTGAGCTGGAGAAGTCCTTGCAGGAACTGGAGGGACAGAAGACAGTACTAACCAGTGGCTCAGGTGAACTAAATGACAAGCTCAAGCTGGCAGAAGAGGAGCTGATTAGAGTGCAGAACCTTGAGAGCTCCTTCCATGCAGAAGAAAGTATAGTCTATTCAAATTTTGCTGAAACAGCAAGTAGTTTCTGCGATATTACGGATATGTTGCAGTCACCTCTCATTGAGCACCATGCTGGTCCTGCGCCCATGCTGACTGATGAAGCAACACCATCCGTTGACACCGAACCATCAGGCGATGAAAAAACAAAACCAGCAGAACATCCTCAGATGGATGAAGCTGAGAGAAAGCCTGACATAGATAACTTCCCTGATTGTTCTGGTAAGCTGGAGCCAGCTATCCTTAATAATAACAGTCAGTCATCTAGCGGCTACCATGAGATAAAGGAAGAAAAGCATTCCCATGTGGATGACACAGAGAATTTGCAGCATTGTGAGACTGAAGACAAGTCTAGCTTTCTAGATGCATCGGAAGACAAGGAAACAGAAAATGCAGAGAATGGCTCATCTGGTGGTCATAACAATAGAGAAGCAGAACATGATCCTAAAATGGTTAGTAACACTGGAAGCAGCATGCAACCATATATTGTACATTCCCATGGGAGTGGTTCATTAGCACGACTACAGCATATTTCCTCTAATGGCCCACGCGATCACAATGTGAAACAAGAGGACAACAAGGAAAATTCATCAACATCAAGTCACAGCATTTCCGAAGACGACTCAGAACAAAAGACGAACAAAGCAGAAGACTCATATATCACAGAAAATTCTACTCTTAGTAATGGAAAAGCTGGTGGCGTTGGGGAACAAGAGGAAAACATGATTAAGCTGCAGCAATTGCTCATGACTGGGCTCCAAGATAGGGAAAAGGTACTATTAACTGAGTATACGTCTATCCTCCGAAATTATAAGAATGCAAAGAGAAGACTTACAGAAGTTGAGACAAAGAAGCAGGAATGTTTGAATGAGATGACAGCCATGATAAATGAACTACGTTGTGCCAATGCAATGAAGGACGAGGAGATTCGATCACTACGTGAACTCCTGAACTCTTCTACCGACAAGGATGCATCACAAAATGGCCATCAAATGAATCCAGCCATGTCCTCAAGTTTGAAGAGTGGGACATTCAGGGGTCACCGAAGGACCCCAAGCTTTTTGCCAGTTCATAAAAGGAAACAAAGTATATCCTCCATTTCCAGGATAATCGTAAAGAATTCTAGCCTGAAAAATAATCTAAACCTCGAGGCCCCTAAGGAAGGTGATGCATCACATGATGTGGTTACCGATCTAGAAAGCCTTAATCTTGAGGGCATCAAAATGATTGATGTTGTCAAGATGGAGAATGCCACTCCTCTTGAAGAGAAGTTCAGAAGAGACATCGATGCGCTTCTGGAGGAGAACCTAGAGTTCTGGATGAAGTTCAGCACATCATTCCAACAGATCCAAGGATTTCAGACAAAGTATGAGCAGCTACAGTCTGAGATTGATGAGCTAATAAACGAGGACAAGCTCAAGCCAAACAATGGTCGTGCAAATGATAGCCCTGCAAAAGCTGTATCAGATGCCACGGAGAAGCAGCTAAGAGAATTCAAGATTGAACTGCAAGTATGGTTGGAACATAATGCAATGCTCAAAGGAGAGCTCCAGTGTAGGCTTGCTTCCCTCTGCAGCATACAAGAGGAAATCAAAGCAGCAATGGAGATCGATGTAGACACTGAGGAAGGAGCTCAATTAACTTCATATCAGGCTGCAAAATTCCAAGGGGAGGTCCTGAACATGAAGCAGGAGAACAACAAGGTTGCCGATGAACTGCAGGGTGGTTTGGATCATGTAAAAGGGCTCCAGGCAGAGATCGAAAAGGTTTTGGCAAAGATACTCAAGAGCACTAGCTTATCTGGGCCCAAACGCAGCAGCACTTGGAGGAATGCGCCCTCTAAATCAAGGGTGCCACTCCGGTTATTCCTCTTTCCAGCCAAGAAAAAGAAACCGTCACTGTTTGCATGTGTGAATCCGGCATTACAGAAGCAGCAGAGTGACATGGCATTCTTCACTAAAATGGAATAGGTACTGCTGTCTACCTGTTATATACATAAATGGCTAAACTTTCAGCTATTGTTCTTCTTACGACTTGATGGACTAACACGTTATTGTGATAATCAGGCCTTGTGGATGGAACCAAATTCGTCATACATGGAGCTAAATTAACTGTGCAGCAAACAAGACTTTAGATATGATATGCCAGGTTGTATCTCAATGCCAGACTGCTTCGTTCGGCTTATTTCAAGGTTCTTGCAGCATATGCACTGGGATTGATTAGCGCTTACTAATAAGCTGTTTTATGTTGGAAGGAGATAAAATATATGTATGCTGTACTTTTTTGGCGTTGAACTTCTCACTAGCTATAAAAGACATGATTTTTGTTCGTAGGACAGTGTCTCCTTCCAGTGAGGATCACAACATGCACATTCTGAAATGTAAGTGGTGGAACGCCATAAAGAGTCATGAAATGTAGTACACCTAAGGATAGCTAAACCTTTGTTTGTGCTTGTACTTTGAAATGCAAGTATCTGAGTAATAAAATAAATTCCGGGTTACTTCAACGTGATTACTTTCGCTTCTTGATCAACGATTGGTAGAAAATAAGAAAGACGCAGCATCAGTGAAATTCAAACAAGATGCAGCGAAATCCTTACCAGCTTTGAGCAGGCAGTGTGTTGTACATTCTCGCGAAGCCCAAAATGCAAACGTCGGCCCAAAGAAATCAAAGCACGCCGAGAAAAGTCCGAGAAGAGGCTCCCTAGAAGCAAGATCATCAAAGTGCCAGCCAGGGTTCAGATCGGCGACCGAGCCGCCGAGAGGAAGGTTTTGGATATATATTGCGAGGCACGTGCCGTAGCCGTGGGCCGATCCGTGGCTGCGCTCGGCGTCGGCGTTCCATCGAACAGGCTGCGGGCATCGCCGAAGCGGTAGATGGTTCACCTACGCATGCAGGGAGGACCGTGAAACGGCGGCCAGAAGCAGCAACTCTCTGCAGCACTCGCTCCCTCCCCGGTCCGTCGTCCCCGGTCGCCGACCGCCCCGGAGAAATCCGAATCCGAGCGCTAGCCGGCAGACCGGCGTCGCAGCCCGGCCCGGTAGTAGAGAAGTAGCAGGCTATGACGGGCCGAGAGCACACAGAGACTGACCTGTGGGCCTAGGCACGATCGACACGCGTTGGCGCGTCGTTGTTTGCACGCAAGCCTCGCCTCGTAGATAGGGGTGGACCGGTAGCTGGGTGGGTTGGGTGAATCATGGGTTCCTTCGCCAAGTTGCTTTCTCCCTCCCTCCCTCCCCACGCGACGCGCTCCCCACGCGCACGCGCTCCGATAAATATAATCACATCCACCGCGAATAACTCCTGGCGGGGCCCACACGTCGGTGAGCTTCGATGCGCGCGAACGCGATCCTCCTCCTCCCCTCCCCTCTCCTCTCCTATATAACCGGGAGCAGCCCACGGAAACGGACGGATAGACCAGAACCAGATCGGCTGCAGCTCCTGCTTGGTCAGAATCGTCTCATCCTTTCGTCGGTACGCGTCTCCGTGCCAAATCTCATCCCATGTTTTTTGTTTCTCGACTGTACGTTACGTTGCATCACTGCTATTTCTTTCTTTTTTTCTGGGTGCGTGCATGTGGTGCTATCAAGTTTTCGGATCGAATTCTGACTCTCTCTCTCTCTACCTTGATCCCTGCGACTGCATGCTCTGGATCGGCGATCGGTAGAGTAGATCCAACAGGGTGGGGTGGGTGGGGGTGGTCTTATTCTTCCCCCCTCCTATAGAATCTTGTGCGTTCGGTCGAATTGGGGATCCCTTCTTTTCTTTTCTTCATAGGGGATTTTGTGGTTTGTTTGTCTAGGCTTTGGCAGTCAGGAGATCCTCGATTAATTGTTTATGCAAGTATTTCGGCTTAGACAGTTTTCTTCCTGATCCTATTTCATCTGGTTCCAATTAAGCATGGCAGATCTAGATCTAGACAGTTGCGTAGTCTTCAGTTGTTCGGGTTCTTGATTCTATTTCGTGGTAAATTATTCTGCAGTAGGAATCAAAGTTGGCAGGTTGGTATAAAATCGCATCGCACATTGTCATGTTTCCTCTGCATACCTTGGGATTGGATGTCATTGATGAAGTCGGGTTGTATCCTAAAACGAAAAAGATTATGCGTTGGCAATTATATGCAAGATGTTTTACCGCACAGCTTGCAAACGAAATTTGCTACTTGTTTCTTATATAACCCTGATTATTAAGACCATGGTAGCTGCCGTTTGGTAAACCCAAAAAAAAAAATTCTAGTTGTTTATACACCACACTACTCCGGCCTTGTTTTACCAAATGCAATGTTTTGTAAGGAGATGGTACTAGTTCCAGATGCAATTACTGAGGCCATTCGATTTGGACTGAAACTTTTTGTTCATCCCTTAGACCCCTACATCGCCTGCTCATGTGCAATGCATTTTGTTGTTCCTTTGTCGTGGAGCAGTGAAGAGACTTCAAACTAGGAAAAAGGAAGTGTGCCTTCTTGTTTGGTTTAGCAATCAGGAGACCTTCGATTAATTGTTTGTGAAATATTTTGGCTTTGAGAATTTCCTGCTTGATCCTATTTCATCTGCTTACAATTAAGCACGAGAGATCTACACAGTTTTTAGTTGTTAGGGTTCCTGATCCAAGTCCGTGGTAAATTAATCTGTAGTGCAGTAGTAATCACAGTTAGTAGATTGGTATAAAATCGTATCACCATCCTCGCATGTTGCCATGTCCTCTGTGCATAATTCTGCCATGGCAATCTGTTTTAGCATAATTATTAGTACAATGATAATTGCCGTCTCATCAACAAAAATTCTATTTTATACACAACACTACTCCAGCCTTCTTTTACCAAAGGCAATGTTTTGTAAGGAGATGGTAATTAGTGGTTACAGATCCAATTAGTAAGGCCACTAGATTCCAACCGAAACCTTTTGTTCATCCCCTACATCATCTTCTCACGTGCAATGCATTTTGTGTACTAGATGGCATGTTTTGTAAGGAGATGGTTAAATTTCTGCTTGCGGTATCAGTTTTCCTGAAAGCTTATTATATTCTGCATGTTCTCTTCAGATTGCTTAGCTTGGGGCCACAATGGGAGGAGGGAAGGACAAGCATGATGAGAGTGACAAAGGACTGTTCTCAAACCTAATGCATGGCGCTGCCGGTGGCCATGGGTATCCGCATCAAGGGTACCCTCCGCAAGGGTATCCTCCGCAAGGGTACCCGCCACCGCCGGGAGCGTACCCGCCACCGCCGGGGGCATACCCTCCTCCTCCTGGAGCTTACCCTCCTCCACCCGGAGCATACCCTCCACAGCATGGCTACCCTCCACCTGGTGGCTACCCTCCACCTGGTGGCTACCCACCACACGGTGGCTATCCCCCTGCAGGTTACCCCGGCTCATCTGCGCCGCACCAGGGTATGTATTGATGTTCAGTTCTATGCTTACTTTCTACACCATAGACATTCCTACTGAACATCCAGCAAGTACTTCTGCATTTTTTATTAACACTAAGTAATCCAAGACTGAGTTGGATTGCTGCTGTTCCTTCTTTTTGCTGTGCCATGAGTACTTAAATTTATGATGCTGCATCCCCATTTTGCTTCAATTTTGATACGATAATTGACCAGTTTGTGTCTTCATAGCACTGTTGCTTGATTCGGTCAGCCAAATGGTGAAACTCTTTATTGTTCTTGAGCATTCCATTCTAAATTTCTCATGGACTCTGATGTTACAGGTCATGGGAGTAGCCATGGTGGGCCACACATGGGTACAATGCTAGCTGGAGGCGCAGCCGCTGCCGCTGCTGCTTATGGAGCTCACAAGCTTTCTCATGGTCTCAGTGGACACGGTGGTGGACATATGGGTGGTGGACACATGGGTGGTGGACACATGGGCTATGGTGGTTTCGGCCATGGCCATGGCCATGGGCACGGCAAGTTCAAGCACGGCAAGCATGGGCACGGCAAGTTCAAGCACGGAAAGCATGGGCACGGCATGTTCGGTGGCAAGTTCAAGAAGTGGAAGTGATGTGCTAGCTTCCCACGGTTCATTATACTGAACTCTTGTGTAAGCTTCCAGAACTACTGTGGTTGGGGAAAGCCTTTGCGATGTATTTATGCAGGGTGGGGTGGTCGCTCCCATGGAGCTTCCATCCTTCCTCTATAATTTGGTACTCTAGTTTGTCTCGAGTGACAGGATGGTTTGCTAATAATAAGTAACTAAATACCCGTTGTTTCTGAAGCCCTGTGTTGATGCTGCTGTCCATAGAACTTTTTCTGAAGGTTTCTCTGTGATCACCTGATGGTGTTCGTGTGTTTTGCTGGGGAAGTTGATGCTCCTAAAAGATATCACTCTGGGCAGCTTGATGAACATATTACTATCATGTTATGACAATCTTGTGATCTTGTAAAGAACAGTAGGATCTTAACTGTTAAAAGATAATTTCAGAAGACAAACGCTATAGTTTCAGAACTGTAATCTTGTACGTGTACCATGAAGAGCACGGAACTCTGAGAGGAGAGACTTTTGGATTGCTGCAAGATCAGTCTAATTGGCTATATGTGCGTATGAGCAAAAACTGGTGATCTTAGCCCAAAACCAGAGTCCAGAAATAAATAATCTACCTCATCACATCACTAGAATTCACCCCCAAAATTGAAAGTGGCAGAAATTTTTTCCCTTCTCACAAGAAAATGCAGGCAGTTAAATGATGTTACCTTCTCTAGTCAGCAAAGACCTTGTCTTCGAGCTGGAAGGCCTTGGTGAAGAATGCCGGCCAGCAGAGGTAGGTGGAGAGGATGCTGCTCACGGTGGAGGCGCCCATGAGCATGTTCATCACGACGATCTGCAGCTGGATGGCCTCCAGCGGCGACGCACCGCCCATGATGACGTGGATCCGGGTTTCATAATCCAGAATTCTCTGTGCTTTTACTAGATCAGTAGATAGCGCTTATAGAATACATCACTGAATCATTTCATACATGACGTAAACCAAACCATATATTAGATCAACACATCAAAGTTTACATAGACCACATCAGGTCAAATTTACAATAAGACCGAACAAGGTCAAATGATTACATCACATAAAAGCGAAAGCAAAAAAGGGAAAATCACATTTCGCCACAGGCACGTGACTAGGAAAACCAATGTACGACCGGTATTATCCAAAGATTTGGGCAATATTGGTGTACACGAGCATTGACTGAGTCAGCTAGACCGGAACGAGACCAAGCTAAACTACTCTTCACCATCGTCTTAACCACCAACTTCTAGATCCTCGTAAGCATAATGTCCTTGATCCACGAGTTCTAAGAGTTAGGGGAAAGAGCGAAGATGAGCACAAACAATCGTGCTCGCGAGCCAATACATAGTATGCAATAGATGTACATGCAAGGCTTTATCAAGGATGGTTCGGGTTCTTTTATTTGCTCAAAGCAACATTTTCAATTATAATAATTAGGAACTCCTATAGGGGCGGAAACGAGCCGAGCTGAGCCGGCTCGAGTCAGGCTCATTTGGGCTCAGGTGGACAGTAGACTCGGCTCAGCTCGTTTTGGAAACGAGCCACAGGGGAGGCTTGACTCGGCTCATGCTAAAGCTCGAGCGTGCTCGAACAGGCTCGCGAGCCAAGCCTCCGCTACGAGGAACTCGAGGACAACGGCGAGGTAGACAGGGGCGCCGGTGCCGTACGCGAAGGCGATCTTGTCGTTGGGGGTTCCAGGAGACCACCTTGACGCCAATGGTGACGTCCATGGCGGACACCGCCGAGGAGTTGCTGACGCGGAAGCGCGTCGGCGAGACGGGCGTGAGGTGGAAGTTGGAACGACGGCGGGCGGGGGTGGTAGTAGAGGTACGCGAGGCAGGCCGCGGGCGACCGCCAGGCAGAGCGTGAGGCGAGCGCGGCAGATTTAACCCGTAGCGAGGCAAAGACACGCGGTGGCGGTGCATCCCCCTCCCCGCCTTGGTGGTGCCGTCTGGCCGCTGGTGGCGCCGCCGCCTGCCTCGGTGGTGGTGGAGGATAGTGATCTTGGCTTGGCGGAGGCGCAATGGGCGGCGCGCGTGGGCGGCTTGAGCAATGTGTCGTCCTTGCTTGCTGGTTTTGGCGCCGTCGCGGATGGGGGCTTGGGCCTGGGAGGCTTTGTGGCTGGGAGGGATTTGGGAGGAAGGGGACGGGACACGAGAGGATTGGGGTCGGGGATTCGTCAAGGCGCTGGTGGCCTCCTGGTCTAGGGGCAAGGCCGTAAGGGTTCGTGGGCTGCACGAGCCAAATGGCTCGCCGAGCGGCTCGAGCTCGGCTCGGCTCGAAAAACCACGAGCCCGAGCCGAGTCGGCTCGGCTCGTGATGAGCTCGAGCAGGCTCGCGAACCTCGATCTATTTTTCTAGCCCTAAACTCCTATGACTTAGTATTTTACTCAAATCATATTTTATTAAAGAGATATTGTGCAATATTTATAACGGCGAATGTTACTTCCACCATATGTTTAATTTCACTTGGGGTTGTAGGGATACGGGTAGGCTACGCTAGCTAACAATTCAAAAATTTCTACAACGTAAATCAGGAAGCCAAGTAAGAAGATGATCACAGATCGTTACCACCAGACGCACAGAGCAGCGGAAGAAGAGTTGGAGCAGCCTGGTCCAACGTAAAGCGCATCGATGTAGTGGTTGCAGTCTATCGTCCAACGTCGAGCAAGTCGATGCAGTGGTCGTAGTCGATCGTCTCCTCTAGCAACCTCTGCAGTTCCTTATGAAGATCGCGGATCATCCTTAAGTACAAACAATAACCGCAGTAGCGCCTCTACGATATCCACACATCCAGAAAAGGAACAACTGTACGCTGGTGTGTAGCACCAAGTCGCATGGCGGAGCTCTCAGGAAGATGGCGGCTAGGGTTTCGGTAGAGCAACTCTCTCCAAAAACATATCATCCCAACAGCCTTATGCATCTCCTTATATAGTGCTCGTGACGGATCCTATCCGAACACGTTTGACGAATCGTATCCGTACTGGTTTGTTCCAACCCGTTAAGTGTGTGTTCCAATCCGTTAAGTGTGTGACCCATTAGGTTTATGCGTAATCGGTTGTGACTCGAAAACCTTTTTTGACCACGAGTCGTTAGCGGTACCTAGCAGGACATAACGATTCCTGAATACACACAAATTATATCGGATGAATCTTAATGCAATATAATCTACGACCAGGTCCTCATCACTTACGACTAGGTCCTATCTCTATACGACTAGTTCGTATTTGGTCACGACCAGTTCGTAACTCCTTACGACCAGGTTACGATCATTCTGTGATTACGTCGACCAGTCTACGACCAGCTCGTATCTTCATACGACCAGTTCGTAACTGATCGAACTAAGCGACCTACTCGGGTATTCTCTCTTTGCCTCACGATATTTGGTTGAACTCCAGGTGAGATGTTGTGTCATCCATAGACTGTTCAACACTTTCTCGATCGAGTGTCGGATAACTTCACGTGGTCGAATACTTCGACCACTAGTGGCAGAACACTTCGACCACTAGTGGCATGGCCATGCACTTTCTTTATCCGACCACAACGAGGGGCCCAGAGACATCTCTCCTATTATGTTAGGAGGGATAAATCCCATATCCGACCAGTCACATTCCTCTGCATGTTTCATAGTATACCTGAAAGGTACCTTTATAACTACCCAGTTACAAGCAGTGTTTGGCAATCCCTAAGAGTGCTATTACACATGTAGGAAACCATGCTGATCTCAGGTCTAAGGATTATATATCACCATTGCTTGAGACCAACTAACGACACATAGAATCATAACAATCTCAATAGTGTCTCAAGGTGGGTCTTATCCAACACCATGTTCTCTAACATGTGTCCTTATCATTGGTTTGATATCTCCATATCCATGACCTGTGAAACATAGTCATCAACCAATACATATGCTAGTCTATTCATATGTGTCCTCATATGTTTACGACTAGGGAACGTTTAAGAATAATCATCGTAGAAATATAAAGTTTCACAATCAAATCGCATACTTGATAATAAATATTTACAATATTATTCTAGGAACAAGATAACATATTATCCAATGTTATGAACATAATGAAATATAATCATCTCTATGATTGCCTCTAGGGCATATTTCCATCAGGGGTTACATCCACCTATTAATAACAGTAGGGTACTTCCACCCAGGAAAATCCAAAATCAGGGTCACATCGGCCCGACGAGTTTTTCATCCCACCCTCAAAGTTTTATAAATAAAAACTAACTCATGTAAGTTCCTATGCCTGCCCTTGACCGTGGGCACAGCTGTTCGAACAGTTTATACTATGCAGATGTTGTACACTTTGCCCATAAGAGATAATCATCTTGATATGTACACACGTTTCCTTAGACATGTGAATCAAAGAGAGACTATCACAAGGCCTTTACAATGCATCCTCCAGTGTTAGTTACACCCGCTAAGGTTCCATCTGAGAGTGGTTACGCACCTGCGTCAACCATGCCCCTAAACCCCCTCTTGCACCATACGATGGCCTACGCCAATCCCGTTCCGTGTCCATGAGCCAGCGACACGACTCGCGGGTCCCTTCAGTGGTGCAACTCGCATTGGTGGATACAAATTATTTAGTCAGGTCGACACCATTACAGACTTGTGGTTGTACTATTTTACATTGGGAGGTCATCACATGATTAAGTCCTTAAAGTTATTTGGGTGGCTCGTACCACATACCAACATTCCTAGGGCTAAATCAGCACCCACCACCATCATACCATCCGTCCAGATATGGTAACAGCAAGTTATTTGGGTTTTTGAGAAACATAAATTAGATTGCCTCAATATTCCAGTCATTTACCCACAGTGATTGCCCAAAACAAGTTCATGATTTTAAAGATGGTGGTTGGGGTAAATAAATATCCCGATACTTAAATAAGACTAGCATGTCACTCAAGTACAACATATAGCTAGTGTAGTTACCACATAATTACTAGGGTGACAAGGATTAAATATTTCAATTGTCAACGAGATGGCATAATAATACTTAAAGCATCAAGTTGGCATTTAACTACCTTAAAGATTTAACATACATTTGCATAAAGAAATTAGCATGCAATTTGCTGTTTTAAAAGAATATAATTTGCATAGAATGTAGGTTCAATATGATCAAAGTATTGACTCGCCTGGGTCTAAGGCAAGAGAGTCTTGAAAGTCTTGGTCTTAATCAAACCGAGGCTCTTCCGCGTTCTCAAATTCTACTCGGACGATCGCGCTGGAAAAAGAAAAGCAAATAAGTACAAGAGAAAAATCAAATGAACTCCAAAATAAACAAAACCTTTGACATTAGCAAGGTCTTAAATTTATACAAATTTAGAAACAAATTTCATTTGAATCGGAGTTAAAACTAGGGAGAACGGGTATTCCGAAGTTTGCTTTTGGAATAAATCGGAGAAAAGAAAAAGGGGGAGAGATGGGCTCTCGCGGGCATGTGGGGCCAGTGCATAGTGACTTGGCTCACGGTCTCAGCGCATGGACCGAGTCCACGAGCACTGGTGCACGAGTCCACTGATGATTGACTGCCATTAACTCCTCGGGTCCCACTGTCATTGTGCCGTTAGGGAAACCAGGAGTTAAGAACTTCAATAACTCCCCTCAGTACTAAGCTTGGGTCCACGCGGCATAGAGTTTAGCAGCAGTAAACACATGCTTTAATTAAAGCTAAACCTAAAGACAGAGATTTGCTCCTTTAATTGCACTGCTATAGCTGCTGTCCGAAGCTCGGATAGACAGAGGAAGGCCACGGGCGCTCCCGGCCTTGGCTTGTCGCCGGTGAAGCAAGGAACGGTGGCGCCGGGCAAGGCCAAAGACGGGATGCCCAGGCTACCGACGGCGGGGCTGGCGGCGCACTTGAGCGGCGGTGTGGTGGAAACAGCAGCGGCCGCAGGTGCAACAAAAGAAGCCGTGAGGCGGCGAGGTGAAAGATGGAGGGAGCACGAGCAAGAACATGGCACGAGGATCTCACCGAGACAAGGAGGGAAGTCGGAGGTGGACGGAGGGTAGAGAACGGCGACGAGGAAGGCGTCGGCCGGAGGCGAGGGAGATGGCGAAATCCGGCGGCGCCGGTGGACCAAAATCAAATTGGGTTGGGGGAAGAGCTTCCTGGAGTCCTGGAACGCATGGTGACAGGGTCGGCCGGGGGAGAAGCTCACCGGAGGAGGCCCAGGGCGGCAGGGGTGCGGCCGAAGGCAGCGGCAGGCGCACGGGCGCATGCGGTGCCAGCGATGGGGTGGCGCGAGGAGGGATATGGGGGGAGCACAGGCTGCGCCCGAGGGTGGGGAAGCCAGAGGGGATGTCAAGTTAGCTTTGGGACGACCGAGGTGGTGGGGCGGCGGCAGCCGGTGGCGGAGAAGAAAGGGTGGCAGTGAGGGAGCTCCACAGTGGCGGAGAAGAAGAATGGAGGAGGGGGAAACCTTCATTGGCTCCTGGAACACGATATGACGGCGGTGGAGCGGCGGAGCGCTCACCGGAGCGGCGATCCTGACGACGGCGGCGCATGGGCGGAAATGGAGCACGGCTCCCTTTCGGTTTTCAGCTTGGTGAAGGAGGGGGAGAGGAGAAGAATGGTGGGGGAGGGCAAAGGAGGTGCGGGGGCTTCTCTTATAGCCACACGGGGGAGGAGGTTCTGGGAAGGCTGGGCTGCCTGGGCGTGGATGGCACGGCGCGTCTTGAACGAACGTGGCGCGTCTTGAGCAGAGGCGGCATGGGTGCCTCCGGCCGACCTGCCAAGGGGAAGAGAGGAAAAAATTTGAGAGGGTTGGGCCAAGCCCAGGAGATTTGGAAACCAAATCTTGAAACTTTGAGAGCTCTTGAGTTGTACTTTTGAAATCAAACCAAAACTTGAAATCTTTTACAAAAAGCCAAAAACGGGACGTTAGAGATGAGCCCCGTCATGGCGCCGGGGAGGGCGATCAGGCCTACCGTCTTGGCGTTGTCGATGACCGGCGACAGCGCGATCACCAGCGACCTCTTCACATACTGGAGTGTTGCCTGACGCGGCGTCCCACCTAGAGCAAGTGCAGTCTCCACCTGTAGAAAAGAATGGAAAAACAAAGGCTGAATATTTATTTGGAGAAATGAAATATAAGATTCCAATATATTCTACTTCATCTGACTAATACAAGATGACGATGATCACTGCGCAAAGTCTGTATTTTTTAAGTCATAATACATGTCAAGTGTATTAAACGAGGTGCATTATGGGATAATCAGGGCTATTTGTGGTGGATAACAGCTACTAATTTTATTTGCTTGAACAATTCTCGGTGTGGTGGTGCTAGAAAACAATGGGAAAAAATAATCAAGCAAGCAAGGTGGGAGAAGTGGTCTGGTTATATTAATTAGGAAAAAGTATATTTTACAACCCTGAACTTTTCAAAAATTTCAGAAATCAACCATAAACTACAAAACCGGACATCCTACACCCTCAACTATCAAACCCGTTCATTTTACCCCCCTCAACCCAAACTGGGGTGGTTTTGGGTGATGTGGCGCTGATGTGGCCCAATACAAAACGCTCTTGACTGACGTGGATGCCACATGTCATTAAGCTACAGTGCTTCTTCTTTCCCAAATTCCCAAATCGAGCCGAAACAGGGGAGGCGGCCACGGTGCTCGGGTCAAGCACAATGCCTGTCGGACCCGGGATTAACACCCCAAATCCTCTGTGCATTTCTGAACTAATCCCATGATCAGTAGCTAGTTCACACAGTAAACAGATATGGTAACATCCATAAATCGCATAACTTTATTAATAAATAACAACATAGTTTATTACAAAGAGGCTTACAAGCCAACAGTAAAAAACACAGCGGAAGACGAAGAATAAGTAGTGGAGTCCAGCTGATCTGCCATAGGCAATCGACTGGGGAAGCGGCCTAGTCGTCGAGATCCACACCGAAAGCGAAGTCATTCTCCACTGAAATTTGTTTGCATAAAGCAAGTATGAGCACAACTACCGTGCTCGCAAGTTACACCCAAATAACAGAGTTAATGCATGCAAGGATATATCAAAGGAAGGCTTATTGGTTAATTTTGCATAAAACAATGTTTTCTTTAAATACTTGTACTAAGTTCTAAAGCGGTTATTCTATAACTTAAAATTTATTTTATTTTATAAATTCTCAATTTTATAGTCAAATAACATTCACATAAGAATGGTGAAGGATACCCTCCTATCACAAGACTTCCTGCCCAATTCCCATTTGAATAAACCAGTTGATAAAGTCTTTTGAAAACAAAATCCAAGTCTATCTTTGAGTGGCTTTGCTAGCATGTCCATGACCGTGGACACGGCTATTCGAATAGTTTTACACTCTGCGAGAGGTTGTACAGTTTTACCCACATGACATGAATTCTCTAGTTTATTTGGCACCCGTCGATACCACCGCTCACTACCTTAGGTAGCAGGTCTAGAGCACGTGTCAAGGCTTTTACAATGTGCCATTCCACATGATCCCCCTCGCTAAGGTTTCGCCCCCCTTTGGATAGAAATCCGCAGAGTTCCTAGCCCCCTCTTACGCCAGGTGGGACTAACGTAGGTCATAACATGACTACCCACCGCATCTGAAGGGAATGACCACGGTGGAACATTGCAAATTAGTTAGCCAGGTCCTGCCCATACAGGACATGTGGTAGTACGATGTGGCTTAACAAAGGAACGCTCAGAGGCCAGTCCTTAACTGACTTGGGCACTTCCAAAAACCCTGGGTCTCAATCCTACCTAGATTGAACCCGTGCATAAACCTGTACCCACCAACCATCCATTTTTGCCCAAGTCCAAACCATCATTTAATTTTATTTCATTTTTCAAAGCATTTGAAAACTCCCATGACACACCAATGCCAAGGGTACAAATTAAACAACATTTGATTTTTGGCTGAAATTCACCAAATCAAATATTTTTTGTCTAAGCAAGGCTAAGCATCAATTTTTCCAAAGTGTTCTAGTTCATGCTATTGTATGAACTAGATTTTTATCTAAGGTGACAAGGTAGGTTTATTTCAATGGCAAGATTGGCAGTACAAAGGATTTAGGCATAATTATAATTTAAAACAGGGATTTAAATTAGACTGTATAGAAATAAGCATGCAATAATAATATAAAATAGAATTTAAATAATTTAAAATAATGGGATCAAATATGATCAAAGGTATAACTTGCATTGCTCAATCGGTTGTTCTCAAGCAGGCCGAATCGACTCTTCAAGTCGTAAAATCTATCTGTGAAAATAAGCCAAATTCAAACAAAATTCAAATAAAGATTCAAATAAACTCCAAATTAAATAATTTTAGTTTAATTAGCTAGATCTTGAATTTATATGAATTTAGAAATTTGAAACGATGAAATCGGAGTTCGTATGAAGGAGAACAAACCCCGAGAAGTTTCAAAATCACATGAAATGATGAATTAGGACTTTCCAGCATTTTGGAATTATTTTTACAAGGGAAATATCGGAAATTGCCGTGTCAGCGCCACGTGGGCACGTGACATGGCGACCACATCACTGCCACGCGGGCAAATGCGACGAGGTGGCGCCTACGTGGCGTGCACATGGCAGTGCCACGTTGGCAAGGGTGGCGGCGGCGCACGGCGTCAGGCTTGCCGGCGATAGGGGCTCTGGTGAGCTCCGGCGAGGGCGGCAAGGGAGAGAGGGGAACGCGGTGGTTCTAGGGATTACCACGGTGACGGTCAGGCGCGAAGGGAACGGCGGTGCTGAGGAGTTTGGCGGCGGCGCAAACGGGCTCGACGGCGGCGACAGACTCCGGTGGTCTTTGGGTCAGGGAAAGGTGCGCACGAGGTAGGCGTTGTGGCAGCGACGGCGGCGGTGAGGTCGGGGACGCCGATGAGGCTTTGCCGGTGCCGGAAACAAAGAAGAAGCTTCGGGTGGCGGGAATGAACTCCAAAATTCGGTGAAACGAGGAGAGGAGAGGAAGGGTGAGTAGAGGGGTTTGGATGAACGTTGAGTTCTTGCGGTGCTCCCTTTTATAGGGGCCGGGGAAGGGTGAAGGAGCAGATCGGGTCTTGTGACCATCATGGCAAAATGGTGCGGTTCCGCAATTTCGTGCAGTGAAGGGGAGATGGCGGAATAAGTGCGCATGAACGCAGGGACTTTAGTGCGCGTGATGGCACGGAGAAACGGGGAGGATTTCTGCAGAGACGAGCTCTTAGGGCGAAAATGACGGATCGTCTGCGTGCGTGAGGAGGAAAAAACAGGAAGAAAGGAGATGTGGCCGATTGGCGGGCCCGAGCCGGGGGGGGGGGAGAGGAGGACGGGGTGGAGTGTTGGACGTCCGATTTGAATCGGATGGTCGGGAGTGACCGCGCGGGACGGGCTGGAAGCGGAAATGGGCCGCACGCACGCAAAAGATTCGGCCCAAAATAGTGTTTAGGGTTTTAAATTGATTTATCATTTTAAATAATTCGGTTAAATAAAAAAGATTTTAGAAAACAAACAAATAAAATCAAAAATTCTAGAAAAATTCACAAAAATTTCTAGAGTTATTTTGGATTTAAATAAAATATTTCTAACTTATAATTGGAAATATCTTTTGCACATAATTTTCTTTGCTTTAAAATAATTAGGAAAAGCTTTTAAAATTCTAGAAATTACTTTAAATTTTTATTTTTCAACTTTAACTCAAATAAAACTTCAAAAGCTTTAATAAATTATATTTTTGACTTTAAAAACTCTAGAAATTAAATAAGAGCAAACAAACTCTTTCAAATTTCGGAAGAACCAACAAAATAATAACTTTATTTAATTTTATTTTGGTAACAGCACATTGGGATGTTACAATGCGGTGAGTGAGACCACGATGATGACCCAGGAGCTCTAAAACGGAACCCCATGGCCACAGCGACCTAATTACCGTAATGGCAAGGAGGTGGCCTCTGATGGTTTACAATGGCGACGCTGCTATGCAGAAGCGGCGGCAGTGCTCGACCTCTGGCGGCGGCGATCTTGGTGGCGGCGACAACGATCTTGGGGCGAAGGAGAAGAGAGGAGAGGCGCGATGACGCGGCCAGATTATCTATAACGAATATTTCTGATTTGTCTCATTTAACACTTGATCGAAACAATGGACATGACATTATTAAGGCTGTTGTAGTGCATGAGGACGTCACGCATGTTGTTCAAAGCCAAGGAAAGAAAACTGCATGTATGAAAGCATCTAGGCCCCTAAAAATTATTTTGGTAATTAATGATAATATGTGAAAATGGAATTAACGTGTTTATTGAGTATTTACAAGGTTAAGTCCCATTGGTAAGTTTGATGACATAAAGATGCATGCTGAAGGACTACATGAAGATCAAGATGACTCAAGGTCAGGGTACAATTAGTCTAGGATCCTTTTCTATTTTACCGGTCTTAGGAGATTTGGTTGGAAGACCGAATTATAGGTCAAAAATCGTACTATTAGGAGGGATCATGACTAGTAGCTTGATAGCATATTCTTGTGCCTTATGGATCAATTTAGGATCATGCATCAGCAACCAACCATTTCTTGATGTCAAGTCCGATTAACTATCGACGACATGCATCCAGGTAATTGTATGTCTACCCGCTTTCTCTTGTAGCCTCACTTCTTGAACTTGCGAGGCTCGATGAGAGGTTGCCCGTGGCATTGTCTCATCCTCCTCACGACCCACCGAAAGGGTCAGGGACTAAAATATATATATATATATATATATATATATATATATATATATATATATATATATATATATATATATATATATATATATATATATATATATATATATATATAAAGCTAGTTTTAAAGGCACAAGTGACCATTGCTTGGATGTTTTATAGAGAAGAGATCAGAATAGAATGGTAGGGCGATATCGTGCACAGGGACGCAAGGAGGAGAACTTGACTGGGGCACAAATCAGAAAAGTTAATTGCAGCCAAGCCCCATCCAAACCAAATCGATCCCATGTAAGCTAACCAAGCACAAAGAACCGACATCAATAACCCTCAGTACCCATTAGAGAGCATTAACCAAACCCACCATTTTGCCCTATTCATTTTTGTCAATCTGAACCACAGCATGAACTAAGCAAGATGCACAGAATGCACATACACCAATAGCCCTCAGTTTACATCATAGAGCAAGGGGAATATTAATATGAACTAATTGTCAATTCAATTTCAGCATAAGACTATTAACATCATTACATCACAGAGCAAGGGGACTATTAATATGAACTAATTATCAATTCAATTTCAGCATAAGACTATTAACATCATTGAGCAGTTCAACAGCAAGACCAAGGGTGTCCAAACCCACCACACCAGTAGTAGCCCTCGGCATCCATCGCAGAGCACTAGCCATTTTCATCACAGAGCAAGGGGGTAGAGACAGAGAGGGAGTAAGGTAGGGTGATACCTTAGTATAGTGCAACCAAGGCGGTGACCCCACCACTAGCACAACCCTCATCCATCTCTTTTACCTTGCATAAATCACACAAACATCAGGACACAACTTAAGGCTCAATCATAAAAATCAAACTCAACAAAAAAGACCTTAAGTTAACAGATCTAGAGGAGAATAGAGGGAGGATGGGGAAAGCAAAGCCAGGGGGGCCAGGGCCTGAGCGCAGGAGGCCGAGCAGCAGAACCAAGCCATGGCGGTGTAGGCGACACGCGGGGCCAAGCCTAGTGGCTTGGGTGGCGGCATCACCGTAGTTGTGGCATGACCCTGACACTGCACAAGACACTACTATCGTACGAGTGTCTTATGCAGTGCAAAGTGGTGTCACAACCGGCGGCGACGGGGTCAGGCGGTGGCGTCGAGGTGGGGAGGGGAACGGACGAGAGTAAGTGCACTAGGGAGTGATGAGTTAGGGCGGGCGCAAACCATAGTGATCGAGGGAGGCTTAATTCGTGGAGCCAGCTTGATTCGTTCAAGCTTTCTCAACATGGACTAGTGAAGACCGGCAAGTCTTCGATACCACGGAAAAAATTCCTTTATCGTTGTGGTTATTTCTTGTCTTTACTTATTCCACATTTACAATTCTAGCTTTTATCTTGTGTTGTTTACTTAGATAGAATTGTATCTTGTTTAGACAGATTTCTTAATTGGCCAAATTTGTTAAATTGTCAAAAAGTTTAAAAACCTCCTATTCACCCCTTTCTAGTCGGTTATTCTTGATCCCACAAGTGGTATCCGAGCTTGGTCTCTCATTGTTTTAGGCTTAACCGTCTAAGATAGAAAAGGATGGCCAGTGAGGGAATTGTTATAGGAAAGGCTCCTTTGTTTGATGGCTCTAATTATGCTTATTGAAAACTAAGAATATCAATTTATTTAAAGGCCATGAGTCCAAGCATTTGGAAAATCATAAATGATGGTTACATCATGGCTCTTAATCCACTAGCTCCCACGGATCAAGAGACACGTAATACTCATTTAGATGCTCAAGCTATGAATGCTCTCTTTGGCGCTTTGAACTCGGATGAGTTCAATAGAGTGAGCAACTTGAAAAATGCTCATGCTATTTGGACCACTCTCTCGGAAATCCATGAGGGAACATCCACGGTCAAAGAAGCCAAATTGCATATCACAGACGGTTCTATTATGGAACCGTCTGTCCCATATCACGGACAGTTCCATTATGGAACCGTCTGTGAAATGGTTTTTCTCAAGTATATTATCTTGTATATACACTTACATGCATGGAGAAAATACATGTTTATATGTCAATTTTTTCATTTAAATCTTCTGAAAATTTGCTTTAACTATATATACATATACATATATATATATATATATATATATATATATATATATATATATATATATATATATATATATATATATATGTATATATATATATCGATCGGATATATATAATTAATTAATTTGTTCCACCAAACCGCCTCGATATATATATATATATATATATATATATATATATATATATATATATATATCAACATATAATTAATATAGTAGTACTTCACCTCCAAACTAGATTTTTTTTTCATATGGCCAAACAGCGTGGCCAGTCGCTTCTTACAAAAAGATTAAAAAAAAAGTAGAAACCTACAAATAAACAAAGTTTTTCTAGTGGCGGAGGTAGGCTGCTATCTCCGTCTTCAATACTTCGTAGGCGGCAGCGGCGGCGGACGGTTCGTGATCGAATGAAGCCTGAAATGCGTCCACCCACTGACGCGCTCGTTCGAGTGTCTTCCGAAGACCCTCGGAATGTTGAACCAAGAAGAATTGAACCCATAGAATCTCTTCCCTTGCTTGAGGGGTCTCGGCCTGGTCGACTCGGTCACCCGCCGCCTCGATTAAGCAGTCCCAGTGACGGCAAGCCTTCTGGAGATGTGCAACGTCGTTGTGGAGGACCACGTCGATGACGCGGTAAACTCACCAAAAGTGGGAGATCACCCGGAAGACACGCAGAGGAGGATGTCAACACGACAGAAGGTGGCTATCACACGCTCCCAGAAATTTCGGACGGAGAGTAGAAGACCTTTGTTGAAGCAGTGTTCTTCGCACATCATCCGCCAACGTGTAGCGAGAGAGGTGCTTATAGAGTACAGCCAGGTAGGCCACCAATACCGGCAACAAGGAAACAGAAGAGGCAGCCATTTCTGTTATATGTGTGGGGATCATCATCTTCAATGGCGGATGATCCTTTTTGTAAAACATGGAATAAATTCAGAGTGTGAGACAAAGAGACGCATCGGGGAGCCGAAGTGGCATTGATGCGATGAAGAGATGCATCGGGGAGCCAAAGTGACATATTGAGGCGACGAAGAGACGACGCATCGGCGACGAAGAAACTCATTGGGCCGGAGTGTGAGCGATATTATCCTGAGCGGTTATAAAAACCGTCGTGATATGTAATATCTGAGACGGTTATTGTTAAGAACCGTGCAGGAGGTTTCACAAACGGTTATTTATTAAAAACCGTCTGTGATATATAGAATTATCACAGACGGTTATTAACAATAACCGTCTGTGATACTTCACAGACGGTTTTAGTTATGAACCGTCTGTGATATTACCTCTTCATAGACGGTTTTTAGCACAGCCAGTAACACAGACGGTCTCTAAACCAAAATCGTCTTTGATTGAATGTAATACAGATGGTTTTGGTCAACCATCTGTGATGAGGCGTCCAGTATTAGTCTTTTTGTAGTAGTGACGTTTTATCTTTTCTCTGTGCAATCTTGGATGGGGGCCACCAAGTCAACCGAAGCCAGTTCAATAAGGAGAGATGGCGCACTAGAAGTTAATTTTGAAATTACTTGCAATAGGATAGTTTAATCTATTTTCAGCGATTAGAGTAGCTTAAATTTCTAATTAAAGTAGGAGTAGGAGTTTGCAATTGGAGTGGTACGGATTACTGTTCATGGGCACTATTCTGACTCAGATTACTATTCATAAGATGGATTACTGTTTACCGTACACTGTTCACCGAGCCTATATAAGTTGGGGGTAGACCCCCAATTGTAAAGTAAATTAGAGTTGAAGAAAACATAGAAAAGTCACAGGTTTATGTGGCGCGTAATGAATACATGCGTTTTAGAAATTCCTATCTAGGGTTTTGTGATTGCGTGAATATTGGAGGGAGGTTGTTCTTCCAAGATCCGTGATTCCTTGTGGATCATCTCACCAATTCGTAGCATCCTCAATTGCTCATGGTTTGGTGTTGTTCTTCGAGTTTGATTTTGTTTCTCTCTTCGGATTGATTCAGCATCAACTAAGTATTACTTGTTTTGGAGATACACTGGTTCTTCCTTTTTACTGAACCAAGAAGGAGGAAAGCTAGGGTTTTTCTTAGATCAAGATTGAAATACAAGTATCGTAAAAGATTGAGCCACATTACACATCCACTACATGTTAATCCATATCACACGAGGAGGGGGCGGCGTGGGGAGTTCGGGAGGCTGAGGCCGGCAGGCAGAGGTGGAGGCGAGGAGGAGGCAGAGGCGGAGGCCGGACGCGGAGGTAGAGGCGAGGAGGGATGCGGGTGGCCGAGGGAAGAAGAGAGGAGAGGCGCGATGAGGGGGATGGCGTGGGGAGTCCGAGAGGTGGAGGCGGGTGGGTAGAGGCGGAGGCAAGGAGGAGGTGGTTGGGGTGGGCGGACGGCGGCAGAGGCGAGGAGGAGGCTGGAGGTGGAGGTGGAGGCGAGGAGAGATGAGCCGAGGTCAGAGGTGAGGAGGGATGCGGGCAGCCGAGGGGAGAAAAGAGGAGAGGCACATGGAGGGGTGGTGTGGGGAGTCCGGGAGGCCGAGACAGGAGGGCAAAGGCGAGGAGAAGGCGACGGCGGCCATGTCATGTCATCGAATGGGAGAAGAAAGGAACCCAAACGGCGTGGGGAGAGATGGGAGAGGGGACGAGAGATATGAGTGAGAATGGGAGGAAGACGAAAGGAAATGAGAGGATGCCATGTGGGCCCTGTAAATATTTTTTGGTTTTATTTGCTAAGTTGCTACCATGTCCTTGAAAAAAGTTGATGCATCAAAACCATTGACATGTATGTGCCACGTCACCCAAAACCACCCTAGTTTGGGTTGAGGGGGGGGGGGTAAAATTAACAGTTTCGATAGTTGAGGGTGTAGGATGTCCGATTTTGTAGTTTAGGATTGATTTTTGAACTTTTCGAAGAGTTAAGGGTTGTAAAATAGACTTTTCCCTATTAGTTACCAGATTCCTATGGATCTTGACGTCCTCCCGGAGCTTCTTCATGGTGACCCCGGTGACGGTCATGGTGTTGCCAACCATCATGCCGACGACGGGGATAATGTAGCGAGGGGTGAAGGGGAAGACGCTGAGCACGACGAGCAGGAACATGGTAATGGCCGTGCCGACCAGGATCGACACGCAAGACATGTACTTGCCACGTGGGACGTGCTTCGTGTGCTGGCCCGCCGTGTAGCCAGCAACCGTCACCTGTGTCAGATTATCAGACGTACACATCCTAATTAATAACTCAGCATAGAACGAAGCATCAATGATTCCATCCATCATTGTGATAAAACAGTAGCTCAATTCTGAATTTGGGCTAGAACGAGGCATTTTAATTTGGTTGCTAGGAACAGATGGAAGAACATGTTTAATTTGGAATTGACTTGACTGAAATGGTTTATGTTATAATTTTGGAAAACGATAGTACACGTACGTACGAAGCAAAATAAAAAATCAGACGATTCGCGTCGCACTCCTAGCCATTCGTTTATCCTCCCAACTGGCTAACATGACAACCACTCATTTTCCCCCATGAGTCTCAGTCCCTTTTGCTCTCTCTCTCCACACCATGGACTTAGTTGTTTATGTGGCAGACATCATCGACTTCGACAAGGCTTGCCGCATGGTATACGAGCGTGTCCTCGCCCGGCCGACCAGCCGGGAGGTCGCCCAGAATGCGGTCAGCCTCCTCCTGTGGATGGAGACTATCCTGGGCGCCGAGATGTTCGGCAAGGTGGTTCGTGTTGCAATGTGACGTTGTAGCATGTTGCAATTAGGTTACAAATTTATGGGATTCGTGTTGTGTTTGTGTGCAAACTGTGGGGATGATTTTGTTGCACAATTTTTTTTTGTTCTAATGTGTTGAACTTTTCTTTGATATGTTGTGACCCATTGAAAAAAATGTTGCATACTGTTCTTTGAGATGTTGAGACCCGTTGAAAACAATGTTGCGAATGTAGAAAAAATTGTTACATACTGTTCACAGTGATGTTGTAAGATTTTTTTTATGTTCAGACTATATTTCTTGTTCTTCCCTAATCTCTCTCTCTCCTATACTTCATATTCTTCCCTAATGTCTCTTTTCCCATGAAAATGAGATAATGTTGCATATGATTTTTTTTTGACATGTTGCAACAAGCGAAAAATATGTTGCGACACGAGCGTACGGCGCTAGCGCTCGGACCGTACGTCCGAGCGCTAGTTGCACCCTTCAATTTTATAAATATGGAGTTAGGCATGAATAAGCCACTATAAAGAGACATCAATTTTTGGGACAAAAGTTTGCACAAAAATAGCACACTTTTGACAGGTCATAGCGGCAAAGTCGTTTGAAAGTTGATCGATCGACGATCAGCTCATTCACATTAACCACCTGGATCACTCGTCTATCAAGATATAAGCTAGTACACTAGTGTTTGATCATCCGGTTCTGAATAATTAAGCAACACCATTCATTAATTCCCACTTAACCATCATCGCAGATTGATTTAAGGTGAAAGGGCTTGCTTTGACGTAGTCCAGGGAGTGGATTAATCATCAAGTAAAGAGTGAGTACCATGAAGAGGTATGCGAGGAGGCTCCAGAGGGCGTTCTTTTGGGTGAAGATGAGCTGGAGGACAAGCCCATGGCTGAATTCTGCAACCTACGAGCCACATACGTATTTATATACCTACAAAAATGCGTACTACTGTTTCTGGCGGCAACCAATCCATGCATGAATATACAACTAATCTGACCAGCAACAACGCTCTTAATTTGGCTTTTTAATTTTCTCTTATGGAGTTGCAAGACCATGTACAAGGCGTCCAAGCAGTGCGTCGTGGGGATGCACGTGGCACTAGAGCGGGAGAAGACGATGTAGTGGCTGGGCAACGAGCACTATCTCATCGTCGTCAACCACCTGGCCAGCGCTGGCAATCCGGAGGCCTGCTTCATTGTCGGCCTTGTGCTTGTCTTCACGCACCAGGACATCTTGTGTGACCACAAGGCCCGACCTCGTGCTCGGCCTCCTCCTCTACATGGTCGTCGTGAGGCGCGTGACATTGGGAAGCACTACATCGACCAAGTCGAGGGCAAGCCTGGGCGGTGTCTTGAGGCGGCCAAGAGGACCAGCCTGGGAGTCTGCGGCGATTCTGGAAGCTTGTCTGCGGATGCGGTCAGGAAGCAACGTGAAAGAAGATGGCGGACGCAGGCTGGGTGTTAGTCTTTGTCGAAACCACGACTACGGTGCCGAGCACCGCCTCTGCTAATGACGGAAGGTAAGGGCAACTACGTCGTCTTCTGCAGCAACGACCGTAGGATTAGGCATGAGTATGTCAAGTTATTTGCACAGGTGTTGAACTGCTTGTCGTAAAATTAGCTGTTTTAACAAATATTCAGATATAATTACTCGCTATTTTTGTCAATATTCTTCACTAATTAAATATGACAACTGCAAATCAGACTTTGAGCTAAAACTAATGCTTTACTAAGATGTGAATTTGTCATATGTTCTGAATTTGCATTTATGTATATGAGAATGTATATTATCACAGATGGCTATTTATTGGGACTGTCTGTGATGTGTATTTATCACGGACGATTCTACTTTAGAATTGTTTGTGATGTTCAACCCTATTTATATTCGGACTCTAGGGTTTGCACGCGCCCCCCACTCAAGCGATTAAGTTTCTCCTCCCCCGAGCCCGGCGCACCTCCTCCCCTTCCCGAGACCATCGCCTTCATCCTTGACTCTGCCGCCTCCTCGAGCCCGCCGCCTTGCCGAACCTGGCGCCCCTCCTCTCCCGAGCCCGGCGCGCCTCCTCCCCGAGCCCACCTCTTCCCCTCCCCCGAGCACGCGTCGCCTCCTCCTCGAGCCTGGCGCGCCTCCTCCCCCGAGCGCCTCCCAAGCACCACCAAGGTAAGCCGGCCACCCCCCCTGGCCATCCCTTTTTTTCATATCACCTTGCTTATGTGTTGTGCTATTCGATATATTCAATCTGTGTGATTTGTATGTGCCTAGCACTGGAAGATATTACAAAGTGAATTTCTCTATGATGAATTGTTGTCACTAATGCAATTCGATGTGATATTGTGTATATATTGCGCCTTGATCTATTATATTGCTTGCTGTTATCTATTGTTTCGAGCAATTTATACATTCTGATATACTTGCTGTCCTTTGAGCTTTTTCAGTCAACTAATACTTGTTGTCTTGTAGAAGTTTCAGTCTTCTAGTCTGTTTTTTCGTGATTATTTACAAAAACTGATCTACATCACAGTTGATAGTATCTTGATATATTTTGTTCCTATGTACAACAAAGTTAATTTTGGATGATTTGCTTGAACTAGTACGAATAGATTAGCAGGCTTTATTTTGAGCTCAAGGCCTAATCTATAAAGTGTCATATTCAATTTGTGATTACATTTGGCATGAGTGTTGTGATGGCCAAGTTTAAATCTTGTGAAACTAGCCTTCTGAGTGCAATAATCAATCTTCTAAATCTTAGCTTTATGCTAATTTTTATTGTGCACATATTGTGTGTGTTGAGCATATTATTCCTTTTAAATGACTTGAATGATTCACATGCTTATATGTCAATTATGTCATTTAATTGGTGTTGGAAATATGCTTTATTCATAATTAATTTTGCAATACAAAAGAATATCACAGACAGTTCCTTAGGACAAACCGTCTATGATACATCACCTATCACCGACTGTTTCAAATAACTGTGTATACCCATACACATAGAGAATCTTATGATAATATGTTCATGTGTGTCGGAACTTCTATTTCTTGTGAAGATGTCGTCCACTCATTCTCCGTCATCGTCGCCTCATGTGTCTGATGCACCGTCCTTTGGAAAATCCAAGCGCGATAGAAGAGAAATATCAAAAAGGCCCAAGGGCCGATTTACCATCACGGGCACTTATGATAATGGTAGGAGGCTGTTGTGCATCCAATGAGTGGTAGGGGATACATGTCACCTGACTAGTCTAACGCGATGTTATTCTTGTAATTTCAAACACGAGAAGGCAAAATTTGCTATTCCGTTCCAAAACAAAACCAAATGAGTCAAAAACTACTACAACACCTCTTCACCTATCTCTAGCCATTCATTTCACCTTTGTCTGTGTAACCATGTTCATGCCGGTCAAGTTCTCCTCCCTTGCGTCTTAGGGTTCTACCATTCCATTCTGATCACTTCTCTATAAAATCTCCAGCAGGTGCTTGTGGCTTTAAAATCGGCTTCATACACACACACACACACACACACACACACACACACACACATATATATACACACACACACACACATATATACATATACATATATATACATACATATATATATATATGTATATATATATATATATATACATATACATATATATACATATAGGACACCGTTTACAGTACTCTAGGAGTATGTACTCCCACTTCAATATACCATAGCGCACATATTATACTTCTTTATCATTTTCATTATACTTAAATACTAATTATAAGATACTTGAATGTGACTTAATTGAAAAAATTTCATTGGAGCCCTTTGTTTTTGCTATATACCTTTTTCATATATAAAAAAGTATATACACAAATTTTGCTATAAAGAGTGAAATTTAATGAAATTTTTCATGGAACTCAATTTGGGGTATCTTATAATCATTATTAGAGTATGCTCAAATAGATAAAGAGGTTTAAGTGGTATATGAGGAGTGGGAGTACGTACTCTGTGAGTACCATACCATTTTCCTACATATATATATATATATATATATATATATATATATATATATATATATATATATATATATATATATATATATATATATATATATATATATATATATATATATATATATATATATAGTGGATTTCATGGGGATATGCTCATGATCTTAGGATGATGTTACAATTGGCAATGTCGTTATCGGTTTGTCAAAGCACGTGTTTTAAATCGAAGGTTAAAATCTTTGTCGGGGCTTGTGCGGTCAGGCCGACTGTAAATGGCGGTCGAGGCCAAGTGCTTGATCAGGCAAGCCATTCAATGGCGATCGACCGATTCTTCTTGATCATCGGCCAATCGGTGGCGTCGTATTGGATTAGGGTCAAGTTCATGGGTTTCATGGCATATGTATTGCATGATGCATGTTTTGACTAATGTGGGTCAAGTTGTGAAGAACTTATTCCTGGAATCGATTTCTTTATCTATTATTGTGCAGGTTGCTTAGAGGTCAATGACGGTCAATGGCGAGGATGATCGGGACTAAGCTTGAGGAGCTGAGGTCCAGAACGATCGGGGATGCCGGGTAAGGTCAATGAAGTCAAGCATGGCGCAAAAGGGACAGAGGTGACCGAATGGGCAGTTCGGTGCGACGGGTTGGATTAAGCGGCGCGGGGGTTGGTGCAAGTGCCATGGTGGTTTCGGTGGGAGCCGGATGGGAGAGAATTGCCGACATGATGAGAGCCGTTGGATCAACCTACACGTGGCGAAGCATGGAAGTGCTTCACGAAGATAGGACTCGGTCTTCACAAAAAGATCGAGAAGGGGTATTTTGGTAATTTTACCAAATACCGCCTTGGTGATCTTTTGCCAACCCGCGGCGCAAGACGGTGCATGATGAAGCAGATTAGGTCAAGAGAAGATGAAGACGGCGCTTTAAAATACGTACATGTGTGACCCGTTTGTGTTGGGCTTTAACGGGAACCCATTAGGGTTAATGCTTATAGAAGGTCTAAGCCTCCACTATAAATAGAGGAGGGAGGTGGCTGCGCCCCTTCAACCCTTTCATTGTTTTGAAACCCTAGTTTGCTTAGGGAGAGGATTAGTGGAGGTTAGGGTTCTAGAGAGTTGGATTTGATTTCGTGCTCATGTATTGAGTCTTTGTCCTCCATTGATGGAGTGGCTGTAAACCAATATCAAATCAAATCAATCCAAAGAAAGTTCTCTCAAAGATGTGTCTATTTGCTTTCTTTCTCTCTATTTGATGATTTGTGGTCTTTCTTTGATCCACGATTTTTTGCTTAGTTTCTTACCGTGATCTAACTTGCTGTGACATGTGGGAACCCATCTAGGGTCATCTTGATCATCAATCACCCACGAGTAAGTTTTTAGATCATATTTCGATTTTGGCTCGGTTTTGGAGCACTCTTCGTTAAAACTGGAAAAGATAGGAACTTTGGCATGGATCTCTGTGATCTTTGATTGGAATAGGTTCCTAATATCTTAGAGAAGGTGTGCCTCAAATTTCGTGGAGTTTGACCCTACGGATCAAAAGTTAGACCGATTTGAGTTTTGGTTTTAAATTTGTTTGTCTTTGTTCATCGTTACGAGATCGACACGCACTTTTGCCTGAGGTCAAACCACACTTTTGCCTGAGGTCAGTCCGGCTGAGGTCGATCCCAGACTTTACTGAGGTCAATCTGTAGGAGAGTCGATCGCACTTTTGCCGTCGGTTAGTCTGACCCTTTGGATTAGGGTTTGTGTTTCTCTGTTTTGGTCTTTTGCTTTGGAGATTTTGGATTGGATTCAATACTAGTCTTCCGCTATACTGGTATATTGATCTTCATAGCTTCCATAGCTATTGGAGTGAAATTTGTGTTGAATCTAATCAAAGTGAAAAAGTGAGTGTGCTCCTATTCACCCCCCCTCTAGTTGCCTTTTACATCAACATATATATATATATATATATATATATATATATATATATATATACACACACACACACATATATATATATACGAGATATATATACGTGTATATATATATATACGTATATGTATATACGTATATATATGAAGCTGGTTTTAAAGACACAAGCAGCCACTGCTTGGAGATTTCACATAGAAGTGGTCAGGAATGGAATGGTAGGACCTTGGGACGCAAGGGAGGAGAACTTGACTGGCATGAATACGGTTACACAGACAAAGGTGAAATGAATAACGAGATGCAGATAAAGAGGTGTTGTATCACAGACATTTCTTTAGGACAAACCATCTGTGATACATCAGCTATCACAGACGGTTCTGAGTTAATAACCATCTGTGATAGTCTGCGTCAGACGGTTCGAAAACCGTTTGTGATGACCTCATGTAATTACTGACCCATAAACTCAGACGGCTCACGAAACCTCTGTGATGACGTCTTTGAACCGTCTGTGATGACCTTTTCTGCCGTAGCGTTCGAATTTCAGTTACTTTTTGGTTGGATTTTGTATACAAATCTAAATGCCAATTTTTATTTTGTATTATATTTATTGGAATTCCTATCGAAATCAAATTTCAAATTTTATTTTTTATTACAAATTTTAGTTTTTGTTGGATTTAGTATACAAATCTAATTGCCTATTTTTGTTTTTTATTCAGAATTATAATTATTTATGGATTTTACTTAGGAATTCATATGGAAATCAAATTGCTAATTTTATTTTATTTTTATTCAAAATTTCAGTTTTGTTGTACTTGACATGGACTCTTTTACTTAGGAATTTGTTTGGAAATCAAATTTTTTGTTTGATTTTTTTATTCTGGATTTTAGTTGTATTGTACTTGACATGAACTCTTTCTTTAAATCTAAACCGTTATAATATGGAACCACACCAAGATTGATAGTGTAGATCTTTCTCTTTTTCTACCGATTAACGTGGGAATTTCTAGCCATTGTGAGCGAACGTGATGACTTCTTTTGACCCTACTTTAATAATATAGTAGATAGATAGATAGATAGATAGATAGATAGATAGATAGATAGTTATGTCTTGCAATACACAGATAACTATAGTACACAAAGTGAAACTCTGGTCGGTCGTCTATTAAAAAGCTGAAGTGCCGCACCTTTGGGCTACACAAATATGGTTGATCATCTAGTTGGCCCTGAAGCTTGCGACGCGTTGAGGCGGATGGGCCCACTAAGTATGGCGTTATACAGAGATCCAGATTATCCGTTGTTACGGTAGAGAACAATATGTGAACAGTGTTTTCAGTCTGTGTGAACAGTAATCAACATTGTAGCTGTCGGTGTTTTAGAACCAATCTTATGTATTGATTGTTTGATTGAGAGGTCTCGGGACTCAAATCCTTGAGAGAGGATGACCGCGGGATTTTTATATTGAGTTCGGGCCTTCTCGAGAGAATAACAACCCTACTGCAGTGTGGCTACATTGAGTATGCTGGTTACACATCAAGAGAAAGACCAGAGTCTAATGTCTTGTGCTCCCGATTGCGCCCTTGTTTCTTTTTTCTGCTCTCTTTTTTTCCCTTGCCATCTGCTGATTCCACCGTTTATATAGTGCTCGAAGTGGATAGCGGTTTCTCTAGTCCAAAGGACGCCTCAATGCTTCAGATGATGAAGCAGTTACTGGAGATTATTGCTGGAGTAGTAACATCTCCACGTCGCCAGCCGGTTATCATCAGGACAGAGAGTTTAATCATGCAATTATTCCAGAGAATAGCAGCGTATACTAATTGTTTAGATGCCCTAATCAATTGTGTCTACTTGTCTGCAAGCTCAATATGGTGGTCATAGCTGACCTGGTCGTAGAAGGACTTACCATATGGTGGTCGTAGAAGGACTTACGACTATGGGGGTGGTCGTAGAAGAACTTATGACCACGCGATAGTCGTAGAAGAACTTACGACCATGAGGTAGTCGTAGAAGGACTTACGGCTATGGGGTGGTCGTAGAAGAACTTATGACCACGCGGTAGTCGTAGAAGGTCTTACGACTCCAGCTTCTCCCTTATGAACATTAAGGGGTATACTCAAGAACCATATGATGGTATTATTATCAATAATAAGAATTACAGATAAATAATTAGATGAGGATTGTTAGATCCTCGTCATCTAGCTCCCTAGCTTCAAGTGAAAGTAACTTACTTGGAAAAGGAGCCGTAGATGATTTTACGACTAGAAGGTGATCATAGAACAGTGGTCAAAGGGTAGACTTTTCGACCGGTATTTTATTTGACCAGAAATAGACTTGGTCAAGAAGGTTGTAGAAAATCTTATGACTACAAGATGGTCGTAGAAAATCTTACGACTACAAAGTGGTCGTTGTATGGTTAATCAGAAGTAAAACCTTTCCGACTGGTATTTCATTTGACCAAAAATAAACTTGGTCAAGAAGATAATTTCACTTTAGGTGTAAAGACAGACTTGGTTTTCTCGAACAAACAAATTAATGAATCTCAATCAACTCTCATAGACCTATCTGTTGGAGCAGATCCTAAAGAGGTGGTAACTGTTGGGTTGCCACGTCTTTAACGTAAGTGTACGGTTATAAAAGCTTACCGTGGGTGTGATTCTAGGGTTCTTACTTTTCCTCAATCACTCCAACTATTCATCAAGCTCTTGCATTCTCCGCTGCCAACCAAGTCATACACTCTCTAGAGACCTTCCCAAATCCAAATCACCATCTCTTGAGAAAAATGGTCGAATAAACTTCCAGTGGCGAGAATCGAGATGGATGCGTCCAAGATGAAGGCTTTGGTCGCCGCCGAGAAGATCCCGAACAAAGAGTTTGTGAAGTGGATTGAGGGTGCTAGGCAACATTGGCTGTCGTGGGAGATTGAGCAGATTCCCGTCTTCCGGGCGTACTGTGAGTGTGGCCTTCAATTGCCTGCTCACCCTTTCCTCACACTCGTACATGAACACTTCGGGGTGGAGCTGGCGAACCTCGTTCCCGATTCCATCACGATGTTAGGTATGTTCGTATACTTGTGTGAAGCCTACCTAGGGATTCCGGCTGACTAGGAGCTATTCCAGTATTTCTACGGGATGACCAGAATAGCGGGAATCGCAGGTAGTTGTGGTCTGAAGCTCCACGACGGGAAGTCGAAGGAGTACATTCAGATATTCACCCGGTCGTTATGGCCAGGATGGAATAAGAGGTGGTTCTACTAGAAGACGACCAGTGAAGACAGTCTCTCTTTCGCTGGGAATGCTGCCGAGAAGATTTCTTCATGAGATTTGACTCCTAAGGATCTTGGCTAGATCGCCCCTCACATTCAAGCCATCAAAGACTTTAAGAAAGAGGTGCTCACCGGATGGCACATGGTGAAGGATTTCATCACGCGCCGCATTAGCCCTCTGAAGAAAAGAGCTCATCCCATATGGAGGTACTCGGGGCCAAAAGACCCGACTAGAGATTATGAGAAGGATAAGTAAATTTTCAACTTAGCTCTCTTTCTGTTGATTTCGAACTTAGCTATTGAAAGTTTATTTATTCCTGCAGATCTCTCACAAGCGAAAATTGATGCTCGATTCAAGCTCATTTGTGAGAAAACCTCGCCACCCAATGTGGTGGCTCCTCAAATCCTAGTGGCCTTGTCCGCAGATGATGAGGACATCAAACCTAAGGATGCAACCACTGTCATATTACCCAATTGGATCGAGCTATGTCTACATACCATGGTGCTACGTCTACATGCCATGGTACTATGTCTACATGCCATGGTGCTACTCCACGTGCCAAGCGAGACTTCATGCTGGATACGTTTTGCAAGAGTTCATGCTGGATACGTTTTGGAATCCAGTTCGGCCTCCGGAGATAGCACCGACTTTAAATGTGTATAACTTTCACATACAAAGTCCGTTGGAAGTCCATGAGTACTTGATGGAAAGCTTATTTCGTCCTCTTTCCAACAGATCTGGCCTCACCTCTAAATTCCTTCTGTGTACATCAGAATCACCAAAATAAGTTATCGTATCACCTGTTTAGGCCAATTTGGGCCTTGTAATCGTACTCAACTTGGCCCATATGCCGCGGGCCACCTAGGGGCGTGTGCACTATTCACATAAACAGTAACCATGAATAGTACCACCCCCTTAGTTCTTAGATATGTGTTGCTGGAATCGACCTTCGTGGTCAGGTCATCTGGGTATCCATGCATGGTTGATAACGACTTGTCAATTAGTTTAGCAATTACGTAGTTTTGAGCCTTGCGAGTTCGTAGCCTGGATCATGAGAGTTGAGTGACGACTATCGAACTTACCTTCTCATCAAAAGGTCGGGCCAAAATAGAACCTTCAGGTTCATCAAGTGGTATTAGAGCTACAGTTCATCGGTGATAATTTTTTTCTTTTCCTACAGTCCACAAAGCCACAAAAAAATATAGGTTTAGTTCATCATCCAAACCAATCTGTGCCTTTGCAATTTTTCTTTTCAGTTTTTGCTTGTTGAATTTTTTGTTGCATCATCGTGTCTAGTTGCTGATTTCTAATTCTGGTTAGAGTCTAGTTACATTTCGTGTTTCCTTCGTGTTGCTTGATCTTGATTCCAATCTATTCTTAGTTTGCTTGTGGTTGATTTCATATTGTGGCCAAAGCTTTTTGCGCAACCAATCTGCTCTCGGTTTGGCTATTTCCTTTAAAAAACCGATCTGTTATTGCGTTTCCATCTTGGAATTGGTTTCTATCTCGGCAATTGAGTTTGAATCGGTCCGAAACATTTGGGTAATCTTGAACTTCACTTATATCCTTTCATCTTTGAGACTAGCTATTGAATATTGCTTTTAGGCTGCTCTTGTCATTAATTTACACATCTGAATTTCTTGCGACTTGCTAATCAAGGGGTGCATCTCCACCTTGTTCGGCCAACGCAAGAAAGAAGCAAAAAAAAAAAAGGCAGCCGACTTTTGGGAAAAAGCCACGGCGTGACAAAAAAACACAAGAGAACAAACTGCACATACCAGTGCCAATTATTCCTTTTGGTGACTTTAATAACCGACGGAGGAAGATTTTGTGCATACGGTTTGAGAAAGAAAAGAGAAAAGAAAACTTGCTGGCCAAAACTTGGAAAGTGGGAAACCCTAGTCCATATTTTCAGATTGTGTATTTAATCTCCTTGAGTAATCTTGTGCCCTTCTTTCTTTGCAATTGGCTAGCATCTCTTCCAGTACTTGGTGCAAAACAAGCTTGTTGCTTTGCAGTTATAGTAGCTCAGCCCTTTGTTTGCATTACGTCACATTTATCTTTGCGTGTGCATTTCTACGCATCTCTTAGTAGGGCTCTAATTAGTTCACCTTGGTTAGGCTAGGATTAGCAACAGTGACTAGTACTTTGAACAATTTTTTTAACTTGCATTACTGATTTGATTATTGCTAATCCTTGCTACCATATTGAAGCCTTCCAAGCTCCACTTCCTACTAACTCAGCAAGTATCGTTCCTTGCAATCGTTGGACTAATCGCAGGTGAGAGTATCACGAACCAGCCACCGGTTGTACCACTTCCTTGCTGCATTGGTAAGAGTTTGTAAGAACTTGGTATAAGCTTGAGTGTGAGTGATTGTTGAGACGCCAGAAGTTAGTAGTTGATAGGGACATATACACTGTGATTTGTTCTTTGCTTTGATACTAACAATGGCAGATTCATGGTCACAATGGGTGAATAACAGGCCAAACATTGAGGGAGAAGCACCTCTCACGCCTCACACAAAAGACATCATGCAACGCTTTTCAGGCTTGCTGCATGAACATTCAGAGCGTATTGATAGGGTTCTAGATTGCACTAATACCGATCTTGCTGCGATTGCTACACATGTGGAGCAGCTAGAGAGAGCTCCACCTCCTGTTGCCGCCCCCGCTGCTGTCGGCGTTGCCCAACCGCGCCATAACTCCTCCGTTGCTAGATCTGGGGACGATGAAGTAGAAGATGAAGCGAACCCATATGTTGCTGATACGGAATCCGATGGTGGTGTTTTTCCCAACAATGATAGTGATCATCGGCAATGACGCTTCAATCGACAAGGTATGAGAAGAGATCCACCACATGAGGTACGCGACCGTAATGATTCAATTAGAAAAATTAAATTCACTATGTCTCCTTTTGCTGGTAAATATGATCCTGATGCTTATCTCACATAGGAGTTAGTCGTAGACCAAAAATTTGCATGTCACGAATTTTCTGACAATAAAAGGGTTAGGGCTGCTACTAGTGAGTTCATATATTTTGCTTCTATTTGGTGGAATGAATTGTGTCGTAATGAACGAAACATACCTAGAACTTGGGATGCTTTAAAGAGAGCTATGCGAGCTAGATTTGTACCGTCATACTATTCTCGTGGTTTGCTTAATAAATTGCAACGCTTAAGACAAGATAGTAGTTCTGTAGAGGATTATTATCAAGAACTGCAAACTGATTTGTTGCGTTATGGTTTAAAAGAAACTAAAAATGCTAAGATGGCTAGATTTTTGGAAGGATTAAACTGTGAAATTCAGTACATATTTGATTATAAAGAATACAATTGTATCACTCGTTTGTTTCATCTTGCTTGCAAAGTTGAAAGAGAAGTACAGGGTCGACAATCTCGCTCTAGGGGCAATATTGGAGGAACTTTTGCAGGTCAGCCAATGCTACAACAACACATGGCACCCTCCTCCACTCTTGGTCGTGCGCCCCCTGCTGCTCCTTCAAATCCTACACATGTCCCTGATGCAAGCAAATCAGCAATGGTACAAGTCCCCACAAAAAGTGTTTCTTCTGTTGCTTCTACAGGGCGATCCAGAGATGTACAATGTCACCGTTGCAAAGGATTTGAGCACTTGATGCGCGATTATCCAAGTTAGTGATCTTTGCTTATCAAGGACAATGGTGAGTACACTTCAGCTAGCGATATTGAGGAAGAACATGTGTTGGTTGCAGCTAACAATGTAGGTGATGAAACTGAGGAAGCACAATTAGGCCATGAGACATCTGATAAGTACCAAAGCCTAGTTGTTCAGTGTGTGCTAAGTGCTCAAATGGAACTTGTTGAACAAAATCAATGCCACACTTTGTTTCAATCCAAGTTCGTCATCAAGAAACGTTCATGTAAAGTCATCATTGATGGCGGAAGTTGCAACAACTTTGCTAGCATAGACATGGTCGAGAAGCTTGGCTTGACCACAACTCAACACCCACATCCTTACTACATTCAATGGTTGAATTCTTGTGGTAAGTTGAAGGTGACTAAACATGCGCGCGTATATTTTTCTATTGGATCATATCACGATTATGTTGATTGCGATGTCGTACCTATGCAAGCATGCTCATTGTTATTAGGTAGACCTTAGCAATATGATAGATATACTGAACATCATGGTAGATCTAATCATTATACTTTCACATATAAATAAAAGAAAAATCACTTTGCTTCCAATGTCTCCTGTTGCCATATTAAAGGAAGAATTAGAAAGAACTGACAGAACAAGTAAGGAGAACACAAAAGATGATCGTAAGATTATAGCTCCAAGTGAAATTAAATTGAAAGCACCTGTTATGTTAGCTACAAAATCTGATTGCAATGACTTGGAACAACATCGATCTGAATGCACTACTATGGTTTGCAAAGAATCTTTGTGTCCTTTAGAAGATATGTATGTTTCTTTGTCTCCTGTTGCTACTAACTTTTTGTAGGAAAGTGATGATTTGAAGACAATGATTGAGTCGAGGACGACTCAAATTCAAGAAAGGGAGGATGATGAGGACATCAAACCTAAGGATGCAACCTTCGCTCGACCCATTGCCTTTGCATCCTCTACTTCAACAACATCTTCCGCAATAGGACTTTCGGCTAATGTAATGCCATATTACCCAATTGGATCGAGCTACGTCTACATGCCATGGTACTATGTTTACATGCCATGGTGCTACTCCATGTGCCAAGCAAGAGTTCATGCTGGATAAGTTTTGGAACCCAGTTCGGCCTCCGGAGACAGCACCGACTTCAAACGTGCAGAACTTTCACATACGGAGTCCGTTGGAAGTCCATGAGTACTTCCTGGAAATATTATTTTGTCCTCTTTCCAACGGATCTGGCCTCACCTCAAAATGCCTTCTGTGCACGTCAGAATCACCAAAAGAAGATGTCGTATCACCTATTTGGGCCTTGTAATCGTACTCAACTTGGCCCATATGCCGGCGGGCCACCTAGGGGTGCGCGCACTGTTCACATAATGTGAGCACCCGGATTTATTAAGCTCATAATACTTAGTCATCCAATTGACCCTAGTATTATCAACCAAATAAACCCAGTCTCGAGAGATGTATACTCCCCAGAATGCAGTATACATACCTCACAACAAAAGAGTGTATCAATTCCAGACAACACATAGTACATAAGCAACAACCAGAAGTTAATATAAATAAAGGATAGTTATTACAAAAGAGAGGCCGACCGGCCAAATAACAAATACAAAACTAAATAAACAAATGAAGCAAAAGTGCCATAAAGATGGCTATAACACAAAAGCCAATCGATGTGCCTTAACCCCTAGGCATCTGTGGGACCGCCAAGCTAGTCGTCGAAGAAGCTGCAACACATGGCACAAAAGTGAGGCTCTTGGAGCTCACCTTCTTCCTCTGCAACAAAAGCCACAAAATGCCACAACCCAGGCGGGTGAGTACATAAAGTACTCATAAGACTTACGTGTGAGATAATAGAACTATAAATAGCTACATGCAAGCTTTATTTAAGTGGATGAGGCTTTGGACTCATTTTAGCATAAAGCAAGTTTCGTTTGCAATAACATAATAGATTGAAGGCAATTTGGCAAAGCATTTTAATTGTTGAAATAACAATGAGATAATAACATAGTAACAACAACAAGATCAACCTGGAAGTGACTAACCCAATAGTCACCACAATAATAGCATGAACTCCCCGTTCATACTAACCATGTCAAGTTTTAATTAAAGGTTGTAGTCTAATTCTTACGGGAAATAACCAAGCGTGTCCATAACCTAGGACGAGGCTATTGAATAGTTTTAACCTGCGCAGGGTGTACCAATGTACCCACACGTCAGACCGCCTTTCCTTTAAGCACACTACCTTTGGTATGCCAGCACGGCTAAGTCCTACGAGACATTTCCAATGGACATTGCTAATTCTGACCCGCACAACCCACGGGGATAAGGACCCAATGGATGACCTAACGGCCTGCCTTTGCTCCATTCCCACACACACACACACACATTTTATCTTTAAAACACACCAACCGAAGCGACCCCAATTAGCACCGCCCAAAGTACTTAGTCAAGAGAGGTCCCATATCCCCTCGTGTGGTTAGCACGCATAATTGCTTGGATCAATGGCGCAAGAATTCGGTCCTTGTTGACTCAGGCATACCACCACATCCAAAAACCACACCATCCATCCAATATGTCCAAGTCCAAATAGTTTTCATTTTTATTTGTTTACAAATTAACAAATCATACAAAGGAACATAATGGAATAATAGTTTTTGTGTGATCAAGGTTATCGACATAATGTCGACAACCGCCCATTTCTACCGTTATCTAAGCATTGCTAAGCATGACACCGTAAAAGCAATAAAAGAGCATAATTAAATCACCGGGCTCTAATTCACCAGCGATATTAGTAACTTATGGTTTGTGGCAGGGTTAAACTATGCAATAGGAATAGCTACCTCTAAACGATAAAATACTTTGACACAAGAGCATGCATACATACAAGTTAAACAAAATATTAGACTTTAAAGTAATGGGATTAAGCGGGATATGATCAAACTGCTTGCCTTGCTGTTGCTGGTCAATTTGTTGCTGAGGATCGCTCACGGGATCACCACAAATGTCGAAGCCTAACGGAAAAGCGATAAAGAACCGATAAGAACAACGGAAAACCAAAAAGACTCAACAGAGAAACTTCTCCGAACGCTATGAAAATTTTACAGAAGCAAGACAATGATTTATCATGAATTTAGCAATAAGAACCAATTGATTTGGATTCTTAATGCAAAAGATATGATGAAATCACTTCTCCTCAGCCTATTTAATTGGAAATATGTTACTATTCATAGCAAAATTTTCTAGAATAGTAGTGAAGCTGAAATTTTTACTGTAAAACCAGCACCTCATGATATGAATAACACAATTGAGTTCACCTCATTTGGAGCTATTATGCACTTTCTACAATTTTTCAAAAACAAGAACTTGAACAAAATTATAATGCACAAGTCCTCATTTTTATAACAGCAACGAGCTCAAAACTAATTTTCTTAGTGAGTTCATTAATAGAGGAAACCAACAAAGTTGGATTCACTCAAAAATAATCTACAGAGCATTAGTTATGTATTTTACAAGTTAGACATTATTTTGAGTGTACTTTTAAAGTTAGTTTTAAAACCTAAAGGCAAAACTGTGCTCTGGAGCTGAACTCAACTTACAATCATTTTTAGATTACAGTCAAGTCCAAGACGGAGCTAACACAATTTGAAAGACCTCAATTGGATTTAAAATGAAAAAGATATGGAATTCTAAAGTTTATACCTTATTTCAGTTTACACTTAAGAGTTCATTGGAATTTCTAAAACCCACAAGGACATGGGAGGACGTGAGCCACAGATCTCAGATCTAACGGCTCAAGACCTCCTAGGAGAACAACGCACCATGAGGTGAGGCGGTCGTGGCCGTAGATGGGGAATCAGCGGACCTAGCGATGGGGGAGGTCTTCAACGGTTGAGATCTTCCAAGGAAGATCTAAACTATCAAGATCTCCCGAGGAAGATCTACATCGTCAGACCTCACAGGGAGGTCTGGGCCAGTCCAGATGTTCCAAGGAGGACTTTGATGGTCCAGATCGTCAGGGAGGACCTTGACGGTCAAGATCTACAGGGGAGGTCATGAGCGGGTGAGATGACCTAGGGAGGTCCTAAGGGAGGTCCTAACGCCACAGACCTCCGGGGAGGTGCAGGCGGCCACGAAGCGCACGGGGAGGTCTTGGACGCTCAAGATCTCCTCGGAGGAGGTCATGGACGTCCCAGACCCAGCGCGCACGCGCTCGGACATGGAATAAATGCGCGCGAGACACAAAGAGGTCCGCGCGCGAGAGGATTAAATGTGCGACACGGGGGGATTAAATACATTTAAGACACGCCATTGATTACAATGATTTGAGCAATGATGAACGCATTAATCGCGGCGGATCTTTGTCCTAAAAACGACAATGGCGCCGCCGTGTACGTCCGACAAAACCCGGGTTCAAAGACATGGTCATTGCCGGCGATGCAGACCTCGCCGACGACAACCAAAGACATCCCCGTGTGCGCAATAGTGTTGCGCACACCATGGAAACTCACTCGGCGGTGACGCGGCCTATGCGCCGCCACGAGCCGGAGAGGACAAAATGACCAAAGACGCCAAAATCCAAAATGCAAAAGGAAGCTCGCGCGACATTCAGCGTGCGCTCAATGAAAGCTCCGCACGACATACATCGGGTGCCAGCAGCCTACGGACTATCGGGAGGTTTACTGGAGGTCTCATGGTCTTTGAGGTCGAGGATGGAAGGACCGGTGCCGGGAGGAAGGGTGCTCCACGGCCAAAGCTTCACTCAAGCTCCACCGTCCCCCTCTGCAAATGCCCAACAATTCAAGTTAGGACTTGGTCCCAGAGGGTAGGGCACAAATGGAAGCAAGGAGAAAAGGAGGAAAACTCCAGGACCCTTGTCCACCGAGGAGCTTCAAGCTCGGCATTTATGACCAAGGAGAGCCGAGGAGAGGAAAGCTCAAACAACACGGTGCAAGCTAAGGCTTGGAAGTGTGCCAAAAAGCTAAGGGAGGAACCCAAGGGGTTTTATACTAGGGCACAGGAGGTCATGGACCCTTTGGTTAGGCTCACAGTGAGCTTGGCCCAAGGCACGGTCCATGGGGTGGACAAGACGCGAGGTTGACACGATGGGCAGTCTGTCTTGACTGAGAGAGGGAAGGTGACACTGCATTTAATCTTGGTCGACAAAGAGTTGTTATAAGGTACGGTCGGCAGACATGCATTAATTCACTTGCTCGAGGCCCGCATGCGTGACCAAGGAAGGAGAAGAACAGGGAGGTCATGTTGACTGTTGGATAAGCCCACGGGAGGTCTGGCCCTCCGATGTGGTTTTGAACCGTTCGCCTAAATGATCGGGAGGAGGTCCCAGCCACACGATCAAGGATGGGGAGGTCATGGCCTCACGATTTCCTTAATGTGTATCATGCGTGGGAAAATGAGACAGAGGTCCAAAGCGTTGGATCTCCATCCAGCAGTGCGGACCTCTGTGAGGTCTTAACCGCACATGAACTTAAGAACATGAGGGGAGGTCATGGCCTTAGGATTCCAATCCAAGGGCACACAACCAAAAAGGACGGATCGAGGCTTTGCGTGAAGCGAGGGAGGTCAAGACCTTTGGATTTTGATCAACGGTGGTGATCAAGACAGGAGGTCTGAGCCTCGTGGCGTGGCGCAAAGGAGGTCTTGAGCTTGCGCAACACACAAGGGAGGTCATGGCCATTAGATTTAGATCTAAGAAACGCGACCTCACGTCTTGTGAGGAGGTCTGATCGCATAAGACAAGGAGGAGGTCGTGACAGTGGATTTTAATCAACGGTGCACAACACGAGATGGGGGAGGTCTTGTCTTGTTGGATATTTTGAGGGGAGGTCGGGTGTTGGATCCGATCCAGCAGCTCGACCTCGTTTAAGTGGGAGGTTTGCTTAGTTTAACGGTGAGGGAGGTCATGGCCATGGATTTTTGATCCAAGGGCGATGACCTCAACAAGGTGGAAGATCCACTTGGCGATGGTTTGCGAGAGGAGGTCGTGGCCTTTGGATTGGATCCAACGGACACGACCTCAAGCGAGTGAAAAAGGAGGTCTCGAGTAGTTTGGCGAGAGGAGGTCATGGCCATGGATCGTTGATCCAAGGGCGATGACCTCATGTGAGTGAGGAGGACTTGGTGTGTTAGGCGAGGAGGAGGTCGTGGCGGTTGGATGTTAATCCAACGGCTACGACCTCATCAAATGGAGAGGAGGTCTGACGAGCCAGGGAGAAAAGGTTGAAATTTGGACCGACTTTGGGAAAGTGGCTAGCCCAAGGAACGATGTAAGCTTTTAAGTTTAGTTTTTAACAAATTGAAACTTAGCGAATTGTTTGGGATAGCAAATGAACTCCAAAATTTATGAAATTTTAACTGGAGCTTGCTGACAATGAGATTAACCTTGCATAAAATTTCCAAAGGTTATTATGCAATGCATTTTTCTCAGGAAATTCATGAAGGTTGTTCAAGGATTTGTTTTACCTCCAAAATTTATCAAACAAGTTTTACAACTTGTGATATTTTTCAGAGGGGTCCCACATCAACTTTAGGACCAAGGAAAAATATTTCCAAATGTTTGGCACAAGATTTAGACAATTGGAAAATGAGTTTGACTTTTGGTCAACAAGAGCTTTGTGTTTTTGGATTACACAACTCTTGGACAAGAATTACATGAGTGTTTAGGGGTTTTCAAGGTGTGAGAAAAAGTTTTAATTTCTACACCTTAATTATATTTGAACAAACCCTGTTTACACAGTTGGGATGTTACACATAAACAGTAACCATGAATAGTACCACCCCTTATTTCTTAGATAAGTGCGGCTTCCCTTTCCCCTATTTAAGGAGGCCGCACCCACTTTTGTTTCCTTGGATTTCGTTTATGTTTAGTTTGCCTTCGTTTGCAACTTGTATCTTTTGCGTGTGTCGACTAGACCATCCAGTCAAGATCCTTATTCGGAATCCTAATTTAAATCAAATATTTCAATCCTATTTGTAATTTCAGATTGCTTTTATCTTGTTCTTGCGTGCTTCTTTGGTGTATGCTGGAATCGACCTTCGTGGTCAGGTCGTCCGGGTATTCGTTCACGGTTGATAACGACTTGTCAATCAGTTCAGCGATTGTGTGGTTTCAAACCTTGCGAGTTCGTAGCCTGGGTCGTGAGAGTTGAGCGACGACTACCGAACTTACCTCCTCATCGGAAGATCGGGCCAAAACAGGACCTTCGTGTTCATCAGCAGAGGATAGTATGAAACGCCTAAAGGTAATCAAAGATTGATTTTTATCTTTAGGATCTTATAGTCGTAGAAAAACTTACGACTAGGTTCTGGTCGTAGGAGAACGTATGATTAGGAGGTTGTCATAGAAAAACTTATGACTAGATATTGGTCGTAGGAGGAATTACGGCTAGAGGATTGTCGTAAAAAACCTTACGACTAGGTACTAGTCGTAGGAGGACTTACGACCAGAGGATTGTCATAGAAAAACTTACGACTAGGTGCTGGTCGTAGGAGGACTTATGACCAGAGGATTGTCGTAGAAAAACTTACAACTAGGTGCTAGTCGTAGAATGACTTACGACCGCTTAGTAATATTTCTTTTTCTAATTTCTGCAGAAAGTAGGCGCAGAAGGCCGTCAAGACGACGAAGAAGTCGAATTGATGGTCGTTGGCACGGAGGCGGAGCAAGTCAAGTCTCCTCCGGCCTAAAAGCGTCGACTTGTAAACACTGTCGACCAAAAAGGGGCAAGCTCGAGTTCGGCTGCTTCGATCCAGCCTTTTGAGAAATTCGCTGCAGATATGGCTGCTGCAAAAAAAGCCAAGATGGTCGTAGTAGGCAAAGCTCTTAAGTGCAAAGCTCCTAAGACCAAGGTACTCTTCTACTACGACAATAAGACTTTCGCAGTTTCTGCCTCCTGTGGATTTATCAAACAACTAGAAAAGAAGAAATTGAAGAGTTTTATATCTTTTGTGAAGGAAACCGCTACGCCAGCAGGGCCTACGGTCGAGGGAAGTGTTGCTCTTAGGGTGGTCGAGAAAAGTCTCAGCCATTCGGAGAGTCAGGAGGTCCAAGGAGCGGCAGTTCTCGCTCAAGACCCACGACCAGAAGTGGTCATGGCTGACCCTATTCCTCAACTCGATTTTTGACCAGACATGGTCGAAGAGAAGAAGTCGAAGAAATCTTCTTTAGGGAAGGTTTCTTCTGGATTCAATATCAAATCCAGGAAACGAAGGTATGTAAAAAGACAAAAGTGTGAGAACAACATTTACCTTTTACTTTCTACAATTTGATGTGTTTTCCTTTTTATAATCTTTGTCCGACTCCTCCAACGCTCAAGGATGTTCCTGTCGAGGAACTCACTGCTATTTCTCTGGTAGTCGGAGGAATGATAGTGGTGGTGGTCGAAGGGTCGTCCACCGTCTATATGGTGCAAGAAGCCGCTGCTGCCGAAGTGACTGCAACCACGGTAGTGGTCGCGAAGGCAGAGGCGAAAACGACGCATGATGCGTCATAGGCATCTAGCCAAGGTAGCGAATCGTTCGACCATCACGCCGGGAAGGAAGTAGCCGTAGATGTTCCACCCGGTCCCCAAGGAGAAGCTGCCATCACCGAATCAGAAGAAGAAAAATACATAAACTTCTTTTCTGAGTTCTTCGGTCCAGCTTCCGTTGTGGGGTCTTCTGCTTTCAACTCTCGTAATCGAGCTCCCCACCCTAAGGACATTCCTAACAGGGGAAACATTTTCGATGACGAGCGTCTCGAAAAGGTGTGGTAGAACCGAGTTCAAGAGATCAATGAACTGAAGAACCCTACAAGAGTATTCTCTTCATTTACTCGAACGAGCATTAACGTAAGTACCTGCCACCCAACATTTACATATGTGGCTTTTCTCGCTTCTCATTGTCTTTCTTTATGCAGAAAGCTCTAGAACAAATTGTCACTATTGTGGAATACAAACGACAACTTGTGCAATCGCGACAGGAGAAAGCGGAACTCTGTGAGCAGGTAGAGAGATGGTAAGTCACTACTATTCATAGTCGTTTATGTTTTGACCACTCGGACAGTGTTCGTGGGGATTGTCGTAGAAAAATTTGCGACAAGGTAGTGGTCGTAGAAGGACTTATGACTAGGGAATGTTCGTAGAAAAACTTACGACTAGGTACTAATCGTAGAAGGACTTACAACTAGAGAATGGTCATAGAAAAACTTATGACTATTCATTCTGTGCTCATGTCTACTCTTATCCTCTGTAGGTTCAAGAGTGACGAAAAGACCTTGGCTGATTCGCTCGTCTACGAGAAAGTCGAGATGAAAAAGCTAAAGAAAGAAAAGGAGGCCGTTCTGAAGAAGCTTCAGGAGGCAAACTCTGCAATTCAAAAGTTGCAGGGATGAATAAACGGTAAGTTTTGAACTTAAGACCGCTTATGATAATGACCGTCTTTTCTTTTTCTAAATCTTGTTTCTTTTTAGAAAAAGAGGTCGAAATAGGGAATCTCGAAATCAAGGACAGAGAAAAGACCTTGATCATTCACGACATTTTCTGTATCGCCAAAGAAAAAGATCAGGAGATCAAGTCATGGGAAGAGCGATATGCAAAGATCACTACTTCCCACGACGATGAAGTCAAGAAGCTGGACTCTCAACTAGCAGATAAGCAACTCTTTACCTGTGACCAGTTTTATTTTTCAGTCATTTAAGTGTTATTTTGTCTAACTAGTCTTACTCTTTTCAGAGCAAGCAGTCGAAATAAAACAACTCCATGAGGCTTCAACTTGTATTCAGGAGGAGATGAAGTTGATGAAGATCAACCTTCAAGACAATATTTCTCTCTTGAACAATGTACTTAGTGGGCTACGTGCCAAGGAGGTCACTCCTCCTAAAGACACAATAATTGCTCACTCGAGTACCATTGGAGAACAAGTCGGGACTTTGCAAGAGTTGGTGACCACTCTGAAGACCAACCATGCTGATTCGATAAGGGAGATGGTCGAAGGCACAGTAAGTTATGCTATAACAAAACTTAAGCCTCATGACCCCAATCTTAGTCTGCATCCAATCGAAGCCGACTTTGACTGCTCTCAAGCATAAGCAGAGCGGTTGATTGAAGAGATGCAGTCGATCAGCATGAAGTCACAGAGGAGATGCAAATATGATCTCCTTTGTCAAAGTAATTTGTAATAGAAACCTGTAAAGACAAGTTTTTGTTGATGAATATATAAATCCGATTTTTCTGCAAATCATATTGTTAAGTAGTTAGTAACTCATAAGATAATGAATAGAAAAAAAATAAGACTAAGAATCGAAGTCATATTAATAACTTTATGCTAGCCCCCGACTATTTGCTTAGTTTATTTAGATAAACTAAGTAAATAGTGTGAAAATGGTTTTCATAAAAAAAAGAGGTTTAGCTAACTTATATTTTTTTTATCACGATTATCATGCACTGGTCGAAAGAGTAGGAACGAGTCGACATGAGGAAGTTCCTTCTAGTGAGCAGGACCACATGCAGAAAGAAAAGGCTTTAACTAGGTGATGTTACCCTCTCCGACCAGATTAATCAAATCAAGAGAGGCAACTTGAGTTAGACAAATGTCTGGAGTACCATAAAAATTCGTTCAACTTATTTCAGTGCACTCGGTAGGTTTGCTCTGGTAGCGAGAGTTAGAAACAGGACGACGCTAGGAAGTTACTACTAGTGGGCAGGACCGCATGCAGAGAGGAAAGACTTCAACTAGGTGTTTTGTATTTCTCCGACCAGTTGGAACGAACTGAGTTTACCAAAGTAGTTAAACAAATTACAAAAGTGTACTCTGCTTAGAGTATTTTTTAAAATGAATGAAGAAATAAACTAAGGTGATAAGAGTTGGCTTGAAAATATTTCGACAATGTTTTTTGAACCCGAACTCTTTGTATTGGCAGCAAAAGTGAGGATACAGTCGACACTAGAAAGTTCCTTCTAGTGGGCAGGACCACGTGCAGAGAGAAAAGACTACGACTAGGTGATGTTACCATCCTTTCGATGAGTGTAAAGAAATACTGGGTACTGGTCATAGAAGGACTTACAACTAGAGAATGGTCAAAAAAATTATCAAAGCGCTACTCAAAGTAAGACAATAAAGATAGAAAAAACATGATACTTTATTGTAGGGTTGATTGGTTACACAAAAAAATTGTATAACTGGTCGATGTTCCAAGAATTAGAAAGAATCCGGCCATCTTCCATTGCTAGTTGTACCGAACCTGGTCGTGTAACTTCAACCACTGTGTAAGGACCTTCCCACTTGGGATAAAGTTTATTCTGATTAGACTAAGATTGAATCTTTCTCAATACCAAGTCACCTACAGCAAGACTGCGAGGTTGGACCTTACGATCGTAATATTTGCGTAGGGTTTGTTGGTAGACTGCTGAACAGATTATGGCTTGATTTCTCTTCTGTTCGAGCAGGTTGATGTCATCTGCTTGAAGTTGTGTCTGAGCAGAGCCTTTGAAAGTTTCGACTCTTGTCGACCTGATCTTTAGTTCTAGTGGAAGCATAGCTTTGGCACCGAAAACTAGGAAAAATGGTGTTTCACCTGTAGCCCGACTAGCAGTCATACGAACTGCCCATAATACTGAGGATAATTCTTGTACCCAAGCTCCCAAGCACTTGACAAGCTGGTCGAAGACTCGAATTTTGATTCTCTGTATTATTTGTCCATTCGCTCTTTCGACTGCTCCATTACTTTGAGGATGGGCAACAGAAGCGTAACATAATTTGGTACCCAACTCGTTGCAAAATTTTTGGAATTTTGCGCTCAAAAATTGTTTACTGTTATCTGTGATTATTCGACTTGGGACCCCAAACCGAGTAATCATGCTTCTCATCATGAACCGTTTTGTTGCTTCTGTTGTTATCCCAGTTATAGGTTCGGCTTCAATCCATTTTGTGAACGTATCAATAGCCACAAAGAGGAACTCGTAGTCACCTAGGGATTTTGGGAACGGTCCTAGGATATCAAGACCCCAGGTCACAAAAGGCTATGATAGAGGGATTATTTGTAATGCCTGAGCCGGTTGGTGTATTTGTATGCCTTTGAAAGCGGCATTGTACATACTTCTTAACCGACTTTTGGCATCATAGAGGGTCATTGGCGAAGAGAAACCTTGTCGAAAGGCCTTTCAGGCCGATGTTACAGAGGAAGCATGAGTTCCACAGATGCCCCCATGTATGTCGTGAAGGAGGTTTAATCCTTCTCTCTGCGATATGCATCGCATGAGTACACCTTGAGTGCCTCATTTATAGAGGACTCCTTCGACTAAAGTATACATTTTGACCTTTTGGGATAAGCGCTCTGCCTCGGATAATCATCGGGTATTGTACCCGTCTGAAGATACTCATAGATGGGATTAATCCAGGTGTCCTCGTACTTCAGAGAGGCTGTCTCAATAGGGGTTATCTTTGGTGTTTCGACCAAAGACGGTTTTTGGAGCTGCTCCAAGAAAACTCCTTTTGGTACTTGTTATCAGGAAGAAGCCATACGAGCAAGCTGATCTGCGAGGAAATTATCCTTTCGAGGGATAAATTGTACATCGAAACCGAAAAAATGCTTTTCAAACTTTCGAACTTCCGATAAGTACCGAGACGTGGTCGGGTTAGAGCACTCGTACTCTTTTCTGACCTGATTCATAACTAGTTGAGGGTCTCCTCTTACGAATAGTCGTCGAATCGCGAGCGCTTTCGCAGCTCGTATACCAGCTAGCAAACCTTCGTATTCTGTCACGTTGTTAGTGGCATGAAAGTTTAATTGAATGGCATACTTTAAGGTCTTTTTGGTAGGAGATTCCAGGACCACCCCAACCCCCGAGCCACTTAAAGTAAGTGACCCATCAAAGTGCATCATCCACTAGTCATGGGTACGTATTGGGGATCCTGAACAGATTCAGGATTTGTTCATTCGGCGACAAAGTCTGCCAAGATCTGGGATTTAATGGCCGTTCGGAACACGAAATGGAGGTCAAACTCCCCAAGTTCTACTGACCATTTTGACACGCGTCCCGCTGCTTCCCTGTTCTAGAGGATCACTTCTAAGGGAAGCTCAAACAGTACAATTATCTTGTGCGCCTAAAAATTACGTCGTAGTTTCCTCGAAGACATGAGGAGGGCATATAGAAGTTTTTGGACCTAAGGGTAACGCTCCTTAGGCCCGTGCAAAACTTCATTTACGTAGTAAACTGGTCGTTGGATGTTTTCACATTCTATGACCAGTACTGCGCAAAATGCCTTTAGCATTGCAGCTAGATAAATTAAGAGTGTCTCTTCTAGTTTTGGAGAAACCAAAACAGGAGCACTCGCAAGATACCTCTTGACATCCTCAAAGGCAATGTTTTTATCTTTTGACCACTCGAAACCCTCATGCTTCCTTAGAAGTTTGAAGAAAGGTGGTCCTTTTTCCCCCAATCGTGCGATGAAATGACTTAAAGCCGCCATGCACTCTGTGGGTTTTTGGACTTCCTTCTTCGTGGTCGGAGGGCACATTTGCACAATGGCCTTTATCTTTTCAGGATTTGCTTCAATTCCTCGTGCAGAGACAATGAATCCAAGCAATTTTCCTGACGAGGCTCCAAACACACACTTCTCAGGATTGAGTTTCAAGCGGTGTTTTCTGGGGGTTGTCGAATGTTTCTTGTAATTCAGAAACATGATTAAGTCACTTGATGCTTTTTATGACTAGATCGTCAACATAGGCTTCCAAATTTCGGCCTAGTTGAGGTGAAACAGTCGATTGCATCAAGCGTTGAAAAGAAGCGCCGATCTTTTTTAGACCAAATGGCATTTTGACATAACAAAATATTCCAAATGGAGTAATAAATGCGATCTTTTCTTATCTTCTAGACACATATTAATCTGATGGTAACCAGAATATGCATCTAGAAAACTTAATGTTTCACAACCGGTAGTAGAATCAACCAACTGATCGATACGAGGTAAAGGGAAATCATCTTTTGGACAAGCTTTATTGAGATCAGTGAAGTCTACACACATACGCCACTTGCCATTAGACTTCCTAACCATTACAAGGTTGGCCAACCATTCTGGGTGGTCAACTTCTCTTATAAATCCTGTTTTAAGTAACTTGTCCAATTCTGATCGAATAGCATCTCGTTGATCAGATGCAAATCTCCGTAATTTTTATTTTATGGGTATCTTATCAGGCCGTAAAGCTAGCCTGTGCTTGATCATCTCCCTGAGGACTCCGAGCATGTCGGATGCTTGCCACGCGAAGACATCAGCGTTAGCTTGGAGGAAAGTGATCAGGGCGTCTTCCTATTTGGGGTCAGAATTATCCCTGATGCGAATAGTCTTCGAGGGTTCTTCTGGATCCAGAGGAACCTCTTTGACCTGGTCGTTCGGCTTTGGTGCAGTTTTAGGCTTCGACTGCTTGGTCGAAGGCTGCTCCTGTATCTGGCCAACCATCTCGAGGGATCGACGGTCACACGTATGCACCATCATTTTATCACAGTGAATTGTGATCACTCCTTTGGGACCTGGCATCTTAAAACATTGATACCCATAATAAGTAGCCATTAAGAATTTTACCAAAGTTGGTCGTCCGAGTATGGCATTATATGTCGTATCTAAATCGACCACATCAAAGGAGATTTTCTCTGTCCTAAAAATGCTGGGAGAACCAAATGTTAAAGGAAGAGAAACTTGGCCAATCGGTTTGGCCAAAGACCCTGGTACAATCCCATGAAAAGAGTATCGTACTAGTCTTACCTTGGTCCTGGGTACTTGCATCTCGTCCAGGGTACTCGTAAACAAGATGTTTAACGAGCTACCACCATCAACCAATACTCGATTTACTCGACAGTTGTTGATGGTGGGCTCGACCACGATCGGAAACCGACCTGGTCAAGTAGAAGGGATCAGGCAGTCACTCTTCTCGAAAGAGATGGTGACTTTTGACCACTTCGGCAATTTATTGACAAGAGGAGGGTCAATGGAGTTTACCTCACGTTCGACAGCCTTAAACTGTCGTTTTGACTCGTATGCCGATGATCCCCCATAGATATGTTCGATGGTATGCTCAGGCTCTTGAAATGGCATCTCCTCGTCGTTGTTCGACTGCTTACGACCACTCGCTTGCCCTACCTGCTTGAGGGTAGGAAGTGGTCATTTGCCATTGTAATAGTCCTCAAGTTTTCGTTGGAAAACCCAACAGTTGCGAAGGTCATGTCCTTCCTTTTTATGGAAAGGGCACCACCTAGGCTTGTTGTTCTTCCTTTCGGGGCGCTTTTCATTACCTCGATTGGAGTATGGCTTGGAGCCTTGAAGCTTCTTATCGCTTACGGCCAAGACTTCCTTGGAATTGTTGATTTGATGCTTTTGACCCTTCGCCTTGTTCTTGGATTGCCTGGCCTTCTTATCCTTCTTTTTGGTACTTTCACCTGCTTCTTGAGGATTTTTGTCGTGTCGATCGATGGTTTTGTTCCACTCGACTACTTCAGCAGCAGTCACATATCTATCGGCCATCTCGAAGAGTTCGACGATAGTAGTAGGGGGATTTAAAGCGATATCCTCCGTGATCCTTCTAAACGAACTCCCTTCTTAAAAGCTCAGATAACAGAAGAATCAGAAACTTCAGGTATGGAATTTCGAACTCGACTGAAACATTGGATGAACTAGCATAGAGCCTCGTGGTCGTTTTGTCTCATCTTGTGCAAGTCGTCCTCCTTCCCAGGACGATGGTAGGTGCCCTAGAAATTGGCCAGTAGCAGGTCGTAGAGGTGTTGCCATGAATAGATCGACTCGAGTGGTTAATTTAACAACCATGATCGAGCAGATCCCTCGAGCATAGTAGGACGGTAATTCACCATTACATGCTCTCCTCCTCCTGCTGCTTGGACAGCGGTCATGTAGATCTGAAGGAATTCGATGTGATTTTGAGATTCATCAAAGTTCCCCATGTTCACTGGTTGAAACCGATGCGGCCAAAGAACTGTTCGGAGGTTGGGTGAGAATGCCCGACTCCCGGTAATGACTTCTTGACGCCTTCTTTGTGAAAAATAAGGGTTGATATCACCAAACGATCGTATGCGATGATACCCGGTTGTGGGTGGACCCGACTTGTGGTAGGTCTCAACCTTACGAGAGAAATACTGCTCGTATTCCATCTGCTATTGCAAATTTCTAGGCTAGTGTGGCGAACGATCACCTCTCCTGGGAGCTTGTTGATCATCAGGCATTCGAAGAACTCTTCTCCGGCTGGATTTAAGGTTAGGAGAACGACATAACCTGTTGTCGCGCCGATCTCCATGTGGTGAGTTGTTCGAACGACTGGTAGATAATAGAGTCATACAGCTGTGACTTCTGGGATGATGCCGGCGAGGATGCTCGAGTCTAACCATTGTGCTTCGAAGACTTCGTGCGATCTCTTCGGCGAAGAGGTCGTAGCCGGTCGTTCGGGCAAGTTCTCGAGTTGGGTTCTCGAGCAGATCATTGATGTGTTGGAGTTCTTGAGCTTCCTCCGACTGATACTGAACACGCCTAGGCAGATATCTCTAAGCCACAATTATTCTCTATCGGGTTGTCTCAGGATCGTCCATATCTAATCCTCGAGTTTGTCTCAATGGAGTGCGATTATTTCGAGGATCTCCCTTAAGCTCATCAGAGTATTAACCCTGTTCATCACCAGAGGTGTCCTCGCCATTGCCACGAGGGGTCGTAGTGTGTGATCGTTGGGGAGCATTCTCAGTCCTATCTCTAAGAGAGTGATCATTATCTGAGGGAAGGACGAAGACCTAGCGTTGATGATCTCCACTTGCGTTTGAGTAGTAGTCAAAAGACACCGTCTGGCGACTTGGAGCAAGCCCCTCCAGGAAGGGGAATTTCGGATTATAACCGTCTTCGTCCGCAGGTGAGCCCTGCAAGGGGATGGTCGAACTCGTAGGAAAAGCATGCTCGATCCCATCCTCTATGGGGCTATCCGGAGTGAGATGACCACTAGATGCTGATGAAACTTCGGAATGATGGCTTCCAGGACTTGTTGTACCAGGTCGAACTGTCTTGGATGGACTTGAACATTTGGAGGGGGAACCCTCGTTATGCTCTAAGCCTGCCTTGGTGCAGTCCTGATCATAGTCAGATTGACCCTTGCCCTTTAAGGAAACTGGTCCCTCAGTTGGACGTAATGTTGTGGGGGATAAGGATCCCTCCTCAACTCCATTGGTGGTATGGTCTCCTGGATTTGATGAATGATCTCTGGAGGCGATATTACCATCAGATGAAACAATACTCGACTCATAATTGAAGCCGGCATCCATGTCGATATCTGCGTAATCGGCCAAGTCGAACCAGTTCTCCTTGTTCCACTCTCCTGCCATGGAAGCATTAGAGTTGAGAAAAATGAAGGAAACCTGTCGATGAGAAGATCCCCACGGTCATCGCCAACTGTCGGTGTTTTAGAACCTATCTTATGTAATGATTGTTTGATTCGGGGGGTCTCCAAGATTCAAATCATGCAGAGAGGATGACACTGGGATTTTTATACAGGTTCAGGCCTTCTCCGGAGAGAATAACACAGATCAAGAGAAAGACCGAAGTCTAATGTCTTGTGCTTCTGATTGCGTCTTTGTTTCTTTTTTTCCGCTCTCTCTTTTTCCCTTGCCGTCTGCTAATTCCACCCTTTATATAGTGCTCGAATTGGACATCGATTTCTCCAGTCTAAAGGACACCTCAATGCTTGAGATGATGAAGCAGTTACTGGAGATTATTGCTGGAGTAGTAGCGTCTCCACGTCACCAGGCGGTTATCATCAGGACAGAGAGTTTAATCGTGCAGTTATTCCCGATAATAACAGCGTATACTAACTGTTTAGATACCCTAATCAATTGTGCTTACTAGTCTGCAAGCTCAATCAATTATAGGGTTGTCATAGCTAACCTGGTCGTAGAAGGACTTACGACCATTGGGTGGTCGTAGAAAGACTTACGACCACGTGGTGGTCGTAGAAGAACTTACGACCATGAGGTAGTTGTAGAAGGACTTACGACTATGGGGGTGGTCGTAGAAGAACTTACGACCACGCAGTAGTCATAGAAGGTCTTGCGACTCCAGCTTCTCCCTTATGAACATTAAGGGGTATACTCAAGAACCATATGATGGTATTATTATCCATAATAAGAATTACATATATATAATTAAATGAGGATTATTAGATCATCGTCAGTAGCGCTTTACTGTCCCTTTGGTACTATAATGCTCGATCTATACCGTTCATTTTGGATTGTACGGTAGAGCCAATGCTCTAATGCTTGTCACTGTACTCCTTTGCATTAGCATGTGCTAATGCAGAGGATCTGTTCCCGCTATATAACTAGTATCAACATTCCCATCAAGATGCATGGGAGATGTTTTTTTTCGATTACAAGAAAAACACAAACGCGCGCACACCACCCCGCACACACATCACACACACGCAAGTACGTCTTCTTAGCATATATCTAAATAGACTGAGGTTGAGGTCGAAGATAAATCTGAAATACACTCACCTATGTGTATTTCAGATTGGAATCAATCCAAATACTTGCCAAATTTTATAGACATTACTAAAATTTGATAAGATTCATTTAGATTCCAATCCAAACAGGTCCATAGGTACCAGAATTTTAATAATCCTGATAAAATCCTGATGAGTGAAGACGTATACCGACTTCTCCACGACCAAACCAACAGATGGTTCCTGCGTGGGGAGACGTTAGCTTAGCCATGCAATGCAATGGAACAGATCGACCGTGAATGCACTTGCTGACACGCATGTGCGCGCATACACGTACACGTCGATCCATTTAATTAGCCTAGCGGCGCGCGCGCGCGCTTCGACCGTTTACAACATCGGATAGGTCGTCCGTGTGACAAAAAAAAGAAAAAAGAAAAATACGGCATTAATAGCCTGCAGAAAACCCGTACTACGTAAGAACCATCCATCCATTCACTGGCTTCGCTGACCCATGCATATAAACTTCGAGCCGTGCGAACGTACCTACTACCTATCTCTTCGTAATACTGCCTAGGTTCAGAAATTAATATACTACGTTTTAGAAGAGATGCTATCAAATTTCCTTAACTTTAATCAATAATATAAAAAAACTATTTTTATTTGTCATATGAAAATAATATTTTAGTCATGAAAAATATTTTCATAATATAATAATTTTATAAATATATTCATATGAAAAGTAATAGTAAAAGCTGACTGTTGGAGATATCCAAAACGTTATATATTCTTGAACAAAGAAAGTAGTATGTATGCCCATACGCGAGGACCTATTAACATGCATGCATGCATATGTCGTCACACTGCTGCTGTACGCGCCTTTGATTAATTTGGTCTTAAATTACTCTCTCTATTAAACAATATATGACGTTTTGGATATCGACGTGGTCTCTAACATGTAATTTTGATCATTATTTTTTATCTGAATATGTTCATAAAATGATATAAAATCATTATATTATGAAAATATTTTTCGTGACTAATCAAATGACAACATTTTTAAATAACTTTTTATATATTAGTTGTAAAAGTTAAGAAAGTTCGACTGTATGCTTTCTAAAACGTTATATATTTATAAACGGAGGGAGTAATTACTTACCGAAGCCGCGAGCACGAGCACAATATAATATTTGAGATGCTGCTATACGAATTACATGCAGTGTCATCACGTACGTACGTGCAACAACTGTCGCAAGCACTGGCTAATAATTTGTGTCCATCATCAAGAACACATGCTAACCCGAGTTGGAGTCCGAGTTAATTAACTGAGGAGATAGAGATAGATAGATACGTTCAACAGTTCAAGTCAACTTCAACTTTTTCCCGGCTATACATTATTTCGTGATATAACACAAGAGAAGCTCACAAAAGATGTATATATAATTATACATACATCCCTTATTACCACACTGATTAGGGTCTTAGGGATACACACGCGATATTAGTACCTTGGAAGGGTGGAATATAAATTTAAGCTTTTTTTTTTGCGTATATGTACTGTACATATTTTTAGTTTCCAACAGTTCTATAAGTATATATATATTTTTGGTAGTGTACTAGTACTAGCTAGCTGGTTGGAATAAATTGTACTAGTTTGTTCACAGTGTATGCATTGCATATACATACTCAAAACTTAACAACTACCAAGGTACCAGCTAGCTAAAAGCATTGAATTTATGAAATTTTTAGCTGCATGGCACCTCACACACATACACGCGCAGAGAGAGAGAGAGAGGGAGAGAGAGGGAGGGAGAGATATAGAGAGTTCTTTGTTGGGTTGAGTTGGGACCAGGCAAGGACGAACATTCCATTCATGTAATTAACACTTTTGATCTCGATCCCACCAGTTAATGAGAGCCACTGCAAATTAAGGCTAGCTAGCTACAAGCTGAAAAACATTTCATACGTACTCCCTCCTAGCCAATTGCTACGTACGCTAATCAATGCACTTCAATGGAATTGCATGGCCTCCTACTAGCTAGCTAGACGTGCGCGTACGTACGTTCCTACAAGCTAACTACACATCTGAATTAAACAAATTAACCCAGTAACAAAATCAAGAACAAAACGACACAGCTACAATTGATTTTTTTAATAAAAAAGGATGGATCATGCAAGAGACAAAGATCCCAATGTACTCCATGAACGGATTCGATCTTCCATCCATGGCAGCCATGACTGCGTTGCGTGGCGATGCCGATATCGATCAGACGACGTCACGCTGCTCTTCCTTGAGCCCGCCGGGGAAGAGGTCCAGCGTCTTGAGCGGCCTGCAGAACGCCGTCGACGGCGCGCTCATCGCCTCTCCTGCTGCTTCCATCGCCGCCTCGTACCCCGACGGCGGCGGTATGTCGACGACGGTGCTCGCCGGGCACCCCGACGTGTCCTCCACCACCCCGAAGTTGCCCAGCTTCCCGAGCGAGTACTCCGGCCGCCCGATCGCCTCCGGCAAAACCCCTCGTCCACCTCCTCCCTGTCAAATTGCCAGTATCAGTACATTAACTCAAGACACATGCGCATGTAGTAACCGATCAAGTTAATGATTTTGCTAAGTAGTAGTGCCAGTGCATGCGTACCTGATACTGCAACAGTGGGTTGGGCGGCGAGGGGGTGGCGCCGGCGCCGGCGGTGCACCTGCTCGCCGGTGCAGCACCGAAGGGGTAGTAGTAGCTAGTATAAGCGGCTGCCGGGGCGGTCGTGAGGTGGGCGGCGGCGGCCTGCTGGTCGAGGCAGGAGTAGTGCGGCGCCGGAGGAGGAGTACAAAGAGGAGGGGGGGCACCAGCAATGGCGGCGGTGCCGAGGAGCTGCTGCTGCTGCTGCCCCGCGGCGGCTGCGGCGGCGTAGTAGTGGGCGCAGGAGAGGAAGTGGTGGCTCATGCAGAGGCGGCGGCGCAGCTTCTGCCGGTCCCTGGCCTTGTGGTTCTGGAACCAGTAGAAGACGTTCTTGCCCTCGATGCGGCCGTAGAAGGCGAGGTGCGCCGCGATCTGCTGGATCTGAGACGAGTTCGGCGTCCGCAGCCCACCGCGGTACATGTCCTCCAGGATCATCAGCTGCTCCGGCGTCGGGCACCACCGCGTCGAACCGCCCTGAGACGGCATGATCCTCCTATCTATCTATCTTCCTAGGAGACAAGATGATCTGGTGCTTATTGCTAGCTGCAAAAGAAAGATACGATCGAGCGAGCGAGCGATTGATCTCCTTCTTGCGTGTGATAGATAGCTATAGGCTTTTCTTGCTGTTTCTGGCTATGCTGCTTTGAGCTTTTGATCAGTGAGAGAATGGCTACCTATCTATCTGTCTATCTTCTTCTGGCCAGCTATTTGTCTCTTGTGGTTGGGCATGGAGAGACAAAAGGGGTACTAGGAGAAGCAACGAGTCTGTCTTTGTTTGGGAGATTTGCTTGCTTGCTGAGTTGCTGCAGCTGCGTGCAATGGATACATGCATACAAGCCCAGCCGGCCCGGGTTTATAGCATGCAGAAGCAACTCACATCTAGAGAGAGAGAGAGAGAGAGAGGCTGGCTCGTCGTGTATTAATGTGTGTACTGATGTATGATGGATTTCCTGATCAATCGATCGCACCATGATGACGGTCGTATATATGTTGGGATTAGATCGATGTCTGAAAGATCAGTGTCACATGCACATATTACATATATGGAATAGCTTAATTAGTTTAAGTTTTGTGTATTTACTGCTTGCTCTGGCCAGTACACACCACACATATACACGCATATATACGTTCTGTTCTTGATTTCTTGGACGCGTGGTACCTGCACTGTTGCACACAGACAGTTATTTGGTCACTCGTGGTACTCCTCTACGTAGCTACTACGTATTACGTACCTAGCTAGCCTCGCATGCACGCCCCATTATTCAAATGCATGCGGGCAAATTAAAGTTTAGTTATTCCATCCATAAAATTGTAGCACATATAGATCGATTACATTTTATTCTACTTACTGGTGACAATAAAGCGATCGATGAGTTAGGAGGACTGACTGGAACCACTTTTCGGCTATTACATACTGTACATTCCTCTTAAGAAAATGTCTCCTTCTCCGGTGCAGATGCTGTGAATGTTTCGTATCTAACGCGATTTATTAACACGTCAGGTCTTCCTCTGCCATGGTATCAGTATCAGAGCGAGCCAGAGCGCGAGGCCCTTGCATTTAAGGATGGAATTACACGTAGGATTCTGGAAATCTGTCTAGGATTTCGGTAAGGAGACCGAAGCAGTGCGGAACTCTGAATTGTGAGGTGACGATGCCCTCTGCACCAACACTAAACGCTCAACCATCCCATCCCATCCCATCCCTCTCTTCAGCTCCTACTTCCTAGCTAGCTGTGCGTCCTTGCAAGGCTGACTAATTGGTGCTTTTACTTTCGCCTCTCCGTCTGTACGCTCTGCTGTGTTCATGTAGGGGACTGGGGCGTAGATCTCAGTGAGTTATAAATTCTCTAAAAAGTTCTTCCTAAACTGTTTAATCACTCTCCAAAACCCTCTTCTAATGTCTGCCTCTATACATAAATTCTATATATTGTACTGTTGGTGTTTCCTTTTCAACAGGATGAGTAATTAGCGTGTAGGAACGAACATTCACAAAGAGAGTCCATATATATATGATCAAATGCTGTTTTAGCCGTGTGTTTTTTTCTCAACCGAAAGAAGATTTCTTTTAACCCTTCTTAACCCAGAGTTGGAAGATCGTCCATGTGTAGCTCGTCGCAATACGTAGAGCTCCTTCCAGACCAAGTTAAATGCCGTGTAGTACGGATGATTTTGGTTTGCAAATACTCTTCGTTCTGGATTTTTAGGCAACATTTTACACTAAACGTGCCTATTAATTGTTTATTGTTAGTGGTACTGATCGACCGTGCGTGCACTTGCTGACACGCATGTGCAATGCTATGGTACAGATCGACCGTGCATGTTATGAAAGTTTGCAAACATAAGCGTGCATATTAACTGTTTATTGTTAGAGCATTTTAGTGTATTGAACCGATGTGGATTCAAAGTCATACAACATAAGTATTTTAGTAACTGAGCTTGTTTTTCTCTAATGTATTAAACCAATTCCTACTAATAACTAAGACCCACGTTACATTAAAAAAACTAAAAAATAATAATATCATCTCTCAACCGCACTCTCTCTTATGTAGTTGTTTAATGCTTTGAATCGACTCCTAAGTAGAGTCCGATTCCATGCATTTTTTTGTTGGAATCGACTCCTCCAATGTATTGAATCGATCCATTGTTTTCTCTCTCCTCATTTGAATCTGCTAAAACATAACATTGAATATGGTCTTAGTGGTATCAGACAGATGGGTTGCAGTTAAAAAAATAAATAATTGATTATTTGCCACTGCAAAATGGTAAATTTTATTATTTGCCACTGCATGTAGCAAATAATCAATTACGTATGTTTAGCAGTGACAAATAATCAAATCTCCCTTAAAAAAACTAAGGGATCCGATCAATTTACTTCCTTAAAAAGACACCTATTTTGGAGCAGAGGGAGCATCAGTTGTGTTAAGCTAAGCTTAATTGAACCTGAGATGCTTCGCTAGCTAGACAAAGCGTTCACAGGATAGCAGTATACCATAAATGCCAATTAATTAAATAATCAAGACGTACGCGGAGTTAGTACTTAAAATGGACCACCACGACAACAATTTAAACAATAAAACACCCGAATTAAGGGCGCGATCCAATTCGTACTTGGGACGAGACACGCAGTGTGTTTTAATTGTTGGCTCCTGCTAGTCGATCTCCTGCACATGCCACAGAATCACAGATGCGTTACTTGCAGCAGTCAGAGGAGGCGACTTATATTAATTACTCCTCTGAGACAAGAACGTCCGAAGTTACGAGTAAATTAATCAAACTCCTGCAGCTAGCTAGCTAGGAACAACTTGAGCTTGCACCAATATACAGACGGCGCTAATTAATTGATGCGACCATTTGTGATTGAGTTGTTATTCAGTTGAGATAGCATTCGAAAATGGGTTTTAGTTTTTCTGCTGTTTCTATTTTGAGTTTTATGACAGGTCGATATGTAGGTGGTGGTGGTTTTTCTGAAAGGAAAACCACAAAATCTTGAGTTTTAATAAACACTAGCGTTTTAAAAATATTATATAGTTTTTATAATTTTTTTAAAAAAATATAAGGCATGCACGCAAATCTATTGATGTTTTCCTTGTATACCCTTATTTTATCACTTCTTCTCTCTTGCATTTATAAGTAACAACCTAACAAACTATTCCATCTCTCACACATTTCAAAGTTGTTTATAGCATGAGTAGCACTACCATTTTCCTATTATCTTCCTTTTGGTATTGCAACCTCCGTAATCCCCGTGCCTAGCTAAAATATGTCTTATAAAAATAAATGGAGGTAGTATCATCGCCCTGCAATGTTTATGCTAAACTAAGCAAGGATTTGAGGTTAGAGATCCTGACAACCCTAGAAAACCTTGTTGTTCATTTTTGGCAATTTTGAGTTGAAGCTAAAGCCTTTTCAAACAGCATCTATATATCTGAGTTTACATTTGAGAGGACGACTAGAAACCGACCAAGGCAGCCAGCTACCTAGGATCGGAGTACTATTTGGAAATCGATCGACCGACCGGCCGTCCGTCCGGCCTGCAAGAAATGTTAAGACACGGAATCCAATGAAAATGCTTGCATGGTTACACGAGATCGAGGTAAATTACATACTGCTAGCACGAGTAGTAGTATAAAGGCACATACTATTTGGAAATCGATCGATCGATCGACCGGCCATCTTGCGTCCTCTACCATTACACAGTAACATCATAGGTGAATAGTGCCATGACATTGCGTACGAGCCATTGGATCGAAAACGAGAGGCTGAGATGGGAGCATGTACTGTTCCCAGGCACTGTAGCAATCACTGTGGTGAAACACTGTGCCATGGTCACTGTTTATGAGTGCTGTAGCTTAGTGTAGCTCTTGATCTCAACCGTCCTTTCTGGATCCGACGGCTCAGGTCTACGCAATGGCATATACTGTTCACAGATGATATTACTGTGTAATGGTAGAGGATGCGTTTCCCATCCGTCGGGCCTGCAAGAAATGTTAAGACACGGAATCCAATGAAAATGCATGCATGGTTTCACAAGATCGAGGTAAATTACATGCTGCTAGCATAAGTAGTAGTATAAAGGCACACCGGCATATCTTGAACAAAATCGACCTAGTGTTACTATACATGTCACCACATGTATCTGAAGCGAATGGATATAAACTACGTAGTGCACACATATATGTATACATGTTTTGATAAGGTAAAACGATATCGAACTTGGTGCCCAATATAGCCCTGAAGCTTCACTTGGATCCTCCCCCGTATAAGCATTGTGCGGGATAGGTCACACTATACAGTTCTTGATTTCTTCGATTCGTACATACCTCCAGGCATACGCATATGTGCATGCATACATCTACGTATGTATGTATCGATCGAGATGTGATGTGCTGTCTGAACGAATTCTAAAGTAACTGGACTGAACTGAACTGATGAGAACCAGCAGGAATTCTGAAGGAACTGAACTGATGAGAACCAGCAGGAGCAGGAGGACCATGCGTGCATATGCAAGCGTCTAGTCTTGTAAGCCGTCAGGCATCACAAACTGGCTGGAGCTGTGGGTGAGAGAGCAAAAGGACGACGCGCGAGATGTTGCTCGCTGAGCTAGCTAAATGCCTTGTCCTCTCTTGATGCGCATACATGCATCAGCACTGCGCTCTACTGCAGTGCAGTGCAGTGCAATACGATGCAAAATGCAGATGCATTTCTTTTTGCTTCTTTCATTGTGCATTCTTTGCTTCGTCCTTTTGTCACCTTCCAGCTTCTCATTATTGGTGCGTCATTGTTCTGTTCCTCTTGGCTTGGCTCACTTTTTTTTTTTGGCAGAGAGGGTTCACTTAAGTTGATCCTTTAAAAAAAAAATCTGTTTTTTCATGCGTGAAGATACCGGTTAATTAGTGGATAATGATGTAATGAGTTGTTAACTAACCTTGATGGCTTGTATTTGTGTCAAACATATGTTCGTATTATATATCCTACTAATTTATCAGGTAATTAAATTAGTAGAGAAGGAACATCGTATTGAAGCACATTAATTTGGAGTCTATATATATATATATATATATATATATATATATATATATATATATATATATATATATATATATATATACTATAAGCTTTTAAGCTAGTTTCTTTCTAGTTTAATCAATTGTTCATGAGTCATAGAACATGCATGTGTACCTCGCACTAACTGACCACTAGAGATGCTGTTTTAGAGTTTGTATTACGATACGGTATATATATATATATATATATATATATATATATAGGACTCCAAATTAATGTGCTTCAATACGATGTTCCTTCTCTACTAATTTAATTACCTGATAAATTAGTAGGATATATGAGAGGTGGGAATACGTACTCTGTGAGTACCATATCATTTTCCTATATATATATATATATATATATATATATATATGAACTTAAGATCGATGTTTGTTTACAGAGTTTATATTACAATATGGTACATGTGAAGAATCCAATAGTTTTCGATCGGTTCATTCTTATGCGTATAAATTTCAAAATATGGTACGTACCGCATCCATATTAATGATTAATACACAAGAAAATTAAGACCATTCAGAGTGATGTTAATTACTCATCTCGTAAACACATGTACCGTCTTGTAGCATAAATCGCATATATTTGCATGGATTCAGACACATTAGTTGCAGCCTGCAGGACCGTCGTGTTTGTGCTGTGCATGCAATGCGTGCGTGTACCTGGAACAGTAAACTCAGACTCATGCATGGTCGATTCGCACGCTCGACAGCAGCGTAACGGTGCTGCATCCGTAGTCGCAAGGTTAATTTTGGTACTACTAGGCCAAAATATCAGAATTTTGGACTGTTTTGGTCCTGTAGGGCAGTTTAATTCCTAATCTAGCCTCTTTAGCGTCAAAATTCCTAAAGTAGCCTCCAGAACCACGTGCTGCCGTCCCGGACGGTAGCAACTAGGTCTTGCCAACATCGACGGCAGCAACTAGGTGTTGCCAACCGAAGTCTTTGCCGTCGGTTAGCGACACCTAGTTCTTTGCCGTCGGGACGGCAAAGACGTGGTCGAAGGGCTAGAATAGAAATTTTGACGATAAAGAAACCAAAACTGAAATTAAACGGCGCTACATGACTAAAACAGTTCAAACATCAAAATATCAGAGATGACGTCTCTCCATGGCACAGCACATATATATTCATATTACTACTGAGTTGTATACTTGCATGTACGGCTGCCTCTAATTTTCTTATGATTCGATCCATTCAAATATTAATATAAAGCTACATATATGCATCTGATTTGATAGATCAGGCGAGGAGTTGACCAAGATGCCATGCATATAATATTACTAATACCAAAAGTATTTATTGTTGGGTGTAGCAGCAGAAAGCGAAAGCAGCAGCAGCAACTGCACGCAGTAGTAGTATCATTTTATCAGACTAGTCCATGTAGGATCGGTGCTACTGGTACTACCATCTCTCTCTCTCTCTCTCTCTTCTTCTCCTCTGTGATTTCTAGGTGCCTGGGTCTCGGGAATACGATCCATGTACAGCAGTAAAAATCCATGGTCGTCTCTCTTTCTTTCTTCTTCACTGCGACACCCACAAACGTCATGCGGTCTTTTCCACGGAGCCGATAATTCTGTTCATCCTTTTCTACCTTCCTTGGCTCGAAAAAGTTTATGCCTGTCAGGAAGTGTTCACACCGGCCGGACTAGCCCTCCTTTTTTTTTTTCTCTTTCCTCCTTAATTTGTCTTCTCTCTCTATCTCGGCATCTCTTCCTCTTTGCTTGCTGGCCAGTTCTTGTAAATGTTTGTGGTCACCTAGTTAAGTTCAACATGAAAGATCTCATTTCATTTGAGATATATACAAGCGATGCCAGCCGTCTTGATCAGCATGGATTAGTTATATATCTAGCTAGAGACATTTAGTGAGAACAGAGACAAACCTATAACAATTTCAGAAAGTACAGCAACCGGGAAGGCTGAGAAGTAAATAAGTACCCACCATGTTATGTTTCTCAGTTTCTGTACTGAAAAACGAATCAAATATTGCTGCACACGGCATTTAACCCTCCGAACATTTCATCTCTCTGAGCTGATGATTCCATTTCGAAGAGTTTTATAGTACACTCACCTTGCTACACAGAAAGCACGCAGCATCGCATCAATTCCTGCCCAGAAAGAAGTGAATTTAGAAGAGGACACTCTACACGGTACTCCAGTATTGTTGCTAAAAGGTTGAAATGTTAATACTACAGTACTACACAAAAGGCAACCAACTTTACCTATCTATCAGTCTCTATCTGATCTGATCAAAGGCTGGCAAGCTGCTACTGGCTGGCCTGCATATATGACTGCATGCAGTAAATCCATCCTCTCCTACACAAACATTGCATACTACTAGCTAGTGCAATAACTTGACACAAACAAAACATAGACTAGTAGTGGTAGTATCCTTCTCTTGCTCCTGCACTCCTAATAAGTAGGCATTGATTGTCATATACAATTCTCTCTTCAAGAATTCAGCAGTACTGATCAGTAGCTGGAGTAGTATTCACTCACTGACGACAACTGATCATCTCCAATTCAAAACAGATTCCAACCCTCTTTTATGGCCTGTGAGCTGTGCATCAGTGCATGTGCATATTGAAGTCATCTGCTTGTGAAATAAACATCTTGTCTCTCCTGTTCCCTCTCTCCTCCTTCCTCTCTCTCTCTCTTTCTCATCCATTCATAGTGTCTCTGCGCAATGCATGTACATAGATACATGCAGATGTGAGTAGCTAGCTTTGCATGCCTTGGCAGAAGCTGCAAAGCCTATGCTCCATTGCTCTGTTTGTGCTGGCGCAATTAGTAATCTGTACATGTATGCACAGGGGGTGAGCCAGGGTGCCCGGTACGCACGGACAACCCATTTTTTTGAAATTTATGTACATAACCTTGCAAGCTATACGTTCTAATTGAGTTTGGATTTTGTTGCACTTTGATAATACTGAAAGGAATTATATGCAAATTGTCCTCTATTCAGATTTTGTGCAACACCTTTTTTTTTCCTCTACCTATGTGCATGTCACGGTGTGAATTGTACGAAAGTAATTTATTTTATTTAGCCCAAAAAATAAGTGTCTGATTCTCTATCTATTTATGCCGTTGCGACTATGCGAGCCATGTAGCGTACTGATAAAAATTTATGGAATGGGTATACATTTTAATAAATATTTTCACACATATTTAAATTTTATTTATCAATGTTAGTACTTGTTATCGTTATCACTCCATGAAATAAGTTGTTTTCACAACTAATTTATAAACTACCCAATTAATCGGAAAGAAAACCTAACTAATTATATAGGAGCATTAAATACTATATTAATACAATATTCATAATACATGATTTACACGGCGCTAATATTTGATCAGCTCATATTCACTTAACAAAGCCCTTTTATTTATTTTGTGTCGCTCTTTTCATAAGGGTTCTCTAGCTACTCCCTCTCTGCTGTGGGGCCGAGATATTGCACCAGAGTTTCTAAAAGAAAACAGCAAATGCATGCTAAATTACATGAGATACTCTCTACCATACACATGCATTTATATCGCCCTTCAAATTTTTTAGGGTTGTCAGTCTCTTCCATTTCCAAACACTACTACAGAAAAGGTATTCACAGATGGTTCAAAAACGTCATCACAGACGGTTTCGTGAGCCGTCTGAATTTATAGATCAGTAATACATAAGGTCATCACAGACGGTTTTCAAACCGTCTGTGATGCATACTTTCACACACGGTTTGTGGCTAAAACCGTCTGTGATAGAACCTATAATGAGCGGTTTGACCCACAAACTGCATGTGATAAGTATATGTATATATCATGCAGCGGTTTGTGCTCAAATAAATGCGTGATGACTTTCTCTATAAAGCCCTAAGTAGTGGCCGCTTGTGCCATTAAATCCGACATCATATATATTATTATTATTATTATTATTATATATATATATATATATATATATATATATATATATATATATATATATATTATTAAGTAGTCTCTCGGCCACTTTGGGGATCGTCCACATGACATGAGAAGGATGAGGCAGTGGCCACGGGCAACCTCGTTGAGCCCTGCAAGTTTAAAAGCGTATGGATGCAAGGAGATCGTTAGGACATCCAATTACCTAGATGTTGTCGATAGGTAATTGGACCTATATTCAAAAAGTGACATGGGATGTTGAAGTACTCCCATTGGGAAGTGGCATCATGTATCGACAACCAACCATTCTTGAGCATGTAATTGTCTTTAAACCGATTACATGAACAAGAATGCGATACATGATGCCACTTCTAGCCGGAGTACCTACACATCAACGCCACTTTGAACATAGCGACGCCCAATTACCTATCAACAACATCCGTAATTGGATGTCCCAAGCTCTCCTTGCATTCATACTTTTAAACTTGTAGGGCTCAATGAGGTTGCCCGTGATACCGCCTCATCCTTCTCATGTCATGGATGACCCCCTAAAGTGGTCAGACTACTAACAATATATATATATATATATATATATATATATATATATATATATATAACGCTTGGAGACTTTATAGAGAAGAGATTATGAATGGAATGGTAGGGCGTGCACAGGATGCAAGAGGTAGGAGAACTTGGCCAAGCATGAACACGTTATACGAGACAAAGGTGAAATGAATGGCGAGAGACTGACATAAGACTATTAACATCATTACATCATAAAGCAAGGGGCTATTAATATGAACTAATTATCAATTCAATTTCACATAAGACTATTAACATCATTACATCACAGAAGCGAGGGGACTATTAATATGAACTAACTATCAATTCAATTTCAGCATAAGACTATTAACATCATTACATCACGAGCAAGGGGACTATTAATATGAACTAATTATCAATTCAATTTCAGCATAAGACTATTAACATCATTGAGCAGTTCAACGGCAAGACAACAAGACCAAGGGTGTCCAAACCCACCACACCAGTAGTAGCCCTCAGCATCCATCGTAGAGCACTAGCTATTTTCATCCAAGAGCAAGGGGGTAGAGACAGAGAAGGAGTAAGGTAGGGTGATACCTCGATGCAAGTATAACCACGGCGGCGACCCCACCACCAGCACAACCCTCATCCATCTCCTTCACCTTGCATAAATCACACAAACATCAGGACACAACTTAAGGCTCAAGCATAAAAATCAAACTCAACAAAAGACATTAAGCTAACAGATCTAGAGGAGAATAGAGGGAGGATGGGGAAAGCAAAGCCCGACCAGGGCCCGAGCGCAGGAGGCCGAGCAGGAGAACCAAGCCATGGAGGCGCAGGCGACACGCGGGGCCAAGCCCAGTGGCTTGGGTGGCGGCGTCACCGTAGTTGTGGCACGACCCTGAAACTGCACAAAAAGACACTACTATCGTACGAGTGTCTTGTGCAGTGCAGAGTGGTGTCACAACTTGCGGCGACAGCGACGAAGTCGGCGGCGTCCCGAGGTGGGGAGGAACGAACGAGAGTAAATCTTATTTGGGAGTGACGAGTTAGGGCGGGCGCAAACCCTAGCGGCGCTGAGGTGTGAGAGTTAGGCGAAGCGCAAACCCTAGCGACAGGGCTCCTACTAATAAAGAGACTTATCACAGACGTTTCTATTATAGAACCGTTAGTGGTAATTATCACAGACGGTTCCATAATCCATTATGGAACCGTCTGTGAAATGGTTTTTCTCAAGTATATTTATCTTGTATATACACTTACATGACATGAAGAAATTACATGTTTATATGTCAATTTTGTCATTTAAAAACTCTTGAAATTTTGCTTTAACTATACATACATACATACATACATACATACATACATACATACATACATATATATATATATATATATATATATATATATATATATATATATATAACAGATCGGATATATATATAATTAATTAATTTGTTCAACAAAACCGTCTCGATATAATTAATATTAATTGTAACTTCATCTCCAAACTAGATTTTTTTCCCACAAAACCGTCTCGATATATATATATATGTATATATATATGTATATATATATATATATATATATATATATATATATATATATATGTATATATATATATATATATATATATATATATATATATATATATATATATATATATATATATATATATATATATATGTATGGGAAGCCTTTTCCTACTCAAGGGTGTACTTACTCCTATTAGTATCTCACAACATAGGGAGTATTTTATGTAACCGAGAGTATGTATGTGTAGTATCACAGTATATAAGACCACCTAGGTGGTATTCACACCTTTTCAGAGGGTGGTATGTACAATTTTTTAGACATACTCCTTTTTATGTGACATACTCCTTTTTATGTGCGAATATGAAGGTATTTACAAAATATGCTAAAAACTATAGACTCTCTTGCAATTTTTTCGTGTGGTTCACATTGGAGTATCTTATAATTAGTATATGAGTATACCTAAAGTGATAAAGGAGTATGTCAAGTTCTTTTAGGTGGTATATCAAAAGTGGGAGTAACTACACCCGGGAGTAGAAAGTATTTTTCAACATGAACCGTCTGTGATATTACCTCTTCACAGATGGTTTTTAGCGCAGCCAGTAACACAGATGGTCTCTAAACCAAAACCGTCTGTGATTGCATGTAATACAAATGGTTTTGGTCAACCGTCTGTGATGAGGCGTCCAGTATTAATTTTTTTGTAGTAGTGAGATGAACTGCATGTTACCTTTCTTGACTTTATTGCCAAATTAATAGACACTCGAAGATAGCCGGCACCATCTGAATGTATGTTCAGTTTTTTTTTCTTTGTATGGTAGTTCGGCAAAAACGTGTTGTAAACAGGGTCTTACGTGACACACCAACGGATTTTTTATCGAAGCAGAAAATAGCTAACATCGAAGGACATGTAATTTTGAACGTATCTATGTAAATAAATGGAGTATCTAGAGAAGGTAATAATATGGTAGCTATGTGTAGAATATTACATGAAGAGCAAGGGAGAGTTGTAAGCGTGTAAATAAATTAAGGGGTACTGCTGATGAGCATAGGAGGTGGGAATGTTTACAAAATAGGTCTTGAAAAGAGTGACAGGTCAGGATAAAGGAGCGACGTATTATACAAAATTGATAGATAGGAGTATTTAAACGTCTGCGCAAAAGTAAGCAGGTGTTCTTGGGGAAGCAGTGATCGCTGTGGTGATCTAGGACGCTTGTTGAGCTGGGGACATCCAAGAAATAGGTCTTGAAAAGAGTGACACTTCAGTCTAAAGTATCGATGTATTGCACAGCATTGATAGCTAGGAGTAATTTAACGTCTGCAAAAAAAGTAATAAGGTGCTCTTGGGGAAGCAATCACTACTACAGAAATGCTATCTTGGGCCTTTGATCACGAGCGGTTCATCGAAACCGCTCAGATTAAACACAATCTCGAGCGGTTTTGTTACCCACCGTCGTGTTATTCTCCGCGCTAAAACCGCTGCATGAAGATGTCATATCACGAGCGGTTCATGTTTGGAACCGTCGTGATACTTCACGAGCGGTTCCAAACATGAACCGTCTGTGATATCACCCAATATCACGAGCGGTTTTGGTTAGAACCGTCTGTGATACTTCACGAGCGGTTCCTATGAACCGTCGTGATATTGCCCAATATCACGCAGCGCTTTTGTTAAAACCGTCCGTGATAATTAACTCATCACAGACGTATATATATATAGCTCCGCCTCCCCGGCCAAAACAGATATAGTCTTCTTGATCTCCATATCTCTGGCGCTACGATAGGTCCATCGCCATTCCGTGCCCGGTTTGAGTACATCGCCTCACCTCACTGAGCCGGCCTGGTCCATTTCAGCTGTATATTGTCGCCGAGGAGCTTGCCGCTGTCGCCTCTGTTCACCGATCGACGACCCAGCCGCGCCTTGGACCTTCCCCGACTTTCATTGACACCTTCCTCGTGATCGAGGTGAGATACTGAAGCATAAGCATCCTTTAATTTGAGTAGTTTCAGGCGTTTACGCCGAAATCGCTAGTTTCAGGCGCCTCCATGGGACATCACCGTCGGTTCGCCTCAGGCGAGACCTTAGGGCCGAGAGCCACGACTATATAGCAATGCGATGTCACCCCTAAGCCCAGTTTGAGCTTCAAATTAATCCTACTGTTTTTAATCATTTAGTTAATAAACTAACGAGTCTATGACATGTGGGACCACCATAGATTTTATAAATAAAATCATGAAATAAAAAATGAGTCACTGACAAGTAGGGCCCACATGTAAGTTAATAAAATCCGAAAAAATGTAAAAATGAAAAAAATCGTAATTAAGCCTCAGAAAATACGCTTTCGAAAGTCATCACCCTTTTATTTATTTTCAGGGTTTTCAATACGAACCGTGTGATGGACCGAAATTTGGATGTACACCGAGAACCGTGTGAGTGAAGAGTACATTAATGGCGTGTCTGCTTTTACAAGAGCCGAGGAGGATATGTTGAATAAGGGGTGGAATATATGTCTTGTCCAAGCATTGATTGCGAGAATCGAAGATGTTTAACAACCGAAGCGCAGATCGAAGCACACTTGATTGAAGGGTTTCAAAAGGGTTATACATGTTGGACGATCACGGTGAAGAGCATATTATATCTGAAGTCAACGATATGCATATTATCTGAAGTCAACGATATGCGCCGAATGTCGATTGTGGTTCCGATTCGGATAAAGCTGCGATGACAATCTAGATCGGATGCTTCGCGATGCGAAGGAAGCTGTGATGAGAGGGAGTATGTTCAATTCGAGGCGTGATGGAGGACTCGGAGAAACCTTTGTTCCCGGTACGCAAGTCGGAATACACAAGGTTGTCATCCGTGCTTAAAGCTGCTGAAATTGAAGGCAAGCAGCGGTTGGTCCGACAAGAGTTTCACGAGGCTATTAGGTCTCTTAGCGGACATGCTTAGGAGAAATGAGTTGCCCAAAACCACCTACAAAGCCAAAAGGTTCTTTGTCCATTGGGAATGGAAGTAGAAAGAATACATGCATGTCCGAACGATTGTATCCTCTACCGTAACGAGTATACAAACATGCATGTATGTCCGTGTGCAACGATCCCGATACAAGCGTAAACAATCGGATGACGGCGAGGGAATCGAGGTGAAGAAAGGACCTCTGCTAAGGTAGCGTGGTATCTTCTGTAATTCCCCGTTTGAAGCGGTTTTTGCGAACCCAAAGAATGCAAAAGCTGCTGTATTGGCACTCGAGGGCGTAAGAATGACGGAAAGTTAAGACACCTGCTGATTACGCGGTGGAGAAACATCGATAGGAGGTTTGCAGACTTGATGCGGAACCGAGGAATATAAGGTTTGGATTGAGTCTGGATGGAATGAATCCTTTCGGTAACATGAGCGGCCGACATAGCACTTGGCCGTGGCGCTCTGTATCTACAACCTTCCTCCTTGGTTGTGTATGAAGCGGAAGTATATTTTGTTGTCGATACTTATCCAAGGGCGAAGCAACACAGGAATGATATTGATGTGTACCTAGCACCATTGATGGAAGATCTAAAAATCGTGGATTGAAGGTGCAATGTATGGGATGCGTACAAGCGAGAGAACTTCACTTTCGTTCCTTGTTGTTACGCACCATAAATGATTATCTGCCCTTGCTAATCTGTCGGGCGAGTACAAAAGGGCCAAAGCACGTACTCACTTTGCTTAGATGATACCGAGAGTGTGTGGCTGAATCACTCGCGCAAAACCGTGTACATGCGTCATCGTAGGTTCCTTGGAGGGCTCACCCATACTGCGGGATGAAGAAACAATTGACGGAGAGAAGGAGGACAGATTCGGCTCCAAGGCATTTAAGCGGTAAAGAGGTCTATGATATGGTTAAGGATTTAGATGTTGTGCTTGGAAAGGGATGTAAATCGAGGACAAGTAAGAAGAACATGTGGAAGAAGAGATCAATATTTTGGGACTTACCTTATTGGGAGCACCTAGAAGTTAGCCCTTTGCATCGGCGTCATGCATGTAGAGAAGAATGTATGTGATGACTTGATTGGTCTCTTCTTGAACATTCATGACAAAACAAAGGATGGTGTCACGCATGCGGCTTGACTTGGTTGATATGGACATCGGACCTAAGTTAGCACCAACAAGGACCGATAAAGGACGAGCGTACCTTCCCCGCTTGTTACACTCTGTCCAAGGCCGAGAGAACCGAGCTGTGCGGTGCTTGCATGGCGTGAAAGTTCCGTCCGGTTACTCGCCAACATGAAGAAACTTGTTTCGATAAAAGATTTGAAGTTAATTGGCATGAAGTCTCATGATTGTCATGTGTTGATGACACAAATGCTCCTGTTGCAATTAGAAGTATTTTGCCGATCAAGGTCAGAGACAATCATGAAATGTGTTATTTTTTAACACAATTGCTCGAAGGTCATCGATCTTGAAGGACTAGATGCTCTGCGGGGCGAGGTGGTGGCGACACTATGTGATCTTGAGATGTATTTCCCTCCGTCGTTTTTCGATATCATGGTCCATCTCATTGTTCATATTGTGAGGAGATAAAGATGTGCGGGCCGTGTTCCTCGTAGCATGTACCCGTTCGAGAGGTTCATGGGAATTCTCAAGTCATATGTACGGAATCGATCTCGGCGAGGGCAAGATCGTCGAAGGTTATGCAACCGAAGAGGTCATTGAGTTACGCCCGATTACATGGCTCGGGTCGAACCGATAGGTGTGCCTCGATCTCGCCATGAGGGGAGGCTCGAGGGTATCGGGACCATCGGAAGGAAAGCAATCACTCCAAATATGGATGCGTATGCTCAAGCCCATTTCACTGTCTTGCAACACATGAGTGAAGTGTCCCCGTATATCGACCGGACTGGGGCGTGCTTGACAATGAGAATCCGCTGCGGCCAGATGTTTGGATCACGAGACAACACAACAGATGGTTCAACCAATGGTTGAAGGAGCGACTTGCTAGGAGCTCGTCAAGTGATATGCTGATATGGTTGGCAAAAGGGCCAACATTTCTGAGTTGTAACATGGCGAGAATCGACATAAATGGGTACACATTCTATCTGCGAGCTCGGGATATAAAAGGCACTAACGAGCAAGCGGTGTCGCATAGATGCATTGATGCCGATGGGTGAGGAGCTCCTACTATGGGCAAATAGAGGAGATGTGGGAGCTCGACTCGTGCTTTTCATGATCCCCTATTTCGGTGCCGTTGGGTCCATCTTCCACGGTGAAGGTCGACAAATGCAGGCGTCACTACCGTGGACCTCGAACGTGTCGGATACAAAGACGAACCATTCGTACTGGCTAACCAAGTTGTTCAAGTCTTCTATGTTACCGACCCAGCAAATAAGAAGCGCCACGTAGTTCTTCATGGAAAAAGGAGGATTGTCGGAGTTGAGAATGTAGTGGACGAGGAAGAATACAATCAATTTGACGAGTTGCCTCCTTTCGGAAACGGCATAAGGGTCGAGGAAGAAGAACATGACGAAACTAGCTACATACGCGTCGATCATCATGAAGGGCTAATTTTTAAAGATTAATTGAACAATGTGTGTATATGTATATACATTACGATGAATGGTTAATTTTAGTTCATTTGAGTTAATTAATTGATTTGTCTTGTGAAATGGATGTGATTGTTTCTCAAATGAATGTGAATTGGATGTATATACATGTACTTGTTGTCTTTTACGCTTGTTTGAGAGGGCATGGCTAGCATTTCTGAGGCTAGCCAATAAGCAATCGATCTAGATATTAACCAATACAAAATAATATCACGAGCGGTTTGAACTACTGAACCGTCTCACATGTATATCACAGACGGTTGTTTATCAAAACCGTGCATGCTATATATATATCGAGCGGTTGTTTATTAACACCGTGCATGATACATCATATATCACGAGCGGTTCTAAGTTAGAACCGTGCGTGATACATCATATCACGAGCGGTTCTAAGTTAGAACCGTGCATGATATCATATCACGAGCGGTTGTTTATTAAAACCGTGCATGATACATCACATATCACGAGCGGTTCTAAGTTAGAACAAATGCAGTGATAAATGTATCCTGAGCAGTTCTAATTTAGAACCGTCGTGATGTCCATCTTTACGGACTCTAGCTAGGGTTTGCCGCGCGCCACTCTCAAGCGATTAAGTTTCTCAACTCCTCTCGCTCTCCTCCTCCCGAGCCGTCGCCACCGTCCTCGCCGCCGCCTCCTCGAGGCGGCGCTACTCCTTCCCGATCCCGCCGCGCCTCCTCCTCCCGGCTGGTGCGCCTCCCCAGGCCCGTGAGTCTCCTCCTCTGACCAGCGCGCCTCCCCGAGCCACCGCGCCTCCTGCCCGAGCCGCCGCCTCCTCCCCTCCCCGAGCAGTGCGCCTCCCCTTCAGCCGCCTGCTTTGCTCGTCTTGCTCCTGCTCGTCCTTCTCCTCGGCCTAAAGGTAACCAATGCCGAAGTTCTGATCGACCCCCAAGCCCCTTTCCTAACTATTTCTATCAATAATCTGTCATGGTCCTTCATGATAATTGTACTTATTTTAGGAATTTGTATTTGTTCTAGTCGATTATTCATATGGTATTTGTTTTGATATCGCTCTTTGGAATACATTGCAATGTGGTGTGGTGGGCTTGAGATGAATCTCTGTGATGATAATAGTCTTGTCTTGAAATTGTTTTGATAATCGGGTTTGTACTTGAGCTCTAATTGGAATGCTTGCTCTACATCGATAGCAATATCAAAATGTTAAATCTTAGCTTTATCTGATTTCATTTGTTCACATGATGTTCTATTTCTTGTGAAGATGTCTTCCGCTCATTTCGAGTCGGTAGCCGCCTCATGTGTGCGATGATGCACCATCCTCTGGAACAATATCCAACCGCATGTAGAAGAAGAGGAATATCGAAAAGGCCACGGGCGATTTACCATCACGGAGTCGATCGATCCGAGACCCTATCAATCCTCGCCGAAAAGCGGCGTCGCATTCGGAGAATGGTGGAATAGTTGCACGGAGCGGGTCAAGATCACCTACGATTCGTGGAAGGTGGTGCGGACTATTGAAAACCGTCAGGGCGGAAATTCTTGCATCGTTCGAGATCCCGGTAGAACTCACGGACTCCGTCTTGACGACAGCGTTGCTCTGGCGTGCAAAGCGTGGAAGAACTTCAAAACACGCTTGTCAAGAACTACGTGGAGAAGGATCTGAAGCCGCCCTTCCACAAGTATCTACTCTTGGAAGAGTCTGGGCGAGTTTGTGGCGAAGAAGGCGACAGATGAATTTAAGAGTGAAAGTCTGGCGCACACGGCCCTCGGGCAAAAACAAGCACCCCCACGGACTCGCGGCACGGCTGGGTATGCGGGTAAAGCCCGATATGGAGGGATCGAGAACAGCGAACAGCGGTTTGAATCTCTCCTGCTATTTCGAGATCAGCGATGTGCGCGCCCGACGGTGGTTATTTGCGAGGTTATCTATTAGGCCTCACGGGAAGTGTACTTTCCAAACCCGAAGACCGTGAAGTGTCCCAGCGCTGGTAAGATATCGAACTACCTAGTTTGTAATTACTCCATAACTTCATAGGAAGTGAAATGACATGTCGGGCTATATTGCAGATAACGCCGAGTGCACAATCTTTCCAAAGGCTCATTCGAGCGAGATAGGGAGAAAGATATACTCTCTGCGGCCCTAGGAAGCGATGAGCATCAAGATTCGCACAAGAGGCGCTAGTGTTTTGTTACATGGGAACAATGGTTCCAAGCGGATGCGGATCGCTGGGAGTAGGAGGAGAGCCAAAGCCGAGCACGATGCAAAGCTACGAGAGGATCTTCGTGCATCCCTCGAGATGAGCTCTTGAAAAAATCGAGCGGAGGTCGGTGAAAAAGTCACACAGAGGTCACTCAATCCTTTGAGGAAAGGATTAGTGCATTCGAGCAAAAGCGAAAGAGACTTTTGAGGAAAGGATTAGGGATTGCAAATGCCAAGTCGGTTGGAAGCCCCCGCCTTACTATCTTGCTAGCCACCCCCAAACATCCGAGTAGGCTGGCGTCCAACCCTAACCCTACCACAATAGGTGATGATAGATTTTCCGTCGATGACATACGGTAATAATTATTATCTCGGAATGCTCAATCCATTGATAAGCTTTGTTGGAGTAGCTAATTTTGTACCGTTATATGCGAGGTGGCTCACGGTGCAAGCTCCAAGTGAGATATGTCTCTGTTGCCCTAGATGCTTGGGGCGGTGTATCCATCGATGTCGGAGCTTTGGTGCAGTGCAAATCTAGCGCCGGGTTTCATAAAAGTGAATGTGGGCGGTGTTTGTGCCAATTTCGAGGCCGTCGCTGAAAATTCCCCCAAGCGATGAGGTCATGACTCTAGGGCAAGCCGTTGGAACATTCATCCAAATGGCCCAAGGAGGACATCCGCACGAGCTACGCTCGGTGTCAACTTCACGGAATGTCCGTGCAGTGGTAGTCGACTATCACGAGCGGTTTCATATCTGCATCGTCATGCGTGGTAGTCGACTATCACGAGCGGTTTCATCTGAACCATGCATGGTGAAGTCGACTATCACGAGCGGTTTCATCTGAGATCGTCGTGGTAATCGACTATCACGAGCGGTTTCATCTGAACCGTGCGTGGTGATAGACTATCACGAGCGGTTGCATCTGAGCCGTGCTGTGATAGTATGTATTACGAGCGGTTGAAACCGTCTGTGATGACCATTAGCATTCTTGACCCATAAACTCGCACGGCTCACTAACCGCCTGTGATGGCGTTTTTGAACCGTCTGTAAAGGCCTTTTCTGTAGTAGTGAATGCTCGTTGTGGTGAACTGGGACGCATGCTGTAGAGACTGTATAGAGCAGCAGTGAGTTAGAAGCGATTGTAAAGCAGCATGGTTTTATTTTTTATGGGAAGCGTCAACATACCATACCTGAGGGCTGATGGTCTGCAAAGCGATACGATCATTGCATAGTTTTTTTGTAGATGGACTGGTTTTCTTTGTAGGTGGATCGATCGTAGAGTGAGTATGAGGCGAAGCCGATCTGCGTAACAAAATAAGACTGAACGATATGGTGAATTAAATCAAAGCAGTAAATCTACGAAACTTTTGACATAACTCAAGAAGTTAATCCGTGAATCTTCTGACACAGTGCGTGATCTAATTGAGTGTGGTTACATACCTTTTAGATGGAGTTGGTGCGCCATTGAAAATGGATTGAGACAAAATCAATTATGGAAGCGTATCTATTTATAGCTTGCATTTTCTGGTGCTATGGATGTCTTACTTTGTGATCGGGTATGGAAAGATACACAAGAGAGGTAAATGCACTATCCAATGGAAGTGTATCTATTTTTCCTAATATACTGCATGTATAGAAAATATGTGAAAGAAATTTAGATAAAGATTCTTATACGGGTGCGCGTAACATATACTATGATAGACTTAAAGGTTCTTTATAGGATGGTTATAGAGTTCATCTGATACATAGCACTGAATCAACGATGTAAGATCATATGGAGCAGGCAAACAACAAAATTTGAAATAGAACAGAGTGAATGTTACCTCTAACAAAATTTTGTCCAGGTAGGTGATCTAGTTCCATAGAGAAAAAGGTTATATATAACGTTGTAGGGCGACATTGTTTGTGAAGCAAGCAAACAGGCCAACAAGAACCCATAACATCGTGAATAGCTCTGTGCCTGTAGCTTATTATTCATGGATAAAATACGAATGTCGGGTGCATGATTATAACCTCTATCTGGATTTATTTTCAAAAATAATGGTTTGTTTTGCTAAATTGTATGCGACACAGTAATACTGGACTGTGTTGGCATAATGACTTTCTATGCAAACTTGTGTTGGATTCCAATGCATTAATATTGGAATAATCAGCCTTACATGAACAAAGAACCGACAATTCTATAGGCTAAACATCACCATACCACAGGAGTATTAAAGGAATCCAGGGAGCCTAAGCACTATGCAAAAGCAGAGAAGCAGAACGGGGAAAGAGGTATGCACTTACTAATAGACTGAACAGAAGCTCACGCGTGCACTGCATCTGCTATAAACTATGGGCCCATGATTTTTTTAAAGAAATGGCTTTGAGTTCACAAAAGCATAATCTTTGGGATAGGGAGAGACAAAGAATACAGTATTACCGAAAGCAAGATGCATGATAGAGCATATCTCCTTTCCATGGTGTAAGAAATCTTGAAAGCGACAAACAGTGACAATGTTCTGTGGACACCAAAAGTGATAGTTGTCCATGGAGAAAAGAAAAGGAAGATAAAAGAAGCGAACCGTAAAAGATAAATAGAAAGATAGACTAAGAGGATAAGATACAGCAATGTTCAATCTCTGTCTAGGGTAGCAAAATCTACTAGTTTCATGTTGTAGGAACAGTTGATTTTCATTTTATGTTATCAAATATAGAAACGTCCCTAATAAGAACAATTCAAAATATAGAATGGAGATGACACAAATAAAATACAGTTGTAGCCTAGTCCAACTGTTCAGCACAAATCTGAAGAACACACAGTGGCACTGCAGCAGTCTATTGGATTGCATACATGGCATATTTGTTTTTTAGGCAATAATGGTGACATGGTAGCCAGTATGCGGACATGGACTACAACCAGCATCACTAAAGAAAAGAGCATACTGCTGTATGGGATCCATTATTTATCATAGTTTGGCAACTTACCGTTTGATGATATTGAAATATTTTCACAGAAGACAATCTATTATATGTATAATGAAACACTTAATATTTAGTACAGTTGAACAACCGGTGGTATTAATTGGATGCAGTAGTATTTTCTAAACTGAGGGTGCTTATATACAAAAGCATCATAAGACAGCTAGCAAGTAGAACGAAACCTCAAAAGCTGTGTTTAGACTTTAGACCAAGATCTAACGACAGCCACAAAGAACAGCACAGCTGCAATCACACTAACATCACGGTATTATTAGCTTTGGGTGGAATTAGGGGGTCAACTGGATTACCTTTTAATTTCCAGCAACAATTAAGTCCCCGTCGACATTAACTCTATCCATGGTGCCCTCTTAGTCAAACTTCATCTGCCAAGAGGAGAGCAGAAGGGCAAATTATAAACTATGATATTAATCCAATAGGAGAAATTGGTCGGCAGAACAAATATATGACGTGGAATCAATAAAACCGTCTTCTATGTTTAGACATGTATTACACGTTCAGTACACAACATTTAACAAAAAAAAAACTCAAATCTCTCACTATGTGTGCAAACTGGTTATAAAAAGCAAACCTTTTTTTAGGACAACCAAAGCACACATTTAATGTACAAAGTGCAGATATAGCCTAAAGCTTGAAGAAATGGGATGCAAATATTATCATTATAATAAAATTCCAAGGCACAATGAAGACTATTTTCCAAAAAAAAAGGTGAAAAATTAAGGTGACTGTTATATACAAACTGCATTGATCATATAACCTGAAAGTAAAGTATGTCAACAAATTAGCTTTGGGTGGAATTAGGGGGTTAACCGGATTACCTTCCAATTTCCAGCAACAATTAAGGCCTCGTCGACATTAACTCTCTTCATGGTGCCCTCCTAGTCAAATTTCATCTGCCAAGAGGAGAGCAATAGGGCAAATTATAGACTATGATATCAATCCAATAGGAGAAATTAGTCGGCATCACAAATATATGTTGTGGAATCAATAAAATTGTCTTCCATGTTTAGACATGCATTACACGCCCAATACCCAACATTTAACAAAAAAAAAACTCAAATTTCTCACAATGTGAGCAAACTGGTTATAAAAGCAAACCTTTTTTAGGACAACAAAAGCACACATCTAATGTACAAAGTGCAGATATAGTATAAAGCTCGAAGAAGTGAGATGCAAATATTATCATTATAACAAAATTCCAAAGCACAATGAAGACTATTTCCCAAAAGAAAGGTGAAAAATTAAGGTTACTATTGTATACAAATTGCATTGATCAGATAACCTAAAAGTAAAGTATGTCAACAATGAGGCAGAAATGATCGAAACCTTCCCACGCAAATCCAACCAAATAACATCATAAAGCAGCTTGTGAATTGTGAGGATAGGGTAATTTTTACAGAGTAAGAAGAAGAAACAAATAATCCAGTAAAGCAATTCATAAATCGACCCTATACGTTCAGTATTGATATTCTCAAATCATTTTCCCTAGGGTATCTAGCATAAAGATTCTAGTGGCCATAGCATCAACTATGAGTGATCAGCTATGGTTTGTGAAAAGCTCACTTAGCTCTCTTAGATGTCGATCTCAAAATATCATGCATGCTCTTAGTAGTTCTTTAAAAATGACTATAAGCGGAAGGATGCTTGGCTTTCTGCAAATGCCCTTTTCTAAAAATGGGCGCATCACATTTAGCTCTAATGTCCTATCAGAAATGACATGTGCAAAGGTGCTTATGAAAATCATTCGCTGGTATATAGATCCGAGTCTATTGAACGCAGTATATAGAAATTACCTTTGGAGAGTGAAGAAGAAATACGTAGAAATTACCTTGACTCCAGTATTTGTGGCATCTCTTGATGCTTGAAGCAATGGATCAAACATGGAGCTGAATGTGTAACGACCCAACTCTAGGGCACCCGAGAGGTCCTCCAAGACCTTCTGGAAAGTCCATCAGGACCTCCCAGGAGGTCCACAAAGGACCTCTCGGACGATCCTAAGACCTCTCGGGAGGTCAGCAGCAGACCTCTGGAGGTCCAGAGAACATGACCCAAGAGGGTCTTGGAGCCGAGGAGCACCCGAGAGCCCCGCCACGGCCGGACCAAGGGTGTTCGTGGAGGTCCGTGGGCATCTCAAGTCCACCGCGACCACGGAGGAGGTCGTGGAGGACCGAGGCCACCACCGAACCACACACGACCCAGCCATTGAGTGAACGTGGAGGACTGGGAGCTCTCCAAGGTCCTCTATGTGAACTGAGCTAGTCCCAAGGATCCTGGCTAGCTCTTCACAGCAACAACAGTGGTAACATAGCAACAACACAAGCTTTATTAATAATCAAAAGTGTTGTTTACAAGAGAGCTTACAAGCCAGCAGGCAAAACACAATAAGAGATAAACACATGGGCCACCCGATACACCACAGGCAATCGGCTGGAGGGCGCAATCCTAGTCGTTCCAGGACCACTTGGTCCACAGCAAGGTTATCACAAAGCTTCCAATTCCTGCTAAAGACAGCATCAAGCAAGAGTGAGCACAACAACCGTGCTCACAAGTTATACCCGTTAGATAACAAAATGACATGCATAAATGGATATCACAATGGAAGGCTTATTATGGTTAATTTGCATAAAGCCATGTTTATTTTCAATTACCAGTAGTAAGTTCCAAAGCATCATATAATAAATAAAATTCATTTAGTAAATCTGTTTTCAGTTGGATATTCATTCATCACAAGTGGTGAAGGATACCCTCCTGTCACAAGGCTCCCCGCCCAAACCATGGGATAGCAATCCCAAAACAATTTTAGTAAACATTTCTGAAAAACCCCAAAACCAACATCTAACTCTGAGTAGCCTTTGCCAGCACGTCTATGACCGCGGACACGGCTATTCGAATAGATTTAACTCTGCAGAGGTTGTGCACTTTACCCACACGACATGAGTCATCTAGTTTGTTTGGCATACGCGAGTGCCGCCTCTCACTGCCGAAGGTAAGAGGTCTAGAGTTCATGACAGGCCTTTACAATGCATTATTCCACCACAGCCTTTCCTTGCTAAGGTTTCACTTTCCTATGGACGGCCGTCCGAAAGCCCCTCTTGCACCATGGGAGCGATGGGTTATAATAGACCATTGGCCATAGAAGACCTCCCACACTTCCAATGGAGCAGCTTATGGTAGAACTTTGCAAATTACTCAGCCAGGTCCCACGCCCCTGCATCGGAGACATGTGGTTGCACGATTGTGGCATAGCCCATTATAGGCATGGCATTGGTCGCTCAAAGATCGGTCCTCAACTGACTTGGGCGACAATCACATACCCCTGGACCTCCACCTTGACCAGGATAGAGTCCGTGCACAAACCTTGCACCAGCCAAGCCAACCACTTCGCCCAAGTCCAAATCCATTTTCCTTTTTCTCTTCTTTGCTTCCCCAGCAATATTTTCATACGTCCATGACACCCCAATGTCATGGTCAAAACATTTTAAACAATAGTTGGTCATATTGGTGAAGATTTCCCCAAACAAATACTTTTGGTCTAAGCATGACTAAGCATATGTTTTTCAAATGGTCTTGGCTCACACTATTGCATGACCCAAGTTTGATCTAGTGGTGACAGCATGCTCAGTTCAAAGTCAACAGTGGCCATACAAAGGAAGTAGGCATAACTATGGATTTAAAACAGGTATTGAAATAACTTGGTAGAAATAGGCATGCAGTATACATTAAAACAGGACATAATTAATTTGAATTATTGGGTGCAATATGATCAAAAGTGTAACTTGCCTTTTGCTTGATAGCTTAGGGATCTACTCTCTCTCACAGCTTTGGCTCTCTGGAAACGTCAAGATCTATACGGTCAAAAGAACATATTCAGACCAAGCTCCAAACAAAGAACCAACAGAGACTCAAGCAAAGAACCAAAAGAACTCCAAAGGAACCTCAAAACCCAATTAACAGAAGAGTACTGTACTTAGAATAGGTTCTTTTGGAGGAGGTCTAAGCTTACCAAGAGGAGGGTGGTCCTTTAGTAAAAGACCCCAAAAGAGTGATTTTGGACCAAGGAACAGAGAGGTCCCGAGAGATGGCTCGTGCACAGAGACCAGGGAGGAGCTCCTCAAATAAACGCCATAGACATCCAAAAGGAGCCCACAAGGGGAGGTCCTGAGAAGGACACGACCAGCTCAGTGCAGTGGCGAAAACAAGAGTGGAGCAGATCACCAAGGAACTTACCAGGGACAAGAAGGAGTAATGGATGGAAGGGGGGTTGTGAGCAGCAAAGTCTTCCCTGGAGAGCCACTGAACAAGAGCCAAGATAACAGAATGTGGAGAAAGGTGATGTGGTAGAATTTCTTGGTCTAATTGTAATCAAGGTGGTGAAGAAAACTAGAAACATACGTGTCAGGGATAAGTATAGAAAATGGGTCAAAGGTAGGTGAGTGGCAGGGCAAGTATCACTACCACTCTGGGCAAAAGGTACGAGAAAGGACACGTATGATGCTATGGGAAAGAACAAAGAAAAATGTCAGAATACAGTTAAGCGACCCAATTCAAAGTAAACACCACGTATATGGATGCATTTAATGTGACAAGACATGCATTAAATGCCCAAGATATTTACGTGGCGGAGGAAATGTGAATGGGTAAGACTGGCAAGTGGGTCCAGTCAAACTTAGAAACAACCGGGTCAACGGAGGAGGTCCTGACCCACAAGGAGGTTTTTGAGGAGATCTGACGGGCTTAGGAGGTCCTAAGACAAACAAGGAGGTCTAAGGACATGAGGTGCAAAAGACAATAGAGGTCTAAACCACAAGGGTCTAAACACAAAAGGGAGGTCCAGACCATAAGGGTCTGAACACCATAGGGAAGTTTGAACCCTAAGGAGGTCCAAAACTCAACAGGGAGGTCCGGACATGGGGAGGTCCTGACTGTTGAGATCTCTACAAGGGAGGTCTGGACGGTTGGGATCCAGACAAAGGGGGGGGTCCTAGAGAACATGAAGAGGTCCTGAAGGATATGGGAAGATCCCACTAACCAAGGAGGAGGTCCCAAAGGACGCAAAGAGGTCCTGAAGGACAAAAGAGGTTCAAAGGGATTGAAATGAAATTGCGGTCAAGATTTGGTCTAGGAGGTCCTTAGCGAGTGAGATCAACTCAGGGGAGGTCTCAACGGCTGGGATGAAATCAAGAGAGATTTAACGATTAAGATCAAGGCAAGGGGAGGTCCAAAGGACATACAAGGGGGAGGTCTCATGGACAGGAGGTCCGAAAGACACCCACAAGATGGTCCTGAGGACAGGACCCACAAAGGTTGATCCTGACGGTCAAGAAAATAAGCAAAGGAGGTCTGAGCGGCTTGGAGATGATCAAGGGAGGTTGGAGCGGTTTAGATCATCTTAGAAAGAGGTCTGGGTGGCTCAGATATGATCAAAGAACACCTTAACGGCCTAGCCTGTTCGGAGGAGGTCTAGGCGGTTAGGATGAGGTCAAAGGACAGGGAGGTCCAAAGGTCAAGCTCAAATTGAAAGGTGGAGATCTGATGGCTAGGACCTCACAGGGGAGATCCTAACGGTCACGATTGGCAAAGAAAGGAGGTCCGCGTAAGCAAGGATACGCGGGAGGAGCTGGAGCCATCCGATCTTGGTCGAACGAAGGGAGGCGACTGAGACGTTTGGACCATCCGTACGTACCCTCAAGATCGGACCGTTCAGCACGAATCGAACGATCCTAGGCTAAGAAAGTCAAACCCGAGCGGCACAGCCACCGGGGCAAGCAGTAGGTCCAAACGCTAGGGAGGTCTGGACCCTTAGATTCAAAATGAGGAGAGGTCTGAACCGTGAGATCTAAATAAAGGAGAGGTCCAGGCCGAGGGGTTCCAAGAAGAGAGATCCCACGGAGGAGTTCCACTCAAAGTGGTTCCAAATGGAGTCGCAGAGGTCAAGGTAACTCAAGGGAGATCTTCAATCCGATGAGGTGAGGTCAGGCTGAACCCAAAGGAGGTCCTTTCAGCCAAGGGGAAATATCGAGATGGTACAAGGGCTCACAAAAGACCCGATAAAATACAAGGATGTTACAATGTCCTGACTGAAAAGAGGTCTGGGCATAAGAGAGCGCCCAGGCAACAAGAGGTCTAGACTTAGAAGAGATCTGGACAGGAAGGAGGTTTGAACCAAAGAGATTCAAACCAACAAAGAAATCCAAAGAAATCAAATTCAAAGGAAAGGGCCTGGACATAAGGATACATCCAAGCGAGAAAAGGTCTCGAGCCCCAAGGAGGTCGGCGGCTCGAGAGGGAAATCGAAGGGGTCAATTGAGCACAAAGGTGGTTTAATCGAATGCAAAGAAGATCCAATTGGACACAGTAGGTTCAAGTGAATTCTTGGCATTCCGGTGAGCAAGAGGAGATTCAAGCAAAAGATGTGAGGGAGGTGCAGCTAGATCAACCCGGAGGGACGATCCGGACATATAAAAAATGTCCAAAGCAGGGATGAAGGAAAGGAAACCCTATCAAGAAAAGGAAGATAGCTCCAGAGAGCTAGAGCTACAACAAAAGAAACTAAGTTTTGGATTAGTTGAGGTTTAGTTTAGTCATTTTAAACTCCTCAATTTCTGAAATTCTCAAGTTAAGCTTTGAATTATCGTCAAAACCAAATGGTTCTTTTTGTTTTGAAAATTTTCAAAAGGCTCAAAATCGTGGTGTTCTGAGAATCGCGACGGTAAATGCACAATCAACTATGTACCACGAGAAGAATCACGATATCATGTTAGTTTTTGCAATTAGAAATGGCCTGAATTTATACTTCCAAGGACACACATAGAAACTATCATAACAAACAACCATAGAAGAAGCAATAGATCCAAACAACCACAAAAGAGGCGTAAGGAAGCGAAAGCCTCCAAAGATCCCCAAGACGTCGCATTCCCAGGACCAAATCAGGGCAAAATCTAAGCGGCGCAAGAAAGGGCGGAGGGAGGGGGACAGGGACCTGCAGCAGTGGGTGAATAAACCCAACGGAGTGGCAGGGGAGGAACTGAAGGTCACGAGGCAAAACCCAAATGACGGCCGGGGGGAGCGAAGCAAATCGGGGCAGGATCTAAACGGCGCAAGTGGGGACGGAAGGGGGTGGGAGAGGAACAGGGAGGGAAGGAGGGATCTACATTGCCGGGGGAAGAAGACCAACGGGGCAACGGGGACAGAGCTGGAGGGAGCGGGCAAAAACCCAAACGGCGTAGGAGGGGGTAGCTGGGGAAGGAGACCGAAATAGCAGGAGGAAAGGAGGGACGGCGACGGGGGAAGCAGCGAGGGGAGGAGTGGCGATGCGGGACGGCGGGTGAAGAAACCCAACGGAGCGGCGGGGAGGAACCGGTGGTCACGAGGCAAAACCCAAACGGCGTGGGGGGAAGCGAAGCAAATCGGGGCAGGAGCAGTGCCGGGGGAAGAAGACCAACGGGGCGACGGGGAAGGAGCCGGCAGCGGCGGGGAAATCCACCAGCGGAGGAGCGGCGGTGCGGGACGGGGCGAGAGAGGAGCCACGAGGAGAGCGAGGAGCGGGATGATGATGAGGATCGTGCTTTGGGGGATGTGGCCTGGGCGAGTTTGCGACGCATGCGACGTGAGCCTTGCGAGCGCCTCTCGTTCCCACGACGCGCACCAGGCGGAATCCAATGGCCAGGCGGGGCCGCGAGCGAGATCGGAGGGGCACCGTTTTGCGGGCGACGTAGACAGCACCAAAGGGCTCCCTTTCCACGAAGAGTTAAGTTCAGTAATACATATACACACTGTTGTACCTAAGCTTACCCTTCCGGCCGAGCTATACATATGTAGGACCATATATGTGATGGTTACTTAGCATCCAAATATGCTCGGGCAATGACTAAACTAAGCTCAAACATGGTTGAGTGCATCTTAGCTTATGATTGGACAGTTCTCCATATGGGTGCAATTGCTAATGCATGCATGCAAAAGAATGGTAGCACGTACGTGTCAACAATTACTAGGGTGCATGCTGGCACGCAAATGCTAGCAAGGCAGGCACACCCATGCACACACTGGCTAAAGACATGAACTTCGCGAGAGTGTTGGATCGAATCAGCGACTAGATGGGCTGAATAGGAGCCACCTATTTTTCACCTCTATGATATTTAATTTTCTTTTTACTCCAATAGTTATGAAAACTACAAAGATCAAATCTACAATATTATCACAGCGGAATACTTGTGTTGAAACCGAATAACCCCGAGCTCAAACCCTTCTCAGCCGGTCTGGTTAGACCATTGGCGCCGGTCTGACCGTTGGGAGGCCAGTTTGACCACCAGCTGCAAGACAACAGCCCAAAAGATCCACAAAATAATCTGACTTTTGATCCCATGATCCAAATCCTTTGAGATTTCAGACATAACTCATCAAGAAGGTCAAGAACTTATTCAAATCGATGATCAAGACGATCGAAGCCAATGTTCCACAAATTTCTTGATTGAGGTCAAGAAGGCACAAAAACCGGGAAAAACCAAAACTTGAGCCAAAAGCTTGCTCGGCGGTGGAAGATGATCAAGATGACATTAGATCAGATCCCACAAGTCCTAGAAAGCTAGATCATAGCAAAAGACCCAGTCAAAACCCTTGGAACATAAAAACCCCAAAATCATCAAAGAAAACAAGAACAAGATGGAACTCATCTTGGGGCAATCTTGATTGGATTGATTAGAGGGATTGTGTAGGTTTCTCCAAGGTCATCAACCCAGTATTTTGACGAAGATACCAAAATACCCCTTCTTGATCCTTCTTCAAGGCCGAGTCCAATCAACATGAAGTAATCTCATGCTTCGCCACGCGTAGGTTCATCAATGACTCTCTTTATGTCGGCAAGTCTCTCTCATTTATCTCCCACCAGAACCACCATGATACTTGCACCGACCCCCAAGCCAGTTGATGCAACCTGTTGCATCGAACTCCCCATTTGGTCGTTCTTCTCCATCTTGCACCATGCTTGAGTCCAACTACTTCACCCGGCATCCTCGATCGTTCTGGACCTCAGCTTTCCTAGCCTAGTCTCGATCACCCCCGCTGTTGACCATAGTTGACTTCAAGCCACCTACACAACAATAGACTAAGAAATTGATTCTATGCACAAGTTCCTCACAACTTGACCAATGTTAGCCAAAATATGCAACACCTATGTACTAAAACTCATGATTCTGGCCAAATCTACAAGATCATCACACCTCACTGTGCATGATCACGCCCTAGCCGGTCTGACCGTTGCCCTTGATCGGTCTGATCGCCTGCCAGGCCAGTCTGACCACCGGCCATCAGCCGGTTAGACTGCACCCAAACTCCAGAAAACAACCTCTTCGGACATTTAGACAAAGCTCTATCTAGTTTCGCGTTCAGTCTCCATTTGCCATGGCACCTTGGTGCAAACACACCTCCAAACACTCACACAAAATATTTGATCACATTCCTCAAATTTCCACTTAAATCGGCCACGGCGATTTGATACCACCCTAGCCGGTCTGTCAGACCATTTTGACAAATCCAACAATTTACTAAATCGAGGTTTTGATCCCAACTCACCTTGACATTAATGCCAACAGCTTGCTCATGGGTAGAAGATGGTCAAAATGACCTTAGATCAGATCCCACAAGTCCTAGCAAGCTAGATCACAGGCTCTGAAGCACTGACACGTCACTTTGTTGTTGTATCCGTTCCAGACACCATGTCCGACACAGATACGATACGAGCACGCTGCTGTAGGATCAAGGATGACCAACTAGAAGGGGATAAATAGGAGGTTTCTAAAAAAAAACTTGTGCTCTAATTAACAATTTTAACAAGTATGGTCTAATTAAAAAAATTAGCACAAGTCAAGATATAAATTCTATGTTCACTAAGTCACCCCAAGGCTATGTCAATACTAAATACAATTATAGCTAAGCAATTCAACACAAATAAGTAGCTAGAAATGTAAATATGGAAATAGTAAAGGCAGGAGAGAAGACCGCAATGAAGACAAATTGATGTTTTCTCGTGGTATCGAAGACTTGTCGATCTTCACTAGTGCACATTGAGGTAAGCCCAAACGAATTGGACTGGCTCCACGAATTGAGCCTAATAAACCTCAATTCCACTAGGGTTGCTCTTTCTCTACTCCGGAGATGGCGAACACCGAACCACTCACAAATTGTGTCGGGCCTCTTCAACAACCTTCTTAAAGAGATCACCGCACAATCTTCCTCCAAGCTGTCTAGGTACCGGCAAGCGCCAAAAGTAATAAATCACAGTACTTACTTGAAGATTGTCAAGTGCTAAAAGATCAACTAATGATGTAAATGCACTTCAATGCTCGCAACTACCTCAAAATATGAAATATGAGCAAATGAGTAGTAGAGAGTGCACAAATGGCTCAAATGTATTCAATGAGGCCAGAGGTATTAAGCTTGGTTCTGGTGAGGGGGTAGTTATAGCCCCCAACCACAAATTCGACCGTTTGGGGGCAAGATCCCTAAAAAATCAGTAGGTGCTTTACTACCGTACCTAGGGTTCAACGGTAATATGTTGTTCATTTAATGCTTCTGAACTAGCCGTTACGGTCTGGTGCGGTACTATCACACTCACATGGGTTGGTACTACTGCACGGCGGTAGTACCGCTCGGCTCAACCGAACTACCGTTTTCGAGGAGGAAAAAACTCCCAAAAATATGCTCTCTAGAAATAACATACCGCCAACTATAAATAGTTCCTACCGCACTGTGGTACTACTGCTCCTCAGGTGCGGTCATACCGTTTGTACTGATATTTTTCCAGATGTTGTTCTAAATGCAATGCATGACTCTCAGTTGATCAATGTGGCACATCATAAGTTTTCAAGCTACTAGCCATGATCTCTCTTTATAGTACGGCGTCTAGCTTATAAATCTGGTCTTTCCACCAAACACCGAGACCGGTAAAAATTATAAAATGGTCCTTAGGCTACAAAATACCTTTGCCTTGAGCCATGTCAATCCTTTATCGTTTTTGCATTGCCATTTCCATGTTGCCATCCATAATTCAGGACTAAACCTTTAAAACATTTTAGCACACACGTTAGTCCCATGACACATTGTTGTCACTAATTACCAAAATCATTTTTAAGGGCCTAGATGCTTTCAGCCGTAGACACGTATCGGCGGTGTGGTGATCAATTAAATAATGATTTTTTTAATTTTTGACTTGTGCCAGATACGGCTTCGACACGTATCCGACATGGCCCGGCTGGCCAGCCCAATCATGAAAAGAAACAAATTAACTCACGAGCAAGCTGAAGATTTGGTCTTTTTGCATAACAATTTGAGACTTCTATCAAGAAGAACAGAAGCATATAAAACAGGGGCAACAAGAATGTGGGATGTGGGAGGAGATGGATTTGAATCTCTAACTGGTGTTGGCATTCTAGAAGTTGCTAATATCTCTCTTGAAGAACCATAGTTAGAGAGTGTGTTTTTGAAGATGAATCTACTGTGAAAACGAAGAATAAAATGAGGACGAACTAGAAGTCTATTATGTCTTTTAGTTAGCCTTGCCCCTTGAATTTGAGTTTGTTATATATATATATAACTTAAGTTGCACCACTCCTATGTTGGCTACTTGTTGGCTGAACTCTGCATTTAAGTTTCTACGTTTGAACTTGACTACTTGATAATTTTATCATTTACCAATTATTTTTTGGTTGTTTGTTGTTGCTCAATTGCTTTGATTGTTAAGAATCAAGTATACATGTTATCTTTGTAGTCTTGCGGATCATGTTATTTCTTTTCCCAGGTTAATGGAATTCTGAATTTCTGGTAATGGTATTAATGTGAACAATTGAACATACAATGAACTAACTAAAAGAAGAATGAAGAGGCGAGAGCCATCTTTGAGAGGTACATATTCCTAATTTATTTTACACTTTACATTATTTCAATTTGACAAGCACATAGAAAAAAAATACATGTGTATATTATTATTAATATTTAAATATATATAGTTGTATCGTCGTATCGGTATTTTTGGAAAAATGGTGAATCCCCGTGTCGGTGTGGTGCGGTGTGGTATCGACGTATTCGAGTCTATGCATCATAGATCATAGCAAAAGGCCCAGTCAAAGCCCTTGGAACACAAAAACCCTAAAATCATCAAAGAAGGAACAAGAACAAGATAGAACTCATATTGGGACAATCTTGATTTAATTGATTAAAGGAATTGTAGATTTATAAACACTCCACCATGGACGATAAAAGTTCACACTTGAGCACCTAATTTATCAATCCATCGCTTTCATATTCTAGTCTTCTCTATTTCCTTCACTTTTTCTAAATCACAAATTATAGTTTTCAAGACTCGTTGTGGACCGAGAGGCCATGAAGATAGTAGATGCCTCCAAAAGCCGCCCACTCCTTGGCATGCACCATCTACATACAAAGCAGCGTATAGGCCTGGTAATGGGTTGAGTTAGAACGGATGAATCGGGTTGGGTTTCAATTCAGGTTGATTTTGGATGGATGGAAATGGTTTGAGGCAGCTAATAGTTTGGTTTGGATTTAGTTTGCACCGAAAACGGGTTGGTTTGGATTAATAATTTTCAGGTTCGAACGGTTTGGACCCACGGTTTGGATCTTGTGGGTTGGAATGGGCTGAGTGAGCCGGCTGCGCCCATCGTCGGTCTCGCCACTGGGGGCCTCCACGCCGACAAGACGCCTGCCTCCACTACCGCACGCCCAGATCCGGCGAGGCGCTCATGCGCGGCTAGGTCAAGACGCTACTGCAGAAGGTTAGAAAGTCGATGAGGAGGTCTGCGCCTGTCGACGATCAAGTCACCGATCTTACGAAAATGAACGAGGAAAATGACGTGGAATATCCTGGAATGGAATGGGGGTCGCTCTTTATTGATATGAACTGGGTTTTACAAGATGTGGCTATGTACTACCCTGAATTACACTGAATGGGGGAATGTCTAATCGGGTAATCAGACTTAGAATATGAGTCTAAGTCTGATTATCTAGCTTCTAATTCCACCGCTTAGGCTTCTGTGTATTCTTGTTGAACTGTCATTGTTCTTGTCTTTGTTGGTCTTGGTCTTCTTGTGTCTTGTGCGCTTCACCTTTAAATAACTTCCGAAGAGGTGGCAGTTACTCCTGGAGAAGACGTCCCTAGTGAAACGTTACGACTGGTCGGAACGGTGGAGCAGTTAGCAACGTGCTAACTTCCTTGCGGTTGCCTGTGAAGAACATAACCGTAGGGTGGTTAATAGTCAGTGTCTCAGGGTTGTACCATCGCGTGGAATGGATCGTATAAAATGTGTTCCATTCATCATACGATAAGAAATACCAGTTCGGTAATTTTACGAGCGGTTATCTGGTCGGGATTAGGTACAAAGCCTCATCCCACTGTGGTACCCATTAAGTAACCTTTAGAATACTAACGACCTGGGAGGTCGTTAGTCTTAGAATTCTGACCGTGAAGATGTATGGTCTTTTATTATGTATTAAAATAATACATAGAGGTTTTAATCCTCGTCGGCTAGCCCCGAACTTTAAATGAAGTGGTGTATATACCTTTTTCCGATGAAATCGTATCGAGGCGAACCCATTTAATGTCGTGGTATCTGAACGGCGGTGCGTGTTCACTTTAAAGTTGAGAACTTGCCTTGGGAAGCGAAGAGTTCTGTAACGACCCAAAATTTCAATTTGGAGAAAATTTAAAATTATTTATTTTTGTGGAAATTTGAAATTTTAAAACTTTCTTAATTAGTTATAGCTAAAACAAATTTAACTGCAAAAGTTATTATCAAGTTTAAGTTGGAAATAATTTGATTAAGTCCAAAATACCTCTAAGAATTTATGAGAATTTTTCGAGAATTTTGGAATTATTTTGCTATATTCTAAAGTGAAATGAATTAAATGAATACTTAAAATAGAAAAGGAAAAGAAAATTGCAAAACAGTACTTGGGCGAAACTTGGTCAGCCCATTTCTTCACTCACACAGCCCATTTCATTCAACCGCCCATTCGCCCATTCTCTCTCTCTCTCAGGCCGACCCCAGTCATCCTCTCCACCTCTCTCCGCCATGTGGGCATGACCATCATCTCCTTCCTGCTTCTTCTTCACGCAGCCAAGACCGAGCATTGCCATTGATGGCCACACCGAGCTCCACCTCTGCGGCCTTCCCTCCCCATTTACTCCATGATCGCGCATTTATTTCCCTTTACTCCGCCGCCTCCACTCCACCCATTACCCCTCAATCACGCTGGCCGTTTCACGGACTTCCGCCATGACCGCCGCCGCCCTTACGAGCACGATCTCCTTCCCCTCACCTCCTCTTGCCCTATAAATAAGCGCCCCGGCTCCGCCTCCTCTCGCCAACCCCGAGCCCTCACTCGCCCCTCCTCTCCTCCTCTCTATTCGTCGAATTTCTAGTTTCTTCGCCGGCCACCGCGGCGAGGAATTTCGTCAATTCCGGCGAGGTCACGCCCGCTCCGGCCCCGTCGTCTTCGACTACGACATCGCAAGACCACCGCTGCCGTGCCGTCTGCTGCGACTCACCCGATCCCAAGACGCCCGGAACCGCCGCGCCACCGTGAGCCCGACACGCCGCCAAGACTCCTCGTCGCCGGCGACCAGTGGAGCCCTAGTACCGCCGTGGTGAGCATCGTACTCGCCACATTCTCCTCTTCCCGCGCATGCCCTCGTCGGAGCTTCGCCCGCGGCGAAGCGCAGCGAGCTCACGACCAGCCGCCAGGACTGCGTGCCTACGTGGCATCGCCACCGTGGCACCACCTCGTCTCCACGCAACCGCCACGTCACCACATATGCCCACATGGCGCTTGGTCGTAGCGTGCGTGCACGGTTCACCATTTTCCGATCCATTGATTGGGTAGAATTGATCTCTAGTGGACCGTGTCTATGACACGTAGGCCCCACTTGTCGAAAATTCTTTTAATTCATTTAAATCCCGAATTCCTTGCTGGCGTCAACATGCATAATATTTAGAATTTTATTTAGAAAAATAATTCGGGAAATTGATTTAAATAATGATTTAGGATTAAAATTGGAAAATTCATAACTTTTGCATTATAACTCCAAATTAGATGATTCAAGTTGCTAAAATTTTATAAATTTATTGTCTAACTAAATAAAATATAATAATTCAATTTAGAGTTCATTTTAGTTCTGTTTTAGAATTTAGAATTCTTTTAAATATCAAATTTAGGTTAAAATTTGTAAAATTCATAATAATTGAATCCTAACTCCAAATTTAGTGAAACAAATTTCTAAAATTTTATAATTGGATTATCTAGCTCAATAAAATAAAATTATTATATTTAGACTTGGTTTATTTTGTATTTCTGAGTTTTATTTGAATTTTATTTGATTTGCCTTATTTTCACGTTTAGACTTTGACGATTAAAATTTGATACTTCTCAAGACTTAGATTTTCGATCGCAACGAAGGCAAGTTATACTTTGACCATTTTGCCCTATTATTTTAAAGTTAATTAAATTCAGTTTTAAAATTATTAAATGCATGCATAATTTTATTCAAGTATTTCAAATTCTGTTTAAATAATTAGTTATTCCTATTATCCTTGTATGCCAAATTTTGGATGTTGCCATGTCATTCCTTTTTCACTTTAGATAAATTATTATGTTTAATAATCAAATGCTTCATAAATACTTAGGCCATGATTTATGTTTTTGGGAGAATTTTAGCCAACTCAATAAAATTTCTTTGAAAATTAAAACTATGGTATTGTTTTACCATAGAGAATTTGTAAAGATGGTTTTATAGAAATAAAATCAAAAGGGTTTGGACTTGGCGAAAAGGATGAATGGTGGGTGCGAGTTTATGCGGGCTTAGTCTGGTTAAGATTAAGACCGGGGTTTAAATTGAATAGCGCCCAAGTCAATTGAGGACCGGTCTTTGGCGCATTTTGTTATGCCTTATCGTACAACCACATGTCTGTATGGGCGGGACACAGCTTAATAATTTGTAATGGCTCTTAGTTATTTGTGCTATGTTGTATGTATGGGTGTCGGGTGAGCAGTTTTCCCATCTGGCGCAAGAGGGGTTTTAGGAGGGCAGTCGGTCAATGGAAGCGAAACCTTAGCGAACACGAGTACTTTGAGGTAGAACATTATATGACCTTGTGATGTTTGCTCTGTCACGCCTTAGGAAGCGTGGATTGGCCGACACAAAGAGTATAATATCTCGTGTGGGTAAAGTTGTACAAACTCTGCGAGTAGAAACTATTGAATAGCAGCGTCATGATCATGGACATGCTAGCAAAGCCACTCGAGTTAGTTTTGTTTTTGGTTTTAAAAGTGATTTCAACAGATAATTTCGGGATGGATAGTCTGTGGGAAAATTAGGCGGGTAGCCATTGTGATTGGAGGATATCCATCATCTTTTATGGAGGTTATCCACAATAAACTATTGTCATTTAAAATGGTGATTTAGATTATTGTATGAAATGGCTTTGTAATCTAATATGATTATTTAAATTAAAAGCTGCCGCTTTACATAAAATAACCTTGCCGGTATCCTTTGTCTACCTTATGCATGCATATCAATTCCATATTGGGTGTAACTTGCGAAGCACAGTAGTAGTGCTCACTCTTCTTTGAATAATCTTTATTCAGAGAAGATATCTACCAAGTCGGTGAGGATCTTGGCGCTTAGGTTGCGCCCAGACGATTACTGTGGCGAATCGTTGGGTCTACTACTATTTTTCGCTTCATTGTGTTTTACTTTATTTGGCCTCGGGCCCTTTGTAATAAACTCTGAATAAATATTAATAAAATCGTGATATGTTTTGATTATCACTTTTGTTTATTTGTGTACATTAGCTATCTGGACTAATGTAAGAACACGAGAATTGAGATTCTTCGCTCCGGGTTAAGCCAGTTCCTCTGTTCGTTTGAGCAAAAGAGGCTTTTTGTCGGTTTGGACTCTTGTGGGAATCCTTGAAAGTATCGGAAGTTTATAAAATCTCCTCTCGCTGAGATCTTAGAATTTTATGCTTCCAAAATCCTTTTGATTCCTTTAGCTTCTCGTAGAAATCCTCGAGTTTTTTCTGTTCTTCCGACCACGAAGTCTCCAACTTTCACTACTCATCCTTGAGGATTTTCGCCATGTCGGAGCAGATTACAAAGTGGTTGCCTTGAATTGGGCAAGAAAAAGCTTGAGGCTTTGGCGAAGATGGGAATGCTCCCGGATAGGAATCGATTAATTGGAGACCGCGCGGAGAGCATTTTTCGAGCCGTGAAGATGAGAAATCCTGTTTTCTTGCCTACATCGAATGTGAAATTTGAGATTCTGGTACACAAATTCCTTCTCGCGTTCTTGAACATTACGGGGTGGAATTAGTGAATTTGGCCCTAAATTCGATCGCAAATATCGATATTTTCGCATATTTATGCGAGGCATATCTGGGAATACAACGAACTTGAAGCTCTTTAGTTATTTCTACCGCATGGTGATGGGAAAATCTGCAAAATCAAGCGACTCTGGGGAATGCACATTGCGTCTTCATGGCGGGAAGGCCGATGAGTACATCCTCATGTCTGTGAAATCTTCGTGGTCGTCATGGAAAAAATCTTGGTTTTACATAGCGATTCTGAAGACGATGGCCTCTACTTGGCGAAACTAGAGCAAGTGAAAACCCCAAGTGGAAGGAGACAAGTAAAGAAGACGAGGATAGTCAAAAGATGGGCGGATGCCATCTATGACTTCTGCAGTCGAGGGCCCGACTTCGTGGCATGTGGTGAGGATTTTACCTCTCGCCAGATTAGCCCATTGAAGCTCGGACTCATTCCTCGCTCTGGTGCCTTGATCGTGATGAAGTTGCTCGAGAAGGTGGTAAGTCTTTGAGATACATTCGATCGGTATTTTGATTTGATTAATGTGTTACCTTAAAATTTGTCTATTCTTCCTTCTGTTAAAGTTCTTTCCTATGGGGAAATTAGAGAATGAGTCAGGCTAATCTATGCGGGGGAGCCTGGAGAAAAGGCTGAATGCCCCAAGATCTTAGCCGCAACTCCTATTGAAGGGAGGCGGCAAGGCTTAAGGTAATTTAATCAAAAATCCTTTTACCACGTATATACATATATCCGACCAGATTTCCAATCGTGCTCTACATTTCTTGATCGGTCGGTTTGCGAATCATACAATCTGGTGAGGATCAACATCCCACCTTGGTTCCGACCGAGTCGTGCCCGAGGCACTTGAAGGAGATGAATCCTCGAGGTAATAGAACATTTGGAATCATATATGTGCAATTTTTTTAGATAAAGGATTTCTTCACCCAATCAAATTTGTTCTTTGATTTAGGTGGATAAGCTGAAGGCCGAGAATGTAGCTGCGGAGGTGTGAACTCGAGTGGTCGTGCACGACCTTACGGTTATTCTTGAAACAAGCGATCTGGAGGTTGATGAAACCACTCCCTCAGGCCAAATAGTCGGGAATGCGGACCTTGATGAGCTGGTGAGGACATAGCTTCCGACATCTTGTTGGAGGATGTGAGGTTCAACAAACCTGCTTTGGTCGAGAACCGACAAAATTGGAGGAGAAGAAAAGGAAGGCTAGCGGCAGATTTCTCTCTTGCGCGTTTCAGAGTCAAATCCCGGAGATTAACAAGGTATGTACAAGTGAAAGTGGTCATATAAGTATGTACCTTTAATAATTCCTTGATGATTTGATACTTTGAACTTCCCATCTTCGGTTTGCATAGGTCTTCTGGTGTTCCGGTCGTTTAGACCGGGTTCTTCTGAGGACTCGCACTGTGGAAGTTTCAGGCGAGCACTTCTCGGGACAAAGTTCCGAGAAGTAGTGGTCAAAAAGCCCCGGCGGTGACAAGAACAGCGGTTGAGTTGGATCCTTTGGTGATTGAAAACCCTACGTGGAGGTAGATGCCTCGAGAGGTCTCAACGAGTTCGATCATTGTTGATAACCCTTCCCAACCTAACAAATTCCTTTTAGTCCCGATTTATCGAGGATAAGGAGCTTGATGAGGCGTGGCGAAAGTATCGGATACTCAACTCAAGATGCACCGATTCGATTTTTCTTTGGTTATAATGACCAAGCAATTGAGTAAGTATTCTACAACCAGTTCTTCTTTAAAAAGTTTATAAGAAACTTAAGAAAGAGAATGCTATTTGTGTAGCATTTGGTCGAGAACTTTCTTTGTGATCGGAGGATGACCAATGAGTTAAGGACTTGGAGCAAAAGCACTCGAGTTGGAAAGTAAAAGAACTTTTCCTTTTAAACTTTTGTTTCTTCTTCAATACTTTGCTCCTCTACAATTATTCTCCTTATCGTATTTGATAGATCCGGAGAAAATAAAAGAGGAGGTTGTGGGTGAAAGCCAAGACGGCTCTTCTTGAAGAAGAAATAAAAGCTAAAGACCGATCATTTGCTAAAGCAAGTTGACTAAAGACCAGTTGATCATTTGAAGCAACGACCAAATATGAAACACTTAGCAAAACAAATGAAGGTAATATGTCATAAACTTGATTTTTCCTTCAATTATGCTTGTGTTCATTAAGCGATTTGTTTTTGCGAGCAAGCGCAAATCTTGAAGAGTAGTAAAAACTCGAAATTTGAGCGAGGATAAGGAGGCTCTTGCTCAAAATATTGATGAAAAGATTAGTGCTTTGAACAAGATGATCTTTGATATGGGATCGAGGATCAAGCTGCCTTCCTTAGGAGATCCAATAGAAAATGAACTATTTGGGTCAACTTCTAGAGGACCTTAAAGTTACGCTCAAAACTACTCGGACGAATTATGCTGGCCCTAAAACAAAGCGTTGCAAGTGGAGTTAGTTTTGCTTTGGCAAAACCGAAAGCTTGAAACCCTCCATAGATCTCCAAGCTGTTAAAGAAGACTTCAATCGCCCTTTGAGGAGGCAACCAAGTTCATGGAAGAACTCGAGGCCACTCGGAGATATAGTTGTAGAGGAGATGGAGGTCGAATCTCCGACAAAGCGATGAGTTAGGTGGGAATATTTCTTAGAGTAGGTTCTGCAAGTGTAAAAATATTTGAATATCTATGAAAACTTACCTTTTATGTCATTGACAAAGCTTTTGTTTATCTGTTTGACTTTTTAAAATTCTCGTATATTTCCTAGCCCCAACGCTTTATAGTAGAAGAGCGTTCTTTGTACAAGCGGTGAGCCAAGAAAGAGAATAAAAAGAGGTCATAACCATGTATGTGAGTTTTGAAGGTATGTTTGGATATGTAAGACAAAGCGATCGTTAAAGATACTAGGAAATCAAATGTGGTCAGGACCAGCGTACGATTTCGACTAGTTATAGATCGTTGTTTGTCATAATGGAAATACCAATCAAAAACACTATATATGGTCGGAAAAAAGACTTTGTCAAACTTGACATAAGAAGAAATGCAAATATGTATGCAGCAGATTATAAGTGAACTTTGTTTATATTTATTGTCCCATAGTGCGGTGGAACTAATGCTAAGACACGAAGGCATCGACATATATTTTTTGAAATGTGTTCAAATTCTATATCCGACTGGTAGCGAGGATCGTAAGAAAAGAACCGTCGCTAGGAAGCTCCTTCCAGTGGGCAGGACCACGTGCGAAAAAGGAGAGACTTGACTAGGAGGCTTTAGTGCCCGACCGATGAGCGAGACAAGAATAGACCGAATCTTGAAATAATGAAGCATAATCTTGAATCGTAAGCATATCATTCATGAGATAGTTAGTTGTGTGGCGCTACGATTACTCATTTTCTTTAAGAAAAGAGTATAGTCGGCGTGTGGGAATCATTTGAGAAAAATGCTCACGACGAATACCATAGAGTATCGAGATCCTTAAAAAGGATATCGGAGAGAAAAATGTCTTCTCGACCGGACTAACAATAATAAGCGACGAGAATGTAGGTGTATATATATAAGCAAGGTTGCACTTCTTAATTAATCAATAAATTTAGTGAAATTGAAATTGAAAGAAATGAAAGAATGAAAATTAAACATAGAACTTACGCAATTGAGCGATGTTCCAAGAATTTGACAAAATTTGCCCATCGAGACATAGCTAGTAAATGCGGAACACGGTCGGGTGACTACAACCACGATGTAAGGACCTTCCCATTTAGGAGAAAGTTTATTGCGATTTGTTTGGCTCTGAATTTTTACGAGAACGGATCACCTCTGACAAGGCTGCGAGGTGCACCTTCGACTATGGTACCTTCGCATGGCTTGTTGGTAGGCTAGCGATCGTACAAGGGCTTGGTTTTGTCGTTCTTCAAGGAAATCGGCGTCGTCGAGTCGTTGTTCAATCTGATCATTTTCGTCAAAACGATCTGTTCGAGCAGAGCCAATTTTGAGTTCTGGAGGAAGCATGGCTTCAGCACCATAAACCAAAAAGAATGGAGTTTCACCGGTCGACGATCGGTCGTAGTTCTAACGACCCATAACACGAGAGGAAGTTCTTTAACCCAAGCTCGACCGTTTGATTAAGCGGTGAATACTCGGCGTTTGATCCTCGCATAAGGATACCATTAGCCGCTCAAGCGCTCCGTTGCTCGTGGATGAGCAGCGAAGCAAAATGAACTTTGACACCAAGTTCATCGCGAAATTCTGGAATTTTCTTTGGAGGCGGGAACCATTATGCTGTGATGATCTGTTGGGTACACCAAATCGCGTGATCACATTTTTGGGAGAAATCTCTTAGCGGCCTCGGTTGTTATTTTAACGGTGGCTCGGCTTCAATCCATTTTGTAAGCGTGTCAATCATGACGAAAAAATTGAAGCCCCGGTGCTCTTAGGAAAGGTCCTAGAATGTCCGATCCCAGGTTGCAAAAGGCCAAGAAAGAGAATTGTTTGTAAGGCTTGTCTTTGGTGGTGTACTTATCGGCTATAAACCGACATTGTACACACTTCATCACAAGCTCTTTTGCATCATGAAGGCGGTTGGCGATAATAGCCTTAGGAAGGCTTTACCGACCAGGTTACGTAGGAATGGTGTGCTCCTGAGCGCCTTCATGGATTTCGATTAGCAATCTAATGCCATCCGTTTGAGATATGCATCTCATCAACACTCCATGAGATCCTCGTTTATACAAGATACGTTCGATTAGAGTGTATGATTTGGCTTTTAGTGCTATCGATCGGCCTCTACATCATCTTCTGGAATTTTGTCATCTTTGAAGATAATTGTAGATCGATGTCATCCGATCTCTACCTTGATCGTGGCGGCGCCAACCGTCAACGACACTGTGGAGCATCCATGTTCCTTGATTAGTTTGTTCAACTTGCAAAGAATCATGTATGTTCTCGGAAGGCTCAACTCTGAGGGTGAATTGAGTTGCTCGAGAAAAACTCGGGCGGGGACAGTCGACCTCGTGGAGGCCATCCGTGCTAAGCCGGTGCGCGAAAGTTTTCCTTTCTAGGAATATGTTGGATCTGAAAACCGAAGAAGTGCTTTTGAGTTTTCGTACTTCCGCCAGATAAGATGACATCTTGGTACTCAAGCATTGATACTCTTTCCCCACTTGATTAAGCTACTAGTTGAGAATCGCCTTTCACTAATGTCTGCGAATCCGGCGAGCAGGCTGCTCGAGTCCTACCGATAAACCTTCATATTACGCCACATTATTGGTGGCGAGAAAAATTCTTGGATGGCGACTTGATGTGTTCGCTAGTAGGGATATCAAGACCACTCCACCCCGATCCTTGTAACATCAAGGAACCGTGAAATACAATGTCCACTCGTCGTGGTGTTCGTACTCGGGTCCTTGGGTGGGTTCGAGGTTTGTCCATTCGGCAATGAATTACGCTATTGCAGGACTTTATTGTTGTTAAGTGAAATAAAATTGAGATCGAGCGCCCTAGCTCGACCGCCCATTTGGCTATTAGTCCCGATGATTCCTGTTTCTAAGGACTTGATCAAGAGGATATCCGGTAGGTATCGACCACTTTGTGGGCTCGAATGTAGTGCCTTAGCTTTCTTGAAGACATAAGGAGGCCATAGAGCAACTTTTGTACTGTGGGTATCTTTCCTTTGGTCCATGTAAGACTTAAACTACGTAATAGGTGAGTCGTTGGATATTATCCTTTCTACAACGATTACACGCTAAGCATGCGTGGTGTTCTTTGCCACGTAAATTAGCAATGTTTCTCCGATCTCGGAGAAACTAAAACCGGTACTTGTAAGGTACTTTTAAGTTCCTCAAAGGCATCGTTTGCCTCTTTAGTCCCTCAAAACTCCGTGTTTAGAAGAAGTTTAAAGAAAGGTAATCCTTTTTCCCTAACCTTGCTATGAAACGACTTAACGTTGCCATACTGACGGTTAGTTTTGGACTTCCTTCTTCGTGGTGGGCGCGATCTCAGTCGATGGTAGTAATTTTCTTTGGATTTGCTTCAATACCTCTAGCGAAACTAGGAAACCGAAAGCGGTTTTCAGTGAAACTCGAACACACACTTTTCCGGATTTAACTTGAGGTTATGTCTTCTCAAGTTATTAAAAGTTTCTTGTAAGTCAGGAATGTGGTCGCCAGCGTTGGTGGTCTTTACGACCAAATCGTCAACGTAAGCTTCTAGATTCCGACCGATTTGTGGACTAAAGGTTTTTTGCATCAACCTTTGAAAAGTTGCACCAGCGTTTTTGAGACCAAATGGCATCTTAATATAACAGTAAGTGCCATATGGGGTGATGAAGGAAGTTTTCTCCTCATCTTCTTTACACATACTAATCTGGTGGTACCCTGAATACGCATCTAAAAAACTTAGTAACTTCGCTTTAAGTAGAGTCTACCGGTTGATCAATGCGAGGAAGGAAAGTCATCCTTCGGACAAGCCTTATTAAGATCTGTAAAGTCGATACACATTCGCCATTTCCATTGTTTTTCTAACCATTACAGATTGGCAAGCCTTTGTGGGTGGTCGACTTCACGAATAAATCGACTTTGAGAAGCTTGTCAATCTCCATTGGATTGCTTCCTTCCGATCAAGTGCGAAGCGTCGTAGTTTACGCTTGATCGGTTTTTTCATTTGGAGAGCAAGCATGCTCGATCACCTCGGGGACTCGGGCATATCGGACGCTTGCCGAGCAAACCGTCTGATTCGCTCGGAGGAAGGAGACGGCGACTCTTCCTATTTAGGGTCGAGTCTTGCCCGACCGAATCTTCTTGGCGGTTGGGTGCGGATGTCTGACCCATGTGACGACTTGATTTGTCCGGAAGCGCTTTTGTCGAGTGGTACCTCCTTTTGCAGTCGGATGGTTTGGGTGTCATCTTTGGCCTCGAGTGCTTGACACGCATGGGAGTCGGGTTAACCTCTCTGGTCGGAAGTTCATCAACGATTGCAAAGGATTTCGATCGCATACATAAGCCATTTTCGATCTCCTCGAATAGTGATGACTTATCGCCCCGGCATTTTCAAACTTTGATAACCGTAATGCGTGGCTATCAAGAATTTTGCTAATCTTTGATCGAGAAATTCCTTTGTATCGGATTCAAGTTTACTACATCAAGCGGAATCCTCTCTGTTGGAAGTTGTCGGGCTTTCGAGCGTAATCGTAAGAAACTTGTCCTATCGGTTTAGCGGTAGAACCGGAACTATGCCATGAAAAGCATATTTCACGAGGTTTCACTTTTGACATGGGGACTGCATTTCTTCTAAAGCTCCCACAAATAATATATTCAAAGAACTACCCCATCTACTAAGACCCGATTAACTTGACAATTATTAATGGTTGGTTCAACAACGATAGGGAACCTACGGTCGAGTCGATGGGATGGGGCGATCGTCTTTCTTTGAAGAAATGCGGTGTCAGAGCCACTTGAGTGCTTGATTACGATCGGAGATTCGACTAGGTTGACCTCTCGCTCCATGGCCTTGGATGGCGTCGGACTCGTATGAAGAAGATCCTCCAAAAATCATGTTGGTGTGTGTTGGGGATCTGGTACTCCATCTCTTAAATCGCCATCCTTGTCCTTTTGGAGCTCATTTCTCCATGTTCTGTATTGCGGAAATGGTCCTTACTGCATAATAATCCTCCGATTTCTTTTGCGAGACCACGGCAGTGAGATCATGCCACTGCTTTGGTGAAGTGGACACCACTTTTGTTAAATGCAGAATCCTTGGTCGGAGCTTTTGCCTTGCTTCGGCCGGCATAGTTCTTCTTGCCCTTCTGAACTTTTACGGGCAGCGAGGACTTCTTTGTCGTCGGTCTGCGGTTCTTTTTCTTCTTGAGAGCTTCTTGTTTTTTTCTCTGTTTGTCCGGCCGGTGAGGAATCTTGTCTTTCCGATCAATGGCTTCACACCACTCGATTGCTTCGCTAGTGGTGGCATACTTATCGCCATATCAAAAAGCTCAGCGGTTGTTCTTTGAGGTTCATTGCTATGTCCTCCGTAAACCGCCGATTCCTCGATCTGTTTTAAAAGCTTTGAATAACGAGAGGATTCTGCGACCGGGTATAGAGTTACGAACTGGTGAACCTCTTGATATATTGGCGTAAAGTCTCATCAGATCCTGTCGGATTACGTGGAGATCGTCCTCCTTCGAGGCGGTCGTGCGTATCACGGAAGTTGGCAATCGAAGATCCGCGAGTTGTTCCCAAGTATATATTGATCCGGCCAGGTAAGTTTAACAACCACGGCCAAGGCGGACCCTTCGAGCACGGTGGGTAAATAGTTGGCCATTACATTCTCATCGCCACCGGCAGCCACGATGGCGGTGGTATATATTGGAGAAATTCCAATAGGTTTTGAGTTCCATTGAATTTGTCCAAGTTGGCTTGTCGGAACCGGTTAGGCCAGCGCGACGACTTGGAGCCTGCAGAGAAGGCTCGACAACCTATGATTGATTCATGGCGTCTTCTGCGGGAAGGTGCGGGATTATGTCGATGGGAGACCGATCTCTAAGATGGGACGCTGGAACTCCGGTGTACCGATCCGATCGTGGGTTCTTGATATGATGCCTCCGACCGCCCACTTGGTTCAAGCGATGTCGGAGATTGTTAGGTCCTAGTGGTGGTTCCTCTCGACCTGATGGGGAGTAGCTTCTTGGAATAACCTTCTCCCCTCGTGACTCCTTGGTCGGAATCGTCGAGGAGGTCTCGATGTCATTGCTCTCTGGTATGACCGTGTTGTCCCTATTTGAGGAGGCGTTGGGATGAAGTTATAGTCGACTTCACGAAACCCTCTGTTCCTATCGCTTCCGTTATTTGCATGGTGCATTGGAGAATTTGGATACGACCTCGAGTTGTACAAAACTAGGCGTTCTGCTAGAGCGAGGATCGGAATTATTAACATGTTTTGAATCGCCGCAAGTTTTGTACGAGCTATCGAAGGTCTCGGGGGTTCATCTTGGTCGAGGTGTATGCTGTCTGAACCTTCCCCGACCTTGGATTTGTTCGGTCCCATCGGTCACTCTGGGTGGAAGCGATGCGGCGAGTTAAGCGATTGGCGTCGATTAGTTCCGTTGCCTCCGGAAGTTGGTGCTTGGCGGCCGGATCATCTCTAACAACACGTGATGGTGTGGTAGAGAGTGTAGGACCGCGGGGCATCTTGATCTTCATCTCCGATCGCGTTGACCGTGCTTCGGCATTGATCTTCCGATGAGCTTCCATCATAACTAATGGAGAGCTTGTCGATTGCTTCTGTCGAGAATCTTCCACGATGGAGATCGGTCGGAGATGAGCACTTCTGAGGTCTTCTCGGCTGATCCGACGAACCGCCGATCGTATCTTTGAGTGTAATCATCCCCACATGGCCTCGACCGGTGGAGGTTTCATCGACAGATTACCGGTGACGGTTGACTCTGGAATTGCCGAAGCGAAGGAGAGTATCTTTCGACCATGATTTCATCAATGGTATAGAGTTTTCGGGTGATGGGGCTGAAATTTCTTCACTGTTTAGCGGTCGAGAAGACCGGGCTTGAAAGATCCTCGGCATTCGAATCTGGTCGAACGGCGGTTCTCTGGTTGCGCCACCGATGAGTGGCGGCGCATCTTCATCCATCCGGTCGACCTCGCTAACGCGTCGCGACGTGCGAGCCGGCGGAGGAGGAAAAGGAGGATGACGCCATTTTCTTCCATGGCGCGGATACATCCTTCCATGTCGAGGTCGGCGTAGTCCGCCGTCGAACCGATTTTCCTCATCCCAAAGTCCGGGCATAGTCGCATGAGCGATTGCGAGATTTTGGGCGAGGATTTTCTTGGCGAAGAATTTTCTTGAAACTTCGCCTTCTTCCCCACGGTCGGCGCCGGTGTCGGCGATCAAGTCGTCGATCTTCTGAAAATGAGCGAGGAAAATGGCGTGGAATATCACGGAATGGAATGGGGGTCGCTCTTTATTGATATGGTGGGTTTTACAAGATGTGGCTAAGTACTACCCTGAATTACATTGAATGGGGAATGTCTAATCGGGTGTCGGACTTAGAATATGAGTCTAAGTCGATTATCTAGCTTCTAATTCCACCGCTTAGGCTTCTGTGTATTCTTGTTGAACTGTCGTTGTTCTTGTCTTTGTTGGTCTTGGTCTTCTTGTGTTTTGTGCGCTTCACCTTTAAATAACTTCCGAAGAGGTGGCAGTTACTCCTAGAGAAGACGTCCCTAGTGAAACGTTACGATCGAGTCGGAGCGGTGGAAGCGATTAACAACGTGCTAACTTCCTTGCGGTTGCTTGTGAAGAGCTTAACCGTAGGGTGGTTAATAGTCAGTGTCTCAGGGTTGTACCATCGCGTGGAATGGATCGTATAACATGTGTTCCATTCATCATACGATAAGAAATACCAGTTCGGTAATTTTACGAGCGGTTATCTGGTCGGGAATTAGACACAAAACCTCATCCGACCAGGGTACCCATTAAGTAACCTTTAGAATACTAACGACCAGGGAGGTCGTTAGTCTTAGGGGTTACGATCATGAAGACGTATGGTCTTTTATTATGTATTAAAATAATACATAGAGGTTTTAATCCTCGTCAGCGCCGTCGTCAGACCAGCCCGCATCCAGGCGCTCCTCAGTGTCTCCAAGTCCCTCGCCCAGCTGCTCGCGCCCATACCGGCGAACACGCCAGTGTCCGCCGCCAGGGAGGACTTCCTTCTGCCTGATGGCCTCGTGATGATGCCCTGCGTCCTCGAGGAGGAGCAACTGCTTCCGAAACTGCACGTATTAATTGTCTTCTTATCTCTCCATCTCTGTGCAACAACCAAAAGATGAATTCTCGTCGAGTTCTGATTAGCTACCAAAAGATGAATTGATATGATCACAATTGCACGCATGGGTTAATCTTAGTACATTCCCGTCTTTTAATTGGCATCCGATTAATCTTTATTTAAGCCTACTGCTGCACTGACATATCAAATGTAGTTGTAATCTTTGCACTACCTATTACCTAATAGGATATAATACATTTGATGCAAGGGATTTTGCTGCATTGGTCAGATCTTCGTAGTGAGTAGTACTAATTACTCTGCACCTAATGCAGATAATCTTATTATGGTAAAACGTATGCTAGTCAGTTTTGTTTTGGAGTCCGAGTTTATTACCAGTTGAGTTGTAATCGGTTTGTTAGTAAAGTTTAGAGTTAGACTCTGTTCTCGTTTCAGTTAACTGTAGCAGGATTTTTCGTTGTCGACTCTATTTCGTCGAGAAATCTAGTTTCGATCCCAGGTTTCTTTTCCAACAGCTCCAATAGCTGCATTTAGCCTGTTGTGAAGATTCGCCAGCCAATTCATGTGTAGCCTCTAACTAGCGCAATCTGTGCCGTCAGCTTGCTGTTGCATTTGATCTTGAGCTGCTTTTACTCCCGTTGGCATGCAGGTCATTGCAGCTTCTCTACCACCGCCGCCGCCGCCAGAGGAGAACTTCGGCGAATGCCAGCTGAACCGTGCGCTAGTGTTCGATGACTCCCCTGGGAAATCGGACCTGTCCAGCGGGTCGGTGGTGTCGTCATCCTTGTCGTTCTAGGGAAGCAACAGCGACAGATCACCTGATGACGATAGCTCATCGGCTTGGTCTATGTCCATGCCAACTCCAAGAAGGGTGACGAGGAGCTCGGCGAAGACATTGTGGGAGAGCTAGAAGAAGAAGAAGAGTACCCTGAGAAGTATTACTGTGGGCTGAGACTTATGGGGTGAGAATGGTTTCAAATGGGTTGAACCATACTAAGTTAAATGGTTTGAGTTGAAATTACATATGGGTTGAATTGATTTGATTTTTAAATATGGATTAGTGGGTTGGATTGGGTTTAGTTCATGCATTGAAAATGAGCTGGTGTGAGTTTGGATTGCTTTCTAGCAGGCCTAGCAGCGTAGCAGAGAGCTAGCGATGCAAGACACGCAGCAGAGAGAAATGTTTATACGTGGAAGAAGACTGATGAAGACGCAGAACAGAGTAGCGAAAGGTGACAACTTGCAGGCTACACTGGCAGACTAGCATACGTTTTACCATATATGTGACAGGTTCCAGATCTGTCACTTCACAGCATGGTGCTTACAATGTTTAGTACATTCTTCTTTCTTCAACAAAGAACCCACAACTAAATAAAATGACATTCTTCTTTCTTCGACACAGAACCTATAACTAAATAAAATATCACTTTCTTTTCTCCTACCACACACACTCTCCGTCTTATAATAATTTTTTTTTATTTAGCACCTGATGCATCGACATGCACCGGTGGCATCTCTCACCTTCTCTCGTTTTAATGTGCTAGCACCGGTGCTCGAGCAGAAAAGACAGCTAGCACCTGTACATTGCCCATTGGGCTATGCCGGTGCCAGAACCAAAGTGTGAAACCGGTGGAAGTCCCTGCTCCGGTGCCAGGCAATAGAGAATTGTATTTGAACGCCGGTTTGGTTTACGTGCGAAGGAAGTGCAACTGTTCCAGGAACGTGAGTATTTTTATTTGATTGCGGGTCATCTAGAAGCTAGCACCGGTACTGAATATTACTCCCTCTGATTTTTATTATATGACGTTAAACAACTCAAAACTACACAGCTGGACGTCAGATAATAAAAAACGGAGGGAGAAGATGGGAAAATAAAATCTAGCATCTCTGTGGCATGACACTGAAGTGTAGAATCTAGCAGCTCCTGCATTGTATATAGCCTTACATGGCCATGCCATGCAAGTATACGCGCGGTGCTTGTAACACGCACATGTAGATAGATCATGGATCATGGATGGACGCAGGCTTGCATTGCAGGTGTGGATCCTGGTGGGGGGTCCTGTGATGTGACCACTCCCTCATCGTCTCTTAAATCAGGGGAGGTATCAGATGCACATGATACAATCTGTGAACATATGCACAAATCAGATCCCGGCCGTCTGTCACAAAATCCACGGCGTGGATCGCGGCCTTGTGAGCAGCGTGAAAGTGGCGGTAGCGACTTTTGCGTTCCCCCAGACGGCGAAGATTTTGCACTTCCCCCCGCGCGACATCCATTCCCCAATCCCCCCCCCCTCGAACCCTAATCGCTTTGGCGACCGTGGCGGCGCCGGTCCTCCAGCCCTTGCGTGCCGCTCCACCTCCCCCTTGACGGCCGCTCCGCCTCCCCCTTGAGCTCCGTTCGCCGCTCTGCCTCCCCCTTGAGCTCCGTTCGCCGCTCCGCCTCCCCCTTGAGGACGCCATGGTGCGACGGCGCCCATGTCGGAGGCGGAGGTGGAGGAGCTGCCCAAGGCCATCGTGCGGCGGCTAATCAAGGACAAGCTCGCCCAGATTGCTAGCGGCGGCGGAGGAGGAGCGGAGGTGATCGTCAACAAGGACGCCATGGCCACCTTTGCCGAGAGCGCCCGCATCTTCATCCAATCAGCAGAAGTTGTAGATTCCGCTGCTTGAGGATAGATGCAGGAAGCCATGTGTAGCATAGATTACCTGAAGAACATATCTTTTTGTAATTGATTCCGTGTTCTTCGTTTCAGAACAATGCAGATTTTCTGAATACTATAGCTGGATGAGTTAGTGAATGTTATACTACTCTTTCTTGATCTATGCAATCAGAACAATGCAGATTTTCTTAAATGTATCAGTGAATGTAAATCAGAACTCATTCTTTGTGTATGGTCTGTTTGAATGGAAATCAATGCAATGAGTTTTAGATGATGTATGTCAGTATGTGTGTATGACTGGAAGGCATGATGTATGTCAGTATGTGTGTATGACTGGGAGGCAAGCACTAATTGTTCATAAAACAACAGATTCTAGAGTACACATACATATTGAACCTGAGCACTTCGCAGAAGAAATCAACTTGATGGTATTTAACAAGTTGGACTAGGTATTTAACAAGTAGGAAGCACAAGGCTGGCGACAGCCATGTAGCCTCAAGGAAGATATTCAGGGGCTTGAGTGCAGAGAGTAAAGGTAAGAGCTGAATGTATTACTCCAGTAGCATCTCTTGGTACAAGTACAACATATAGGGATTTTTGCTGCCTGAAAAAGAAAACAAAAGATGGGTGTTCAGGTGACGCAGTTATATCTAAATGATGCTCAATTAAAGCTTGGAAGATATTCTAAATCCTGATGATCGCCATATATTAATGAAGGGAGAAATCTTCAGAATTCAAGTGAGTGCAGAGAGAGAAGAGGACATGATTGAAACTAACCTTCAATTTTTCACCGACAAGTTCATATGATTGAAACTGTTTTGGCATACTGATTCTTGATTGCACACATCAAGAAATTAGAAGGACATGTTTATTCTTAAGCAGCAGTTGGATAGAGTTCTAAGCTAACATGTTTATTCTTAAAACAAATTTGATCTCCACTTCTCTGTGCTTGTTGCTGTTTATACTACATTTCTAGTGAAATCAACTTACAATTTCCTGCTCATAAGGTCAATAAATGAATGAAGATCTAGGTGCAGTTTTGGACCATGTTAAAAATGCCAACTGCTGATAATTCTAGGGAGCATGATAGAGGTGCATTCCCTTGTTCCTTTTTATGTTATGGCAATTGATCTAATTTAACCTTTTATGCCAGCACATTTCTGCAATTGAGCACCATCATGAAGTTTGATCTCATGTAGGCTGCTGCTTCAGATATTCAGGCTTCCAGGTGCTAGTTAGTTAAGTGTCAGGGTGCAATCAAGGAATATTCTGGTTTTTCAGTTAGCTAGTTAGTTAAATGCTTCCAGGTGCTTCTGATGTAAGGTCATTTCTGCATTTGTATGGTTGAATGTAATGCTTGAAAATATTATGACCTCAAACAGTTATAGTTACATGTATTTCTGACAAGAAGACTGCAAATAAAGCTGATACTATAATTCAAGGGCAAATCATACACTGGAAATAGAATTCAAGGGCAGAACTAGAATTCCCGTTGAGCATGACCTTCTCAGTGTCAATTTCATTAAGCAGCTTTGCATCCATGACCTACCAGACCAATCAATAGTACCAGCTGAATAAATAATCATGGAAGTTTTCTCTTGCATCTTACAAACTCTCAGCTAATTGCATTATTTATGTTACATAGCACATTCAGGCATATATGGCTCAAGTATGTGTAGTACTCCCCCCAGCCTCCATAGGCTACAGATTGACACAACAACAGAGTAATCGACTCCACAGGTTCATTGATCATTACAACACAGTAATGCATTTAATTTTGCACTCAACAATTCATCAACGACAAACTTTCATCCATTTGATTTTGCATTCAACAATTCATCAATTCCAGGAATCATTTTGCTCAGAGACATAGAATGACAGAAACTTTCATCCATTTGATTTTGCATTCAACAATTCTAGGTATTACACAACAATTCCAGATTTCCCCCTCTACTCCCACTTCACGCCTTACAGTTCACAAACACATGGCTTCTACAATGCACTAATACAGCAGGCAGGGATCAAGGAGGTGATATAATTTCCTAAAGCTACTTCTTCTGACGCTTAGAAGGCTTCATCGTCGATGTTCTTGGTTCTTCGGATATCTTGGCTCATGGAAAGGTACTGCAAGAGAAAGACTGGAAACAAAGGTTCTGAATCCTGACAGTTCAAACAATTGACTTCACTAGAAATTCTTGTCAGAGTACAAAAGCGTAAATAATTTACGTGTAAGAAGTTCTATACATTAGGATATCTGACTCGAGAAAGCTAGTTACATGTTGATGATTTTGATAAGCGGTACTACAATACATATGATTTTGATAACCAAGTAATATATTTTTGATAACCAAGTAATATGATTACATTGTGATTATTTTGATAACTTGTACTACTCCAGAATGCTAGACAGTGAGTATAAAATATCAATGGAATGCTACTCCGAAAAATCAAGCACATATAGGGAGGAGGCGCTCGGCGCGGAACAGTCGCAAGGGCTCGGCCAATTTCATCCCATCTCAAAGATTTCAAAGCAAGTGCCAAAATCCTTACTTGAGCTCGTGAGGCAGCTCTGAGCGGCAGGGCTGCCTGGAGGGGAGGCAGAGCACGATCTTGACACGTGGTGGGGAGGAGGAGGCCTTGAGGAGAGGCAGTCGATAGGAGGTCTTGGCACATATGTCTCAAGCTAGGGTTAGGCGGTAGGGAGGAGGCGCGGGAGGCGAGGGGCTCGGTCTGAGGCGGAGGCGAAGGAGGCGTGGAGGGCTCGACGCCGGTTGGTGGCATGACAGGCGAGGCGGCCGCGTGGCGTAGTCGAGCGAGTGAGAGAAGGGAGCGAGAGAAGGAACTCAATCGGCAGGGGGTAACGCGAAATGGCCAGACTGCTTGCAATGCCTTCGCTGGCATGTGATCCCGCCATGTAGATTGATCGCGATGGAGGTCCGGATCTTGTTTGTACACATGTGCCTGAAGGGCTATGTGCTTTGATCGTCGCCCTTAAATCATGCCTATGCACCTGATACGTCGCCCTTAAATCATGCCTATCTCATTCCTCTATTCTCTTCTCCCTCACGCCACCCCTTCACATTACCGACCTGCCTCTCTCTCTAGATCTCTCTCAGAAGAGAGGCAGCAGAAAGAGGAGAGGAGAGAGTAGCTCTAGGCTCTGGCTGTAGCATGCACGCCGAGTAGTTCAATGCCTTGACCCTCTTTGCTGTATGCATGCATGCATGGGCAGCTGCAAGCTTGCAGGAGGAGAAGGAGGAGAAGAAGTAAAACGAGGAGAGGGAGAGGGAGAAGGAGAAGGACCACGTACCCTGCAGTGTTGCATCTGCATGTATGCACACTTGCATGCCGACTACGACGCAATCTTAGGTCCTGTTGGGTACAGCTCCAGATTCTAGATTCTCGTCTTAATCTCATGGAGCACTACCAAATACCCAGCTTTTCAAAACCACCTGATTCTAATTCTCGCAAGAGGTTGTCTCAAAAATGAACTAGCAAGGAGAAGCAGTCTTCCCGCAGGTTCTCGTGAGAATCCAACCTTGCAAAACAGAAATACCCCTTGAAGTTCCTAGTATTTACCCGCCACTGCCATCGAACTACTTGCTCATCCAGCGCGCGACCCCCCACCCACGAGCGAATCGTTTCGGAGTCCCTCGCGTCGTTGTCAACTCCAAGCGCTCTCGCGACGGGCAATTTCCGTCGCACGCCGCCTCCGGCCCCTCGTGTCTTGCCTCCCGGCTTTGGTCGCCGCCTCCGGCCGTGTGCACCCCACGGTCCTCCACTTTGCCGCCGTCCGAGTCTTGCACCTTGACCAAAACCCTAGAGTCCTCATTCCCACCTTCTTCTTCATCGCCATTTCGAGCACCACCCCACGGCTCTGTGAAGGTAAGGTCAACATCCGATCGTCACTTGCCCTTCCTCTCGCCTCCTTAGTCTCTCTTGCTTTGTGATTGATGATTTGTTTGGATGACTTAAACTTGTTCGGGTGCTTGATCTGGAATGTGTATATTCTTGTTTGGTACTTGATTTTGACCTGAACTAGTATACTTTTGTTTGGTTTCATGAATCTTGATCCGCACCCCATCCGAAATTGATCACTAATTCAATGGTTCATATATATTCGACCATTTGTGCTTGTTGCCTTTTCATTCCGAAAAATGATGTGCGTCATGCATGCTTTTCCTATTTCATTTTTTTAGTTTTGTCATTGATCCATGCTATTGCTAGATCTGAATGTTTTGATATTTGGTTGAACTGGGACTAATCTGGCACAGAGGATCTTCCATCAATTTGTTGTAGATCAACAATAGTCTTTATATTCTTGCGGTTGCAAATCAGATGGTTCGTTTAGCTCTGTAGCAGACGGACCTATATGGTTGCCTTATGATGTTCTCAATTCCACACTTGACTGTAAAAGTAGCATGCAGAATTTTCCAATTCTGTGAATGTAGTAGGCACAAATTAACATCTGTGAATGATTTGATTAATGCATCTGTGAATGATCTGTGAATGCCTCTGATTTGCCATGCAACACACTCAGGGGTTGGGATGAACAGACCAGTGGGCCTTTCTGCACATATATAGAAGAAGCAGGGTGCAAACAGTACAACAGAGTGTAACTACGATATAAATTAGTCTGGCGGCTTTGAAAGGTGTAATATTTGGCTGTGCAAGTACGATTCAGAAAAGTGAGATAAATAGCATAGATCCTAATGCGATTGATGATGGTGTAACCAATGGGCTGGTGTGGATTCATATTCCTCAAACGATTTCAAACCTGCGACTTCTCAAGGGAAGAATTCAATTACGCAGAAGGGTTAACGAAGAGAGTCAAGCAGAAACTGCAAGCTCCCAACAGGAAATTTACCGACCTTGTGCTTGTTGATGGAATCAATTCTCTACAACCTCTTACATGATAACTAGTTAAGTCATGGCTGAGTCATCTACATGATTCCTTACTAGTTGCGTCAAGTGCTGTCTAAGTCTTTCTATTCTTCAAAAACATTAAGGATCGATAATTACAGGTGCAATTTCCTTTCATGGATCACACAAGCATTGCTCAAAAAGGCCTGGCCTGAGCTTATGCCTTTGATGTGGATCAGTGGATGATGAAGGCACTAAGTTGCAGTTTCATGTTGCAGTTTCATTGGGCCTAAACTATACCTTGGGTTATAACTAGTATGCAACTGAGACATGTATGCAGGGCATGACAAAACAGCTTGGCCTTTGCATGACTCCCACCCAGTTGTATTTCTGGGCCAACTTCACACATCAGTGGTCTCTCAGTTGAGACCTATGCACCAAGATCAGGGCAGCATTCTTGAGAACTAGTACAAGCTAATCAAGGGGTTGTATACTTTGGCAACAGTAATGTTCTAAGGAAGATTGGTAGCGCATTATTCCATTTTACCAAGTGATTCTAAGGAAGATTGGTGGCGCAGTCTTACACGGTAATGTTCTGGGAAATATATATATGGACATACAAGCTAGAGTAGAGCACGCATTGCCCAGGGCAGAAATATCAATCAATTAACCTCTTGAGAACCAAGACTCTAAGAGCTTCCCTTTCTTTTAGAACTCGGACTAAGAGCTTCCTGAAAACGACACTTGCAGCATTCTATATATTGAGAGCTTATTTCCTTCATGTGCTCATGGCCTCAAATCAGCGGTGACTACAAGTAGGGATTATGTGTTTAACTTTAACATAATGTTCTAACTCATCTGAAATTCAGCAGTCGGAGGCCTATCGGTCCTCTTACACACAAATGATTGCACGATCATGATTCTTAGAAAATGGTTTGCTTTCCCTACCGTGCATGTTGAATATCAGATATTTATAAGGACACATTGGTGCTCATTTTGTCACAGTGAGCAAAATGCAAGCTAAAGTTGCTAACTACTAGATCTATCAGACAATAGCGTGATGTACTATCACGGCGGTTCCATTCTGAAGCTCTGTGTTTCCATATCAGTTTGGTGTGCGTAGTTAGACTTAGACATTGTCAGCGTTTGCAGCCTTCCTAACCTCACAAGTTAAATCAAGCTCCTTGTAATCACAAGCAAGGTATATCATTTGAAAGTGTTTACATGTGTGCTAGACGAGATTACAAGATCAGTTTCTCTAGCAGCAGGGCTTAGAAAAGGGGTTCCATGTGAGACCCATAAATATGTCTTACAATCAAGAATTTCTATTACTGGGGTGCTTTCGAATTGACGCTTCACACAGCTTTCATACTCTTCTTCCTAGTCCTTAAAGGATCAATGTACAAACTGGAAGGTGAAGATAACTAACTGCTGACATGCTACAGTTTGGACGCAGGACGCTGGCACACAATTCCTTCTCCTACTTATTGTGATGCAAGGACAAAGAAGAGATCTTAAAAACTTTGATCATCATTCACTGATGCACCCAATCAAACAACACAATTCATACTATTACAATGATAATTGCTCAAAGAACAAAACTTTTGAACTTATCTCCTTCCTCCGGCGGAGGCGGGGGAGACGGCAGCCGCCAAGTCGATGTTGTCGTCCACCTCGAAGAAATGCCAGCTCGTCTCGTTGAACGCGCGGGTGAGCACGTCATCCTCCAGCAAGTCCCCCGCCTCGTCGATGCGCTCCTCCCACGCAAACCGCTCCGCCGCAAGGACATGCTTGGCCTTGGCGGCGGGGCCCGAACCGTTCTCCTCGGCCTGGAGCGCGTACCGCCGGAAGCTGTTGCCGAGCACGCAGAGTTGGCGGAGCTGAGCGGGGGACTCCCAGTTGGCGGCGAGGAGCGCGTCGTAGAGCGACGCCTCGCAGTGGGGCATGTAGAAGAGGGTGGGCTCCCCGGCGCGGCGGCGGCACCCGTCGTTGAGGGTTGGGACGGAGAAGCCGAGGGCGGCGGCGGCGGCGCACTCGGCGGCGGAGAGGACGGGGTCGAAGAGGTCGGCGGGGGCGGAGGCGTCCGGGAGAAGGTCGCGGAGGAGGAGGGCGGCGAGCGCGAGCTGGAGGCGGGCGGCGGGGGAGGACTCGAAGCTGCCGACGCCGAGGAGGGAGAGGCGGGCGGGGCCGAGGAGGCCGAGGCGACGGCGGAGAGATGAGTCGGGGAGGACGAGGCTGCGGTAGAGGCGGGAGGCGGCGACGCGGGAGATGGCGGCGCGGGCGCGGTCGACGAGGCGGGAGACGCGGGCGGGGTCGAGGGAGGTGTCGGAGGGGGACCAGGGGATCGGGGTCACGGGGAGTGGGAGTGGGGCGTCGGGGTGGGAGGCGGTATACGGGTCTTCGTCTCGGCGGCGGCCGCGGCGACGGACGACGGTCCAGTCGCCGGCGGCGGGGGCGGCCATGGGTTGGGTTGGTGAGATTGGGGATTGGAATGCACTGCGGCGTATGTGCTTGAGAAGAAGGTGGTGGAGGCCGTCCGATAGAAAAGTTGAACGGTCCAGATTTGGCGCAAAGGGGTTAGTGTTTACGGGAGAGGAACCCTGGGGGCTGGGGTGGGGGTGGGGGGGGTGTTCCTCAATTCAAACTGCAGATGACTTTGTAGGGTCACGTGGGGGTTGGTTATTCGATCATCTCATATTGCCATCCTGTAATTTATTATTTTTTAGAACGATTCAAGTTTAAAATTTTGAAACAACGTTTCATGTTTTTCATATCTATACGAGTATAGCTGTTCTAAATTTTATTCTTCTTCCACAAAGTTTCATGTAGTGTGATTTTTGCGAGAGCATTAGTGGCAATGGCCCCATTCCTCAGCAACAAGTGGGGAGCTCATCTAGGGTGCGTATCCTATGAAAATACTCTAAATGTTACGCGTGTCATGAAAATCAGTCTATTAGTGGATAGATATGGGATGATTTCATCCCCGTTACGTTGTATGGGGACCTATTTGGTTAGCACATTTACAGGTCTAAAACATATGTAACTTCAGTATCTAGTCATATATAATTACATATCGTTGTGTAATCTAGAGTATATAATCATGCCGTGTATCAACACATTTATTTCTTTTCGCAAAACCGTGTAATAAACTTATGAAATTGCCTTGGCGTTGTTCAAATTTACTCCTAGCCCCCACTAGCTAAATAGGGATGGGATGGATGTGTTTGTGTATCAGCCCCGGCGCCATCCTAGGCATCACCTCACGCACAGCAAAATGTGTTACCTGTTGTTAATAAGACTCCCAAATACACCCAGTAAATCCACGGCAAGGCATGCTAGAATATTTTCGAAATATAACGTGCTTAAAAACATGTACAGAACCACCACGGCTGCCAGCGAAAGCCCTCTCGCTATCAATGTAACACTTGAGAGTATTTTGTGAGAAACTAGATAGAAATAATTGGGCATCACCTAAATTGAAACATCTGAGTTTTTTTAAAATAAATCGAAACATTTTCAGAACCTTTTACAGCGAAGCAAAGTTTCATTTATTTACATTTCATACCTCGAAGTTGGTAGCAAAGGACATTTTTTTTTTTCTAAATAAACCTTTTTTAAGCATTTTACAATAATAACCCTCAGTTACCGGCCCACCATGCGACTAGGTCCAATCAATCAGTGGGCTAGCGACTAGCTAACATAGGAGGCCCAACCGCATGATAGAACCGGATTTTTTTTACTGTTGTAGCCCTGTAGCGACAATTTATTTCGAAAATAGTCCTAACTCGCCATAATTAGCAAAAATAGCCCCAAAAGTTGATCAGACTCGTCACGCGGTTAGCGGCAGCGGAGACGCCTTCACCTTGGCTGGCAGCACTCGCCCGACCGGTGGCAGTGCCCACGGCGGCGTCGCGCATTTCTTTCTCCTTTCCTTTTTTCTCCTCGCTACCGCTTGTACCTTTGCAAAGAAGAAATTTGGAAGCATGCGATTTTTCTGTTCACTTTTCTTTACATCGTGTCATTGTCTTTCATTATCCGCTTGTGAGGCGTATATAAACCAACGCTACGAGGTCGATCGAGGAAATCATAAGTCGTGTAGCGTTCGATTAGTGAGGTTTAGTTCGTGTTTAATTTTTTGCTTATTGCATTTTGTACCGAATTAAACGTACTTAGATTTTGCTAGCTGTTAGTTTTTGTCTATTTGCAGCAATGACACGTACTCTACCACCCTACTTGAAGCGGCATGGGACGGCAAGCATCATTTGCCACGCTTGGATTGATGGCGATGGGCCACCAACTCGTGACACGGGACCGAGGAGGCTGGCCGCTCGACAAGCGGTATGTTTGAGCCGTCAATCCGGTGATTCGTTAGCGCATATCTTGAACATGGGGCGTAACTTCCTAATTGATGCCTCTCTTCTTTCCGCCTTGGTTGATCGTTGGCGTAGGAGACCCACTACGTTCCACTTAGGTGGGGAGATGCGGTGACAACGCAAGATGTCGACTTCATTACCGACCTTAGATTCTTGGCCGTCGCGATTGTTCCTCCGAGGTCGCCGGACTAGAAGGCGCGTCTCCATCATCGTTTGACACCTATCCCCGAGAGGTCAAAGGGCATTCCACACGGTTGGGCTGCGACGATTCATGCATTGCCCAATTGACGAAGCGGAGGAGGTGGTTCGATGCCACTTTATTGCATATTTGTTGTTTATATTCGGGTGGATCATGTTCCCTAACACGAGGACATGGTGTACCCGAAGTTATATTCACCTTGCGGAGTCTATCGTGGGCGCCGACGATGAGGGCGTGCCTTGATCTGATTGGGGTTCATCTTGTCTTGGCGCGACGCATCATGACTTTGTCAGGCGACGCATAGCGTCAAGACGGAACAGAGCCCGTGCTCTCGGGTTGCCACACGCTGTTATAAACCGGGTCGTGGGAGAACGCCAGCGGTCAGACGGCAGTACTTCAGCGCCTGATCCATCCTTACCCGCACACACAACATTTCTATGGAGGCGGACGAGGAGGATCCGTGGAAGGCCGACCATGGGATCCCGATGGACTCATAGCGATCTTGGGTGGTCTAGGAGAGGTCGCGCGCATATACCCCGAGTTCCAAAATGAATTCGAGACCCTGCATGAGAACGACATAGTATGGGCTCCTTGGACGGATGCCCACATGCAGGGCACGGCCCCCGACGGTTTGAGCTCGCTATGCCACCAGGATGCGGCGTACTGGAGGACAACTTGTCATCTGGTGTTCTCCCACATGGTTGAGCCGTACAACCCACAATGGGTGATGAGGCAGTTCGACCTGCACCAGGAGATCCCCCCTGCTCTAGGGCGACCGCTTGCGAGGCGTAGTCACTTGTAAGTACATTGCATTGCTTAATAATATTGTAGATCCTTTAGTCATATGTTATGTCAGTACCATAATTTATTTATTTTGTTGGACCTTCAGGCAGACAAAGAAGGGCCGCAAGAGCGATGACTGGCTTCAAACGCAGCAGCCGTGGGTAGATGCATGGCAGACGGCCACTGATTCCAGTTTGCAGGAGGCACGGCCGTACGATCTAGGGACTTACGACACGTACTTGGAGTGGTGCGTCTGAGAACACAGACGAGATTGATTGGCGCCCCGCCCGACATGCGGATCCTAGTCACGCTAAGCGCTTGGACTTGGGGATGGACCCGCACCGTCAAAGACGCAATGACGATTGATGCGTTGAGTACGTAGTAGATTAACCACCCTCGAAATAGGGTTAACTAACAAAATTTTATGCGTTACGTAACCATGCGGTGGATCGTTTGGAGATCGCTATCGGCCTGCGCCGCCGAACTCGGCGGGGTACAAACAACGATGGACCGCCTTTTTTCGGTCTTGAAGGCGGTTATTGATGATGTCAAGCATGTCGTTAAGTAACATGACTGCGGAAGGCCAATGATGTCGACTCGAGGCATCGGATGGAGCGTAGTCGCGTGCCCTCGCCCTCCATCTTCCGTCCGGCGAAGTCGACCCGGTAGCGCGGCGGCATGGGGGCGAGGGTCCGCGCGATTGCCACGCGAGGACTCTCCACGCCGATGCCATCCTCATCTCGGAGGGACCCTCGCCGATGCCGTCCTCGTCTCGGAGGGACCCTACGCCGGTGCCGTCATCGTCACAGAGGCACGAAGAGGACATTCCGGAGAGCACGGATGTGCAACCCGAACCGGCGGATGTTATCCCGATTCTCCCTTGTAGGCCCTGCAATTGTTGGACAATTTCCAATGGGCGTCTGGCGCCATGGTATGAGTCCGGGTACACAATGTACCCTCCGGCGTTCAACCCGCAAGGCAAACCGTACCACGAGCAATTCACCCAGTCCATCCCGCGACCTGAGCCGAGTTGGTGCCCCTCCACGGATCCTACTACGGATCCTAATGCTTGGGTCACAGATTTGTTCTCAACGCCCGATTCTCTGGTGATGCCCTCCTATCTGCCGACACTACGGCGGTTGAGGAGCCTCGGTATGACTGCGGCAAAACCCACGGTCACCGATAGGTTGGCGTTTCCACAGAACATATTAAATCGAGAGACCTTTGGGAGGAACACGCGCGGAAGGCAAGTCTGGTACTATTCCCGACAAAGAGTGAGGAGCGGCGTGGCAAGTGATAGCATTAGTACTCTATTTTATGTTGTAAGTTGTGCTTCATTAAGTGATTTGTAATCCAAGCGAGTGTGCTAATTGGAATGTAATTGGACTCTTGTACTTCGTTATCTATGTCAGTAGAACAATTTTATTCTCATTCATCAAGAATTGCGATGCATAGATAACGAGTGGGCATTACACACTGACGTTCTACTTGGCAAGAACAAGATACAAAAAAAGAAAGACCGTAAAAGTAACTAACTTAAGTAACTTGTGAGGCAGCTTCTCAACTCTTTCTATCCTGTCATGCAGTGTTTGAAGCCTTTTCTCTTCACTTTGCATGGGTTGATCGAACTTCGAGGCATTGCACTAATTGCGGTAACACCATGGGAGTCTTGCATTGGTTCATCGGACGCTCGAGGCCATTGCATTTAATTGCAACACTACGGAGTCTTCTTGCAAAGGCGACAATTTGCATTGCAATATCTTGAAGCTCTTTGGCAACAACCGTCGACCCATTGCCAAAATCGACATGTTGTGTTCTACAAAAGAATTGAAGTTTCAAATGAAAGTAAGAAAACCCGATATGTACAGCGCAATTCATTCGTCTTTGAGTTTGCGAAGTCACCGAAAGATTTGAACACTTCATGAAAACTCGGGGACGGATTAGATTTGGCGTATGAGAGGTAAACACATTAACCGGATCCCTGCAACGAGGGCAAAGCAACTGCTATCGTAGTGATTGTAATTCTCTGCTCACTCGAATGTTCGATGAGGTCGAAGACATCTTCTTTTACACTGCAGGAAAGGAGAAGAGGAAGAGAAGAGTGAGGTCAATGGCAGCCAAAGCATCCATATATAGCGTTGAGAGCACGAAGGGGCCACTCTGCGGAAGCGAGGGCGTGACTGCCAAGAAGATGTGGAAAGCAGGAAGTGAGCACTATCTGGAAAGCTGGACGTGACCACTCTCTGGAAAGCTGGAAGTGACAACTCTCTGGAAAGCTGTACGTGACCACTCTCTGGAAAGCAGGACGCGACTACTTTCTGCAAAGCACGACGTAACCCAAACGAAGCGGTAATAATAACTCGAAGCGGTACATGTTACAAGGCAAATCATTATGACACTCACATCACTACAACAACGACATGACTCAAATACCTTTGGATAGCTTACGGATACTAAGTGGCGCCGAGGAAGAAGGTCTACTCGGCGGTTCTGAATGAGTGCCCACGAGTCTTACATAGCCTACACCTTATTGGTGTTGGCGATCTCCACGTTGGCTCGCATCCATGTCGCGGATGCGCCTTGATCGACGCCTCCCACGGCCTAGATGCGCGATGCTTCATTCGGTGACCACTTCACTTTGCTCCGGCCATAGGTCCTGTGGTGGCTTTCCACCGTAGGAGTTGAACTCCCGTTCCAAGTATCATACAGTGTCGTATGTCGTAGTACTCCGACATGTACATGCTAGAAGATTGGTGAAATCTGACACATGCGGCATATCGTGGGAGCAAGGCTTGTGCGAAGAGTTGAGGCTTGTTGCAGTGCAAGCGCCACATCGCCTATGGTACAAACATGCTTCCGGTCACCTCTCATGTGGCCGCGAACATACTTGTCCCGCAAGCGGATCTCGAACTTTCTTCTCACGCCATCCATTGTGATAGCTACATGGGATCGGGCCTTGGTAATTTTCTTCTCCATGTAGGCAAGGGTAACCTCCGAGTACTGCTTCCCTTCGTCCAAATGCTGCTTGGCCATCATTACCCGATTTACAAAGTAACCGACCGTACGGTTCCATGTCTCGTCTACAACAACGGTGATGGGGAGGGCACGGACCCCTTTCAACACACCGTTGTAGACCTCGGACATGTTGGTTGTCATGATGCCGTACCGAGCACCATAGGTGTCGTGAAGAAGGGACCATTTCTCGTAGTCGGGGGCATGCTCGCTCATCCACTCAGCGAACTCGCTTTGCGGTGCGCTTGGGCCAGAACCTCCACTTGCACGCTGGGTTTCGACCTCAAGTTCCCGCCACACGGCATCGAACTTGCGCTACGTTCACGAGGCGAGCTTCTTGAACTTCTTCATGAGGTCTTTGCTCGGGCGTGTGTGGAAGTTGGCGACTAGATGCCGCATGCACCAGCGTGTGCGCATGTCGTTCCATTGAGCGGTGCCCTAATACCGGCTCGCATGGCGCGCCGCGCGACAACAACCGGCATGATGATCGGTTATGACACACACATTCGGCCGATCCCTTACAACATGTTGCTTTATGTTGGCTAGAAACCATAGCCAACTGGCAGTGTTCTCATTCTCCACAATTGCAAAGGCAACTGGGAGCAATTGGTCGTTGCCATCAGCGGCAATAGCGGTGAGAATGGTGCCCTTGTATTTCCCGCAAAGGAAAGTACCGTCCATACTCAGGACGGGACGACAGTGGTGGAAGCCCTGGACTGCCGGGCCAAAAGCCCAGAAGACTCGATCAAGGATTAGGGAATTTGGGTTGTTCGACCTGTCGGGCCTATCGTCCCTATTGACGCATGTCCCCGGATTAGCATCCGCAATTTGCTTCAGCATTCTGGGGACTAGGTCGTACGCCTCCTTGTAGGTACCGTACAACCCTTCAAGGACCTTCCGCTTCGCTCGCTAGACCTTACTGTAGCTAACGGCATACCCTATTGTATTCGCTACGTTAGCCATCAGAACCTTAGGCGAAATGGTCAAATCGGCGACAACTGCATGGCTTACAATGCTCGCGATGTAGGCCGAGGTTACATTCTTATGCGTTTGCAATGGCTCCTGAAGCTCACATGTGTGATCCGTCACGACTGTGATGCGGAAGGCCGTTCCCGCCCCAGGGAATCTCTGCGCACAGACTTTGCCAGGGCAAGAGGTAAGAACGCACTTAACTATGTAAGTGTCAGGATTAGACCTGCACATAACAGACGACATATATTAGTTAGCACAACCTACTGTAGATGGTTGAAAATACATCAAACAAAGTTCAAACTCACCTGTACACTCGGTAAGTCCGACTGGTCTTCACCGCGAAACTCACGATAGCTTGCCTGGCCGCAGCCTTGTGTGGGAAATGTTGCCCCACAAGCAAGGTGTCTCAGATCGAAGCCCACGACGACTCGTGCTCTGGGCGAGAACAAGGGAAGAGGCAGCAGCAATCCAACCGACTTGGAACATAGTCCGTGTCGGTCGAAACAATGCCACCGACGATCCCACCCTCATCGTCGGCCGTCCTCATTGGATTGCAGTCAAAGTCCTCCTCATCTTGGTGGCAGTGCCCTCGGACATGCCATCGATAATCTCGTGACAATCAACACGAGCATCCCGCCATCTATCCACACCTTCATTGGGTTGGAAAGTACCAGAATCTCCATCAACTGGAGCATCCTGCGTAACGACGTCTGGCGCTCTCGAGACCTCTCCCATCGTCAATAAACCAAAGAGGGGGGCAAGAGCGTCGCTGGCTCCTTGAACGGCGCCCCCCAGAGGATTGAGCAGGATAAACAAAATGGACGTACACCATGGGTCGTCCATAGATCGGAGCGTGAGGATTGCTAACGATCTCCATGTACTCTGCCCACATGCCACTGCTGGTCACCTTCACCAGGCCCCACAACATCTGCCCGTGTGGTGGGACCATGGTGGCGGTGACCGCCTCTATTACTATCTTGTTCCTAGCGACGTGCCTATCAAACAACTGCCGAATGCACCCTCGTAGCTCTAGCAAATCGACGCGTGCCAGGTTGGGAACGTTTACCAAGGCGCGCTGGCAGCTGGACAAATCAACTCCGTTTGGACCGGCACGCACGTTACCATGGAACACGTACAGTGTCTCCATTTCTGACAAAAAATAAGACAATATTTCAACCAACACACAACATAAGAACCATACGTGCGTTGCTGAAATGAACTTACCGTTACGACGTTACCAACTCTTAACCGCAGACACGGAAGACTGCAAATTCAAACATGCATCGCATTAGTAACGACTAACGAATTCAAACAAAGGACAAAGAAAAATGTTAGGTACGGGAGAGGGAGGCACCTCACAAAGAGGGAGAGATTCCTGAGAGGAACGACGAGTGAGTGTGTGGCAGCGCTTAAATAGCCGAGCTTTGGAGACGAAGCGTGGCGTGAGGGGAGGTCCCTACCATGGTGGCGGAGGCGCAGGTCCGCATCATGGCGCTGGCGGAGGCGAGTTAAATCTGCGCTGGCGGAGGGGGCAACTTTGCGCGATGATAAGACCAAAGGAGACGACTATGACCGACAAGACCACACGGGCAGCTTTGCGAGTGATAAGACCAAAAGGAGAGCGGTTTTGTAAAGGACAAGACCACACGGGCAAGCTTTTGCGTGTGATAAGACCAAAAGGAGACGACTTTTATGCGATGATAAGACCAAAGGAGACAACTTTTGCGACCGACAAGACCACACGGGCAGCTTTGCGCAGATGATAAGACCAAAGGAGACTGACTTTTTGCAAATGACAAGACCACACGGGCAAGATTTTAGATGATAAGACCAAAAGAGCGACTTTAGCGCGATGATAAGACCAAAGGAGACTTTTATGACCGACAAGACCACACGGGCAGCTTTGCGCAGATGATAAGACCAAAGGAGAGCGACTTTTAAAGGACAAGACCACACGGGCAAGCTTTGCGCGATGATAAGACCAAAAGGAGACGACTTCCGCGTTGATAAGCCCAAAGGAGACATCTTTGCAAAGGACAAGACCACACGGGCGGCTTTGCCCGGTGATAAGACCAAAGGCATAAAGGAGACAGTTTTGCGCAGTGACAAGACCAAAAGGAGACAGCTTTCCGCAGTGATAAGCCCAAAGGAGACATCTTTGCAAAGGACAAGACCATACGGGCAGCTTTGCCCAATGATAAGACCAAAGGCATAAAGGAGACAACTTTGCGCAAAGGACAAGACCACACTGCCGCCTTTATGCGATGATAAGAAATTAACCACACCATGCCAACCATGGGGCTTATAAAAGGGGTTGAACCAAACCCAACACTACACAACACTACACAATAGATACCCACTATGGACTCTTCGCAAACTTCTCGCGAGGATGTTGAAGAAGCAAAAGTGGCTTAAGCAGAAGAGGAAACAGCTACAATACCCAGATAAATCAATGAAAGATGCTCCAGTACCACCACGTTTTCCGATCCCGCAATGTGTGTGTGGCGAACCGGCAGAGATCATTCAGTCCACACACCTAGCCACCGCGAATGCGGGCGTACTACATGTGCGGGCACCACCGTAAGCATTTCTTTTCACAAGATTGATTTTTCGCCAACGTTGACTTCCTTAAAGTTTTAACTTCATCCCCACGAAATGGCAGCAGAGATGCGTTGCCACTTCTTCCAAAGGATCGACGGTCCGGAGATGTACGACAGGCATTCATCCGCGAGGTATATGCCGAACTACTCGGTGCGGGCCGAGAACTTCGCGGTGGAAACCTTACGCATCGGACCTGCTGAGGACGCATCAAGGAGCCCGAGAGTCGCCGGGCGTAATCCATATCGACGACGTGAGTTATGAAGAATTTACATCCTTTTACGTTTTCCACTTACATCATACAATCACAGACATGGACGACTTCGACATACCGGCCACGTGGGCGGCCCCGCGACAAGGGCAAGGAAAGGCTCATGTGGTCGAGCCCCGCCACAAATTTCGATCGCCGGGTCATTCAGATCCACGACGTGAGTTACGAAGAATTTACACCATTCTTACGATTTTCACTATACGACGACTAACATCATGGAATCGCAGGACATGGACGACTTGACATACCAAACCGACGTAAGGGCCCCCCGACAAGGGCAAGGGAAAGGCTCATGCAATGAGAGCCCTACCAAGAAGGTATCCGGTCGTCCGGCGAATCCAGACGACGACGTGAGTTATGAAGAATTTACATCATTCTTCCGATTTCCATCACGATGAACTTACATCGTAAAATCGTGAGGACATGGACGACTTGACATACCACCGACGTGGACACTCCCGCCGACAAGGGAAGGGAAGGCAACGAGGAGTTCAATGCCGAGCTAGCAAGGAAGGAAAATGGCCTCGGTCCACGCAGAGAGGTCGTCATTACGTAGTAGTCCCCCGCCCTACCCCCATGTATTTTACTATCCCTAAAGGCATGTGTACTTATATGGTCCGGATGCTTGTGTCGAGTGTATCGTAGTAGTAGCGAGGATGACTAAAGCAATTAGCCGACCATCATGCCATGTCACTACGTAACGATGCTTCATCGCAAGATACTCTAATGTAGTTCTTGTTAGTGTCTCCGCTTAAGCCTATATTGCAAGTATGTCTTCATCGAGGAGAGACTCAGATTTTCTGACATCTTCATCATCACAACGACCGCTCCTAACCCTCCAATCACATTCTCAGATAAGCTTCATAAAGTACCTCATCGATCGTCGCTGTATATACGCCAGATACGCCGCAGACGATTTCATCCTCGAGACACTCCAATAGTCCCGATACCTTTTTTATATATATGCGCCAAACCGTGATTTAAACCCCGATTTTGATAAAAAAAACCCTACTCCTTGCCCTTATTTCTTAATGAATTTTTTTTATAAATCTCAGTGCCGATATTCATTTTCAATCAAATATAAGGAAATTTCATTTTTTTACAAAATATAATGAAATAATATTTCAACGGGCGAGGAGAAAAAATAAGAAATGCGCAAGACGCTTGTGGGCACTGCCGCACCGGTCGGGCAGTGTGCTGCCGGCCTTGGGTCGGGCAGTGTGCCAAGGCCGGTCGAGGCGTGTCAGGCCGCTTGGGGCCTAAGTCCTCGCCGCTGCCCGATAGCCAATGTTCGAGTAATCGCTTTGAGGCTATTTTGCTAATTATGACAAGTTGGGGCTATTTTCGAAATAAATTGTCGCTACAAGGCTACAACAGTAAAAAATTCATAGAACCGCAACTAAGGCATTGGTCTGTCGTGTGTCTCAGTCACGAGTTGGTGGCACGATTGAGGGCCGTGCTCGCGACAACACGCGGTTTGTAACGCGATCGAGGTCGATCGTCGATCAAAGCCGACAATTGAGCATCGCGCTCCCAACTACCATGAAGACTAATTTTTTTAAAGAAAATAATTTAAATAAATTTAACTTTAATTTTACAAAATTAAATTGTTGGAAGAATTGTTTATGAATAATTATTAGTGGTAAAAAAGCTGGAGTTTGCTTACTGCAATTGTTTGTAAATAAATCATGTTTTAATCGTTTTACATGGGTGTTCACCCTTTTAAGTTTTTACACAAATAACCCAAAATTTCGCAAAAAAAATTTGTAAGCTTCGGTTTGAGCGAAACAAGAATGGAGCAACGAATATGAGATTGCAAGCCCGGCATAACACTTAACAATGAAGGTCTGAATTACATGGCGCGTAGGGTCTGGTTAGGTGCATATGTTTGCTTGGCTATTCCTATGGTATAAATGGCTACATGCACGAACCTTCGACCCGAACTACAACTACGATACAGACACGCCTTTTGAAAAGGAAATTACTTGATAGATGGAAATCAACTCAGGCTTACGGACATACGCCCTACTACCCCTTGCGGAAGCGAGCCTTCGCACGGTCCTCCCTGTACTCGCCTATAAGGTCTTTTTTGAGCCCGTCCTTGTTCAGAATAATCTTCGGTGCTACAGAGGCATCAGGGACATAAGAGGCGATGGGTGTCTTTCCCTTATCTTCTCCGCTCCCGATTGAGGGAGGTTTCCAACGGGAAAACTCCTCGGGGTCAACTGCGTAGTTCAGCGTTTATTTATGCTGAATGAATGCCTTATCGTACTTCTCCGAATAGTCGATCCATTGGAAGAAGTAGCAACGCTCCGACGACTGTCATGCACAGATAAAGTCAACGATTTTTAAAATGTAACACGCAATGTGAAATATTGTTGTATGACATTGACTTACACGGCAATCCCTATGCATGTAGTAAGCCCCTGTGGCGGTACTAGGATGTGCAGATTAAATGATCCATGCGGAGTTACCGCAGTCGCACTGCGGGCGTGGAAACTCTGGTGGTATAGGAGCATCCTTGCAAGAACAATCAGGGTACATTTATGCCTTTTTGGCAGCACATTTCGCTTCCGGAGCATCGACCCGTAGTCTTCCATCCCCAGATCGGGCGGCATGACCTCTTGTACCTCTCTCTTCCTATACGTTTCTTATCCCTCCCATCTCCCTGTTTTTTCCAAACAAGCTCGAGTGGAGTCTTGCCTGTTAATTTTTTAAAAAAATATTATTATTTTAAAAGATAATTACAAAAATAAATAATCACCCCAAAAAATTACAAAATGGCTAGCTATCGCCAGTTGACAGGGTCTAGCTCCCCGTCGCCAGTTCAACTAGCGATAGGAAGTGAATAGTCTTTTGTCGCCAGTTCAACTGGCGATAGGATCCCATATATAAAACCCCCCAGGAATCACTCCAAAACTCATTTTAATTCTAGAAAAAAACAGAAGAGAGGGGGAGAGGGAGAGAAGGAAGGTAGCGAAGCTCTGCTAGTTCGTCGCGAAGGAGAGAGATTGACAGAGCATCAAATCCGGTCGGCCATCTTGCAGGTACATTTTTTTGTAACTTTGTACATTATGTCAAATTATGTAGAATTAAGTACATAGAATTCAGTAGAATAGCGACATAGAATTCAGTAGACTAGATAATTATAGTCAAATTATGTACCACATCATTTGAGTTGTGTATAGTGTAGTTCGTCGTGCACATGTTATGAATGTTACAGCACTCAAACGATTTAGGTTAAATCTGCAGAAATAGGAAGACGTCTATCAAAACTATGTAAAAAATAATTCTAGCTTTGTTTAGCTTCCCATTTGTGCTTGGTAATTATATTGTTAATGTTGAAAATTAATTTTAAACTAAGAAACTAGGAAAGTAGGAGGAACTTTGTTTATTGTTTATATTTGTAGTTGGAAAATATTTAAAAATATCCTCTAAATTGGAAGACTGTATTACAAATCTGTTTAAATTGATGAGTAGCTTAAATTTGGTTTACATTTTTGTGTGGTAATTATTCTGTTAACGCTGAAAATTATTTTTAAAGTAGGAAATTTGGTTTTTGTATATGTTTCGTAGTCTTGACAATACATGCACTTAATTTTTAGGTATGGCGGACGCAGGCCACTACGAGTTGCTTGACCCGATGATTGACGCGCATCACCATAGCCGCCTCAGTACCATGCTCTCCCCAGAGGGCGAGGTGCGGGTGTCGATTGAGCTTAGCGATTGTACCGGGCACGCCCATCGTGGCATGGAGGTCGACTCAGCCGGATTCTCGAGGTACGTAGTTCGACCTTCATGCACTCAATCACGGCCTTACTACTTTATGCGGCAACACGCTTTGTTCTTAATCGTTTTGACGTAGGTTGAGAGCGGCAGGCCTCCTTTCACTAGCGAGGATGGTGAATGCGACGTGGGAGGACAACCAGGACCACGGCCCTGGTCGTACATCTAGGCATTTTCCATACGACCGGGTCCTACTAACGGCGCTGGTTGACTGTTGGAGGCCAGAGATGCACACGTTCCACCTTCCGTGTGGAGAGATGGCGCCGACCCTTCAGACGCCACCTTCCTTACCGGGTTGCCTCAAGACCGCTTCCCTATGGTAGCGCATCGACATCCCAAATGGCGCACACGGACCTCCTAGCGAGGTTCCACGATGTGTCGCCACCGGCAATGGGTACACGGAGTTCAAGCCACACGGGCGACGCTGAGGTGGATCCGCCATTTCCACGTAAGTTCGCATTATTGTCCTCGCATCAATTCATATGTGAACCTTGTCGACGTGTACATGTATTCTTGCACCGGCGTATGGCGGAGAACACAGGCGATGTCATTGTTAGGAGGCACTTCGAGGCCTACCTGTTGTGGCTGTTCGGGTGGGTTATGTTCGTAGGGTCCTACGTGACAGCGTCGACAAGCACTACGCTCGCAGACGCACGTGAGTCGCGGATCGCCAATGGTCGAGATCCAAATTTCACGCCTGGTTTGGTTGTACTGCAGTAACGATCGCAAGATCAGGCGACGTGTGCCACAGTGGCTCAGGACGCCCATCCTTTCCGGATGCCCGCTATTTCTGCAGCTATGGTCCTTCGAGCGCTTCTAGATCGGACAACCACAACTGGACTTTGGAGCGTACGCGGTCAACTTGTACGCCGAGGATGATGTCGTGGACCGACCGACTATGGGCACGGTGTGGTGCCACCAACGGGTTAGTTTCTTGATCATTTATTATTTTTTGTAATGTAATCACAATTTCGGGTGATAAGTTTCCGTTGTTATATTTCATAGGTCACCTACACGTCGATCACTTCGCAGGGGTCCTACCTGGAGTACATTATGATGTTTGATCAGCTGACGGATGACTGTGTCATCTAGACACCGTACACTCAAGAGAGGGTGCATGCGCACACGCCCGGGATCGCCGCGCATTGCAGACGCGAGACTACGGTACCGCACACGAGTGGGCCTTGGTGCACGATGTCTTCATGGAGGAGTACCAGTGCATGGGTCATGTGCCGCCGGTTCACGACAGAGGTCCCACTCCGTGATGGGGGACGCGGTGCCACAAGATGTCCATGCGCATGTTCATGCTTTACTTCTTTTGTATAATGTGCGTTACGTGCCGACCAAATAATTGTCTTGCCGTCCATAGGTACACTAGAAAGGGAGTACGTGGCACGGGCTCCTGGTTGGACAAGATGTCCTGTTGGGTTGCAGCTTGGCTCAGGGCCTACGACAACCTCATCCAGGAGGATGTTCCCTACGACCCTAGGACATACGAGGAGTACATAAAGTGGTACGCCAGTCAGACGAGGCTTCGCTGCATCCGGGTTGTGGTCAACCCACCACGACGTGAGGCTATGACGTCCGACACGTACCCCACCCAGCCGGACTTCGCATTCCACCGCTTCGTACGTATTGAACGGTCCTTAATTCATATTTAATTTGCAAGATTTAGGTTTCCAACTTGTTGATTACTTGTGCAGACGGATCTACACTGGGAGGTTCTCGAGTTGGCAGCCTCTGCACAGCAGATGACGCTGGGGGACACCAGAGGGGTCCTACAGCGGATCATGGAGAAGGCGAGACAAGACATCTAGATCGCCACTTGTCGCATACCGAGGGACCTGATGGACCGACCAGTGCGAGGACAAGGGGTCAGTCAAGGTGCTTCACGGCCACGGGCTCCTACTTCGGACGTGGTGGGCATGCCGTCGTGGCACCGTGGTGGGAGCACCGCTGGACATTTTTGGAGGTGAGCATGAGACATTCACTTCCACTTCTTTATTTTGAATTGCACTAGTTACTACTGGCAATCTTCTCTTGTAGGTCCTGTGCTCCACCGGCACGCGGGACAGGAGTACGTGGAGTCGTTGGGGCACGCCTTCATGCCACGAGGTGTGACCATCTTGTTGACTTGCGTAACGTCCTTTTTCGTGGTTATAACCATGATCACATGCGTAATGTAATTCTTCTTTATTTTGGACCCCACTAGTTACTAATGGCAATCTTCTCTTGTACGTCCTGATCTCCACCGGCACGCGGGGTAGGAGTACGCGAAGTCATCGGGGCACACCTTCGTGCCACCAGGTATGACCACCTTGCTTTCTTGTGTAACATCCTTTTTTGTGATTTTCGCCATGATTATATGCGTAACGTCATGCTTCACAGATTAACCACCGCCTTGGGAGGACGATTACTTGTCGCACAAAGAGGCACGCTCCGAGGACTTCTTCTTGGACCAACGTGGCACCCAGTTCTCCATGGGAACTTCTCAGCTGCACAGTGCGCTGGGACTGACCCAACCAACGTAGGACCCCCCCTCGCGACACCACCTCAAGTTACTCGTACCAGTCGGGTAGTAAGGCAGCCTGATCCTCTAACATACTCGGAGCATCACCGGGCGAGGCCAGGGGCGACATGCGGGGTGCGCCCCAAGAGGGGCTGCTAGTAGATATTTGTTCCTTCAAATATCAGTCATGTCATGTAAATATTAATTTTTGTACAACTATCATTATGCTAGTCTCATGTTTGGATAACTCTTTTTTGCGTGCAAATCGTGACCACGTGAGGGATTCTGCATCGGGACACCCCACACCACCCTCTTTCTACACCTTCACTCCCCCTTACTTTTTAGAGTAACAATACCGGGCAGCTTTGCCCAGCGACGTGTCCCAACGAGTTAGCTTTACACAGCGACGTGACCTGATAAGTCAGGTTTGCGCAGCGACATGACCCGATGAGTCAGCTTGGCGGAGCAACGTGACCCGACGAGTCAGCTTTGCGCAGCGACACGCGGACGTGATTTTCCTTCAATCGAATTACAATTCAGTCACGTATGTAGCGCCGGCTCGGCATATAAGTACTACCCCTTCCACGATGAGTTCTCCTACATGCAGACTGCAAAGGGAGTATGCGGCCCAAAAGGAACAAAGGGAGTGTGCTAGGAGGCCACCTCCCCGCAATGACGCCCCCCCGGTGTAGCAACAACCCCTACTGACACCCGCCTGAGGGGGAGGCGCCGCTCCTCTGTTGGTGCAGGAATATATGCAAGTTCTTCAAGTCCAAGCACCGGCTTAGCCTGGGCATGTGTTACTGGGCTTGAGCGAACTACTCCTTTAGGACACGAGCTGTTATCGGCAGCCGGTAAGGACTGGTAGCAGTATGTTCCCCTACCATTTCTCTTTCAAAGTCCACACTAACAACCTCTCCCGTCTACCCGTAGTCCCCAGATCCGCTATGCGGCTACCGCAAGTGGATCGACCTAGAGATCCACCCACACAACCAGTGGACTATCGACTACGAGGAGTGGGATGCCAATAGGGACCACGAGAGGAGGGAGGAGGAGGGTTGTACTGATGAGCACAACCAATGTATCCGGCGGGAGACACAGGCCCATCTCGAGGTGTGCAGGCACAGGGAGCACGAGAAAAAGAGGGAAAATGCGGTCGAGGCCGAGGCAGCCAGCGAGGAGTACAACGCCGAGCTCGCAAGGAAGGGCAAATGACCCCGGTCGACGCAGTAGTCCGACCCTCTTCGTCCATATGTCCCATGTATTTCTAATTCCCTAAAGACATGCGTGTACTGTCCTTGGTTCATTAACCTGCGTGCCATGTAGCCTCTCTTGTCGGATCAACTATCGTGTTGTTATCATTGCGCCATTTGTTCAAAATTGTGCAACGTGTGTGAATTATCTGGCGCAACGCAATATAACTTACCTTCCTACTTACGAATCATTAATACCTTAGTCGTCCTCACAAAATTCTTCATAAATTCACTGTAGTACAACAACATACGACGATCACAAAATGTTTGCGAGTCTAACATATTTGTACCATTCATAATCTACGAAAATTACAAACACACCAACCAGTCTAGGGTTTAGGGTCCTGTCGCCAATTCAACTAGAGACATCTCTCTGTCGCTAGTTGAAATGGCGACAGGTAGCTGTCGCCAGTCCAAATGGCGACAGGAAAGTGTGACCCTATAAAAACCCCTTTAAACCCTAAAATTCGGCACAAGACTCACTTTTTTTCAGAAAAAAGAGAAGGATGAAAGAGAGAGAGGAGTAGAGGGGAGGAGGGAAGCTAGCGAAGTGTTGCCCGTCTGGTAGCCTACCTATCGAGTATTTTTTTAACTGAATGGATTACATAGTTTTAGATGTACGATTATATAGTGTAGTATGTTTTACATAATATTTTTTGGTGGGTAGTCTAGTTTTAGATACGTGGTTAATCGTGGAAATGTTCTTTATGGTGCAGTGCGTCAAATATGTCCGACGTCGCCAATTTCAAAATTTACTACGGTCAGGGGACTATTATGGAGGGTCCCGAGGGGATTGATTTGCGTTATTTCCAATCGGCGACCATGCCCCTAGCAGACCGAGCAACAGTACATGAGGCGCTAGGATGCGTGGTTGTTCCACACATTCCAAGTGGATCGTGATGTGTACGATCGACATCGAAGTTGCCTTGCCCCAAATTTCAAACCCATATATTGGGAGTTAGTGCAGCTGAAGGGAACAAATTCATGGTAATCATATGTACGCATGGTGAGGGAGGGAGGGTGAAATTTGGTCCTTCTGACCTAAGCATATGCCAAGCCCACTCCTCCATCCACGGCTGAACAAGAAGGGGTGTTGACGCCGAAGAAGAAGTCAGGGACTCCAGCCACAACGCAACGCACACAATGGCTGAAGCTCCCGGAGTTACTGATACTGTCGATGAAGACCCTGCGGAAGTAGCTCCTTCGGTCATGCAATCTAGTGGTCTTACTGACGAGGGTGAGGAGCTGGAAGCCATAGTGCAAAGGATGGATCTCCAAGACCGGGACTGTATGGCATTGTTAGAAGATGAAGGTTCCGACGACGAGGATGATGTTGACCAGCAGGCGGTTCCATCTGAGTGGAAACCATACCAGTTCGACAAACTCGTCGTCAACGAAGGCTCCCGTGTGCTATGGGAGTACGACCAGAGCGATGTTAGGCAATGATCTATATTCAAATGCAAGGATGCCGTGCAGGACGCTGTCAAATTCTGAGCCTTATCGGTGCGACGCACATTCAGAGCCGTCAAGTCTAACCCAAGATCCTATGATGTGAAGTGCGACATAAAGGGATGCCCTTGGCGAGAGTACGCATTTCAGCCTAAGTGGGACACCAACTAGAAGTGCTCTATAGTCGTCTCTCACACATGTGTCGTCGCTGAGTCAGTGCAGTCCCACAGGAACCTGTCATCAGGCTTCATCACCAACCTCATGTACGGTGAGAACGTGGATAATCTAGATTTTGAGCCATGGTCTATCATTCGGACGATTGAGGCAAGGTTCCAGTACACAATCAGCTATGCCAAGGCGTGGAGGGCAAAATAGAAGGCATTAGAATTAAGCTTCGGTACGTTTGAGGACTCCTACCACGACCTCCCTAGGCTACTCCGAGTCATACAAGACAGGAATCCCGGCACTCATGTCGATATTCAACATTCCACACATCGAGAGTGGCCCAATAAGAAGATACTGCAGCGAGCATTCTTCGCCTTTGGTCCATGAATCAATGCATTCCAACACCGCCGTCCAATCTTGTGCGTCGATGGCACATTCCTGACTGGAAGGTACAAGGGCCAGATACTGACTGCAATAGCGAGAGAGGGGGACAATCAAGTTCTTTCCGTGGCATTCGCTTTCGTTGAAAGTGAGAATACGAACAACTGGTTGTGGTTCCTAAAGAATTTGGGGATTTCTGTTGTACATGGTCGTCCAAACGTATGCCTCATACATGATCGGCATGCGGGCCTACTGAGTGCAATAACTCAGCTACAACAAGGAGAGAACGTACCACTTCCGTGGGTGGATCTGCAGAGCAGGTGTGCATGAGGCACTTGGGTGCAAACTTCTACAAGCAGTTCTGCAATAAGGACTTGATGAACCTGTTCAAGCGGTTATGCAACCAGAACTAGCAGCGGAAGTTTGAAGCACTCTAGAAGATTCTGGATGAGCGAACCAAGACGCACAGAAGGGAGGCAGTGAAAAGGGCCGCCCCAAATGCTGACCAGGCCCCCGAAGCATTGCCACAGCTACCCACAGATGCTCATAGGTTGACAAGGAGGATGGGGGCGCAGGTGAAATGCTTCTCGAAATGGATTGAGCACGAGCCTAAGGAGAAGTGGTCACTGCTACATGACAAGGGTGGTACTCGATATGGTGTCATGACAACCAATCTAGCTGAGATGTACAACTGGGTCATGGGTGGCGCAAGATGCCTCCCTTTGGTTGGTATTGTGGAGGCAATTCTCCACGGTATGACAAACTACTTTATTGACAGAAACAACAACGTGTCGCTCACCATGACAAATGACAGAGTACTCTACTCTGCCATGGTCACCAAGTGTATGGAGGAGAAGAGCAAAAAGGGTGAGATGCACCGGGCATTCGAGATGGGTACAAGGGAGCTTCGCTTCGAGATAATGTGCAGGGATAAAGGACGCCACGGGACGAACCACGAGAGGGTCACCCACGAGTACATGCTATGCTGCGGTAATTGCATATGCACTTGCAACAAGCCCTTCTTCAAGATAGGCCTCGCTCCCATATCATGGCCGATGTTTGTGGTGCAAAGATCCCGGCAAGACTCTCTAACTATTTCACAAAGGAGGTGGTGATGCAAACCTGGAGTGGAGAGATGCATGGTTACGCTGTGGTTGGCCATTTCACTAGCCATCCGACCTGGGAGCAACTAATCTAGGCCGCGAATATTAATAGGCTCGAGGGAAAGGTTGGTCGGCAATAGGTATGATGCATCAGGAATGACATGGACGAAGTAGAAGCTGAACGTCGTACAAAGAAGTGATCCATTTGTAGGGAGTCTGGGCACACCTTCAAGAAATACCCCACGAGAAATCCTCAGGACGAAGGAGACATCGGCACTCTGGACGTCACTGCAGGTACCTCATCCGGTCGACCGACTCGAGGTAGTCCACATGGGGACGTTGTGGTCGCGGCCACGGGAAAGCACGAACAATTGTAATATGTTATTGCCAACGTTCCGAATTATCATTTTGATTTGAAAAAAACTAAGTGTTATGATCTTTTGCTGAATGTTATGTAATATCAGTGTGATTTGTCGTAGTTTTGATATAAACTAAGTGCTATGACATTTTGCTGAATGTTATGTAATGTTAGTATGATTTATTATAGTTTTGATAGTAATGGCAAATCCACATTTGTTTCCTTACATAATATCAGTGCATTTACATGAGCAAGTACTGGCAAGAGGGCATTTCTCCAAAGTTCTCCACCGTGTTTGAATTCCCGAGCGCGTCACAATATCACTTACCTTCCTACTTACGAATCATTGATACCTCAATAGTCCTCACAAAATTCTTCAGAAATTCACCACACTAGAACAACATACAACGATCAGAAAATGTTATTGCGAGTCTAATAGATTTTGTACCGTTGACAATCTACAAAAATCACAAACAGACCAAACAGTTTAGGGTTTCAGCTCCCTATCACCAGTTGAACTGGCGACAGGGAGCTGGACTGGCGATAGGGGGTCAACAGGGTCCTGTCGCAAGAAGCCATTTTTGTAATTTTTTGGGGTGGCTATTTATTTTTGCAATTATCTTTTAAAATAATATTATTCAAAAAAAATCCAAGCATGTAGTGGTAGAGTATGCCTCAGTTTTATAGTCGGTTAGGGTGTAGCATTAAGGGAGTAAATTGTGGTGAATGGAAGTCGCTCGCATCTGCTAGAAGGATTCTTTGGGTGCAGCATAGCTCAGAGAATTGTCAATTCACAAGGGAAAGGTGGTGAGTGTTGTCAACTAAGATGGAAAAGCTTGAATCAGGGTATGGTCATTTGGGCCTGAAAAGCAGATGGCGGAGTGTTGTCACTTTGGTCTAAAAAGCGCGGGTGGGAGTGTTGTCTATTCAGTGTGAAAAGGAGGCAGTATGTTGTTGTGAATTCTCATTGAGTAGGGGTAGATGTATGCTAGTATTAGCAAGATTCATGGTAGCCAGCCCCTTATGTCACAGTGCGGACTAGGGGGGAAGGAGCTGGAATTGATTAGCATGCTCCTTATGTCGCGATGCTGACTAGGGGAAGGAACTAGAAATTAGTAGTATACCCCTCTGTCGCGATGCTGACTAGAGGAGGTAGGACCAAGACCCAAGCACCACAAGAAACGACCTAACATGCCGAAATTCAAAGCATGTAGTAGTACAAAAATCACATTATCTACATCAATAGTAAGGTGCGAAATAAAACATACCACACATGGTACTAATGATTTACCTGTCCATCTCCCTCCCTCTTTCCCTGTCCACGGTCCTAACCCTGTCCCTATCCCTATTGTCGGCCCTGTTTGGGTCGACGAGTCGTTGCTGGTCACTACCTAGGTCCCGAAGAGGTCCACCGCTCGGGTGCTCGGACAACCCTATCTCCAAGTGGCGCAATAGGAGGTGTGGCATACGGATCTATGAACTGCGTGGGTTGCGTCTCGTGCGGCGCACCAAACAACTGTGAACTTTTAAGCACGTCGGGGTCGTTGGTGAGGTACTCCTCTAAATCACTTTTCCGTGGGGATGTGCACATGGGGGTGATAACTGATGCGCACCTAGTTTATAAAAGTAGTAAAACGTTAAACACTCAATGTAAGTTTAGTGGTTTTCAATCATGGCGAAATCAAAAGCGATGGTGGCAAGTACTTGGCGCAGGCATCATCATGAGTGGGACCCATGGTGAGAATGTCATGAGGATGCGTGTGTGAGGTGCCCACTGAGAGGTCGTTGGACCTGCGGTGTGAGATGCAAGTTTGGTTAGTTGTGATAATACTTACAATAATAAACACTATGTTTACTACATTACCTCATGTGGGGAATTGGTACAGCGCCCATTGTCATGCCGAGCTACCTGCTTGGTCTGGCGGGGGATCTACTGGGTGTCGCGGTGGACCTGTCGTGACAGGGGGTTTGCTGAAGTGACGCCAGGAGAACAGCCAGCAACATCCGATACACCTTGCAAGAGGTCAAGTTGACGATGCGTTGAGACCAATCACACACGGCTTATGAACGATTTGATCTCCTCCCGTGTGACCTCCACGCCCTGACGGATGCGGTCCCACATGGAATGTACATCTCTCCAACTCTCCATCTTAAGGTCGTTCCGCGGGATGCAACATCAAAGTTAGTAACATGCAAAATGTAATTTACATGACAATGTACATACACAGCACGTACCACCAAATGTAGAGAAACGTCAGCCTGTCTGGGGTACACCTGGTTGTCCACTGTAGGTATTCCTGGTACGATGCTGGGTCATAGGGAGTATCCTCCTTGACTACGTCCTCTAAGGCCCCCTCCCACTACGCAATCCAAGAAGCCTTGCGTCCCCCCTAGTTGGTACGGTTGCCCTGAACACCATTCCTAGAGTGCCTATGAAGAGTTCAAGTTAGTTAGTAAGTCACGGAAATATCGTACAACACATGCGAACAACACACAAAACACTTGCAAGTGCATCATGGGTGGGACCAACTATCCCAACGGAACTGGGAACTACTCCCGTCGTCTGAACTACCTCACCACGCGGAGCACAGTGTAATCCTCGATGAGGACGTCGAACGCCAGCTTCCACTGTGTGAACCAGTACGCTTGGTCCCTCATGCAAAGTCTGGACAACCCACCTAGTGCACGGGCGTTCAGCTCCTCCTGCGTGTACGGCTCCCACCGCACTTGGGCGTCTGTGATCTAGTCGAAGGCCTCTGTGAAGTACTCGTACACGCTACGCACATGGAGACCTACCCACTGAGGTTGCAAAGGAGAAAGCATGGTGTAAAAACGCAACGAAGAAGGTTGATGTACCGAAGCTTGTAATGCCATTATTAAGAACCACTTACTGCCCGACGGCACCAAAGGGATCCCACGGTCGGCCAGTCGACGTCATCCGCGCCGTACATGTCCCCACTGTAGACCCTGTCCTCTACCCATGGTCATCTGATTTGAAAACACCCAAACGACTACAGCTGGAGTAGTAGAGGGCAATCAGCCAATAGGGACGTTGGCTTACTACTGAGGTAAGCATCATAGAGGGCACGGTATGTACTTCACAACACAGTGGAACCCCAATTGAACTGTGGTACCGCCTTGACGTCCGCATCGGCGATCGCCCATGCAAACTGGATGAATCGGGTGTCGACGCTGTTGCCGCGGGTACTCGTGAATATCACCCAACCGAACAGCCACAACACATATGCCTCTAGGTGACACGCCCCGGTAGTCGTTCGCGTCGGGTGCCACCCCCTCAACCTATAAGAAGAATAATGCATTAGATCGATACAAATGTGGACAAAAGAGTTACACAATTGTAAAAGCACCAACCCTGAACTAATGTAACCACCTCTGTGTCAGCATGTACTTCTAACTATGCGAAAAGAACTGGTAGGGCACCTCCCCCTACTGCGGCGACAGAAGAACTCTGTGGAACCTCTGCAGCAAATTGGCCTGCCAGTAATCCCCTGGCACCTCTATCACGATTGGGAGATTGTGGATCGGTAGCCCGGTGAGCATGCACACATCCTGTAGAGTGGGTGCCATCGCACCACACGACAGGTGGAATGTGTGCTTCTATGGCTACCAACGGTCCACGAGAACGGTGAGGAGTGAGCGGTCAAAAGGGAAGTGTCGGGACTGCTCAACTTTCGTCGTGCGGGGCAACATCTGCTCGACGTCCTCCTCCTGAGTGGTCTACAACATCCGAGCGAGAGGAAGGAGTCCAGTGGATCGCAACCTACAGTGCAACATTGAAGAGAATGATGTAAGTACGTGGACATTAGTAAATGTTGGATAGGACAATTAACAAGTGTCGTACCTAGAGAACCAACGTCGGTCCAGCCACCAAGACTTCGACGGAGTGCGAGTCAACAACACTCCCAGCTCATCGGGAACAGGTCCCTCTGGCGAAAGTGAAGTACGTAGTCGGCTACGATGCCGACCGTCTAGCCCACGGTCCAAAAGGCCGTACGATCAAGCGGCGCCACCACCCTGATCCGCTATGCCTAAACCATAAACTCATATTGCGGATCTAAACCTAAGCATCCTATATTTTCCAATAATAGATCTACTAATGGAGGCACTGAACATTTTTTATGCTATAATAAATACATAAATATCCTACATTGTAACACGATACGCGACATTAACCCTAACCAACATTGTCGAACTACAACTACGAACCCTAGTTCTATCACTAAGCTATGTCTATTGTTGCAACTGAGGCCATGCGTCTGCTCGTCGCGCGAGGGAAGCGCAGCTGGCGTCACACGCTTGCCAGGCGCATTCCAGTTGCGCTTCCCTTGTGCGACGTGGCTCAACGTCGTCCACCGACAGCCCTTAGATCGCTGGCCCACTGCACGATTAGGCCTTATGTAACATCCCAACTGTGTAAACAGGTGTGAGTTTCAAATGTAAGAAAATGTGTAGAAATAAAAAAAAATTCTCACATCTTGAAACTCTTGAACTCCTCTAAAATTCTTATCAAAAGTTGTGGAGTTCAAAAACCTAAACCTCTTGTGGACTAAAGTCCAACTATTATTCAACTTGTCTCAAATCTTGTGCCTAACCCTTTGGAAATATTTTTCCTTGGACCTTGAGATGTTATGGGACCCCTCTGAAAAATATCATAAGTTGTAAAACTTGTTTGATAATTTTTGGGGGGTAAAACCAACTCTTGAACAGCCTTAATAAATTTTCTGAGAAAAATGCATTGCACAAAAACCTCTGGAAATCTTATGTAAGGTTAATCCTTATGTCAGCAAGCTCCAGTTAAAATTTCATGAATTTTGGAGTTCATTTGCTATCTCAAATAAATCCTCAAAAGTCTCAGCTTGTTTTTCAAATTTAATTGGACTGGTTTGACTTGGGCTTGAGCCACTTTCCTAAGTGGGCTAAACCCAACCTCTTACTCAGCTCAACAGACCTCCCTTCCACCCTGTTGAGGTCGTAACCGTTGGATTAACATCCAACCGCCACGACCTCCTCCGCGGTCAACACCGCAAGGACCTCCCCACCTCATCAAGGTCATAGCCGTTGGATCAAGGATCCAAGGCCATGACCTCCCCTTGTTATCAAACCACTCAGACCTCCTCCCACCTTGTTGAGGTCGTAGCCGTTGGATCAGATCCAACAACCCACGACCTTCCCTCAATATCTAGCGCACTAGACCTCCCCCATCTTGTGTTGTGCGCCGTTAGATTTAAAATCTACGGCCACGACCTCCCTTTGCTTCATGCGCATCAGACCTCCCACCCACGTGAGGTCGTAGCCGTTAGATGTAAATCTCATGGCCATGACCTCCCTTGTCCTCTCCTTGCCTTTGGATCTCGTTTCAACGTGCGAGATCAATGGGCCGTTCGGACCATCCTTTTTAGCCGTTAGATTTAGATCGCGGTCTCTGTTGAGTGGGCCGTTCGGACCACTCTTGTGAGCCCTTAGATCTAAATCTAAAGGCCATGACCTCCCAGGCGCTACGCCGCAAGCTCAGACCTCCTCACTTGATCGGCACCATTGATTAAAATCCAAAGGTCTCGACCTCTCTGCGCTTCTTGCAGCGCCTAGACCTCCCTTTGGTTGTGTGCCCTGGATTTAAATCCAAAGGCCATGACCTCCACGTCTTTGGCGTTGTCACGCCGCAGTTAAGTCCTCCCAGAGGTCCGCACTGCTGGATTTAGATCCAACGCCTTGGACCTCTGTCCCTTATCCTTGCGATCCGCGCAATGAAAATCGGAGGGCCATGACCTCCCCGTCCAAATCGTGTGGCTGGGACCTCCTCCCAGTCACTTAAAACGTACCGGTTCATAAACCAAATCTGAGGGCCAGGACCTCCTTTCCTTTTTGCATCCTACGGTGGATTTGAGGGCTTGTTCTTCTCCTAGCTTGGGCGCGCGTGCGTGTGCCATGGTAGTAGGCAAGGTCAGCGCCTTGTCTTATCCAACGGCTCTGAGCCTACAAGCATTTAATGCGTGTTAGCTCCTTTCCACCCTAGGCTATGCCCTAACCTACTCCCTGTCACCTCCATTGTCCTGTCCAAGCCATGGACCGCGCATGGGCTAAGCTCACCATGAGCTTAACCCGTGGTCCATGACCTCTTTTGCCCTAGGTATAAAACCTCCCCACTGTTTCCTTGGCTTCCTTTGCACACCATTGAGTTTTGCCTTGCCTCTGTGCTTGGCCGAGCTTCTCCTCCACAGACCTCCTTCAAATCGCCATTGTTGAGCTTGGAGCTCCTCGATGGCACAAGGGTCCCTGGAGTTTTTCCTTTCCCATCCTTTCTTCATTTTGAGCCATTCACCTCTGTGACAAGAGCCCTAACTTCTTTTGGTTGGGAACATTTTTCAGAGGTGGCCGAATTGGAGATTGGAGCTTTGGCCGAGGAGCAACCTAATCTTCTTCAGCTCCGGTCCTCACCTTCCTCGACCTCCTCAAAGACCTCCGACCTCCGGTAACCCTCCCGATAGTCCTTAGTTCTTCGGGCACCTGCTGTATGTCGCTATGAGCTTTTCTTTTCAAATATGTCTTTTGACCGTGCTTGTCACCTTTGTCATCTTCGCTCATGGCGCTCAAGGCCGCCGCCGCCGAGAGTGAGTCCGTGGTGTGCGCAACACTATTGCGCACACGTTGGTGCCCTTGGTTAGCGCCGGTGAGGTCCTCATCGCCGGCGACAAGCCTTGGAGCACGCTCGGGATTTTGTCGGACGAAAACAGCAGTGCTGTTGTCATTTAAGACAAAGATCCTCCCCCTTAAATGCCTCAATCATTGTTAATTATGGGGTTAGCCTTTAATGCCTTTAATCCTGTCCTTTGTCGCGCATTTAAGACCTAGCGCCCGGACCTCCTTGTGTCCCGCGCGCCTTAACTCCTACTGCTAGCATACAAGATGTGCGCGAAGGCCGCCGGCTCGATCTGGGCCGTCCAAGACCTCCTCCTAGGATATCTTGAACGTCTAGGACCTCCCCCATTCGCATCTTAGCCGTCCAGACCTCCCCTGGAGGTCTGAGCCGTTAAAGACCTCCGCGTTGGACCTCCTCGAGGTCATCTCAACCGCTGAGGACCTCCTCGCTAGATCTGGACCGTTCCGGTCCTCCTCTATCGCTAGGTCCGTTGGATGCAAGATCAACTGCCACGACCTCCCTCTCGCTTCGCGGCGTCTTGTGGGTTGGGAGGACATGGACCGTTGGATCCAAGATCAACGGCCCATGACCTCTGGACCTTCGCGAGCGCGCGTGTGCGGTGTTCTCTGGGAGGTCTTGAGCCATTAGATTAAAGATATATGGCCCATGTCCTCCCCTGTCTTATTGGTTTTTAGGAAATTCCAGAGAGCTGTTATTTTATGAACTGAAAAAGGTAATAACTTCAAAAATGCATATCTTTTTCATTTCAAATCCAAATGAGGTGGTTCAAATTTCTGCAGCTCTGGTTTGAGCTGAGCTCTAATCTAAAAATGGTTGTGAGCTCAGTTCGGTTCCAGAAAAGTGAATTACAAATAGATTTCAAAACTATCTTTAAATGTTACATTAAAAATTCAAGTTAACTTGTAAAATGCATAAGTAAATCTCTGTAGATTATTTTGGAGTGAATCCAACTTTGTTGGCTTCCTCTATTAGTGAACTAAATGTTAGAATAGGATTTAGGCATATCACTGTTTTTAAAAGAATTGTGGGTGTATTTTAGTTGTGCTCCTTATCTTATCTTTGAAAAATCATAAAACATGCATAATAGCTCCAAATGAGATGAACTCAATTATGTTATTCATCTCATGAGGTGCTGGTTTTACAGTAAAAATCTCAGTAGCACCACCTCTTAGAAAATGTTGCCAAATAATTAAATTAGTGAATAGTAGCAGATTGCAATTTTTAGGGCTGAGCAGATTTGTTTTGCTCATATCTTTTGCATTGAGAATCCAAATCAATTGGTTCTTATTGCTATTTTCCCTAAAAATCATCCTCTTGCTGCTGTAGAAATTTCAGAGCATTTGGAGTTTGTTTACTGTGCTGTCTTTGTGGTTTTCGTCGTTCTTATCGATTCTTTTCGCCTTTTCGTTAGGTGCCGATGAGTGCTTTGAACCCGTGAGTGATCCTCAGCAACATTTTGAGCAAAACCAGCCAGGCAAGCAGTTTGATCATATCCCATTATTGTCCTATTACTTTAAAGTTTAATACTTTGTTTCACTTGTATGTATGCATGCTACTTTGTGTTGAAATATCGATTAGTTGAGCCTATAGATGCATATCCTGTCGGTAAATGTTCATTCTCTACTACTAAGCCTAGGATTATCTTGCTGTGATTTAGAGTTCGATGGATGGACTCTTATCACTTAGTAGGTTACGTTGATAATGCTTAGCAATGCTTAGATAACGGTAGAAATGGGCGGTTGTCGACATTATGTCGATAACCTTGATCACACAAAAATTATTATTCCATTATGTCCATCTTGTGCTTGTTACTTTGTAAATAAACAAAAATGAAAACAAAATTGTTATTGACTTGGGCACAATGGATGTTGGTGTGAATTGTTGGGTGTGAACGGAATGGTGCCTAAGTCCCCAAGGACCGAGTTACTTGCGCCATTGATCCAAACACTTTTGCGTGCTAACCATACGAGGGGGATATGTGACCTCTCTTGACTAAGTACTTTGGGAGGTGTTAATTATGAGCTGGTCGGTGGGTGTGTTAAAAATAAAATGTGTGTGTGTGGTATGGGGAGGGAGCATTAGCAGACCGGTTAGGCTGTCTAATGTGTCCTTACCCCCGTGGGTTGCGGCTCTTAATTAGCATCATCCATTGGAAATATCTCGTAGGACTTAGTCGTGCTGGCATACCAAAGGAAGTGTGCTAATCATGTGGCGAAAAGGCGGTCTGGCGTGTGGGTACATTGGTACACCCCTGCAGGGTTAAAACTATTCGAATAGCCTCGTCCATGGTTATGGACACGCTTGGTGATTTCCCGCAAGAACTAGACTAAACAATTAATTAAAACTTGATGGGTGGTATGAATTGGGTAATTCATGCTATTGTTGTAGTGACTTGGGTGAGTCACTTCCAGGTTGTTCTTGTTGTTGTTATTATTATTGTACCGTTGTATTTCAACAATTAAAAATGCCT